>CM060383.1:13548779-14271698 GCA_030545235.1 Helianthus tuberosus | reverse complement strand
AAGGAGTTTGAGAAAGCTAATGCTGCATTTGCTGAGGAGAAGTCCAAGTTTGAGGCTGATAAGAAATCAGAGGAATGGGGTCGTGAGGGCCTTAGGGGCAAGCTTCGTGCTGCCGAAGAGCTATTATCCAAGGAGCGTGCTGAGTTTAAGAAGATATGTGAAAAGGATAATCAGCGCGCTTATGCAGCTCGTAACAAGATCACCGAGCTCGAAGGTAAGGTTGCTGAGCTGACCGGGAAGGTCGAAGATGCGCAGGCTGCTAAGGAGCATGCTGAGGTTTGTAAAGTGTTGACCCTTTCTTGTCTTTATGTTTTTTGTTTGTAGAACTAAATCCTTTATCTTTTGCAGGCTGAGCTAAAAATGCAATTATCTAGTAAGGACAAGGACTTGGTGGCCAAGGACGTCGAGATTGCGGAGTTAAAACGTCGCCTGCAAGAGCAGGTTGACAAAAGTGAGTCCTTGGAGATCAACCTTGAAGCCGAGAAGGGGAAAGTTGCTTCTGCCGAGGAGGCCAGGCAAAAGGCTGAGGAAGCGCGAGACGTTAGTACGGCGGCCCTCAATGTAGCGCAGAATAACTACTCCGAGGTTTAGGGCATCGTTGATACTCTTGCTGCTGAGGCTGAGTGGATGCGCGGCAGGGGAGTAGTTCTAGTATAATTTTCTTCTTAACTTAGGCTTTATTTATTAAAACTTAGTGTCTTATTTATTGCCTTTGCTGTAGATGGCCAACTCCATCTTGAATGCTGGAGAACTGGATGGAGCTATTGCTGCTCTCATAGACGCCTCACGCGCGGTTGGTCACTGTGGCGATTATCTAGAGTGTGCAGAGCATGTAGAGGAGGTGTTTGTACAAGCGTTTGATACTAGTCATTGCTCAGTGACTGATCAGGCTGTTGCTGAGTTAGCCCGCGCTGAAAAGGCTTATGACCACCTATCCTTACTTGTGATGGATTTGGTTGCAGAGGCGCTGAAGCATGATGATTGGTGTCATCGTCTGAAGAACATCCTCGATCCACCAGAGACTGTCGAGCTATCTGATGAAGAAGAAACAGCTGGTGATGACGACGGTGGAGATGCTGGTGATGGTGATGGTGATAAGCATGATGATGATGATGATGGCGGTGACGGTTATGAGTAGGTAGCATTTACAGGCTTTGTGCCTTGTAATTTTCATTTTTAGATGTCAAATGTAACCTGTTGCGCGGTCGCGCTTGTTTTGGATTAAATCGATGATGGTTTGTTTGTTTGTATGTAACTACTGCGCGGTTGTGCTTGTTGAATATGATGTTTATGTTTGCTCTCTCTTTGTCCTAGTTACAATTATTGCATTGTTGTTAGAAACTTTGGTTAAGTTAGCGCGAATAAATGTAAGTGTGGCTCTTGTGTGAGTGTAACTGCCAGGTCTCGCGCTATGTTCGCGGAGGACCTTGGAGGCGTGACTCAAGAGCTCGTAATTTACTTAAGTGTTTTCGTGCTAATCAAAATTTTAACATGCATTTGTAACGTAGAAGTCATCATGATAAAAGAAAACACAAGGCATATGCTTTCATTGATTAAGAAACAGGCGCTTAGGCCAACATACATCGCATGTGAGTAACATAAGGGGCGTTTAGCCATCATAGAAAATTAAAAAAGGCGCGTAGCCAACATGAGTGAGTGGAGGCGCAAGGTCAAGGGTAGTTACATATAGCACTTGCGCAGTTGTTGCGCGTTCCATGTGCGCGGGATGATGTGTCCATCCAGGGTGCGCAATTTGTATGCCCTTTTTCCTAGCACCTCGTGAACCAAGTATGGGCCTTCCCATTTGGGTGCTAGTTTTCCGGGGCGTTCAGCGTTTGAAGCTTCATTGTCTCTGAAGACATATTCTCCTGGAGTGAAGGTGCAAATGCGTACTCTTGCATTGTAATACCTCTCCAGTTGTGTTTTGTACTTGGCCTCCTTGATCCGCGCTATTTTGCGCCTCTCTTCGAGTAAATCCAGGTCAAGATGGCGTTCTGCGTCGTTATTGATTATGTTGACTGCTGTCAATCGCGGCGAAGGGAGGTCGAATTCAGCTGGGATAACCGCCTCCGAGCCATAAACTAGGCTAAATGGGGTTTCGCCAGTACTTGTCTTCGGCATGGTTCGATGAGCCCAAAGGATGATTGGGAGCTCATCTACCCAACCTCTTCTCTTTGTGCCCAGTCGGGCCTTTATCCCGTCGACGATACTCTTGTTTACGCTTTCAACCTGTCCGTTGCCTTGGGGGTGCGCAACGGAAGAGAAAGTATGTTCGATTTTCATCTCTTTCATCCACTTTTGGAGGTCGTCAGACGCGAAGTTGGTGCCATTGTCAGTTATAATCTTGAGTGGGAGGCCAAACCTGCAGATGATGTGTTTCCAAATAAACCTGCGCACCATCATTGTTGTAGTTGAGGCGAGAGCTTTGGCCTCCACCCACTTAGTAAAATAATCGACGGCCACGATTATGAACTTGACGGCACCAGGAGCTTCGGGGAAAGGTCCCACCATATCAATTCCCCATTGCTGGAAAGGCCAAGCAGTGGATAC
Organism: Helianthus tuberosus; assembly: GCA_030545235.1. Taxonomy (NCBI): domain Eukaryota; kingdom Viridiplantae; phylum Streptophyta; class Magnoliopsida; order Asterales; family Asteraceae; genus Helianthus; species Helianthus tuberosus. The sequence goes on along the minus strand of CM060383.1, from coordinate 14,269,148 downwards.
CGGGATAAGGTCATTTTTAGGGCGCAGGGTTTTCGGGGAGTGTCTTTGACAAGAGTCGCATTTGCGTAACTCTTTTAGGGCGTCAACGTGCATCCCTGGCCAATAATATCCAGCATTCATTATCTTCGCGACGACCATGCGTGGGCCTGCATGGATGCCGCAGATTCCTTCGTGAATCTCCCTGATCAAGTAATTTGCGTCTTGGGGGTCCACACAGCGCAGAAGTGGCCCCAAGAAGGATTTTCGGTACAAGATACCGCCATTCATCTCGTAATGCAGGGCCTTGTTCTGTATCTTCCTTGCCTCTGCTTTATTGTTAGGGAGTATTCCTTCTTGCAAATACTGGATTATAGGGGTCATCCAAGATGGTTGCCCTATCTCGATCACATTCACTTGACGCAACAAAACCGACGGGTTCTTTAGTACTTCGATTCTTACATCCTTGGCAAGATGTTGAAAAGAAGTTGAAGCGAGCTTACTCAAGGCGTCCGCTGGTTTGTTCTCCGAGCGATTAATGTGCACTACCTTATATGACTTGAATCATTGAAGCAACTCTTTTGCTTGGTCTAAATACAACGCCATAACTTCTCCTTTTGCATCATATAAACCGTTGACTTGACTGGCGATCAAGAGTGAGTCCACATGCGCTTGTATATTTCGAGCTCCCATTTTTATGGCGAGACGCAAGCCTGCCAGGAATGCCTCATATTCCGCCTCGTTGTTGGTATTCTTGAAATCCAACTTGATGGCGTATGTAAATTCATGTTTCTCAGGGCTAACAAGGCGCAATCCGGCTCCTGCGCCTTCTTCGTTTGAGGCCCCATCAGTGTATAGCAACCCCAAACCATCGGACGTGTCTTTTATGGGAGTGTCAACAACTTCACAATCTTTGATTTTATCTTCCGGGACCTCGATTGTCACACCCCGACTTTCCACGTTTGACCGGTGGGCCCGGTGGGGAGTATCGTGACGTAGTTGATATCATCATAGTCAAACAACACAATATATATGAATGCACAGCGAAGCAAAAGATAAATATATTACAATCCGAATATAACGTAATATCAAGGTATTACAACGGAAAGTAAAGGATCCACAGGCGGATCTTAAAACATAAACATTGTTCAACAGACTTTAGGCGCCTAGAACTTGCAAGATTCCTTATAAACGCCCTGAGCTTCCAGCCAATTACGTTCAGTACCTGTCACTTAACCCTTTTGGAAAATACGTCAGTTTTCACTGGTAAATACACTCAACCGACTCATTTTGAAAAGGTTTAATAAAATTAATTTGAATGCACGTGGCACAAACTCTTTATAACTTGGGACAATTATATTTATAATCTTGTATACAGATTTACATGTTCGTTGTACGTTCAGGGCCCGATGTAGAAACCGAGTCAGATTAACAGACATGCCACAAGTATAGGCCCACAAGAGAGTGAGATACCGTTTTCCCTTAAGCAACTGTCAGGTGTATGCCTACATCCCGTGCTTAACACGTGGCCATTTTATAATACAATGATGTCAAGGATATCCGGGACATGGTCATTAACCCCTAAAGGCTTTTATTTCAAACAATACAGATTAAAGCGGGTTACCTCAATAATTTAATCACAATACGACTAAACATTCAATACCCGACCAAGCGGTATTATTATACTACCGTATCCCAAGCCCGTATAGGGAAAATAAGTTAAGAGTATTTACCTGAGCTAGCAATGCAATTTATACTCAGCCGTATTTTCTAATCAGCAATCACAAGTACTTTTACTGGGGCTCTTAATCTGGAACGAAGGTTTTATAATAACCTATTAGAATCCTAACGGGTCTTTAATTAAGCCTTGACTTAGACCGGTTAGTTTTCAAAAGGAAGATACGGTTCAAACGCATGATAAAGCGAAGACCGGATTAGAATGTGGTTTTGACCCAACAAGCTTGTATGCTTGTTTAATATGGGTAACTTAAACTCATTCTGGATTTTGAGACAAAAATGATATGGTTTGACCCGTTTCGGCTAATATATGCAAACTAGTTACATAAGCCGATCCGAACGCGAAAAGTGCGTAACGAGTAACCAAATAAATCATATACAGGTTTCCTAGGTTAATATGCCTTTAATATGTTGTGATATCAGTAGGATACCTTCCATTATGCCCAAAACGAGTTTAATCTCAAAATAAGCCCCGTAGGGGTATTTTGGTCATTTAAAAGGTTATAAAAGAGTTTAAATGAAGTTCTGAGATTCGGGTCCGAATACATCAGTAAAATAACTTATTTTAATAGGTCATATCAGTTGGCAATAAGTCTTATGTGATAAAATGGTTTTAAACCCAAACTATGCGTTTAATACGCTTAAAAAGCCATTTTAAGTGATTTCCGGGTTATACAGGAAATCTGAGTTTTCTGATCAGGTTATAAAGTTCAAAATACTTTATTTATTATATAAAATCAGTAGCAATTGGATTGGTGTCAAAATACTATGTAAAACTCATTTTATGACCGAAAAGGGTATATTCGGTATTTACCGAATTAATGCCATAACCTTAGGTTATGAGCAGGTTAAAAATAATTAAAATCTTTAAAAATCCCAAAATATTATATTACATCAGTGGGTAAAAGTTTTGGTGTCAAAAATTGGGCTTAGATAGGTTTTATGCTAATTGCGCATTTTAATTACTAAGAGGCGTTATAATTACGCTAATGAGCATAACTCCTAATCTAGACCTCCAACTGATGTAAAATTTTAGGGACATGTTTATAAATCAGTAACAAAGGTTATTGTCTTTTCACATATCCAAAATTCTCGTTTTATGGTCAAAAGGGCATATTGGTCAACATTTAAGCAATTTACGGAAACATGTAAACGAATCGGATAGTCAATGAACCAACCTCAGAGGGTTATGCTAACATGTAGCCTGGTCCTAAGGAAGCTCTAAGGCATTTCCAAATCATACTAAATCGGGTCAGAACTGAAGTCAAAGCAAAAGTCAAAGTTTTGCGACTTTCGGTTCCGAACCGGGTCTAAACAGAGAATTGTCGGATCAAACAAGCTTAGACTAGTTCTTATACTTATTAACAAGTTATATGAGTGATAAAATAGGTTACATACCTTCTACATTGTTAATTAGGCGTTACTTCGCAAATTAAGGTTATGTTGACTTTTTCTAATCAACTTTGACCCGACATTTGATCTAGTTAGAGCGGGAATCAGAGGGAGCCCTTTTAAGGGTTTAATGCCCACATAATTACCAACTTATAACTACTTTCAATTCGACTAATCACTGGACCATTAATGATTAATCGCTAAGTCAACCGTTAATTACGACGGTTTGACTTTTAAGCTAAAACTAAGCAAAAACTTAACTACGAAAGGTTAAGCATACTTACCAAAGTCTAATGCACTATTAGAGATGGCTTGGGTCTGCTCTTATGCTCCAGGAAGCTCCAAGAAAGCAGATGGAATGAGTGATCATAATGGTTGCAACAAGAGCCTTTATATAGTGCTTAATTCTCACATAGATCATTGACAACCAAGTCTACCATGGTTCCGTGATCATTAACATGTGTCCCTATGGCCTAGGAACTGTTAGGGGTCGCCCATGGATGTTAAAATATCTAACTAAGTCGGTTACAAGCTCAAACAGGCTGCTGTCCCGATTTTCTGCATCTGGGCACCCCTTACGGACCATAAGGCTTGGGGCTTACGGTCCATAAGCCTCTTCCAGGGGACAAAATTTGGATGGCTTTTGGCACTTGGCTCTTGGTCCTTCGAAAGGTCATCCAACCTTATTTTCTTGCATTTTGAGCCCCTCAATTTTACTTATAAGGGCTTCAAGACTTGTTTAAACATTGGTAAGTCCTTGGTTAACTTTGTGCTTACCAGAAAAGTCATAATTTCCAACGTTGACGCTTTAACCCCTCGTATACGAATTTGATCATAACTTTCTCATACGATAACGTAACTTTATGAAATTTTTATCACGCATTCTAGTGAGCATAAATTATCGTTACAAAGCTTCGGGTTTGCTAAAAGATCACTCAGAGGTATACTTTAAACATGTTGACTCATTTAACCCCTGTAGTTTGTAATCTCTCACTTTCTTTCACATTTAGCTTCGTATGATCCATGATTCATTCATTTAAGAGTATGAGCATCATGTAGGGTTACTGTAAAGTATATTTATCCCTTGTTGACATTTTGAACCCTTATATTCACATACTTTCCATGTTTGTCAACTTTAGTCCCTCTAGAGTATTCTTTCTCACGTTCAAGCTTATGACACGTGTCAATACATTATAGGACGTGAATTTTCGAGGTGTTACATCCTCACCCCCTTAAAAGAAATCTCGACCTCGAGATTTGCTAAAATTATGGAAGTACTTTTTGTCGTATAATGGACTTGACTTCTATAGTATATCTGGAACTTTTCCAAGCTCTCAAAGTGACCCCTATAAATCTGCATATCCTTAAGTGATAATGCTTCTCAACTTATTGGTGAAACATATCCTTAAATCATTAGTGTGTTAATGCCTTGCGAGCTCCGCCAGGCTCCTTAAATAAGTCTTAGCTTATAAGCTATTTGATCTTGATACGTTCGATTTCCTTCGAATGATTCCATATATTCAGAGCTTAACTAGCCTGATAAGTTAACAAATTGGGCACACCCTTCCTGGGTGATTTCTTTTGTTGAACCTTATTCTTTAACAAGAACTTAGGAGGGTTGCTACTTTCATTAATTCTTGATTTTCTGCCGAATACTGGCAACTTACAGATGATTAGGGATTTGTATGATCTTATTCGTTGTTTCCAATGCAACTTTCAGATCCTGATAAGTGGATTTCCCAAAGTCTCGTCCATCCAACGGATGTTTTGATATTTCATCTATACAAGGTCTCCAAAGGAGCCACCTTGATACTTATATAACAACTATTATAGAAAAGCTTATCTTAAGGTAAGATGGTTATTCCAACAATTGCTCAAAACTAATCTTCAGGAGTAGTTACTCCTTGCAGTTAGTCGAACAAATCGACGATCCCGGGCAGCTGATGGCGATTCTTAATCGTTGCCTAATTAGGGTTGCGGTAAACAATGCCTAAGCAAAATGAACCGTCTTTCATAGTTAATTTCACGGCCCCCGACCCACCCTGGACGGAATCGGGAGCTGCGAACAACCCAGTGGTACCGGTGATTATTTTGAAAAATATCGCAGCGGAAATTTCATCAGGACCGTGAGTTAGGAAAAATATCAGAGTTTATAAAACACCGGATTTTATTTATTAAATAGATGGGATAAACCCATGTTTTACAATGGTAGCTTTAATAAAGATAAATTTGATTACATAAAACAATATTTCTTCATTTGATTTAATTAATAAAATAAGCCACTTCTTGAAGCCTTTCAGTGTCGTATCCATCTCTTACTCCAATCTACTGTAATTACCTGAAACGCGTTTTAAAAAGGTTTTGTCAGCAGGAAATACTGGTGAATCATTCTATTTATTAAAACGACACATATGTTATAATTTACAGTATTAAGAGAGATTACAATGTTTTAGATATCAACCAACTACCCACAGTATTTTGTCACTCGACCCATTGGCCCATTCGTCCAATGGTGTCTGTGACTATGGTCATATCACCCCTTGGCTGCCCCAATGGTGAAGATTATCAAGTAATGTATACAAAACCCCACATACCGGCTGTAACTTGGTGATTACATAAACTTAATCACTGTAATTATAACCTTTGAAAATAAACATGCTTTTGAAATTAAATTTGATAAAAAGAGAATGACTCACATTATAATCATGCAGATTCATACAGCCAAAGTTTAGTCTACAGATAAGCCTTGATATATTGCAAATTTATACAGGCAGAACTTAGCCTATTGATTTAGCCTTGTAACCTAGTGCATACGAACTAGGTAAATAACTAATACAGCATTTACGATAACTCACGAGATTAAAACCCTCACAACGAATGACAAAGTGAAATCACTTAAACATCCATCGGATTCACAACGAATGACAGAGTATTCCCCGAATTCGGGTGGTACTCAAACATCCTGTCGGAATCACAACAAATGACAAAGGATAGCACTTAAACATCCATCGGATAGTTTCTATCGATCGGACATTGAATCGTAGCAGCGATCGAGTTAATACCCTGTATCGTAGCAGCACCCCGCTATACTAATTAGAGATTTTGAGACTGTTTCTACTATAACTCGGAGTGTATAACGAATTTCTTCGTCGAATGAACGCCAGAAATCAAGTGCCAATGCCTGCTATTTATATACGAAAATTGACATGCTTACGGACCGTAAGCCTTATCCCTTACGGTCCGTAAGGGACACCTTTTCACTATAGGTTTGCCACGTGTGTGTGTAGGCTTGCTGAGTCGACGATTCTTGAAATTTCGATTTTGACAGCGTTTTGTGAGGATAATCGTTAATGGGGAATACCCCCCCCCCCTGAGTTTTAGGGGCCCTGATCCTGATTCTGATTGTTCTGAAATTTGTAGGGTTTGTGCAGAATCACTTGGGTGTCTCAATTAGGGTTTCCTATTGGATAAAATAATAAAATAAATAGGACTTTTAATGAGGGTTGTTACATTCTCCCCACCTTAATAAAATCTCGTCCTCGAGATTTGGGTTACAATATTTCTTTTAGACTTATGTCATATTTTAGTCAACAAAATGACACAGATTTAAATATCAAATTTTGTGAATACAAGTTGTACAATAAGTAGGATTCAAAGGTTCAACTGAATTAGTTCAAGAAATCGATGATAAACGAATGAGATGAAATGATATAATTTCCAAGATGACTAGGTTCAAGCCAAAAGATATATGATCAATAGATTTTAAAATGAATGTGAATGATTTTTAGAATTTAATAAAATTCTTTGTCAAAAGGAAGCTTACTTTGATTGGCAACTGAGGAAGACTTAGAATTGACAGGTTCAAAATGAAATAAAAGCATGAAAAATGATTTGTCAAATATTTATGATATGAGAAAATCAAAGTGTTGAGATGAGTGAATTGTAAAAATATACCAAAAGACAATAGAGTTAGTGTATCATTATTTAAAGTTCCAAGTTGTTTTAATTGTGAAACAATATGATAGTACATTATTAGTGACCATATTTTTCATACTATGTCCTAGAGATCGAAATATAATAAGAACAAGTTGTTTTGGCATGACCAATTTATATTATATTTGTAAAGCAAATGTAATATATATTATTTGTGTACTTGTCTGAACCATATCTTATATATCAAACATAAATACTATGTAATATATATTATTTATTACGCATTTTTATTATATGTAAATGGTCACCACTTTTAAATAAATGTTATTTTAGTATTTTACTATACTATGTATAATAACTTATATTTACTATGTAATATATATTACAAAACACCGCAATAAAGTTATTACATTACAAAATATTTTAGTATTATTATTTTGTAAAAGAAATCACTTTTATTTATAACGTTAAATAAAGGTGTAAAAATATTTATTGTACAAAAGTATTTGTAAAATATTTTGTAAATATATAACACTTAATGGGTCGATTCTATTTGATTACTTATTTTCATTTTGAAATCATATAACGTTGTGAATGTATTGACAAATGTTGTAAATAGATGAAAACGGGGACTATTCTTATATATTACCATGTTCCCCTAACCCAACGTAGTTGATGACTACCATATTATTCTTATATGGAAATTTTCTTGCTAGAGTGTTACGGTACATAGTTACCACAAAACATGTGATAAACAATTATTTATATAATTTTATTCGTCCCTTTAATTCTTGTATTTGTTTTATGAAAATATGTCTTCTTCTTTACAGTATAAAGTATATATATTTTCATATACAATTAAAATTTACTAAATAAGTATGATGACTTAATTTATATATATTAACTAGTCATTATCATGGGTGGATATTGGTTAGTGCTGCCTTGTTTAAGCATAGGTGGCCAGTCCATGCCTAACTAAGGCTAGGCTATTCAATACCTGCCCCTGATAATAACCCTAGTATTTTAAAATAATACTAACACTATTACTATTAATATTTTATTACTAATAATAAAATTAATATTAGTAATAAATAACTAAACATACACTTAAATGAGAGTATAATTCAAACATAATTTTTTTATACATATATATAAAAATATAATTTCTTCACCTCAATGGTTTAATAAGAATATAGTAATACTATTTTGTAAATTAGGTAATCACTTATGTAAGTTTCCATATATAATTAATTTTATATAATGTTTTTCGATTGAAGATTGTTAAAGCAATAATTATCATGAAAGGCTCGATTGATGTTGTAAGAATCATTAAGAGATACACTGAAATATGACAAGAATTTGTGTATCATTATCTTAGCACACGATTTGTGTTAAGATGGCTTTTATCAACAAAGCAATTTAATATATAATTAAATAAATAATTAAATCCGTATATGATATATATAAACTAGATTAGTGCAAGCTTTAAATTTTGTGAAAATATCAGTACAAGGTGATCATGATCAAAGAAATGATTCAATGAAGTCGAAGACTAAACAAGCCTATTATGGTTCAAAACAAATGAAGTGCTTGTTGGGACTATTTTGAATATGATAGCTTCCATCCATCATATGGGATCTTGAAATGAATATGTAATGTGAGCAAGTCAAATAATTTGAACTTGATTTAAACAAAACAAGTTTTAATAAGAAAGTTCGGACATGGTCACAATAGAAACTATGTATGTCAAAGAAAATTAAATTTTTCAAGAAATTCATTGACTCGATATCAAGGAGTTATTGTTTTGCAATAATGCGGTTCACAGTACAAAAAGCGGAATGATATTTGAGTTTGGATAAAATAACAAATCGGAATGAAGCCCTCCAGTGGTCTTTATAAATCACATGAACCAAATGCATAACAAACAATGCATGTGTAACGTGTGGATTTACCAAGAAATGAATTAGATCAATATTCGCTACTATGAAAGAAATCCTCATGGTATGATGACTATTAGGGGAAGTAGAAATACGAAAGTCAATTCTTTATATACAGAAGTCAGATTTTCAATGAAAGAAATTTAAAAACTTTATCTGGAATTTCGTGTGATAACCGTTGTTAAGTGAAATTACCAGGGAATGTCGAATAAAAATAAAATAGGGAATTTGCAAAGGTATGTGACTCCTTTTTGCAGTGATAATAATTATGACTCTGATTAGACTATGCACCGATGATTGTGAAATCTTGTTACAACGTACCTCAGCGAGATTTATGTCGGTTGTAGGATCATATGGCAAAGTGCTTCTTTTTGATTAATAGTTTTTCTACTGACGGAATTAGTATTGGTGTCATCGTGTCTAAATTATATTTTCCAAAGATCTTACTTTGGAAGTCGTATATGATATACTTTGATGTCTACGGTCGTAAAATTTTAAGTTTCATGTGTTTTCTTGTGCACTAGCACAACTTTAAATGCTTCTTACTTGCGTTAATAGTTTATGATAATTCTTTAGAAATTCTTTATACTTTTGTTAGCGTCCCAACTTAAAGGGTTCTCATTGTCCTAGTTATGAGGTAGATAATCAAACGAAATAATGTTTGATATCGGAAAATAGATTCTTGATAAAGAAATCTAGACACATATACTTGTGCTTTATTCCTAATTGACTTTTGGAATTTCTTATAGATATATATATATATATATATATCTATATAATCCTATATTTCACATGCTGAAATAAACATACCATCTATCAGGTCAATGTATTTAACAGATATATATTTCCAAAAACCAGTCAGATATCTGGTCATGATACTATTTAGGGAAATTTTGTCACTTATTTGACATACTATATACCCCGTCTTATCCGGTTCTCGCTGGAGAGGTAACCTCAGTATATCCGGACAAACTGGAGAGTCTGCTACACCATACCCAGTCTTGCTGGAGAAAATTTTCTATTTCCCATAAATAGTATCTTTTCAAGATTTTAAAAGTGCCTATCTTATTAGGGCTTTTATCCAGAATTAGGGAATTTTGTATTCCCGTAACATATCTTATTCTAGACCAAATAATATCAATAAGCAAGGATTAATAGCAATTAAATGTTATTGCTTATTTATCGTATCTTGCAATATTCTAATTACCATTCTTATGGCATACAAAAACCCATCATAATTTATTCATATAAGTACTTAGCTTATCTTGAAGTTTATACTAAGGCATATTTTCTTAAGTTCAAGTCTAAATGCTATCATATGTGCTACCAGTTAACAGCAATCTCCTAACTCTTTTATACAAACTTAGGTATTATTTATGACAACACCTGTAGGCTTAAATCAGTGGCTCTGATACCACCTTCTGTCACGGCCCCCGACCCACCCTGGACGGAATCGGGAGCTGCGAACAGCCCAGTGGTACCGGTGATTATTTTGAAAAATATCGCAGCGGAAATTTCATCAGGACCGTGAGTCAGGAAAAATATCAGAGTTTATAAAACACCAGATTTTATTTATTAAATAGATGGGATAAACCCATGTTTTACAATGGTAGCTTTAATAAAGATAAATTTGATTACATAAAACAATATTTCTTCATTTGATTTAATTAATAAAATAAGCCACTTCTTGAAGCCTTTCAGTGTCGTATCCATCTCTTACTCCAATCTACTGTAATTACCTGAAACGCGTTTTAAAAAGGTTTTGTCAGCAGGAAATACTGGTGAATCATTCTATTTATTAAAACGACACATTTGTTATAATTTACAGTATTAAGAGAGATTACAATGTTTCAGATATCAATCAACTACCCACAGTATTTTGTCACTCGACCCATTGGCCCATTTGTCCAATGGTGTCTGTGACTATGGTCATATCACCCCTTGGCTGCCCCAATGGTGAAGATTATCAAGTAATGTATACAAAACCCCACATACCGGCTGTAACTTGGTGATTACATAAACTTAATCACTGTAATTATAACCTTTGAAAATAAACATGCTTTTGAAATTAAATTTGATAAAAAGATAATGACTCACATTATAATCATGCAGATTCATACGGCCAAAGTTTAGTCTACAGATAAGCCTTGATATATTGCAAATTTATACAGGCAGAACTTAGCCTATTGATTTAGCCTTGTAACCTAGTGCATACGAACTAGGTAAATAACTAATACAGCATTTACGATAACTCACGAGATTAAAACCCTCACAACGAATGACAAAGTGAAATCACTTAAACATCCATCGGATTCACAACGAATGACAGAGTATTCCCCGAATTCGGGTGGTACTCAAACATCCTGTCGGAATCACAACAAATGACAAAGGATAGCACTTAAATATCCATCGGATAGTTTCTATCGATCGGACATTGAATCGTAGCAGCGATCGAGTTAATACCCTGTATCGTAGCAGCACCCCGCTATACTAATTAGTGATTTTGAGACTGTTTCTACTATAACTCGGAGTGTATAACGAATTTCTTCGTCGAATGAACGCCAGAAATCAAGTGCCAATGCCTGTTATTTATATACGAAAATTGACATGCTTACGGACCGTAAGCCTTATCCCTTACGGTCCGTAAGGGACACCTTTTCACTATAGGTTTGCCACGTGTGTGTGTAGGCTTGCTGAGTCGACGATTCTTGAAATTTTGATTTTGACAGCGTTTTGTGAGGATAATCGTTAATGGGGAATACCCCCCCCCCCCTGAGTTTTAGGGGCCCTGATCCTGATTCTGATTGTTCTGAAATTTGTAGGGTTTGTGCAGAATCACTTGGGTGTCTCAATTAGGGTTTCCTATTGGATAAAATAATAAAATAAATAGGACTTTTAATGAGGGTTGTTACAGTTAACTATACCGAATTCTCAGGATATTGAGTTAGGCTATATGAACCCTCTATTTTAAAACTTAGTTAGTCAGGGTTTCGACTCTCCCAATGATGGTACTAGCCGTCTTGGAGATTTCATAATAATACAGCCTTAATGGGATATAAATCTTAATTCTACCTGCCTTTCAGGGGTAAACAGGGTAATCTTAGGAGAAGATAATCAAGATACAAGGAGGTTACAGAGATTTCCATATCTCAGGCTCCAGTTCATCCATCATTGCTTGTGTCAAATAAGTGACACATTTATGTTACAAGTCCACGAATTCCTTAATCGGGAACATTTACTTGGACAATTCCATTCTGGATATCTCCTTTGAATACCATTAGTTGAATTTAGTACCATATTGTTGGTACACTTTGTGTGGACGCGACTCGACTCGGTTCGATTCGGTTCGGGTCGACTCGGTTAGGTCCGGCTCAAGCCCGAAGACACGACATTCCTCCGTCGTGCGCCCCAGAGTTCGACACGCGAGGCACGGAACGCCGCAAGCAAATTCCCGCAAACTCATCACCATGACATCACCTTTGTGATGTCATGATGATGGCAACATTTGTCTCATATGGGAAAATGGTGAAAGATTATAACAGAAACAAGAACTGGGTCGTAACCTCACCACATGGGCCGAATACTTGTTAGTGGACTTTGACTTTGTCTTGGGCTTCTACTACACTCGACGAAACAAGAAGATTTAATATGTATGTCGACGAAACAGAATGTGTTTCATCGACTTTAGTGTTTCGCCGTGTCTTTATGCATTTCGTCAGTCATGTGTCTGTGTCTAGTATAAATACCCATCTCAGTTTCACTTTGAAACAGAGATGAGAGCATACCTGTAAAGAAACTCTGTCAAAATTGTGTTTGTATCAGTTTTGTATTCGGTTCTCATCCCGTTAATCAATAGAGTGTGTTTCATTGGTTAATCCGTGTTCTTTATTATCTGTGTTTGGTTTGCACCGTCACGGGGATTCCGCACCCGTTACCGTGTTTGTGATAAACAAGGATAGGTTTTCGTTATCGATCCACCGGAAAAACGGGACCTACAAGTGGTATCAGAGCCTTGGCTCTTTTCCTTGTTTAAAACCAAACAAGTTTGGGTTTTTATCAAGTGTGTTATTGTGATTTTTCAGATTTCGTTCTTAAAAAATTTCATATTTTCTGGAAATATTTGCTGAAAATCAGTGATTGAAGTGTTGTTTTGCTATAAGTTTTAGTGAAAACCTTATTATTTTGCATTTCTACATGTTTGCGTTTGGTTTTCGTTGAAAGTTTTAAGCAAAATCGTGTTTCGGAAAATTATTCGGTGACCGGAATCTTCAAATATTCATCGTGTTCTTCAGTTATCTTCAAACTGTTCTTGAAAGTTTCTGTTGTTTGATCTTTGTTTGGATTTTGGTTAGTGTGTTATTGTTATTATAATAATTCTTTGACTTTTGATACAAAAGCTAAATGATGTTTTTTTTCTTGAAAACAAGTAAGCCGAAAGCATGTTTGAAAATAGAGTCTCTTTGTGTCAGGAGGTGATAAGGACTAGTTGAAATATCTCACAAATATCCATTCCTTTTCGTCGAACAATATATCAAACTGTTTCGTCGACCTTCTCTTCTTGTTTCGTCGGATAACCTATATCACCAGTCACACATCAAAGTTCTTTAGTCAAACATTTCGGCCACCATTATTTAAATCACAAGTCAATTTCGTCAAATACAATATTCAGTTTCGTAATACATCGAAGTGGGCTACAAAGTTGCTTTCACATTGACTTGGGCCTTTATCTCATTGGGCTTAACATTGAATTGGGTTTCATTATAAATTGGGCTTCACTTCTGTTTCGTCAACCAGCAAAAGGACTTCAGTTTCGTCGGATCTTCAATTGTTTCTGTTTCGTCGATTAACAAATATAATCAGTTTCGTCGACACATCAACAAATTCTATTTCGTCGATAGGGTCTAACAAGTGTTTCGTCGATACTTGTCATTGTTTTTAACAGAGGACTTCTAAAAGTGATTTAACAGTTTGTTATTGAGTGTGTGACCAGGTTTTCACATACATACATCAAATATGAGATGTACGAATCCTTGGGATTGGAGTACGGATCCACTACCAGATCTAAAACAGATGTCGATGGCCGAATATATGAATCGTACCATACCTCAACAACAACAGTCAATAAGTGCAAGTCAATGGGCAATGGTGTCGAATCAAAATCAGAGTATTCAAAATATTTTGCTTAGTGAGAATGAGACGGGTAGCAACAATCGCCCTCCAAAGTTAAATTACATGAACGACTATCCATCATGGAAGGGTCGTTTCCATAACTACGTTCTAGGGCAAAACACAGAATTATGGACGTGTTTCATCTCTGCATTTAGTGAAGCTCTTGAAGAAGCAGGATCAAATGCGACGACTTTCAATAACATGCAAGAAGCCGACAAAAAGGCATATGATCTGGAGAAGAAGGCGTATGCTATTCTCACTCAAGCACTTCACAGAGACATCTTTCATCAATTCTCATATTGTAAGACCACGAAAGCTTTATGGGATGCATTGGTAGCGAGAGGAGAAGGAAATGCAGCTACTAGAAAGATACGCCATGATTTATTGAAGAAAGAGTTTGAATCATTTCAGTTCTTGGAGAATGAGACTCTAAATGATATGACTACTCATTTTTATCATTTGATTAGTGAAATGACTTCCTACAGTGTTGCTACAAATCATCCGGAAATGATTGCACGATTTGCTGATGCTCTACCTCCTAAGTGGAGTCCATTCATTGAACTTCTAAAGCATACGGGCGCGCTGGATGCAGCAAATGTCAGTCTTTATGAATTCATTCAGAAGTTGGAGAACAAGAACGAAGAGGAAATTCGGAAAGCTAAAAGGATTGCAACGGCACCTCCTCAAAACACAGGAATGTATTTGCCTGGTTTTAGTCCTTCAGCTAGTTCTAGTTCCATTCAGCAACCGAAGCTTCAAGCAGCGTATGTGTCCAATACAAGCTCATCTCCGTTTCCACAGTGGAATCAAAGTGCTTACATGTCACAACCTCAAGCCCAACCACAACAACAACAAGCGCATTATACCAACAATCCTTTACCCCAAAACACCAACACTGTCAAAGTTGATACTTCCAATCTTTCAAAAGTCAGTGTAGAAGTTGCAAAGGAAAATTTGGAACTTCTCAACACAATGTTCAGTTCATACTGTGGATTGGTAGCAGGTCAAATTGGAAACATCAATATGACCAATGAAGATTATCAGCAGATAGACCGTGATGAAATGGAGTTAATGGATATAAAGTGGGCATTTGCAAGTGCTGTTAGAAGGGCAAAGGATTTCATGACTCAAACTGGAAGAACTTCGTTGGAAGGCAAAAATGATACGAAGTACGGGTTCAATAAAGATGCGGTTACATGTTACAATTGTGGTGAAAAGGGTCACTTCAAACGTGAGTGCACCCAGCCAAGCAGACAAGGCAACCAGAATCCATTCAGAAATCAGACAAGTACTTCCAATGCCAATCAAGATAACCGTGGAAAAGGGATAGTAGCTGTGAACAACACCACCAACCAGAACCAGTCTGGACCATCAAACACCAATCGAGCATTGACCGTTCAAGCTGATGAAGGGTGCGATTGGTCTGTACAATTGGGAGATAATGATCAAGGAGGTGGAACTGCATGCTATGCAAAAATTATAAATCACATCAAGCATGTTCACAAGGAAGAGTTTTCTGAAAGTGATGATAGCTCGGGTTTTAGTGGGAGTTCAGATGAAGAAAGCTCGAATGCGGGAGATTATAATTCTGAAGATGGATCTTTCTCTTCTCAGACTGCCTTCATGGCTAATATCACAGCCTCTTCGAGTCAGGTAAATTCTGAAACTCCTAGCATATGTAGTGATTGTGCTAATATGATACATGAATGTGATAGAGTGAAACTTGAATGTGATACGATTCATAGTCACAATCAGAGTTTAGTTGTTGAACTGTCAAAGTGCAAAGAGGCAAACATGGCCTTAGCTCGAAATGAAAAGGAGTTTAAAACAGTTATTGAAACCCAAAAGAAAAGTGTTTCCGAATTAACAAAAACTGTTTTCAACAAACAAATTGGTATTAATAACTACATTAATATCATTGAGGAAACCAAGAAAGAGCTAGCCATGGCCAAGTGTGAATATGAAGCGATCAAGCTCAAATTGGAGAGTTATTCTAACTCCCGATATGTGCTCGATCACATCATTGACGTTCAGAAACTAAAAGGAAACGTTAAAGGCGTTGGTTATAGGAAGTGTCCACCCCCTTTGAGACACGACTATACCAAGTCGCCCAATGAAGAGGATATGCCTCGGTATGAACCCAGTGTGCCTCTTGATTATGAGGAAGTTACTACTGGCCTAGGGTTCAAACTGGATAATTCATCGGAGGGCTCATCTGATCGGAAAGAAAAGTCATCATGTGCTTCAAATCAAAGTCCTCCAACCATTGAGGACTATGATTCTTCAGATGATGAATCAGATGTGAATGACCAGGATGAATCACTTGATGAGACGAAAGGAGTAAAAATTCCAATTGAGAATCATATTCTTTGTGATCCTCCTACTCCTGTCGTGCAACCTGTTGCCAAGCAAGTGATAGATCCTGTCAAGGATGTCAAAGATGACAATGAATGTGTGTCTGCTGTTAAGAGCAATAACTTGTTGTATACTTTAGTCGGTGATAGTAAAATTTATTCAGACATAGATTTTCCAATCAAAAACGTCAATCAATCTTTGATTGACAAAGTGTTTGAAGATAATACAAGAAAATTTTTGGGAAAAACAATCCCTGGAAAACAGAAATCACCGACAAAGCAACAACCTGTTGCTTCTAAGGGTAAACAACAGCAACAACGAGCTCCAAAGCCAAAGGCTAAGGTTGAATCAAAAGGAGCTCGTTACAAGAAGAAAGCAAAAGATGTCAAATTTGTAGCATCAAAGGGTACTGATAAAATTGAGACTTTTGAAAACAAATCAAACACCGATTTTATCCAACAAGTCAAGATTTTAAAACGTAACAGTCAAAACAATTACTCTCAACATAGAAACGGGTGTGATGAAAAAGCAAGTACCTCAGGTTCTACAGGTTCGACATCTGTTGGTCGATTAAATTCTCCTAAGTTTGTGGAAAGGAGAACGTGTTTTAAATGTGGGGAGTTTGGGCATATCATTAAGAACTGCTCAAACACTCCTAAAGAGAAATTTGTGGAAAGAGCACCACCTGAAAAGGTTCACCCACAACGTCATCATGTTTCACCAAAACATGATAAAAGAACTGTTAAAGAACAAGAAACAAAACAACGACGTCAAAACATCAAAGCTGTTGAAAAGTCTTTAAAATCTGAAGTCAAAACGGTCAAAAGGGAACCAAGTTCTACACAACCTTTAAAACCAGAAGTTTCAAAATCTGTTTACAAAACTCAATCTGGTAAACAAAAACAAACTTGGAAACCTAAGACGGGTGATAGTTCAGGGGGAGGTGTTGTGTTTGAAAATCATCAAGAAATCGAAGTCACAATCCTCGATGATGAAGGACGACCCAAGTCTGTGAAGGCTTGGGTCCCTCTCTCCAACTAATCTCTGAGTGAGTGTGTAGGATGTTCCAGGAGGAACTATCGATAGTCATCGGATTGTTGATAGTCGAGTGTCCATGCACAAGATCGGCGGCAAAAGAAATTGTTGCCTTTGATGGAGAGAAAAAGAAAAGAAGACAGAATTGTCTGTCGAAAGAGATTGAAAAGCTTCGACAAAATGCAAATCATTTCAAAGTTTGATTGTTCAAGGCTTTAATCGGGTCCCCATGGTAGATTCAAATCAAAATGTACGCACCTGCAGCACGTCTGAAGTTAAAAAAAATTCACAAGATAAACGTGCAGTGTACATTTCTTCGTGGTGTGATTGAAGAAAAGGTGTTTGTTGAACAAACCAACCAGGTGTGCGGATGCCTTGGCTTGGATTGAACAACCGCACACTACTTCTGAAAGAGAAAGTCAAAGACCTTCGCTGGTGCAATGTGGAAGACCAACCGGACCCAAAGGTTTCTGATTTTGTTGCTGTGAAGAGATTTCTCAGTAGCTACAAAATCGACTTTGAAATCCACACCGGGTGGATATCCAGTTTGGGAGAGCATTCAGATTCCTTGCAATGCACGAAGCAGTTGCAGGATACGGTTTTAAATTTCTAATCTCTTCTATACTTGTCGATATTTAAGCTGCTTTATGAATTTTTATCATCTCATACAGTACTCTTTGACCAGACACGTTGATCTAGAATATCACCTCACACGTGATTGTTTCACTATGAAACTCGTCAATGTTGTCATGGTCTGCACCGCTTACCGACATGCCAACTGATTTTTCCAAAATTCGATAAATCATTTCTGATTAACTTAATTTTGGTAAACGGCATTGAGGTAAAACATGAGTTAACCGACATCGGAAAATCGTTTTTGTTAATATCTTTGTGTTTTTAAAATTTATCTTAGTTTGTTGATTTTAGGGGGAGTAAATCCAAATTTGAAAAATTCAAAAACAGTGAAAAATTTCAAAACTCAAAAACATTGAAAAACAAAAATGAGTTTCCTGGCGAGCAAAAGAGAAAATGATAGTACATCAGTGGTCTGTCTAAACCTCTTTAAACTGAAATGCAAAATGAAAAATGTTAAGCAGCTCTATATAAGATGTATCGGTAGGCTCACAATCATTTTAAAGTGTGCAGGGTGATATAAATCTTAAATCGACTGAAGATCAGGTGGGAACCATTCATTGGCATATGGTCTTAGTACCGAAATTTCGTTTGAGAGATTGCCGAGGTTCTGAGATATTCGGTCTTTATGCTGTCTTATCATCTGGGTATCATGGTTGTATCAAACCGTAAAAATAACGGAGACGAAGTTTAGATCTTCCATGATACTATACATACATATACATATTGCATTCGACCTCAATAAGTGATCAACAATCATATGTCCAAACAAAATAAGTGATAATATATCACAGATTCTTTGCGGGAGTCAAGTTCGTCTCTTTGCTGTACGAAAGTACTGACCTGTTCACGGACTTGCTCCTGTGCCCTCATGCATCGAAAATCAAGTTCCTCATCAATAAGTGATTCTATCACATAGGGCTTGTTTTCAATCAAAATAAGTGAGTTTCTCACATCTTTTATACGGTCAAACAGATGATAATCGGTATACTCACCGGTAAGATGAATTCTCGTGCATACCTTGATACGGGAATGTGTCGTGTGTGGATGAACACCAGTCGGTAAGTATAAATCATACCTTAACGTATCTCCTCGCCATGATTACATCTGATAAGTTGAGCTTATGTGGACAACAATACCGATAATTGTTATAGGATGCTTATCTAAATGTTAACTAATTGAACAACAAGATCGTTTTGGCATGACCGTACACTGATATGATTCTCTTACCCTCGAAACTCGCAAAAAGAATATCTGTAAATATTTATTTACTGCTTTCAGTTTCTGTATCTTTGTATATATTTATTTATTTGCTTTCCGTCTTTACTTTTGAAAAATGAAAAACCTCAAAAAGATTTTATGTGTTTTAATATAAACTTTATAAAAGCCAAAAAGATTTTGCTTCTAGTTTATTTTTGATTGACTGATGTTGGAACTCGAGTCTATCCTACCCAAAATCCTGATTGTAAGCCGGAAAACAATTGCACCTTCATAAACTGTCGAAGTTAACAAGTTTTGAAAGTTCAGAACTAAAATTGAATAAATTTGTTTAAACTTTCAAACTGTTGTCGGTCGGTAGTTGATTGAGATTTGATCTCATATGTGTCGTTTGTTTAAATGTTAACTATATTCCAAGCGGTTGTTCTCATTATGCGTTTAGCTTTCTTGCCTGTGCAGATGCTAAAGGCGAGGAGAACATGTTCGATGACAAGCTTTGGAATGAAGACACGAAGTGGAGGCACTCAAAGGATAAAATGATCGAGTTGCCGCTAACCCTTCATCAACACCACAAGGATCTGAAATATTGCAAATCAAAAGATTCACGAGCATAACTCATTGGAGAGTTCAATCTAAAGGGGAGTTTGTTAACACACTACCTAAATGAAAAGGGAGTTTGTTGATATACTTTCTACTTACGACGCGTGAAGACTTTGAAGATCCTCCGACATGAAAGACACGAAAGACGAACCTCATGAGTAGCGTCCAAGGGGGAGTTTGTTGGTACACTTTGTGTGGACGCGACTCGACTCGGTTCGGGTCGACTCGGTTAGGTCCGGCTCAAGCCCGAAGACACGACATTCCTCCGTCGTGCGCCCCAGAGTTCGACACGCGAGGCACGGAACGCCGCAAGCAAATTCCCGCAAACTCATCACCATGACATCACCTTTGTGATGTCATGATGATGGCAACATTTGTCTCATATGGGAAAATGGTGAAAGATTATAACAGAAACAAGAACTGGGCCGTAACCTCACCACATGGGCCGAATACTTGTTAGTGGACTTTGACTTTGTCTTGGGCTTCTACTACACTCGACGAAACAAGAAGATTTAATATGTATGTCGACGAAACAGAATGTGTTTCATCGACTTTAGTGTTTTGCCGTGTCTTTATGCATTTCGTCAGTCATGTGTCTGTGTCTAGTATAAATACCCATCTCAGTTTCACTTTGAAACAGAGATGAGAGCATACCTGTAAAGAAACTCTGTCAAAATTGTGTTTGTATTAGTTTTGTATTCGGTTCTCATCCCGTTAATCAATAGAGTGTGTTTCATTGGTTAATCCGTGTTCTTTATTATCTGTGTTTGGTTTGCACCGTCACGGGGATTCCGCACCCGTTACCGTGTTTGTGATAAACAAGGATAGGTTTTCGTTATCGATCCACCGGAAAAACGGGACCTACACATATGACCATCGGAATATCTTTGTGGTCCCATGCATTAAACCTCCATACTGATCAGGCATGGAAGCAATCTATGGAACATATTAAGATATACCAATCCTCATATGGCGCTTTTTATCATACTGTTTGGTATTCCCAATCGTTAGAGATCAAAGAGATATCAATTCTAAATGCTGTCGCATTACACCTAGAGAGAGGATACTTCTAAAATTTTACGCCTGAAGGTTTATAACAGGAACAGAAGGAATGGGTCTTTTGATTTCACCTGTAAGTTTTTATCTTACACTTAATATCTGGGGTTCTTACGGGAAAATTTTCAAAAGTTTGCTAAGCTTAAGATCTTATGAGAGACTTAGCAGCACCCGAACCCAAACATATCTCCTAGCAATCAAATCACAATAAGGGTTTTATCTGGTGTCATTATTAACGTGAACTACCCCTAATTATTCATCAGGAGGGTTAAACGCCTCCATTCTTAATCCCTTTTAAACTTAGCCGCAAAGTCCTTGACTAATTTTAAGGCAGTCTCAGCTTTGACTGGTTGTTTCTTAGTCTATACAACGTGAGTAGCTGAGGTAGATCCATAATGGGTTTATAATGAGCAGGCTTTGAAACCTTAATGTGCCCTCTTATTGACGATGCTTTTAGCTTAGATTTTTGGGTAAACTGAATAGGGTACTATCTCAGCCAATGAATTAAAATTTGCGACATACTGTCGACAGTCTAGAACTTTTATGGCGAGAGTCAGAAAATTCTTATTTCATCTTTTTCCATTTTGTGATGTGGATAATAGGCTTTTCTAATAAGGTCCTAAAAATTTGGTCCATCCCATATAGCATAAGGGGATCTCTCTAGTGGACTTCAATAATGTCCTCATTAATTGAGAGCATTGTTATCGAATGGCTGTGATGTATACCTTACCATGTCCTTTCCAGCATAACCACTGATATACCTAATGGTTTCTACTACATCCAACAACTTCCTGAAATCGATGGCCCCTTTTTAGTATTGAAGTCTCTTGACTTCTAAGAAACGAAGTACTTTTAAGTACATCCTAAGGGGAAAGGGGCTTCTTGCCACATATGATTTTGTTTGGGTTATTCTTCGCATTTGAAGTATGAATATAGCTCTTCTTATGAGCAGCGACATGTGTTTTGAAGCGAACATCATTCGGCTTTTTAAGCCTTTTCATGACTTTTCTCATAGCCTTTCTAACAGCTGCGTTAATCATAGTTCTGGAGATTTACTCCATTAACATTTGGGGTTCACATTGGATTCATTATTAACATTTGTCGCATCTCTAGCATCTCGACTGTTGTTTGTTTCTTCTGAGTTTTCCATACTCGAAGCTTTGGTATTAAATACCATATTCAACAAGTGCTTAGGCAATCCATACCTAGGGTCTCCTTGAATCGTCATTTTGATTAACTGGATGTTTGTGAGCTTCAGAGGAGTCAGCCACGGTGAAGCTTTGAAGACTACAAACCAAGTAGTAATAATTGGTTTAATTATATAGTGAATTGTCGAATTTGATGATTAATTAGCCATGGTGTAAATAAACCATATAGGCCAATAGATAGTATTTGATTTATTTGATTATGTTTTGCCTAGGTTTTTAAATAAACCATCTTTGGCGTTCAAACGGAATATATCCTTCATATTTATTAGACAGGGGACATAAGTCACGACTGTCAATGTCGTACCGACATTTTATATAGCATAAGGGTTTGTCCCAAAGACTTTTTGGATGGCACAGAGGCCTTGTCACTAGGGAAATTTTTAAAACATAATCTATGATCCTTTGGGTCGGATAAATTTCATAGTTCACTGCCATTTGGTAGGAAGTTATGAAAGAAAACTATCTTTGTCATAATTACATCTTTGCCCGTAGGCATACATCTTAAATGGATGTTTTGATGTATACATCATGTTCGACGTTTATTAGCCATGATTCCTATTGATCATTAGGCTAAACTAGGGGTTTGGAAAAATTTCCTAATATAAAGATGACAAGTGTGATTTTATCGCATCACTGTTGCCAGGAGTGTTAACATATTTACAATGTTACAAGGATTTGAATCCTTTGAATAGGTTCTACCATCTTGGCCTTGTCTGGAATGACATATAGGCTAGGTCGTACCTTTAAGATTCTTTTTAAAATGTATACTGGCAGGGAAGGAAGGATATTTATTTTATTCAGGATTTTTATCATAAATCCTAATTTACAAGTTAATAATAGCACAAATGGCCTAGTCGCGTAGACAAGTTTAAATTTATAAGCCATGATTTCAGAGAATCGAGGCATTAAGGTTTGAATCAAAGTTCATTACCTTTTCTTGACAGGGAGTTGTAGGCTACCGCTGTCTTTAGTCTCAGAGGACATTAACTATAGCCCGTAGGCACTTCCCTTCTAAGGGATGTTTATAATATGATCATCTTATAGGATGATATAAGCCATGATTTCAGAGAATCGAGGCATTAAGGTTTGAATCAAAGTTCATTACCTTTTCTTGACAGGGAGTTGTAGGCTACCACTGTCTTTAGTCTCAGAGGACATTGACTATAGCCCGTAGGCACTTCCCTTCTAAGGGATGTTTATAATATGATCATCTTATAGGATGATATAAGCCATGATTTCAGAGAATCGAGGCATTAAGGTTTGAATCAAAGTTCATTACCTTTTCTTGACAGGGAGTTGTAGGCTACCACTGTCTTTGGTCTCAGAGGACATTGACTATAGCCCGTAGGCACTTCCCTTCTAAGGGATGTTTATAATATGATCATCTTATAGGGTGATATAAGCCATGATTTCAGAGAATCGAGGCATTAAGGTTTGAATCAAAGTTCATTACCTTTTCTTGACAAGGAGTTGTAGGCTACCACTGTCTTTAGTCTCAGAGGACATTGATTATAGCCAGTAGGCACTTCATCCTTAAGGGATGATTATTTCAAATAAGGGAATTTAGATTAACCCCCTTTTTAAAGATGGCCTGTGTGACTTTAACGATTCACAGTTTGCCAAAATTGTTAACATACTTACAAATGTTAACAGGGATTGGAATCTTTTAGATAAGTTTTACCGTCTTGGCCATGTCTACAATGACATTTAGGCTAGGTTTTACCTTTAAGACTCTTTTAATATTTAACGCAGAACAATCCTAAATTGAACTGTTAACAAGGATCTGAATCTAATTGTGAAACTACCATCTTGGCCCTGTCTTAAGGTGACATATGGCTAGGTCTTGTCCTTTTTAAATTTTGCCATTTTTATTATAATGGTAGATCTTATAAAAGGAATGATATTTTTCCATTTATTTAATATTTCATGTTTAGAATGAAAATTTTGAATTTAGTCATTCCACTATAAAATTAAAAAGTTAAGGTTTGCCCTAAACGGGACTTGAAAGGAATAATGTTGTCCTCGAAGGGATGGAAAGATAAATATGTCCTTATAAGGACTATTAAGGAAACGATCTTCAGCAAAGCAGTTTCTTCTTCATTCAATTCCTGAATGCTTTCTCCTTGGTTGCACGTTTCATCCTAGTCGCGGTACGAAGCTCAGCATTTCAAAGCTCCGGGTGTGGAGAATTCCTATTACGGCTTCTTCGCTTGGCGACGTATCCAATATAAAAATTGGAAGCAAAAAAAATCTCCAGATTAGGATTGAGAATATTCCTATGTTAAGTATAGACTCAGAAGGTCAAGGAATGTGCTAATGTGTCATTGAGATTAAACACAAAAAGCTAGTGTTTAATTCACTCAATGTTGGCTCTGATACCAACCTGTCACACCCCGACTTTCCACGTTTGACCGGTGGGCCCGGTGGGGAGTATCGTGACGTAGTTGATATCATCATAGTCAAACAACACAATATATATGAATGCACAGCGGAAGCAAAAGATAAATATATTACAATCCGAATATAACGTAATATCAAGGTATTACAACGGAAAGTAAAGGATCCACAGGCGGATCTTAAAACATAAACATTGTTCAACAGACTTTAGGCGCCTAGAACTTGCAAGGTTCCTTATAAACGCCCTGAGCTTCCAGCCAATTACGTTCAGTACCTGTCACTTAACCCTTTTGGAAAATACGTCAGTTTTCACTGGTAAATACACTCAACGGACTCATTTTGAAAAGGTTTAATACAATTGATTTGAATGCACGTGGCACAAACTCTTTATAACTTGGGACAATTATATTTATAATCTTGTATACAGATTTACATGTTCGTTGTACGTTCAGGGCCCGATGTAGAAACCGACTCAGATTAACAGACACGCCACAAGTATAGGCCCACAAGAGAGTGAGATACCGTTTTCCCTTAAGCAACTGTCAGGTGTATGCCTACACCCCGTGCTTAAGACGTGGCCATTTTATAATACAATGATGTCAAGGATATCCGGGACATGGTCATTAACCCCTAAAGGCTTTTATTTCAAACAATACAGATTAAAGCGGGTTACCTCAATAATTTAATCACAATACGACTAAACATTCAATACCCGACCAAGCAGTATTATTATAATACCGTATCCCAAGCCCGTATAGGGAAAATAAGTTAAGAGTATTTACATGAGCTAGCAATGCAATTTATACTCAGCCGTATTTTCTAATCAGCAAGCACAAGTACTTTTACTGGGGCTCTTAATCTGGAATGAAGGTTTTATAATAACCTATTAGAATCCTAACGGGTCTTTAATTAAGCCTTGACTTAGACCGGTTATTTTTCAAAAGGAAGATACGGTTCAAACGCATGATAAAGCGAAGACCGGATTAGAATGTGGTTTTGACCCGACAAGCTTGTATGCTTGTTTAATATGGGTAACTTAAACACATTCTGGATTTTGAGACAAAAATGATATGGTTTGACCCGTTTCGGCTAATATATGCAAACTAGTTACATAAGCCGATCCGAACGCGAAAAGTGCGTAACGAGTAACCAAATAAATCATATACAGGTTTCCTAGGTTAATATGCCTTTAATATGTTGTGATATCAGTAGGATACCTTCCATTATGCCCAAAACGAGTTTAATCTCAAAATAAGCCCCGTAGGGGTATTTTGGTCATTTAAAAGGTTATAAAAGAGTTTAAATGAAGTTCTGAGATTCGGGTCCGAATACATCAATAAAATAACTTATTTTAATAGGTCATATCAGTTGGTAATAAGTCTTATGTGATAAAATGGTTTTAAACCCAAACTATGCGTTTAATACGTTTAAAAAGCCATTTTAAGTGATTTCCGGGTTATACAGGAAATCTGAGTTTTCTGATCAGGTTATAAAGTTCAAAATACCTTATTTATTATATAAAATCAGTAGCAATTGGATTGGTGTCAAAATACTATGTAAAACTCATTTTATGACCGAAAATGGTATATTCGGTATTTACCGAATTAATGCCATAACCTTAGGTTATGAGCAGGTTAAAAATAATTAAAATCTTTAAAAATCCTAAAATATTATATTACATCAGTGGGTAAAAGTTTTGGTGTCAAAAATTGGGCTTAGATAGGTTTTATGCTAATTGCGCATTTTAATTACTAAGAGGCGTTATAATTACGCTAATGAGCATAACTCCTAATCTAGACCTCCAACTGATGTAAAATTTTAGGGACATGTTTATAAATCAGTAACAAAGGTTATTGTCTTTTCACATATCCAAAATTCTCGTTTTATGGTCAAAAGGGCATATTGGTCAACATTTAAGCAATTTACGGAAACATGTAAACGAATCGGATAGTCAATGAACCAACCTCAGAGGGTTATGCTAACATGTAGCCTGGTCCTAAGGAAGCTCTAAGGCATTTCCAAATCATACTAAATCGGGTCAGAACTGAAGTCTAAGCAAAAGTCAAAGTTTTGCGACTTGCGGTTCCGAACCGGGTCTAAACAGAGAATTGTCGGATCAAACAAGCTTAGACTAGTTCTTATACTTATTAACAAGTTATATGAGTGATAAAATAGGTTACATACCTTCTACATTGTTAATTAGGCGTTAATTCGCAAATTAAGGTTCTGTTGATTTTTCTAATCAACTTTGACCCGACATTTGATCTAGTTAGAGCGGGAATCAGAGGGAGCCCTTTTAAGGGTTTAATGCCCACATAATTACCAACTTATAACTACTTTCAATTCGACTAATCACTGGACCATTAATGATTAATCGCTAAGTCAACCGTTAATTACGACGGTTTGACTTTTAAGCTAAAACTAAGCAAAAACTTAACTAAGAAAGGTTAAGCATACTTACCAAAGTCTAATGCACTATTAGAGATGGCTTGGGTCTGCTCTTATGCTCCAGGAAGCTCCAAGAAAGCAGATGGAATGAGTGATCATAATGGTTGCAACAAGAGCCTTTATATAGTGCTTAATTCTCACATAGATCATTGATAACCAAGTCTACCATGGTTCCCTGATCATTAACATGTGTCCCTATGGCCTAGGAACTGTTAGGGGTCGCCCATGGATGTTAAAATATCTAACTAAGTCGGTTACAAGCTCAAACAGGCTGCTGTCCCGATTTTCTGCATCTGGGCACCCCTTACGAACCGTAAGGCTTGGGGCTTACGGTCCGTAAGCCTCTTCCAGGGGACAAAATTTGGATGGCTTTTGGCACTTGGCTCTTGGTCCTTCGAAAGGTCATCCAACCTTATTTTCTTGCATTTTGAGCCCCTCAATTTTACTTATAAGGGCTTCAAGACTTGTTTAAACATTGGTAAGTCCTTGGTTAACTTTGTGCTTACCAGAAAAGTCATAATTTCCAACGTTGACGCTTTAACCCCTCGTATACGAATTTGATCATAACTTTCTCATACGATAACGTAACTTTATGAAATTTTTATCACGCATTCTAGTGAGCATAAATTATCGTTACAAAGCTTCGGGTTTGCTAAAAGATCACTCAGAGGTATACTTTAAACATGTTAACACATTTAACCCCTGTAGTTTGTAATCTCTCACTTTCTTTCACATTTAGCTTCGTATGATCCATGATTCATTCGTTTAAGAGTATGAGCATCATGTAGGGTTACTGTAAAGTATATTTATCCCTTGTTGACATTTTGAACCCTTATATTCACATACTTTCCATGTTTGTCAACTTTAGTCCCTCTAGAGTATTCTTTCTCACGTTCAAGCTTATGACACGTGCCAATACATTATAGGACGCGAATTTTCGAGGTGTTACATTGGTGATGAAATCCGCTAGTACTTGACCCTTGATTGCTGGGCGCGGCCTGTATAGAATGTTATTGCCCCCCAGCTCGATCGCCCATTTCGCTAACCGGCCAGATGTCTCTGGCTTTGGCAATATTGTGCCGATGTGAAAGTTAGTAAGCACGGTGATGACGTGGCCTGTGAAGTATCTGTGCAGCCTTCTGGAGGCATGTAGCATCGCAAGTACTAGCTTTTCCATTGTCGAATATCTCGTTTCTGGATCTGTAAGCACCCTACTGACATAGTATATTGGAGTTTGAACTCCATCTCTCTCTACTAGCAATACCGACCCAACTGCCTTATCTGAGGAAGATAAGTACAGGATGAGTGGTTCCTTTTCAAACGGCGCTGTCAGGGTAGGGAGCTTGATTAAGTATTCTTTCATTTGCTGAAAAGCGGTTTCTGCTTCAGGCGTCCATTTGAATTCTTGTTTTTTTATGCAGTTGCGCAGAGTGCTGATAAAAGGATATGACTTCGTAGCGTGATTTGATAAAAATCGGTTAAGCGCGGCTAGTCGGCCGGCCAACCTCTGCATCTCTTTGATCGTCCGCGGCGACGGCATCCGCTGTATGGCTTGAACTTTTTCTGGATTAACTTTGAAACCGCCATTTGTTACCACGAAGCCCAAGAATTTCCCTTCCTCCATACCAAAGGAACATTTGGCTGGATTTAACTTCATATTCACGTTTCTCAAAAAGTTAAACGTCTTCTCAATGTCCTTTAACATCTGGTCTTCCTCAGGACTTTTAATTACGAGATCGTCGATGTAAACTTCTATATGCTTTTCGATGTCATCAACAAAAATCGTATCCATCAGGTGCTGGTATGTTGCTCCAGCGTTTTTGAGACCGAATGGCATCTTTGTATAACAGAAGATGCCGATGTCGGTTCGAAAAGCTGTCTTATCTTCGTCCTCGAGCTTCATTTGAACCTGATGATACCCCTTGTAACAATCTAGAAAACATTTCCATCTGTATGGCGCGAGAGAGTCTATCTTTTTGTCGATCTCTGGCAAAGAATAGCAATCTTTAGGGCACGCCTTGTTGAGATCGGTATAATCGACACACATTCTCCATCCTCCGTTAGACTTCTCCACCTTTACGGGGTTTGCAACCCAGCTTTGATAGCGCACCTCTCTCAAGATTCCTGCTTTTAGCAGCTCACACACTTGCTCATTCATCGCTTTAGTCTTATCCGCCCCCAAGCTGCGCCTTCTTTGCACTTTTGGCTCAACGGAGGGATAAGTGTTCAAACAGTGTTCAGTAACGTCACGCGGGACACCGGTCATGTCGGCCGAAGTCCAGGCGAAGATGTCCATGTTCCTGAACAAGAGTTGTTTGAGGTGCGTTCTGATGTTTAGTGAGATTGCGTGGCCAATCGTCACCGTTTGCTCTGGGTATTTCCGGTTTAAAACCCACTTTTCTGGCTCAGTCGTTGAAATTTTTGCCGCTTTTGCTGGGCGCACATCCTCTGCCGACATTACTTCTTTTTTCGCATAGATAATCGCCACCCCAGTCTCGGTTGGAAACCCGATGGCTGAGTGAGGCGTGGAGGTTACCATGTTTAATTCTCCTTGGGTTTCTCTCCCAATTAAGACATCATGCCTTGATTTGACAGGCATCACCATGAAGTTTACATTTGTGGTTCTTGAATGTTTCCCGTCAGTCAGTGTGATGGGGAAGCTGATTTGACCTAATGGAAAAACCATTTCGTTGCAGAATCCTGACAAAGGATAATCAACTGGCTCGAGTCTCGCTTTATCTTCATCATCAAACTAATTAAAACACTGCTCATAGATGATGTCGGCTGTGCTCCCCGGGTCAATGAATATGTATTCTGTTTCATAATTGCCGATAATACCGGTGATAACGACGGGGCGTGTGGCGCGAGGGCCCCCGCGTACGACCGGGAAGATGACCTGTCGCTCTTGCCATGCAGGCTCGTAGGGGCGTTTGCCTTTATCTCTTGCACTGTATCTAGGCCCATTGACCATGTGGGTTTCCAGGCGCCTGACTTTCTTTTGGTTTCCGTCATCATGGCGCTGGATCTGGCATGTTTCTTTGCACACGTTTTTCACCAAGTGGCCTAACTTTCCGCTTTTTTGCGCTTTCTCGATCTCTTGTCGCAAGCTGATACGGTCATCTGTCAGATGACCTGTATCCTTGTGAAAATTGCAGTACAGGTTCGGGTCTTGCCCCTTCTTGTTTGTCATAGGCCTTGGCGCCTTGAAATCATGGTTCTCTGTCATTAGTACCTCTTTTGGCGTTTTTGTGAGCGGAGTCCAGTGCTTTTCTCGGTTGTCATCCCTGACTGCTTTTCGATACCCAATTCTGTCAATTGTTTCCCGTGCGTCCTCTCTGTAGCGTGGTCTTTCTTCATAACCACTTGATTTTCCAGATTTCCAATCGTGGCTTTTGCCTTTGTTGTGTTTGTCGTAGTCGCGCGGGGTTTTCTTTGAAAAACGATCTTCTGTGTACGAGGATTTGGCTCCAGCTAGTGATTCCTCGGTTTGCGCCACTATTTTTACGGCTTCCATCAGCTTACTCCATTCCTTGGGCATACCATCCTTTCCAGTGATGGTTCTGATGAGACTATCACATCGGATAGCCTTCTTGAAGTGAGCGCGCATGAGTTGTTCGCTTACACCACCGATCTCTAAACACTCCTTGTTAAAGCGAGTGATGAAGTCTTCTAGGCCTTCGTTTTCTCTGCGCCAGATATCTGTTACTTCGGGCGTATCTTGTTGATAGCGTCTTTGCTGGCTGAAGTGGTTTAGAAACTGAGTTCCGAAGTCATCCCATGAATTAATTCTCCCAGGTGGTAGGCTGTCGAACCAAGCACGAGCAGCCCCAGTAAACGTCTAGATAAACAAATGACACCACATTGGCATATTCCATCCTCCCATACAATCAACACTTGTGAATACTCTTACATGATCATCGGGATCAGTTAAACCATTGAATTTTCCCACTGTTGGGGGTAACTTTTCTCTTGTAAGTGTTGCCAAAACAATCTTTGGGATAAACTTCGAGTGCTCTGCAGCTTCAGCTGGTCTATAGGCGAGACTGAAGTCTCTCTCTGCTTCTTCGCTGTATGCAATGCGCTGTCTCGGCTTGTAATTTTCATGGTTCCGCTGCAAACGGTTAAAGACTGAGGATCCTTCGTCGTCTTGCCAAGTTGGGTCATTTGGGTCTGTGTCATCCCACTCGTTATTCATATTGCGCGGCCCAAGCCGGCTATGAATTGGACCTCTTTGAACGTTTGACGGATAGTCTTTCGGTCTCTCCCCGTGTGTCGTGCGTGTCATGCACGCTCGGTCTTCTTTGGGGAGGAGGCATATTAACTCTTCCGTGCAAGTTCTGTTGTGGGGGTATCTGGCGCGCCGCCTGACTTGGACCCATAGGAGTAACCAAAGATGGTTCTGCTTGTAAGACTGCTTGTTGTGCGCTCAAAGATTGATACGCGGCGTTGATTGTGGCAATTTGTTTGGCATACCAAGAGGCTGGAGTTTCGCCTTCTGGCAACCCTAGTAGCGCTGAAATATTTTGAGGTGGAGCTGGGTTTGAAGGACCAGCGACGTGACTTACTGGGGTTACTGTTTGAGTGATGCGAGTGGCACTCGCGCGGGGTCCCCCGGTGTTGGTTATCTTGATTTCACCGATTTCTTCAATGTGTTGGACTTGGACATTTTGATTGTCCTCCCCCAACACTGCATTAGAATTTGTTCCAAAACCAAAGTCGGGAATGATTCCTTGACCAGCCATGATCGAAGGAAAAATAGCTTAGAAAACTCAGAAAAAGAAGATGAAAGTGATTTGTAAAAAACCGGTGGGCGCCAATGAAGAAACACGGAACTAATTTAGGGGTTGATTAGTTTGGTTTATGTTTCTACCATAAGGGTTAATCTTCTTAAAATTTTCTGAGCTCCTTAATGAACTGCTAATCCTGCAAAACAGAACACCGTTAGCTCGTTAAGAGGGGAATATGGGGGTTTCCCTCTTAACCAAACTCCGGCGTGAGAATAAGTATCTGCTTTGAGGAAATAAGTGTGTGGTAAAGAGTGAAAGTAGAGGGAATGGAATGTTTAACCTGTGAACTGAGGTCTCTATTTATAGCCGAAGAGGTGTAAGAGGATGTGGGCTGATGGGCCTTGGGCCGGAAGGCGACAACATAGAGGATGTGTTCCTTGTCTCACTGGTGTCGACCGTTAGTGGCTTCTAGAAGTCCTCTGGTGCTGGCGCACCGTGATTAGAGCCACGTGTCACAGTTGTCGGCCTGGCCGTCCTTCTGCCATCAACAGGTAAGTGGAGATCGTGGGGCAGGTGTCTCTGCCCTGTGATTGGTGCCACGTAGGCGTCCTTAGGTACTTTCTGTCTCCTGCACGTCAGATGATCATGGAGCACGATTGAGCAGAACATGGAGGACGCGGATTGGCCCTTTTCTTCTGCCACTTGTACTTTATGTGCCTTCTGAGGTAACCCTGCGCCATAGCTCTGCGCTACTCCTACTGAGCATGTAATTAGCCCGCGCAGGGTATGGCTGGTTGGAGGCTCCTACTCACAAATTAGCGCTACTCCCCGGCAACGGCGCCAAAATTTGTCGTGATTGTCGTGGGTCACGCAAATTTAATCCCAAAAACAACTATATAGATAGCGGTAAGTGGGTATCGAACACAGGGAGTTTGTGGAATGTGTGTTATTTGAAGATTTATCTAAGTTACCTAAAATTAAACTAATTGCAAGAAAAGTAAATTCACGGAGTTGGTTGTTTGGTTTTAATTATCTAGAATTATTAAATTAGAATACAAATCAAAGTCAAGTTTTGTAACAGATAAGAGGATAGTGATCATCCCGAGTTTCAAGTTTTAAGTGACAACTAACGTTCATGTTCAACTGGAAAGAACCACATAGACATGGCTCATGTAAGATCAATTGTTTGTGATGAAAGGGAACTAAGTACTCGGATTCCTAGAACGCGAGGTTGTTACCCGATGACCAATCAACGCATATCCAACCCTAATCCCTCCCATGATATCTCGATTGCCAACGGCACCAAGAACGTATGGTTTAGAACTATGATCAAACATACATCAACAATTTACAAACAACCAATCAAACACCATAATAAACTAACAACACATGCACAGTCTAATATTCCAGAAATTAAAGAACAAGCATAATTGTCACAAATAAAACCTTACATCCGAGACGATCACCAAGCAAACCTAGCCGCTCATAGTGTTATGAACCATCATCACAATCGTACCTTTGTCCCATGGAATCAAAAACAAAGTATTCATGTTTTGACCACTCAATAACACAAGAGGAGAGACCAAAATCGCCCCTCAACTGCATAAATGATGGCAGTTACAATTTGTCCATCGCCTCCACCGTAAATTACGGTATAACCGTAATTTACGGTGACCTTCAATGTTTTACGATGAGAATTGTCTGCTTTACGGTGGGAAAGTGGCAAGATTCAGGTTCACCAAGTCAACACCAATAACCCAATTAATTGCCAACATGTGCCGTCAAAGCCCATGTGCGGCCCAATGGATAACATCCACAATTCTCCTTTAGTTGGCCCAATCATTCCTCATAATCACGTGAGTGGCTGCCCATTATTTGACTTTTTATAAACCCTTCACATGATCAACAACCGTCAAAACCCAAATCACTTGAATATGGTTCTTTGTGCCGCCCCCACAAGTCAACGAACCCACTTGACAATGATGATGAGTGATGTTATTTGTGTGTTCCAATAAACAACCGCCAAGAGAGTCCACCGCCAAAAGAGTCCACTCAAGTCCGGCCCAAGTGAAACATGTCAGCCTAACTCTAGCAACGTGATATGCCCCGGTTAACATCCATGGGTGTTCCGCTTAATCACCTAGCATACGAAATTCACCGGTTTAAGCCGATTAACCTGTAACATCACACGAACACTCGTAGTTACTAAGTTCAAGCAAATAACCAAGTAAAGCATGGAATTTTAATCTTTTTAAACCATATAAAGGTTGTCCAACGGACCACCCGTCAGCTCCTACTCAGAATGCTAAGTGCTGAATGTGGTGTTTTCTCTTGTTGAGACGTCGCGCTAGATCAATACATGATGATGTACTGCGCGCGAGGTTGGCAGCAAACAAGTTGATGAATAAGGAGTATGGTCCTACGCGTAACCTGAATGAGGTCTGCGCGGTGTTTTTGGGACCATACCCCTTAAACTTTTTAAAATTTATCTTACATTTTAAAAAACCTCCTACATCCAACTCCTCATACCTATCTCTGTATTCTTTTTTTATTATTATTTATTCTCTTTCTTCCACTTACAATTTTAACTACTATCTATTTTGTCTTATTATATATTTTTTTAGAGTAAACTTCCGTTTTGCTCCATATGGTTTGATCGTTTTAATGGTTTTGCCCCAAACCTTTAAAAATAGCCATTTTACTCCCTGATGTTTTGATTTTGTCTCCAGTTTGCTCCAAGGCTCTAACTCAGTTAAAACATTCAGTTGAAAGTAAGGGTATTTCAGTAACTTTATATATAAGTATTTAATTACCTATAACTAAGTCCTAAAAGAGTTAACTAATAAAAATAAAAAGATAAAATCATTATTCACATATCAAACATCACACAATTTATCATCATCATCAGCTCTCACCTTCTCAAACATCACCCACAACCACCATTAGCACCACCATTACTGCCACCATAATCCGCCGCCGCCACCACCACCACAACTCTCTCTCTTTCTTTCTCTCTCTCACACACACACACTCTTACCACCACCATAATCCGCCGCCACCGCCACCATTACCGCCACCATCAACGTCTCTGTCTCTCTACATCTAACACCACCACCACTCTCTTTCTCAACGTCTCTATGGTCGCCAGAGGTTTCAGATCTGGCCGCCACCACAGTCTTGCTCATATTTGGTTTTGCAACAATGGCTAGACGTCGTCTCTAACAACAAGGGTTCAACCTTGGTTCGAAACCCTAGATCCAGTTGAACAGGTCTGTATCCACCATTATCGCCCTTTTTTGAATATGAAACCTCCACATCCATGACTAGGGTTTGATAAAAATTTGAGGGTTATGGTTTCAGACGAAGATGTAATGATGTGGGTTGTTGGCGGTGGTCGGTGGTCGATGTGGGGTGGACTGGCAGTGGTGGTGGTGGTGCTTGTTAGCGGTGTTGAGGTCGTGGGGATGGTGGTGGTGCCTGGCGATTGAACCGGAAACTCGGTGGGCCGGGCAGCCGGAGCACCGTTCCTTCAAGAGATCAGGCGGGTCTACAGTTGCATTTGATGAAAGGAAGAAACATTTGATTCGATGGTGATAGGATTAAAAGTTTGTAGAATGGATAGTGAGTAGGTGAGATGAAAAGTTGAAAAGTGTTGACACTGGTATGTATGTGATGTACTGATGTGTTTGTATACATATATTATAAATTAAAATATTAAAATATCTTTATAGCTAAATTACCAAAATATCCTTACTTTCATGTGGCAAGTTACCAAAATACCCTTCTATTTAACAGACATTTCTAATGGAGTTACTGGCAGGGAGCAAAATGGAAAAACCATAGCAAACTATTGGAGGAAAATGGCTATTTTTAAAGGTTTGGGGCAAAACCGTTAAAGTGACCAAACCACAGGGAGCAAAACGGAAGTTTACTCTTTTTTTTAATATTGATTCTAATAACTTTCTTTATAGAAATTATACTACTAATTATTATTTTTGGGTTTTTCGGGTCGGATTACTTTAAATACTAATTATAATCACCATAAATACTAATTATTTTTGGGTTTTCGGGTCGGTTGTCTCTTTTTCACTCCCGTTTAATATGAAATTTCCATCTTGATCAAACGGGTCAAGTGAAGAGACAAACCACTTACTGCATATTATAATATACATTCACTTGGAAAACAATAATGATCAAATCAAATATCATACCATCCATTTTCACGACCATCAGACTACAAACAACAGTTTAAGATACCGAATCATGCCAAGTTTGACCTATTTAATAACCTACACAATGGATTTACACGTAACACCAAAAACACATAAGTATGAGGTTAGACAAAGCTACAAAATATGT
The DNA here is from genome assembly GCA_030545235.1 of Helianthus tuberosus. Lineage (NCBI taxonomy): Eukaryota > Viridiplantae > Streptophyta > Magnoliopsida > Asterales > Asteraceae > Helianthus > Helianthus tuberosus. The sequence goes on along the minus strand of CM060383.1, from coordinate 14,232,968 downwards.
GTAGTAATACTTCCTTGTAACACCAAAATATAGATGGTAATATTTCCGTGTAGCACCCAAAAAACGCGCTAGTGTTCGGTTCAAAGCTGATTATCTTAGGCATGGTCGCGCCTCATTACGATTTCCCTTTGAATTTATTCAAAATACAGCCGTTGGATTTCTGTCATACCGCTCACATCCATCATCATAATCCGCTGGTCCGATTCCTTCTTTGCAAGTTCTGTTTTCTCAGCTTCAATCCTTAACTTTTCTGACAGTAACCTCAACCTTTCATCTTCCGCTTTCTTATCATACTCCATCTTCTCGGTCTTAAGGCGAAAATACTCTTTCTCTTGAGCTTGCACCTCCTCTAAAAGTGTAAACTTCATCTTTCTGAGTTGAATAATTTTCTCAGTTTGCTTACCTTCAGCCTCTCGTTTTTTTTCAGCAGCTTTCTTACCTATTTGTCGATCCAATTCGACAACTTCATCTTCAATGACATTTCGCATTGGGGATGGGGTTGTGGTTGGGGTCGGGGTCGGGGGTGGGACCATCGTCTTCCTTTGCTTTGCGGCATCCCGCAAAATCCACTTAGGTTGGTCCTTTAATAGGTTCCAACAATGCTCGAACAGAAAGTTGCACTTTTCTTCTGATTGGTACATAATTTTCGCCTTATCAAACTTGCATTTAAACAAATAAAATACATGTTAGAAGAACAAAATAAAGTATTATAAAATACTATTAAAACAAGTTGAGTGTGGATTATTTTACCTTATCCTGCTCAGTCATGCCGCTTTGATTTAAACGTTCAACTTGAGCTAGGCATGAACAAAAGCTATTAGTGGCCTTTTGAATACAAGACCATCGATTTGATAAGGACTTGATCGTTCGCTCGGTTGTGGTTTCTTTATGTTGCTGAAAGTACTCAAAGATTTTTTCCCATAACTGAGAGTATTTCTGATCTGTTCCTAGAATGGCATCAAGGCTATGATTAAGCCAGCCGGAGACAACTAGCTTGTCTTCTTCCGGGATGAAATTCACAACCCTTGTTGATTTCTTAACGCTGATTGGATTAGTGGGTAAAGGTGGAGAATCGTCAAGGCTTACAATAGAGTTTCCATGAAGAAGGTTGGTGTAGTACATACCTTGGTCTTGTGAATCCATACTCAAAGCTACAATAGGATACAAATATCATTTACTTAACCGTCCTTCACTTTTTAACGTTATTGAAACAAAAAAAGAGCACATTTACTTGCAAATCAATACTAGTAAATTACTCTTTAAAAAAACTGATACGACTTTTGTACAACAATACTAGTAAATTTACTCTCTAGAGTACTTGAAACATGTGAACTGCTGGTCAATAATGTGAGCCTGTATATTAGGTTGTGCAGCACGAATCTAGGTCAAAAAGAATAATCATGAGACTCATAAAAGAAAAAAGGAGGGAATTGAAGATTGAAATTAAAACTATTTAACAAACCTTTTCTAATACTAACTTGTAAGCCTAGTTATGGTTCCGTTGTTATCTATGTCGATATGTTCCACGAAACTAGCTAATTCAGCATCATTAAGCTCTATACATGCAAAGTAAATGTAATTGTTTTATAAACATGTGTATTCTTTTTTATTGTTTATTTAATTTTTTGAAATGTAAATTTAGAGTATAAATATGCAGCAAAAAAATCCGGTTAAACGGGTCGTATTCGTGTCAACCCGCGAACATGACCCGACCCGTTTAGAACCCATGCTGATAATGAACCTGGAAAAGCTACATGACAATGACCAATAAATGTCCACATCAAAAAGCACCAATGAGCCAATGAACATGTGATGTGTCATCCTTATGAACTAGATATTGAACACATCTGATAAGCAAATGCAAATCACAGCCAATGGTTCAGTGGTCCAGTTAGAAAATATGTCTCTTCATCCAAACAAAACACTAAGTAAATATATGCATATTACAAATAAATATATTGTAAACTTATCACATTAAATCCCCCAAAAAAGTTAGAAAACATGTTTTTTTGATCTAAACACTAGGTAATTATATGCTTATTAAAAATAAACTTATGCTCAATTAAGCTAAAAGCAAACACTAAAATTATAAGCATTACAGTAGTGATCTCCATTGTACAAATCTAAAGGTTTAGCCTATTAACGATCTAAAGGTTTAACCGACCCTTTTACCAAAACGGTTCTAACCCTCGGCTCTAAAGAGCCGGTTTCGTGGTTCTCGCGGGCCGTAAGCGTTTATTGCTCAGCTGATGCGGTTGCAGCGGCGCCACGGTGGCCCTACGGCGGGGTTCAGTGGTAGGTTCTGGCGACCATGATGGATCTGAACCCTAACAATATCTCTCTGTCGCGCATTATTCGCCGCGAATCTGCTTGGACGGTACAATCATGTCTCTTTTCCGTCTATATACAATCTTCAACTACGTGTTTTGCCTGTTCGTTTGCCCTATATTTAATCACATGCACTCATTTTGTCCAATAATAATTCTTGAATGTATTAACGGTTGTCCATCAACCCATCAAGAGTTGAAAACTACTTGACAACCAAAAAAAAAACCATCACTATCTCCTTCCCCACCAACTGCATTGTATAATCACCATAAACAGCCACTAGCAAAGTATCTCTAAATCACATCAAAAAAAAATCTAGCCGATTACAAGTGGTCTAAAGAATTATCTTTCATTTTCTCATAAATTAACACACATTAATCCACTAACTATACTTGCTCACATGAACTCTAATTAAATTTCTAACTAAACATCTAAACTTTCTCTCAGACATTTAATCAAACACTTCACAGATTCATAAAACCAAACAACAAAACCTTATCAAAACATACCTTATTCGACGATTTAAATCGGAACCCTGGTTTCGACGATTCATACAACAACACAAAACAAAGAAAGAATCATACTTGTTTGTCTAGTTTTCAAATCGGAACCCTAGTTTCCAATAGAAGCCGCATCATTGCCTGTGAAATCAGAAGTGTTTTCAACTCGGAACCCTCCACACTTTACGAATCAGAACCTAGGAAGTGGGAACTTTCTGATAGTTTTGCTTAATTTGTTGATGGTAGTCGATGTGCAGGAGAAGGAGAGGGGCGGGAGATGTGTGGTTGTTGAGATGGGGAGTACAGGAGCTTTTTATTAATAAAAAGTTACTGTACCTTTTTTTAATATATAAGGTTAGGGTATAGATATAGTGGATAGATTGGAGTGAGTTTTTAGAAGATTTTTTTATATTTTAAAGTTAGGGGTTAGTTTGATGGATTGGATGAGAATGCTCTAAGTGACAATAAAAATATGGCCCATGATAAAGTATCAACTTGCTTATTGTATTAACGATAAATAATGATATCACTATTTAAACCATAAAAAATTGGTTTACTAAACCTAATGTCAATGGGCTAACTTCTAAACCATGAAAATTGATTTGTAAATCTATCTACTGTAATAAAAGAAACCAAGTTTTGGACACTTGTCATTCATTGAAGCCATCTATTTTTATAGATAATTAATATCAATTAAAAGATAATTATACAATTAAATTTAATATAAATTCAAACAATTCATATAGGAGATAATATATATATAATATTTTAAAATAGAGTAAATTACAAAAATCGTCCTTTATATATGTCACTTATTGCAAACTGTGTCATTTGTCTTCAATAATTACAGAAAACGTACTCGATGTTTGCAAACCCTTGCAAGTTATGTCCTTTAGTCCTAACTCAGTTAATTTAAAATGATTTATTTATTTTATTAAACTAAAATAGCTAAGGGTATAACCTATTTCAAAAATGTTTAAAAGGTGTTTATTGGTTCTATACTTATGTTTTCGTGTTCAATTCTCAACTCAAATACGGTAATCACTATGTTTACGTGACATTTATAAGAACAATCATCGCAATCACCTTATCCATCCTATATCGAGTAAATCCGTTAGTTTTTTTAATATATAAATTTTTATTAGATTCATTCAACCCGTGTAATAAACGAGGTTTTTTAAAGATATAACATTTTTATTTTTTACTATACAATATTACATTTATGCAACTCGTGTAATACTCGAGGTTTTAAAAATATAACTTTTTTTTATTATGTAGTATATAAAATTATATTTATTCAATACATATAATACATAGGATTTATAAAGATATAACTTTTTATTGTTTGGTATATAAAATTACATGTGTTCAACCCGTATAACACAGCCTCCCGCTTTAGTCTCCCTAACGGTCGAACTTAGTCTCCCTAACGGTCGAACTTAGTCTCGCTCCTCAGCTCGACGAGGTTATTAAAAATGTAACTTTTTTATTATTTAATATATAAATTTAAATTTACTCAACCCGTACAATACACGGGGTTCGTAAAGATATAACTTTTTTTATTATTTATTATATAAAATTACATTTATTCAACCAATGTAATAAATGAGATTTTTAAATATCTATTGTTTCATTATTTGGTATATAAAATTGCATTTATTTAACCCGTGTAATAAATGAGATTTTTAAAGATATTTTTTTATTTGGCATATAAAATTGCATTTATTCAACCCGTGTAATACACAGGGTTCTAACCTAGTGGGCTTATATTAGAATTGGTATGGGTATGTTATTTAAAAAAAAAAAAGATTAACATATATATATCAGATTTAAAAAAAAAACACGTGCCCCTCGAAATCACAGGCCCTATGCGGTGGTTCTCCCCGCACGCCATTAAGTCCGCCCATGGATATCTTGTAACGTTTTCAATCTAATATCTCCACAGCCACAAAAGAAAGTTTAGTGCCAAACTACTATTCTCTCTAGCTAATAATGACTTTCATAATTGTATTAAGGTTTGGCTATATATGTTTACAGTATATATACCCCTTGTGTTCGATCCCCCCCCCCCCACCCACCACACACACACACACACAAAAATTTGCAGGTTGCGATGAACGTAAACCCTAAAGGTTTTTGGTCTCCTATCAACCAAGATGAAGAAAGAAGATGAGGGGCGGGTAATCCGGTGTGGATTCAGGACCAAGAAAGAAAAGAGGAGGAGGTGTGTTTGGTAACACCAAACACTAATTTAATTTGATAAGTTTACATGTAGATATATTTAGTTACAAGTGTATAACAACCCTTCTGAAATCTTTCTGACACCCTAATATATTTTAAAACACCCCTATATGTCTCTAAATATACCCCGTATGTGAAAACCGAGCTCAAAATACATTATGCCATTTAAAAAAAAAAAAAAAAATGGGGTTCAGGCGGGCCGCGTAAGCCACCCCTTAGTCCTACGCGGGCCACGACAACTTAAAGATTAGGCGAACCCTTGTGATGACACGTGTCATAACGCGTGTTGAACCTAGTCATGACCCGGATCACCTACGGTCTAACCCCCCTACGACGCGGGCCGCGTAGGCCTTGGCCTAACTTTACGCGGGCCGCGAGAAACCTGTTTTTCAGCCCTATAAGTAGCAGGCATCGGATCTTCAGAAATCTCGTTCAATTCTTTTCTTTCTAAGCGAATTTCTGAGAATAGGCATAATATACGGGTATTATATCCCCCTAATTAGCGAGGTTCTGCTCTGTTGTAAGTATTATAACCCCAGTTACGTATTAGATACGCTGCCCGATTGATCCAGGGTTCCGTAACAACTGTCGTGGTTCTGCCCGACGTAGTTGTTGGAATACCGTCTCGGGAAGGGTATCGTTAATATAAATAAAGGGTTATTATACTAACATATATACATTTGTGTAAATTATAGATTAACACCAGGAAACCCTAGAAGAAGTCTAAAACAGCAATGTGAGTTTATCCGCTTTTTGTAAACCTTTTTGTGAACTGTTTTACAAAACCTTAAATGCTTTACAATGTGATTAAGCAGTGATTGAGTCTTTGTAATTCTTCAATTACTGCCGGTATGTTGGGGTTTTGTATACAAAATGTGGAACACGTTACCATTGGACAACGAGTTAGCCAATGTGTAATATGACCCACCAGTCAGGATTGACAGTACTGAATGAGTAATTGTGTAGAAATAAACAATGTGATCGCTCTCAATACCGTGTTAATTGGTAAAATGTTTCTTGATTAAACTGGGATTCACTCACTAGTATTTTCCACTGACAAATGTTTTTAAAACGCGTTTCAGGTAACACAATGTGACAGCCAATTAGTAAAAAGCCAGCTGGAGAGCACTGACGGCTTGGAAAAATGTGGCTATAAAAGTTACTAAAAAGGCGATGTTTTAAATTCAATAAAATAGGGTTCATCCCTATAAACATGTTGTAATAAAGAAACTTGGGTTTTACCCATGTGATTATTAATATAAAATATGGTGCTTTTACTCTGATAAACATTTCCTAACTACGGTCCTGATGTAATTTCCGCTGCCAAATTAATAATTAATAACTGATACCACCACAAACGAATGTTCGCGGCCGCCCGTTGCCGGGACAGATAAGGGGGCGGGGGTTGCGACAGAAGGTGGTATCAGAGCTAAGCCACTGATTCAGCCACATAAGTGTTCTGCTGACATCAATATATTATCTAAATTGTTAGGAAATAAATTTTTAAGATACGTGAATATCTGTATTTTATTGTTATGTGTTATTTGACTATTTGTTAGTTTACAGTATGAGTGATCAAGGACCCTCAGACGTGTATCGTCAATTATCCGATTCACCTAGGAGTGAAGGTACCTCTTCCCAGCCTACCCTCTCTGGGTATTCCGCTGATCAGGAAGAATGAATGTTTGCCTTTAAAGCTTAGTCTGAAGAGCCATTCCCTCAGAAAAAGAGAGGATTGTTCAGTAAGGGAGCCTTTGAGCGTAGAAAAAGAATGCGAAAGTTGCAACAGCAAAGAGTCCTAGCAGTCGCTAAGCGAAAGTCAGATGCCCATACACAGGATATGCTTAATAAGAGCTTAGCCAATTTCCATATCCTAGCAACAACTGCTGCCGACCCAAGTCTGGAACAACTAGTAGTCCCACAACCCTTACCTTTAATTCCCACTCAGCCGATGGAGGTAGAAATGCATGATTTCAACCCTGAGGAGATACCTAGGATACCAGCCCCTAATCCCTTAGACCCAAATTATGATCCATGGTTTGATGATCTTAGGGATTATGTGCCACGTTACAATCTAAACGACGAAACCTTGTCGAACATAGCAGCGTATCCAGGTCTGGACCCTCTAGATCCCTATTATGACAACGATGAATACATTAGGGAGATTTTAGAGAATCCATACCCTCAGGAGAATCCCAGGCCACAGTGTCCAAATCCAGTACCAGCACCTGCACCCCCAATGAGTGCAGAGAACTTGCAAGAACTCCGAACTTTCGGAGAAGAAATCTTAGAGAGTAGTGAGAGTATGAGGTATGTAGGAGAACAACTCGTCTGGAAATATGACGAGCGTCAGATGGATTTCGGGAGAACAACTCGTCTGGAAATAATATAATAATATATAATATGTTTGTATGAAAAAAAACCTATATATATGTAATAATAATAATATATTGTAGTATAGACCACTTTGTGGTTAGTGATGCATAATAGGATTGTAATTTTTATTCCTGTTTTAGTGTGTATTGACGCATACTGTATAAAAGAGTAAAGTCGCAATGCTCGACGCTTTTGACCAATATGTGTATTGTGTGGTTGTTACCTAAACTATTAATTATTTTGTGATATTAATATGTGATAAATGTTTAAAATTCAGATGAACGACGAAGTAAACCAGGGAAATCTGAATAATGATAACCAGAGTAACAATAACTCGGGTAACGAAAATCCAAACAACAACAATGGAAACCAAGTGGATAACAGTGCTATTCAACACATAGTAGCACAAGGAATAATAGATGCGATGCCATATATTCTTCAAACAGTTAGAGAAGCAGAAAATAAAAGTAAACATGATAGCAAGCGACCTTCCGAACCTGAAAACAGCGTGAATAATGGACCTGTACTTCAAATGCTCATTCCCAAAAGAAGAAGAACCGTGTCTTACGGTTGTTCTTATAAAGAATTCTGGTCTTGTAAACCAATGGAATTCTCGGGCAACGAAGGGGCTATTACAACCCTACGCTAGATAGAAAAGACTGAGGCAGTCTTAAGAATAAGCAAGTGCGCAAAAGAAGATAAGATAATGTTTGCTTCTAATCTATTTAAGAATTCAGCACTAGAATGGTGGAACACTATCCTTCAGTCTAGAGGAAGTGATAGAATTTACAATATTGAATGGGAGGAGTTTAAAAACATGGTAGAAAGGAAATTATGCCCTCCTAATGAAAAAGAACAGATAGCAAACAAATTCCTAAACCTTAGGATGGCTGGAGTGGATAGTAAGGGGTACACTAAGTTATTCTTTGAATATGCTAGAATAGTGCCAACCCTTGCTTCACCTGAACCAGTATTAATCTCCCGTTATATCTTGGGATTAATCGGGGAGATAAGACATGTAGTCAAGGCAGCTAGACCTCAAACCATAGAAGAAGCTGTAGAACTAGCCAATACCTTGACAGATGAATTAGTTCGTACACGAGAAGAGGATCAAAGGAGGAACCTAACCCAGAAGCTCACACAAGAATTTCGTTCTAGAAATTTTAACCGTGGAAAAAATATTGGTTCTACCTCTGCATCTTACTGTAAGAATTGCAAAAGGAAGCATTCAGGAAGATGCTCCATATACTGTAACTTTTGCAAAATATCAGGACACAAGGAAGAAGACTGCAAGAAGAAAGCTAACAACAGGATATGTTACAACTGTGGAGAACAAGGTCATATCAAGCCTAACTGTTCAAAATTAGCTCCAGCTACGAATAACAAGAATACCAAAAATGCTAGAGCATTTGTTCTGACTACAGAAGAAGCAAAGATGATCCCGGATGTTATCACTGGTACGTTTTTAGTTAATGATATTTTTGCTAAAGTATTATTTGACTCTGGTGCAAATCAAAGTTTTATTAATACTTCATTTTGCAAACTTCTCAACCAATCATTAACTAAACTTCCACAAGAATGTCTAGTAGAGACAACAAATGGGGAAACCATTAAAATTTCTGAAATCTTACAGGGAGCAAGAATAGAAATTCTAAATCAGAAATTTATTGCAAAACCTTTACCCCATGAATCTGGCAGGATTTGATGTAGTATTAGGAATGGATTGGTTAATAGCCAATAAAGCCAGTATTTTGTGTGATTAAAAGTCGATACAAGTAAATTCACCAAAGGGTGAAAAGATCACAATTAAAGGATATAAAACCTTTAGATCCACTAAATTCATCTCTGTGATGAAAACAACAAGTTACATAAGAAAAGGATCATTAGTGTATTTGATTTCTATAATCACTAACACTAAAGGAAAAGAATTAAAAGATATTCCAGTAGTATCCCAGTTTTCAGATGTATTTCCAGAAGAATTACCAGGGCAACCTCCAGATAGAGAAGTTGAATTCAGAATCCATTTAATACCAGGGACAGCACCAATTTCCAAAGCACCTTACCGTTTGGCACCTGCAGAAATGCAAGAACTAAAGAAATAATTAGACGATTTGTTAGAGAAAGGATTCATACAACCAAGTTCATCACCCTGGGGAGCGCCGATCTTATTCATTAAAAAGAAGGACGGATCAATGCGTATGTGCATTGACTACCGTGAATTGAATAAAGTCACAATTAAGAATCGGTATCCATTACCAAGAATAGATGATCTGTTTAATCAGTTGCAAGGAGCATGATTTTTCTCAAAGATCGATTTAAGGTCAGGATATCATCAATTAAAGGTACAGGAAGAGGACATTCCTAAAACCGCCTTCCGAACAAGGTATGGCCATTATGAATTTACTGTCATGCCATTTGGTTTAACCAATGCCCCAGTTGCATTCATGGACATAATGAACCGAATATGTAAACCATATTTGGATAAATTCATAATTGTCTTTATAGATGATATTCTCATTTACTCTAAGAGTAAAGAGGAACATGCAAAGCATTTGCACGCACTTTTAAGTTTATTAAGAAAAGAAAAGCTTTATGCTAAGTTTTCAAAATGCGAATTTTGGTTAGAACAGGTACAATTTCTTGGACATCTAGTTAATCATGAAGGAATTCATGTGGATCCAACCAAGATCAAGGCAATAACCAAATGGAAAACCCCTGAATCACCAACCGAGGTTATAAGTTTCTTAGGACTAGCTGGTTATTATAGAAGATTTATTCAAGATTTTTCTAGAATAGCCATTCCCTTAACTAAGTTAACTTGTAAATCTGTTAAGTTTAAATGGGAACCAAAACAAGAAGAAGCCTTTAGAATTCTTAAGCAAAGATTAACCAATGCACCCATACTAGCATTACCAGAAGGAACTGAAGATTTTCTAATCTATTGTGATGCTTCTAAATTAGGTTATGGATGCGTGTTAATGCAACGTCAAAAGGTTATAGCCTATGCATCCAGACAACTTAAGAATCATGAAGAAAATTATTCAACTCATGATTTAGAATTAGGAGCTATAATTTTCGCCCTTAAGATTTGGAGACATTACTTGTACGGTAGTAAGTTTACTGTTTTCACTGATCATAAAAGTTTAAGGTATGTCTTCGGGCAAAAAGAATTGAATATGAGACAAAGACGCTGGATGGAAATGCTTAGTGATTATGATTGTGATATTCAGTATCATGCAGGAAAAGCAAATATAGTTGTTGATGCTTTAAGCCGAAAATATCACGAACAGCCAAAAAGAGTACGTTCTCTTAAATTAAATCTACAAGTAGATTTAAATGAGCAGATTAGAAAAGCACAAGAATCAGTAATCAAGGATGATACTGAAAAACTAAAAGGAATGATCAAATAATTAGAACAAGGAACAGATGGAATTTGGAGATTCTATAATAAAAGAATATGGATACTTAAATTAGGAAACCTACGTCATTGTATATTAGAAGAAGCCCATAAATCTAAGTATACGATGCATCCCAGAAGCGATAAAATGTACCAGGATTTAAGAAAGAATTTTTGGTGGATAGGAATGAAAAAGGACATAGCAGCCTATGTTTCTAAGTGTTTAACCTGTTCACAAGTCAAAGCTGAACATCAGAAACCTTCAGGTTTATTGCAACAGTTAGAAATGCATGTTTGGAAATGAGAATTAATAACAATGGATTTTGTTACTAAATTACCCAAAACAAAGAAAGGTAATGATACAATCTGGGTGATTGTAGACAGACTAACCAAGTCAGCCCATTTCCTATCAATGAAAGAAACTTTCAGTATGGAACAATTAACTAAATTGTATGTAAATGAAATAGTTTCTTTACATGGAATTCCTCTATCAATTGTTTCTGACAGAGATAGTCGTTTTACCTCTCATTTTTGGACAAGTTTCCAAAAAGCAATGGGAACCAAGTTAAATCTAAGCACAGCTTATCATCCTCAAACATACGGACAAAGCGAAAGGACAATTCAGACAACGGAGGACATGCTTAGAGCTTGTGTAATTAATTTCGGAGGTAATTGGGACGATCACTTACCGTTGATAGAATTTTCTTATAATAACAGTTATCACACAGGTATCAATGCTGCACCATTCGAAGCACTTTATGGACGAAAGTGCCGAACCCCAGTCTGTTGGGCAGAAATTGGGGAAAAGCAGCTATCTGGACCTGAGATAGTACAAGAAACAACAGACAAAATCATTCAAGTCAAGGAACGACTGAAAGCAGCACGTGATCGACAGAAAAGCTATACTGACAACAGGCGGAAACCATTGGAATTTCAAGTAGGAGATAAGGTATTATTAAAAGTCTCTTCTTGGAAAGGAGTGGTAAGATTCATAAAGAATGTAAAGCTAAGTCCCAGGTATGTTGGACCTTTTGAGATTATTAGAAGAATAGGAAGTGTAGCCTATCGGCTACAACTGCCAGAGGAAATGGCAGGAATACATGATGTATTTCATGTATCTAATCGCAAAAAGTGTTTAGCTGATGAATCGCTAGTAGTGCCTCTTAAGGATATAGAGGTAAATGAACAGTTAAAGTTTGTAGAGAAGCCTCTACAGATTGAAGACAGGAAAGTTAAGAATCTTAAGCATAAGAGATTAGTTCTAGTCAGAGTGTAGTTGGACTCCAAAAGAGGACCAGAATACACATGGGAGCTTGAATCAGAAATGCAAAGGAAATATCTACACTTATTCCAGTAGACCTCGAGGACGAGTTCTAAAACAAGGTCGGGAGGATATAACAACCCTCCTGAAATTTTTCTGACACCCTAATATGTAACAACTCTCATTAAAAAGTCATAATTATTATTTTAATTGACTAATAGGAAACCTTAATTGAGACACCCAAGTGATTCTGCACAAACCCTAAAATTCTCAGAACAATCGGAATCAGGATCAGGGCCCCTAAAATTCAGGGGGGTAAAACCTAGTCGGTAATATCTAAATAGTTTTACGTGTGAATTAAATCTGCATGCGAAACCAACTCAGCAAGCCTATGCAGACACGAAGCAACACTATAGTAGACTAGGGCCTGTCGCGCCACGCGACAGGAACAAGAGAACCCCTCGCGTGGCGCGAGGGGAAGGTTTTTCATGTATAAATAGATCAGTCTGTTTCATGCAATTGAGTGTTCGTTCGACGTTCAAATTCCAATTGTACGTTGAGTTATAGCATAAACAGTCCCACAACACACACGATTCACGAAGTGCTGCCGCAATACAGGGTAATAACTCGATCGCTGATACGATTCAATGTCCGATCGATTAAACTATCCAATGGATGTTTAAGTGCTGCCCACATTAGGGTTTATGCTTTGTCATTCGTCGTTAATTCGATGGATGTTTAAGTATCGCACTTTGTCATTCGTTGTGAAGGTTTTAATCTCGTGAGTTATCGTAAATGCTGTATTAAGTTACTAACCAAATTGTGTGCCTGTTATTAAATTTAGGTTAAAAGGCTAAATCAATAGGCTAGGGTCTGCTCAATTAAACCTGCAAAGTGAGTCATTCTCTTTTTATCAAATTACTTTACAAAACCCTATTTATTTCAAAGTTATAATTACAGGGATTAAGTCTTGTTATCTGAAATTACTGCCAGTATGTGGGGGGATGTGCACATAGCTACTAATTATTTATCACTTGTGGGTGAAAGGACCCAGCAAGTGATATGTCCACAGTCACAAGTCCGGTCAAGTGACAACTGGGTCAGTTAATTCAAAAGATAGAGACATTGTAATCGCTCTTAATACTGTAAATTATAACAAACAGGTCATTTTAGTAAAATGAATGATTCACTCAGTATTTCCCGCTGACAAAACATTTTTCAAACATGTTTCAGGTGATCTGTTGTGATCCAGGAAAAGTGCCGAGAAGCACTACAAGCTTAAGAAAGTGGCTCAGTATAAAATCAAGAAACATGTTTTGTAAAATAAAAGATTTCTCCGTGAAATCTCAATATTGTAAATTACCGGGTTTTATCCCGAGTTGTGAAATAAAATAATCGGGAAAATTTTAGTTTTAAAAAAAATCCTGATGATAAACTTCCGTTGTTAAACTCAATAAATACCACGGGATTTCTGTCATGCGGCTCCTGAAACGGGTCAAACCGGGTCGGGGGCCGTGACAGAAAAAGGTGGTATCAGAGCCACTGATTTAAGCCTATTAAGTATTTAGAAAATACTTAATTTTTCTACTTGTTATTTTGTGATTATATGTTTTATTAACTGACTAATTGTTAGTTACAGTATGGGTAAACAAAAGCTTTCAAACATCTATCTTAAATTAGATAGGTCAGTCAACGAGAAGGGAAGTTCATCTCAAACCAAATCCCCAAAACTCCCTGCAATTCCTGAAGAAGGAATATTTGTTCGCAAAGCCCAATACGAGAAACCCCTTTCTCCTGATAAAAGAAGATTGATTCTTAGGAAAAGTCAGGAAAAATTGAGGAAATCCCGAGAAAAGAAAGTTAAAAAGGAAACCCAGGAATTAACCAGTAAATCACCTTGGGAAGACAAGTTAGATGAAAAATGGGCAGATCTTTATATGTTAGCTACAGTAGCAGTAAATGCAGATCTCTAAATAAATTGATTAGCAAACCATATCATCTACAAGCTAGAAAATCCATCTAGTAAATAAATAAAATTTACAATAAAACCGAGTATGTTTTAACTTTTCAGTTATTTTGTAGTTACCCAGTATGAAATAATATTTAAAGGTTTTTCTATGAAATTGGTATAAATTTTTAATTATGTGTATTTTGCTAAACAGCATGAACAACTTGTCAGACGCCCTTCAGAATTTAAATCTATATCCAGTAAAAATAGAGGTTTCCAGAAATTTCAATAGGTATATACCGGACATAGAAGAACCTGTTGAATTCAATGCTCCACCACCGGAGAAACCTAAACCCAAGAAAAGAAGGAGATTTGTGGGATGGAGACGTGTGCGTAGGAGGAAGCCTACAACTAGGAAAATCCCTAAAATAGAAAATCCTTTAAACAAAGGAAAGGGGGTGGAAGTCAGTAAAGATTATAGGCCACTGGAAATGGAATTGGGAGAAGATTCTAGACCACCAGGAATGGAATATGGAGAAGGTTCTAAGCAAATTCAGAGGGAAGTTGGGGAAAGTTCTAGACAGGTTGAGGAGTTACCTTTTCAGGAGGAATTAGATCGGGCATTGGCAAGCTGTGATATAGTTAGGCCAATTAATAATAATCTATACCCTACTCTTGAAACACAACTACCAATGAACTTGGACCCCGCAATCCCAGAACCTATTATCCACACCCAGCCTCTAGGGATAGATGAGTGGTGGACAAACGATTGGCAATTTCAAAACCTGATCAACAGTCCTTATTCCTTCCTTCCTCAGTTGGACCCGGAACCATTACCAAATCCACCCATGAGTAACGAAAATTTAGCAGAACTTCGCCATTTTGGCGAAGAGTTAATGGATGCGGGAAATAGAATCCGGGAGATAGGAGGACAAATTGCCTGGAAGTATGATGAAAGGGAGCTTCGTTTTTAGGAAGACAAATGATGAAAGATAGTGGGTTGATGAAACTAAGATTGTGTAATAGTAATAGTGAATCAGTTTGTAGGATAACTATGAATAAAACTTTGTAAAATAATAGTGTGTATTGATGCATACTATAAAATAAAAATGGAAATCAAGAAATTGATAAGTTTTGGCTATATATGTGCATATTTGAAACTTGTATGATTGTTTTGTGTACAAATTTTATTTAATCAATACTAATAAATTATATATATTATCAGATGGAAAACGCTAATAACGAACCAGTTAATGAGGTTAATCAATCGGAACAACAACCGGGGGATCAATATATGACTAGGCAAGATATAGAAAATATCGTTGCTCAATGGATAGCCAATGCTATTCCAGCAATAGTTGCTGCTGTTAGAAATCCAATCGAGCCTCAACAAATTGTTCCAAGCAAACGTATTTCTGAAGATAACTTCAGTAATAGCATAAACGGAGGCGGTAATCATACTAATCATAATAATGAACCACTGCAAGCTCCGCTCCCTAAGAAAATGAAAGCTGCAACACCTGGTTGCACTTACAAAGAATTTCTTGCTTGCAAACCCACTGAATTTGCAGGCAATGAAGGAGCGACTGCGGCACTGCGTTGGTTAGAGAAAACCGAGGCAGTGATTACCATAAGTAAATGTGCTCAGGATGATCAGGTCATGTATGCGTCAAATCTTTTTAAAGAAGGGGCGCTAGAATGGTGGAACACGATGTTACAAGCAAAAGGAAGAATGATAGCTTATGCCATGAATTGGGAAGAATTTAAGAATCTTGTAGAAAGAAAATTCTGTCCTGAGTATGAAAAAGATCAAATGGCAAATAAGTTCTTAAACCATAGAATGATGGGTGTAGATTGTCGCGGTTATACTTCAACATTCTTCGAATATGCTAGAGTGGTACCAACACTGGCTTCGCCAGAACCAGTACTCATTTCTCGCTATATTTGGGGATTAATTGGTGAAATCCGCAATATCGTTAAAGCTGCGAGACCTCGCACTATTGATGATGCAGTGGAATTAGCCAATACTCTAACTGATGAACTAGTACGCACAAGAGATGATAACAAGAAAAAGGAACTGGCTCAGAAAATTACCCAAGGATTTCGTACGGGTAATAATAACAGCTTCAAGAGAAAAGGAACAGGGCAATCTTCAACTTTGCCGTTCTGTCAAAATTGCAAAAAGAAACATTCTGGAAGATGCAAGGTATATTGCAATTTTTGCAAAACTGTAGGACATCGTGAAGAAAATTGCAGGAAGAAATCCATAATTTGTTACAATTGTGGAGAAGCAGGACATTTCAAAACAGAATGTCCTAAATTGGTCAAACCAGCAGACAACAAATCCAAGACAGTCGACGGAGCCACAAAAAAGAATGTCAGAGCATTCCAGCTGACCACTCAAGAAGCAGAACTTATTCCAGATGTGATAGCTGGTACGTTCCTAGTTCACAACGTATATGCAAAAGTATTATTTGACTCTGGTGCAAACCAAAGTTTTATAAATACTTCATTCTGCCAAGCTCTTAATTTACCATTAACCAACATTAGGCAAATTTTTACAGTCGAAACGGCTGATGGGAATTCAGTTAAAATAGATAAAGTTCTGCAAAATGTAGAAATAGAACTTTTAAGTCATAAATTTTCTGCAACCCTATTGCCTATGAAATTAGCTGAATTCGATGTTGTGTTAGGAATGGATTGGTTAGTAACCAACCATGCTCGAATTCTTTGTGATAAGAATTCCATAGAAATTCAAACACCGACAGGAGAAGTCATTATGATTACAGGAGATAAACCACGTAAACCCATAAAGTTCATATCAGTAATGAAAGTTGCCAGTTATGAACGAAAGCAAGGAATAGTATATATGATTTCAGTAATCATTAGTACTAAGGGTAAAGAACTTAAGGAAATTCCTGTAGTCTCAGAATACCCAGATGTATTCCCAGAAGAATTACCAGGATTACCACCAGATAGGGAGGTAGAGTTTAGGATTCATCTAATTCCAGGAACTATACCGATAGCTAAGGCACCTTATCGGTTAGCTCCTACCGAAATGTTAGAACTGAAAAAGCAATTAGATGAATTACTAAGCAAAGGATTCATACAACCTAGTTCATCCCCGTGGGGAGCGCCAGTATTGTTTGTAAAGAAGAAGGACGGTTCAATGAGAATGTGTATCGATTATAGAGAATTGAATAAGGTTACAATTAAGAATCGATACCCATTACCTAGGATTGATTATCTTTTCGATCAACTTCAAGGAGCTAGATATTTTTCTAAGATTGATTTACGTTCCGGATATCATCAATTAAAGGTACAAGAAGAAGATATACCTAAGACTGCTTTCAGAACTAGGTATGGTCATTACGAGTTTACAGTCATGCCCTTTGGATTAACGAATGCACCTGCAGCGTTCATGGACATGATGAATAGGATCTGTAAACCGTATTTGGATAAATTCGTAATTGTCTTCATAGATGATATACTTATTTATTCAAAAAGTCAGGACGAACATTGTCAGCACTTGCATGCACTCTTAACTTTGTTAAGAAAAGAAAAGTTGTACGCCAAATTCTCGAAGTGTGAATTTTGGTTGCAAGAAGTACAATTTTTAGGACACATGGTGAATCACGAAGGGATTCATGTAGACCCTGCTAAGATAGAGGCAATTACCAATTGGAAGGTTCCACAAACAGCAATGGAAATTAGAAGTTTTATAGGTTTAGCTGGATACTATAGACGGTTTATTAAGGATTTTTCCAAGATAGCTGTACCATTAACTAAGCTAACCTGTAAAGCCATTAAGTTTGAATGGGGACCTAAGCAAGAAGAAGCCTTTAGAATCTTGAAGCAGAAATTAACCAATGCTCCAATCTTAGCCTTACCAGAAGGAACTGAAGATTTTGAAGTATATTGTGATGCTTCAAAACTAGGGTTTGGATGTGTGCTAATGCAACACAAGAAGGTAATTGCGTATGCTTCAAGACAATTGAAAAAACACGAAGAAAATTATACGACTCATGACTTAGAGTTAGGAGCCGTAATTTTTGCCCTTAAAATTTGGAGACATTATCTTTACGGAAGTTTAAAATATATTTTTGGGCAAAAAGAGTTGAACATGAGACAAAGAATATGGATGGAAATCCTAAGCGATTACGATTGTGATATTCAATATCACGAAGGAAAGGCGAATGTAGTTGCAGATGCCTTAAGTCGTAAGTACCATGAGAAACAACGACGGGTTCGTGCTCTCAGATTAAATCTACAGTTAGATTTAATGGAACAACTGAAGCATTTTCAAGAAACAGCAATAGAGGATGTTGCTGAAGGAATGAAAGGACGAATAAAAGAATTAGAACAGGGAGATGATGGAATTTGGAGATTCCATAAGAAAAGGATTTGGGTGCCAAAGCAGGGAGAATTAAGAAATAAGATTTTAGAGGAAGCTCATAAATCTAGGTATACCATACACCCTGGAAACAATAAAATGTACCAAGATTTAAGAAATAATTTCTGGTGGATAGGCATGAAGAAGGATATAGCTAGATATGTTTCTAAGTGTCTTACTTGTTCACAAGTTAAGGCAGAACATCAGAAACCTTCAGGTCTACTCCAACAATTAGAAATGCCAGTATGGAAATGGGAACTCATAACAATGGATTTTGTTACTAAGTTACCCAAAACCAGAAAAGGTAATGATGCGATTTGGGTAATTGTGGATCAATTAACCAAATCTGCTCACTTTCTACCAATGAAAGAAACCTTTAGTATGGAAAGATTGGCAAAGTTATATGTAGATGAAGTTGTATCTCTACATGGAGTTCCACTCTCCATTGTATCAGATAGGGATAGTCGTTTCACTTCTCATTTCTGGAAAAGTTTCCAAGAAGCAATGGGAACTAGACTAAACTTAAGCACTGCATATCATCCTCAAACAGACGGGCAAAGTGAAAGGACAATCCAAACTCTAGAAGACATGCTCCGAGCCTGTGTGATAGATTTTGGTGGTAATTGGGACGACCATTTACCATTAATTGAATTCTCCTATAACAATAGTTATCATGCAAGTATTGAAACTGCCCCATTTGAAGCACTGTATGGAAGAAAGTGCAGAACTCCAGTTTGTTGGGCAGAAATAGGAGATAGTCAATTGTCAGGTCCTGAAATAGTGCAAGAAACGACCGACAAGATTACTCAAATCAAGGAAAGACTGAAGTCTGCTCGAGATCGCCAGAAGAGTTATGCAGATAATAGATGTAAGCCGTTAGAATTCCAAGTTGGAGACAGAGTGATGTTGAAAGTTTCTCCTTGGAAAGGAGTGGTTAGATTTGGTAAGAAAGGAAAGCTAAGTCCAAGATACGTAGGACCATTTTCAGTGATTCAACGTATAGGACCAGTTGCTTATCATTTACAACTACCAGAAGAGTTATCTGGAGTACATGATGTATTTCATGTATCCAATCTTAAGAAATGTCTATCAGACGAATCTTTGGTAGTACCTCTCCAAGATATAGAGATAAACGAAAAGTTAAAATTTGTAGAGAAACCTCTGCAGATAGAAGACAGAAAAGTGAAGTTTCTCAAGCACAAACGACTAGTGCTAGTTAAAGTAAAATGGGATTCAAAGAGAGGAGCTGAATACACTTGGGAGCTGGAATCTGAGATGAAGCGAAAGTATCCTCATTTATTCCAATAAATCTCGAGGATGAGATTTTTATTAAGGTGGGGAGAATGTAACAACTCTCATTAAAAAGTCCTAATTATTATTTTAATTGACTAATAGGAAACCTTAATTGAGACACCCAAGTGATTCTGCACAAACCCTAAAATTCTCAGAATAATCGGAATCAGGATCAGGGCCCCTAAAACTCAGGGGGGGTAAAACCTAGTCGGTAATATCTAAACAGTTTTACGTGTGAATTAAATCTGCATGCGAAACCAACTCAGCAAGCCTATGCAGACACGAAGCAACACTATAGTAGACTAGGGCCTGTCGCGCCACGCGACAGGAACAAGAGAACCCCTCGCGTGGCGCGAGGGGACGGTTTTTCATGTATAAATAGACCAGTCTGTTTCATGCAATTGAGTGTTCGTTCGACGTTCAAATTCCAATTGTACGTTGAGTTATAGCATAAACAGTCCCACAACACACACGATTCACGAAGTGCTGCCGCAATACAGGGTAATAACTCGATCGCTGATACGATTCAATGTCCGATCGATTAAACTATCCAATGGATGTTTAAGTGCTGCCCACATTAGGGTTTATGCTTTGTCATTCGTCGTTAATTCGATGGATGTTTAAGTATCGCACTTTGTCATTCGTTGTGAAGGTTTTAATCTCGTGAGTTATCGTAAATGCTGTATTAAGTTACTAACCAAATTGTGTGCCTGTTATTAAATTTAGGTTAAAAGGCTAAATCAATAGGCTAGGGTCTGCTCAATTAAACCTGCAAAGTGAGTCATTCTCTTTTTATCAAATTACTTTACAAAACCCTATTTATTTCAAAGTTATAATTACAGGGATTAAGTCTTGTTATCTGAAATTACTGCCAGTATGTGGGGGGATGTGCACATAGCTACTAATTATTTATCACTTGTGGGTGAAAGGACCCAGCAAGTGATATGTCCACAGTCACAAGTCCGGTCAAGTGACAACTGGGTCAGTTAATTCAAAAGATAGAGACATTGTAATCGCTCTTAATACTGTAAATTATAACAAACAGGTCATTTTAGTAAAATGAATGATTCACTCAGTATTTCCCGCTGACAAAACCTTTTTCAAACATGTTTCAGGTGATCTGTTGTGATCCAGGAAAAGTGCCGAGAAGCACTACAAGCTTAAGAAAGTGGCTCAGTATAAAATCAAGAAACATGTTTTGTAAAATAAAAGATTTCTCCGTGAAATCTCAATATTGTAAATTACCGGGTTTTATCCCGAGTTGTGAAATAAAATAATCGGGAAAATTTTAGTTTTAAAAAAAAATCCTGATGATAAACTTCCGCTGTTAAACTCAATAAATATCACGGGATTTCTGTCCTGCGGCTCCTGAAACGGGTCAAACCAGGTCGGGGGCTGTGACATAATATATTTTAAAACACCCCTATATGTCTCTAAATATACCCCGTATGTGAAAACCGAGCTCAAAATACATTATGCCATTTAAAATAAACAAAAAAAAAACAAGAAAAATGGGGTTCAGGCGGGCCGCGTAAGCCACCCCTTAGTCATACGCGGGCCGCGACAACTTAAAGATCAGGCGAACCCTTGTGATGACAAGTGTCATGACGCGTGTTGAACCTAGTCATGACCCGGATCACCTACGGCCTAACCCCCCTACGACGCGGGCCGCGTAGGCCTTGGCCTAACTTTACGTGGGCCGCGAGAAACCTGTTTTTCAGCCCTATAAGTAGCAGGCATCGGATCTTCAGAAATCTCGTTCAATTCTTTTCTTTCTAAGCGAATTTCTGAGAATAGGCATAATATACGGGTATTATATCCCCCTAATTAGCGAGGCTCTGCTCCGTTGTAAGTATTATAACCCCAGTTACGTATTAGATACGCTGCCCGATTGATCCAGGGTTCCGTAACAACTGTCGTGGTTCTGCCCGACGTAGTTGTTGGAATACCGTCTCGGGAAGGGTATCGTTAATATAAATAAAGGGTTATTATACTAACATATATACATTTGTGTAAATTATAGATTAACACCAGGAAACCCTAGAAGAAGTCTGAAACAACAATGTGAGTTTATCCGCTTTTTGTAAACCTTTTTGTAAACTGTTTTACAAAACCTTAAATGCTTAACAATGTGATTAAGCAGTGATTGAGTCTTTGTAATTCTTCAATTACTGCCGGTATGTTTGGGTTTTGTATACAAAATGTGGAACACGTTACCATTGGACAACGAGTTAGCCAATGTGTAATATGACCCACCAATCAGGATTGACAGTACTGAATGAGTAATTGTGTAGAAATAAACAATGTGATCGCTCTCAATACTGTGTTAATTGGTAAAATGTTTCTTGATTAAACTGGGATTCACTCACCAGTATTTTCCACTGACAAATGTTTTTAAAACGCGTTTCAGGTAACACAATGTGACAACCAATTAGTAAAAAGTCAGCTGGAGAGCACTGACGGCTTGGGAAAATGTGGCTATAAAAGTTACCATAAAGACGATGTTTTAAATTCAATAAAATAGGGTTCATCCCTATAAACATGTTGTAATAAAGAAACTTGGGTTTTACCTATGTGATTATTAATGTAAAATATGGTGGTTTTACTCTGATAAACATTTCCTAACTACGGTTCTGATGTAATTTCCGCTGCCAAATTAATAATTAATAATTGATACCATCACAAACGAATGTTCGCGGCCGCCCGTTCCCGGGACAAATAAGGGGGCGGGGGTTGCGACAAAGTGAGATATCTTTAAAGGCAAATTTGATGTCACGTCATCACACAGCCAAATTTTAAATCGGTTTGATACATCCAAAGTGAATTATTTAAATACACCAGGTTTAGCACACTTTGATGTAGTTAAAAGATGTCAGTAATTTAAAGAGTTCGTCTATTTGGAATTATAATTTTAATCCAAGAATCTCTGTAGACGATGGCCTTTTTGCTTAGCATCGGGTATTTAGAGCATTCTCATCCAATCCATCAAATTATACATACATTCCACTAAAAAACAACTCCTATATCAATATATTTTCACTAAAAACAAATACTTATTCTCTCTCCTTTTCAATTAAATAATATTATCATCACATTTTTATCTTTCCTTCACTCACAACCACTTTCAATATATATTAAAAAAATTATACTGGGTGAACAGTGTCCCCCCAAATATACAGATGAACAGTAACATTTTCTCTCTCCTCCACTCACAACCACTTTTTTTACCCTTTACAATATAAAAACTCACTCTCACAAGTTTTGATGGATTGGACGAGAATGCTCTTATACCCCAACAAATGGTGTATGTTCAAGTCTTACAAGGTGAGCATTAAATGGATTTTATGGGTAAATAGTAGAAGAGGGTGGGGTGTTTAGCGTCCAAAAAATACAAAATATGTATCAATTGGGAACACTAGAAACATAGATATTTTTTGTTAATAATAATAGCAGCTGTGTATCAATTAGGAACACTAGAAACGTAGTTTTTTTTTTTTTTAATAATAATAGCAGCTAAATGAACACCACAATAAAAAGTCATTTAAGTTAGCTGTCTTCAATAGAAGAATACCAAGTCATATAACAAAAGTGCTTGTTATACATAAAGAAAATAAATTAAATTAAATTAAATTAAATGAAAATAATGAAAATATCTTCAGTAGAAGAATACCAAGTCATATAACAAAAGTGCTTGTTATACATAAAGAAAATAACTTAAATTAAATAAAAATAATGAAAATGATTAAATAAAAATAACGAAAATGTCCATAGCTGATCTATACTATATAATAAAAGAAACCACTTTGAGGACACGTGTCATAATATTAGGCCTTCTCTTATAGATAATTATTATTTTAGTTTAATCTTTTCTAATTAATTATAGATAACCCTCCTATTAAATATTATTTAGTTTAATAACTTATGGATAATTACTATTTAGTTTAATCTCCTTCTCATTTATAATATTATTTATTTGAATTAATTAGAGTTAATTACTGTTTTCGTCCCTGTGGTTTGTCAAAAATCACTATTTCGGTCAATTAGTTTAAAAATTGCGATTTCAGTCCCTATGGTTTCACTTTCGTAACTATTTCAGTCCACCTCGTAACCATTTCAGTCCTTGTACTTAACAGAATAATGGATTGAAATTGATACGAAAGTGAAACCACAGGGACATAAATGGTTACGAAAGCGAAACCACGGGGACTGAAATCGTAATTTTTAAACTAATGGACTGAAATAGTGATTTTTGACAAACCACAGGGACGAAAACAGTAATTAACTCAATTAATTATTACTTTTATATTTATTTATTTACTTCAAATTCAAACTTAGTTATCTAATTTGATCTTAACTATATCTTTGAACGTTTTGTTTAGTTTGGTATCAAATAGATTTTACGAAACTTGAAATTAAATTAACTAATATTATTTATCATTTATATATTCATGGAGTTTTAAATAAAGGGTTACATTTATTGAGACTTCGTTAACAAATTTTGCAACAACATAATAATCTATTTTTATCACGAAAACCAAACTTTGTATTAATATATTAAATATTTTTTTTTCACTATACAAAATTACATTTACTCGACCCATGTAATACATGAGGTTTTTTAAGATATAACTTTTTATTATTTGATATATAAAATTAGATTTATTCAATTCGTACAATACACGAGGTTTTTTAAGGATGAATATTTTTTTATTATTTAGTATAGAAAATTACATTTATTCAAACCGTGTAATACACATATTTTTAAAGATGTAATTTTTTTATTATTTGGTATATAAAATCACATTTATTCAACCCGTGTAATAAATAAGGTTTTTTAAAGATGTATTATTTTATTATTTAGTAAAAAATATTACATTTATTCAACCCATGTAATACACGTGGTTTTAAATATATAACTTTTTTTATTTGGTATATAAAATTACATTTATTCAACCCATACAATATGGTTCTTATAGATATAACTTTTTATTATTTGATATATAAAATTATATTTATTCAACCCGTGCAATAAAGGAGATTTTTATAGATATATTGTTTTATTATTTAGTATATATAATTTATTTATTCAACCCGTGTAATACACGGGGTTATAACCTAGTTTAATATAAGGGTGTTAATTGGGTCAATTTTAGGTACGAATTTGAAACTGAATCAAATTAGAATTTTAAAAAACGAATAAACCGACTTATGAGAAAACAAAATAAATAATATGTATAAATAAAAACTAAATGTATTTTTATGAAAAAATAAAAAATAATAATTTATATTGTATATATCATCCAATATATAAGGTTCAAAAATCATTAATTCAAATTCGATTTGAAAACTGAATTTGGAACTCGGTTCGGATGCAAACTCAATTCGAAAACAACTTTTAATTCAAATTTGGTTCGACTTTATTTTTAATTTCAAATATGTATATTCTATTTAATGCAAGAGGCATCACTAGACAATAAAAGAAATTAAAGTATTTAAGAGAAGTAAATTAAATATTTGCTTCCCATCTTTGAAATATTAGCTTCATATTCAATACCAAATAATATCTCCATTTTATGTTTTTTTCCCAGATTCTAGAAGACAAAAAAAAAATCTTTGCAAGCTTTGTAATCACATGTAAAGATATTAATGTTGCAAGTAGACGTGGAGACCCATGATTGGCCAGGAGATGATAAGAAACATATGTTCAAAAATCGTTACGTTTTTGCATTCATATATCTATCTTCACGTATCATATCTTGTTACATATTATCACCATTCACAATTAGCATTTCTTCAAAACAAACTCTCATTAACAACAATGGCATCAATTGCTGGTGTTAGCCTCTCAATTCCAAGAGTCTTTGCCAACCCATCATCGGACTCACCCAGGATCATTTCGGGCCTAAAGCCCACATGTGTCAAGATGCCCACCATCATGACATCCGGTAGGATGTACTTGATGCCAGTGAGGGCCGCCCCTGAGGGTCTGTCAGAGAAGATAGACGCTAGCATCAAGAGCGCTCAGGAGTCGTGTGCAGAGGACCCCGCCAGCGGTGAATGTGTGGCGGCTTGGGATGAGGTGGAGGAGTTGAGTGCGGCGTCTAGCCATGCTCGTGACAAGGCTAAAGACTCGGACCCTTTGGAGACTTACTGCAAGGACAACCCTGAGACTGATGAGTGTCGTACTTACGAGTAATTGATGGTGTTACGTCGGGTAATATTGTTATGTGGGTGATTTTTATGTATGGTTTTATGGGTGGACAATTGAATTACAACGGTCAATCTAGATATGTTATGTATGATGAAAACATGTTATATTAATAACTCAATCATATATACCATAATTATATTTGTTACATGATAATTTGATATGTAGTTGGTTTGTATATATACCATAATTATATTTGTTACATGATGATATGTAGTTGGTTTGTGTTATCTTATCCAAGTCATCTGCCTCATGGATTAAAAAAAATAGATTAATTATGTAGTAAGACCCAAATAAAATGGTTTAATGATATAGAAAATACAACCGATAACAAATCTAAACAAAGGGTCAATTAGCTACTAAAATCAAATCACACGTAGCAGACAATCAATTCGAATACATATTATTATGTCGGTTTAGTTAATTAATTCACTCATTGATGTTCTAATTCTTTTATATTGAATCTTCCAAAAAGTTTCGATGCCAATAGAAAGGATCTAAATGCCGGAAGAAAGTACTGCAAGCCGTGCTTTTTTCTTCTGTGTGGAGAATATAGAAGGCAACAAACGATGCAATTTTTAACATCTCTTTCTTGGTCACAAAGGTGGGGGAAGGCGTTAAGATCTCTTTCTTGGTCACAAAGGTGGGGGAAAGCGTTAAGGAGGATTCCTCTTATGGTTAAATTGTAGATCCCGTTGGTTATACTTGAATGGGAGAGATGGTGTAAGTTTAATGTGCATGATGTGATTTTGTAATTTTTCGGATTGTTGTTTGGGAATTCCAGCGTCCAGCTGGCCCGCCTTTCTATTTCTTTAAAAATCGCAGCGTTCGAAAAAAGGGATTAGTTGTGTTTTGGGGTTTTATTTAAGACAACTTGGATTTAATGATGAAAACTATTATCTAGTGGCCGATAATGCTAACAATGTGACCCCTAACATTCGTAACTTTCACTTTCATTGCTAATGGCAATTTAACTAAAAAAAATTACTTTCATGTGTCCCTAATGAATAGTTAAATGATTTATTATTAACCAATAGTTTTTCAAAAAGTGGGTGAATGCAAGTTTTCAGAAGACAAGGCTGAACTCGTGTCAGAAGACACAACTTTTCAAAAAGTGGGTGCACACGTGTCAAAAGGTGAGTGGCTGCTGAGGAAAGCTCTTTTAAGCCGTGTCGGAACTCGTGAAAAGGCTCGTGGAGCCGTTTCAGTTGGCCATTTTTGAAAAGTTGACCATTCAATGGCTATTTTGATGATTATCCCATCTAAATTTCTTTATGTAGTTAGTCTATAAAACACTGGGTTCTTTTTTTTCATTTTACATGTCTTCGTTATGTAATTAGTCTATTGGACACTTAATTCTTTTTCATTTCACATGTATTTATGCATATCAAGTTTTCTATAACTTTTTGTTCATGCTTTGTTTCCAATCACAATATTTAAAATGTTTGAAACAACGTAAATAAAACCCACAAGCATACGTACTAACATCTTTGTTAAAGTTGGATTGTTGTGGCAACAAAAGTGAAGCATAGGAGAGTTCGTGGACATATTACGTGTATGTATTATTATCCACGAGCTTAGGTTCATTTGTGAACAATTCCCCTTGATAGTGAACTGTGTGAACTAATCCTAGCACTTGATTATCAGTGCACAAGTGTAAATCAATGGCCATGATTTGATATACACTAGTGTATTTTACGATTTGATTTTGATGATATATATCAATTGCCAAGATTTGTTCACTTAGTTCACAAATACACTAGTGTTTCACTCTAGAACTCCACCCTATAAACTCTAACTTTCTTATGTGATTATTTTGAACGGCAAACTAGCTTACTTCTAAATATTTCTATACATGCATGTTGTATGATTTGAACCATCCATCTCATGGTTAAAGGGAAGACACATCCACACCACACCACACCATCTCCTCTCGGACTTCATGTAGCTAGTCTATTGTTCTTTTGGATCTATTTTTTTTTCATTTTACATATCTTCATGCACATTGAGTTATCTTTAATTTTGTGTTCATGCTTTGTTTCCATTCATTGTGAATTTTGATTCCACATGTTAAAACTGTGATATCATGCCAATGTGAGGTAGCCCACTTGGTAGAGGCAAACATGAGCAAGAGGAGAAATTTAAATAATTGGTGTAAAGTTGGATAGAAGTAGGGGTGCAAACGAGCCGAGCCAAACCCGAGCCTTACCTTAATCGAGCTAGGCTCGTTACAACTTTCTAAAGCTCGAGCTCGTCTCGTTAGTAAAACTTAAAACTCAAGCTCGGCTCGAAAGCTCGATCTAAGCATCTATGGCGCGAGTTAAAACAAGCTAAAGCTCGACTCGAGCTCGTTTTTGGCTGTTAATGAGCCAAAGCTCGGCTCGAGCTTGACTCGATAGTTTGAGAACTCAATCAAAAAAGAACATCTAGATCATCCAAAAAGTAATACATAGTTTAAACCCTAAAGTATACTACGCTCGATAAGGCTCGTCGAGCCTAAACAAGCTACACATACAAGGGCTCGAGCTCGGGCTCGATATCTAATCGATCCTAATTTCATGCTCGGGCTCGGGCTCGAGCTTGATAAGGCTCGGCTCGTTCGAGCTTTTTATCGAGCCGATCTCGAACAGCTCGCGAGCCGCTCGACTCGTTTGCACCCCTAGATAGAAGTAACCTTTAGCGTTAAGAAAAACTGTGATGTTATCTTGATACTATTCATAGTATCCTAGGAGATAAGTTATTGCCAATTTAATTTGCATTATTATCTTGATATTGATTTCCTTAAATTCTTTAGTATCCTAGGAGAAAAGTCATTGCAAAATAAATTTGTTAGTTCCGTGCTCCTGCGGATGTTTAGAAGTTCCTGTATCATGGGATATTGACGTCAAATTAATTGATTTGAAAGATCTTTTGTGACTTGAACCATATTTATATAACATCTAGCTAATCCAACGCTTGAGCTCTATGAAGATTAAGTATATATGACAATCGATTAAAGAAATAAGACTAACGTTATTAGTTGCGAAACAAATATTGGTTTAGATAAGTTGCCAAGTTAATTGGGAAACAAATAATCAATGCCATAACAAGCCGATCCAAATAAAGGTTGAATAAGAGTACCCCATGAAATCAGGTTGCAGTGACGGACCCAGAAAATAAGAGTTGCGAACAAGAGGTTTAACCAAATTTTCATGAGTGTGATCGGGATTTTGCCCTATTAATACACTAAACTCTTTTTTCCAAGGGGTGCGTACCCGCCCACCCAGAGCTCTACCTAGTCCGCGCTTATCTGGTTGACTAGGCGGTTCATGTCCGATTATAAGGAACCCGTCAAGCAGGCGTTTCATGTCCGATTATAAGAATGTAAACAAGAGAAAAACACAGTTAGAAATCTAATTCATATATGCCACTCAAAATATAATAACTATATATGGGCCATTGTTGAAAATAGAAGAGCAAATCTCTTGCTATTATCAAACACCTTATTAATATCAAACATTGTAGGATTCAGGTTTGTTTCATGTTTCGAGTGTCAAGAGATTTCTGAGCAGCTTCAATAGATCGAGACCTGCTCGTACATTCGTCTGGAAGACTGGAACAACTGGGTTCCCAAAAAAGTTGGAATCGCGTCCTGGAGGGCAGAAAAAGGATCGCCTTCCTACGCGAAGAGCATTAGCGAGGAGGAGCAAAACTGTCCCGAATCTTCTATGCCTTTTGTGTGGCGAATGCGAGGAATCGACGGAGCATCTCTTCGTCTCGTGTCATTTTGCCCAGGCTGTTTGGCAAAACATTGCAATGTGGTTTGGAATCCCACCGACTTTCGCTTTCGATTTCATGGATCTTATGGAGCTTCATGGGTTCAGTCCTGGGTCGAGAAAGAAAAAAAAGGCAATGCATGCCGTGTGCCTTGTAACCGTCTGGTGCATCTAGAAATTGAGGAACGAAGTTCTTTTTGCTCAAGGACAGTTGCAGTTGAATAAAGTACTGGATGAAGCCCAGACAATGGCGTATCTTTGGATAAAAAACAGATCGAAGGAGGCATCGCTTTCGTGGGAGCAGTGGAGCCGTTTTAATGTTTTTCGTTGACTGTATGTTGTTATAATTTTTGGTGAATTTTGCGTTGCTTTCCTGTAACTATGGTGCCAAGCAACTTGCTGGATTCTTAATACAAATTTTACGTCGGCCGTTCAAAAAAAATATATATCAAACATTGTAATTCAAAGACAATAATATGTAACACTAACACCAAGCATTACCATTTAAGTACTTAGCAGCAACAAAATGAGGCTAAAACCACATAAACAATCATGTTTTTCAAACCCAAAACTAATAAACAGTTGACTAACAGACCCATATAAATAAAACAAACTCAATACTAGATTAACAAACCCTAGAACATGTCCATATTGAATGATGCAGTAATAGGCTGAACAGAGCAAGGAAGCTGCCAAGGTTCAAGCAAAGTATCAGGAATTTCAGGAATCTCCAAAGCCAAACCACTAACTTCTTGAGCAATATGCAGAACAGAGTTCAAAGAATGCAACCTCTCTGTCAACTCAGTGAGTTGTGCTCTCAGAACATTATTCTGAGAAGCAGCCCCAACATACATTTGTGTTGCACCATCAATCTTCTTCATTATTGTATTATTATCATTCTGTAACTGACTAATCTCAGCCAACAGCTCATCCAGCCGCTGCTGCTTCTTCGCACGCGATCTGCGAGCAGACTCTCGGTTCGATATCATCCGCTTTCTTTTCCTTTCATCAAGATTTGCGTACCTCGGGTCGTTATCAGACCCCGTAGGAGGCAGGTGGTTATGGTTGTTCGGTGACGTCATCAGGTAATCGAAAGATGAAGAATTCCAATTTCCAATAGGACAGTTAATTAGGGTTTCTGAATTGATTTGGTAATCGAAAGATGAATAATTCCAATAAATAACAATAATTAATAATTTTTTAACTAAAGAATAAGAAAAAACTTAGGGCTGATTCAGTGATTCATGAAAGCTCGTGAAACCAGTAGAGAAAAACGACGGAAAACGAGTGAAGAATTCGAATACGACGCATCAGTATAGCATACGTCATGTATAAGAAAAACTCATCTAAACGATTGAAACTGAAATCGTGATTCAGACCTTACAGAAACCCTAATCGAAGCGAAATCGATCTGGAAACAGATGACTCGACAAGAAGCCGATTCAAACGATCTGCAGAGATTTAGAAACACAAGAAAAGAGGAAGAAAACAAGAGAGAGAAAGACCGAATAAAGGTAGGTGGGCGAACCAAAAGATTGGGGAAAGAAGGTTAACAAGTTATTCGGGTCATGATTTTATAGCGTGGGTTTGAGAAATATTAATAATATTTTAATGTGATAGCCAATGGCGGATACCCAGATCTACACCGACTTTTTTTGACTGGTCCTTGTACATTTGTTTACAACGAAATTAGCCCCTTACCTTTTGTTATTGCATTTACATGAATTTAAACTCACGTTATTTTTTATGAAGAACAAACGCTATAACATTAGTAGGGGTGTAAACGAGTCGGGCAGAGCTCAAGCTCGACTGGGCTCGAGCTCGGTTCGTTATGTTTTTAACTCGGATCAGTTCGAGCCTACTTATTTGAGTTCGGCTCGCAAGTAAAACCCAAAGCTCGAGCTATTATGAGAACAACCTCAAACGAGCTAAAAGCTCGGCTCGAGCTCGCTTCAATATCGCTTAAATGCGTCAAAGCTCGGCTCGCCAATGTTATAATCGATATTGTTATATTATATAAAAAATGTTTAGGCTCGCGAGCCTGAACTAGCTTTGTATTTCAGGCTCGAGCTCGGGCTCAATACCTAAACAAGCTCTAATTTAGGCTCGAGTTCAGCATCGGGCTCGTTAGAGCTTGGCTCATTCGAGCTTTTAACCGAGCCGATAACGAGTAGCTCTCGAGCCTCTGGGCTTGTTTACACCCCTAAACATTAGACCAATAAATCACGAGTAAGTTTATGTTTAAGTAAATTTATCTACCTCTATTTCTGGTGAAAATGTATCTTATGAGTCAACACCTTCGTAAAATGGAATCACTAATTTGAAGTAAAGAATATATATGAATTTTTCTTTTGAAGTGTAAGGTTTCAAGAGACGGTTTCAACAAGACAAACTGAAAACATTTATGACCCTAGTGCAGTGTTAGTAGAGGCGTTTAGAGTCTGGTTCGTATGATTTAACAAAATATAGGGTAGAAAAGAACAGTTAAAAAAAAACAAACCAGATGGGTTGGTTGGAACTGTTCGACTTGACTGGTAAAACTTGTTTAATTTGGCAGTTTGAATTAGCTTTTCATTTTTTTCTAGAATTGATAGATTGTATTAAAATTTCAAAAAAGGATTAAGTTCATTGTTGAATATTATACATACGCATATTTACATGTTTAAACAATGATAAATCAATAAATAATAAAGCTAGTACTTGTTGATTTGGTTGACATGACCACTTTCAAGTTTCAAACTAAGAATCAAAACATTAAACCCGGTTTTTTTTTTTTCAAACCATGAACATACCAAGTTGGTCGATTTGTTTTGGTTTGATCAATATGGTCAGTTTCTAATATGGAGGGGTGATATTGATATTATGTTTAAGTATAAGGATCTGTTTATGCAGTAACCTAAACACAGAGACATAGAATATGAAATAGCGGCAATTTTGAAGGAGTGGCATCGGTGTAAATATGATGTACGGGTGGCTGCCAGCTAAGCCACGTAAATGTTGATTGATCAAACCGTCGGCTTTCTAGATGGAGAATATTCACGGAATCAAATTTTATTAACACGTTATTTTGTTTCTAATTCACGTTTACTTTTTCTATTTTTAAGGCATGATTGGCTAAGCTTTTTGAAACAACTTATTGATTTATTGGTTTTTTGAAAAGTCATAAGCTCTCAAATGATGTTTGGTAATGAGGGTGTATGTAAGGGGAAAAAGCCAATAAGTCACTCCATACTGACTTTTCCAAAAAGCCAATAAGTTGTTTCAAAAAGCTTAGCCAAACATGCCCTTAACATCCTTTGTGATGTGATTTGTGGTTAAGTTTTTTAAAGTTAGAGATTTGCCAATCTTATGTGAATCGCCATCCTTTCTCGATGATTATTTGAGTCATGAGTGTGTGAATATATGTAACTTATAATAAAAGACTCCAACTAATGTCACGTTTCATTTTCTCCTTCAACTTAATAATAATAATAATAATAATAATAATAATAATAATTATTATTATTATTATACTAGTATATAATTTAATCTAATTTCTTCCTATATACTAATTTTAAAGATATATGATAATAGATAATTATGATCTATATCTTTTATATGGAATTTATTTTTATATATTTAATATGTTATGGTATCTTCCGATGCTATTTTTAACATATATGATAATATACATCTTTCTACATGGAGTTTATTTTTATATATTTAACATACTAGGTTATAACCCCATGTATTACACGGGTTGAGAAAATAAAATATCAAATAGTTAATAACGAAGATTTAACAACTATAAAACGATATTTTAAGACACTTTTCTGATATCCGAACAAAATTTTGTTTTATGTATGATCAAAACTTGTGATGTTTGTCAAGTTTATAAATATAAAAACATTTGAACCATCGATTAGAAGACAAACTGTATCATCGACTTTCTCACGACGTGAACCCAAGTTTTATTTAAATAACAGTGGTCTTAATTTATTAGTTCTAAAAATATTGTTGAAATGTTTAGATTAGGCATATAGCAATTAGCCAATTAGATAAACTTATAACTACAAAATAATATTTAAATTAATTAGATAAGTATAAATTATCGGTAATTATTAAGTTATATAACTTTAAAATTTAAACATATAGACTTGAGTTGCATATTAAAAAGATGGTTGTTTTTGGATAAATTTATTAGTATGATAAATGTAGTGATTATTCTTCTTGTATTTTAAATATATTAAATAAATAAATTATTTGTTAAGCATAAAATCGTTCCCTCCCCCCTCGTTATGAAAATGCTCGATATTTGTTTCAATTATTAAGATATAATTTCTAATCTAGTAATTAATATAACAAGAAAATCGTTCCCTCCACCCTCGTTATGAAAATGCTCGATATTTGTTTTAATTATTAAGATATAATTTCTAACCTAGTAATTAATATAAATAAATAATAAGATAATTTATGGAAATTTATCTGTAATTTCTTAACATCTGAGCCCCCAACATCTTGTTTTCTAACCTTTTTAGCCCCTAACACTAACCTCATCCATTAAATGTTAGGTGCTAAAAGGATTAGAAAAAAGACGTTAGGGGCCAAAAAGATTAGAAAAAAAGACGTTGGGGGCTCAGATGTTAAAAATTCTTTTTGGGTTAAAAGAGTAAAAGTGCTACAACCACAGGGGCCAAAATCGTAATTTACTCTATTAGTTAAATGAATAATATTATAAATGAGAAGGAGATTAAACTAAATAATAATTATCCATAAAAAATTAGACTAAATAATATTTAGTAGGAGAATTATTTATAATTAATTAGAAAAAATTAAACTAAAATAATACTTATCTATAAAACATGGCCTAATATGATGACAAGTGTCCCCAAAATAGTTTCTTTTATTATATAGTATAGATTAAAAAACGAAAAACAAAGATAAATGTTACAGTAAGTAAATACTATATCATTTTATTAACGACTGGATTGACGATTGTATGTGTTAACCGATTATATTATATCTATTTAACCCGTGTAATACACGGGCTTATTCAACTCGTGCAATACACGAGTCTTTTAAAAATATAACTTTTTTTTATTACGTAATATATAAAATTATATACATATATTAATCAAATTCTAAAATTAATATTGATATTATATATATATACACAAAGAATATGCGGGAATAGTGCTAGGCAGCTGTCTGGTACTCACCCATTGGTCCATGTATATTACGATCTTACCCCCAGTTTAAATTACGAATTTGTCCTATGTTCAAGGTTACGATTTTACCCCTGGTTAAAAATTACATGGGGGAATAGTGCTAGACAGCTTTCTAACACTCTTCCTTTGGTTCAGGTATGTTACGATTTTACCCCCAGTTTAAATTATAAATTTGCCTTCTGTTCAAAGTTATGATTTTACCCCTGGTTAAAAATTACAGTATTGTCATCGCTTTAGCTTTTGACAAATTACGATTTTACCTTGGCAAAAAATTACAGTTTTGCCTCCAGCTCAAAATTACAACATTGTCATCGTTTTTTGTTTATTTACAAAACCTATAAAAATGTTTTATTTTAATTGGTTGACTTGATTTAATTTTTTTTTCGTGTCAGTCAACTGCCTAACACTCGCTCATTAGTCCTGACAAACTGCATTTTTGCCACTAACCATATTAAAATTTCCAGTTAAGTTTGTTCACTTAAGAGTATTCTGGTCAATTCTTTATTTTATTTAAATGTTTAATAAATAAAACCAAAAGAAATTACATATACACTTCATCTTCCCCGATTTCATAACCTTGAAACCCTAACCACCACATCTTGCCACCACCACCTCATCCTGCCACCACCACCATAACCTGCCGCCACCACCTCAAATCTCGTTGCCACCACCACAGCCTGCCGCCACCATCTTAACTATTTATTACCTCAAGATTCTGCAACAATCATTTAACGATCAAACTACAAAACCTTCATTGATCTTCAACAGTATACATACAATCCAGATCCTACAAGCCAATCAGTAGCTCATTTATTCATCCAAATCATCACATGTATCACCAGCCCAGTACATAATTCCAATATCACATTCAACCAGTAAAAACTCACACAATATATCCATTCTAAACTTCAAATTGCACATAAACTTACAATTCACTTAAATCGAAACCACACAATAATGGCTCCAGAATTAAATCAATCCAATCAATTTCAGATTCAAAACAACACTTCTATACGCCTCTTGTAGACCTTGTAGTCAAGAAGCTTGAAATGAAAAGCCTTGAAATTGACACATTTGAAGGAATCAATGCATAGTTTAAAGAGTTTTTACTTTCCCGCGTCTTTTAACGTTGTCTACTTATAAACAATACCTCCTAAATCTTCTAGTGATACATAAACCGAGTTTTCTTTCAAGACTGAAGTTACAAATGTTACACATAATTCTAGTGTACGTAGTCTCGAAAACCACATGTTACATGTAAAAAATGCACCCAGGGATCATTGTTTGAGGTGGTGGCCCGACTGGTGAACAACGATCGGAGTGGTGGTGGTGACGAGATTTGAGGTGGTGGCGGCAGGATGAGGTGGTGGTGTCAACTAAAACGTGTCTTTTTCTCAGCACCCTTACCCGGCCGGGTCAGGTTTTCACCCAGGCGTGTCAGTTGAAAACATGTTTTCTCTACAATTCATTCTTACGGTTTGAAGTTAATTGCCCAACCGACCCGTTAGGAGGCGTTTCACATCCTAACTCATGTCTCCTACTTTCTTATCAAAATTTTCATTATATATTCCAACACAACTTCCTTTATGGTGGGTTATTATAGGAAAACATTTATATTCCAATTTTACCCTCGGTAAGACATTAGACCAAAATGACCCGTTAAGTGACATAATTCAATTTAGTCCATTTTCGCACAATGGACATGCTCTTGGCTCGAATGCCCGTCTACCGAAAATGGTAAATGGATTTTACTTGGATTAATCTATTACCCAAATCTGAAACATCTCTCTCTAGTCGAGCCATAAGCTTCTACCGAAAGCATAACCTTTTATACATACATCGCGCGAGTCAAAATCATTCACTCGTTATCCATACCTTGCGATGGTTATTTCTTTCCAATTTGTGGCAACGCATGCCCACATATGATGCTTACCTATAAGCATGAAACTTGACAAAACAAAACATTAAATACCGGGTTTAAACACCGATCACTATTTGACCCGCATGACTAATTTGTCCTTTTAACCATTCTTGCATACAAACATATTTGTATTTTGACTTTTATAGTAATTTGCATACGAACATATATATATATATAAACGGGATCAGGAGAAAACGCTCAAAAGTGTGAGAACGGTGAGAACGCATCCTGGCCCAACACGTGGCGCGGGACATGATAAGGGTCCCAGGGTTTTTTTTTTTCTTTTCAATCTTCTTTTATTTTCCCAACGCGGTATATTATTTTCTGGCGTCTAAATTTTTTTTGGCGTTAATTGTATTGAATAAACTTTTTGGTGTTGAATTAATTGTTTTTGTGTCACATAGGTAATTTTTGGGCGTTATAGCGTTTTCTGGTCAATTTTTTTGGCGTTTTGTGCTGTTTTGTATAATAATTCCCTTCGAGTCATTAATACTTGTATAAGATTACAATAAGACCAATTTTTTTTTTGGCGTTTAATACAATTTTTTCAAGGTGCTTTGCCAGCACCCATTATCCCAGTTTTCATACTACTAGCGTTTTGGTGTTTTAAGTTTTTGGCGTTTTATATAATAATGTATTTTATTTATAGAGAATTAGATAACAAAACAACATATAACTTGATATCAAAAAAATATAAAATGAAAATAAAAAAAATAAAAAATGGTAATCTAATTTCTCTTCCGAATCTTCACTACCATCAGCCTCTATCTTCTTGAATTTGTTTTGGCGTTTTTAACATTTTTTAAATACTTTAGCTAGATGCCAACTTTCCTACATAAACCCTGTCTTTTTCAGACGAAGCTGCATAGTGGCATCCTGTGTTTTGGTGTGATATTCTTGTTTGGTGGCATGTCATTGAAGATCAGCTCTTGCTTGATGCTATTTATAATAATGGAGTCCAAAATAGCATTTTACACTTGTGTTGATCCATTTATTCCATGCCGATATTCATCAAGAACAAAGCTCACATGATGATATATCACTGTCATCAGTCTCTTTTTCTTGAATATTTGTCCATCTCAGTCAGCAAAATACTATTGAGATAACCCCTTTAGAAGAAGAATCCATTTGAGTGAAAACTTTGACATCTGTGGTTTTTTAACTAACATTTTTTGGAGTTTTAAAGTGAGTGGTTTCTAGAGGATATGGGGTTTGTGTTTTCTGGGTGTGATCAATTTCATTGTGTATAGACCCCTCTCTTATAGGAGTTTTTTGACACGTAGTTTAGGCGGGATTTTTTTTATTGTAATAAATGATAGTAATAAAGTAACCGTCTTTTCAGTTACTGTTTTTGTATTTACTGTGTTGATCAGTTTTTATCAGTTTTACAGGTGATACACATCCCATCTTATAAGTTTGGCGGGTTTTTTATGGCGTTATGCAGACAAAGATGACAAAATATAATAACGGAGTAAATAAAATATTAAGCAAGAAATTTTTTTTGTTATTTTTGGCGTTTTGTAAGGAATAACCATTTTTAGTATTTTTTTTTGGCGTTTTGCTAATAAAGGGAGAAATATATCACTTTAATTATCTTTAAAAAAAAACAAAAAGAAGATTACACAGAAGAAAAAAAAAGAGGAAAAAGAATTAAAAGCCTTCCTCATAAGGTACTTTATCCGAATAGTATCCATAACTTGCGTCATCTTCTTCCTCCTCGGAGTCTTCATCTGGATTATCATCCATGTCATCACCGTCACCTTCATCAGCTTCTTGTTCCTGAAGATTCTGAAGCCTCCACCTGAACATGTCTTGCATTAACTCCAATTTTGAGTCTATTTCTGTGTTGGTACAAGTGGCGTTATGCAATTCTTCCATGAAACCCAGACGCTGCTTTGTCATGATGTTCTCTAGCCAGTAGACTTCCTGCTCTCCGCTGTCGTATGTAACCGTCACCATGTCTGTTTCATCATCAAAACGCCATAATGTCATGACAGGGTCCGGCTTCACATCTGCTTTGATTGGTCCAAATTTGCTGGTTAATGCTTTCATAAGCATATGCGTTTCATGGCATTCGTTGTCTCGAACGATGCCAATGGATAAGATTCGCCTCTGTATCTCTTCTTCCATCTTCAGAATTGCCCTGACCGTTTTAACATACACCCTCCTTCTGTTGTTAAAAAGGAGGACGTATCGCCTGATTCCCAGAGTGTATATCCACGAAACGATTGTTGCCATTTTTTGTGTTTTGGTTAAATTGGCGTTTTTGGTTAAAGATGATTTTTGCAGAAAATGGATAGATCGAAGTGATTATGGAAGCTATGTTTTACCTTATTTATATAATGATGTTTTTGGCGCGTAATTTAGGAGAAAATTTCTTCTAATAAATGTTAATAACTGAAATTCAGTTACTGTGTTGTTTCATCTTCCTGTAATATCCAACGTGTTTTATTACTAATTTTTTGCGTTTTGTTTTTTAATGGCGTTTTATTTTTTTGATGGCGTTTTGAATATGAGCGGTAAAAGACCCTTTTACCCTTAATGGCGTTTTACCCACATAATAAAATTGATGTTATTTACGAAAACGCCACCGTGCAATCTAGTCCATGGATTGTTTTGATCGGACCACCCATAACCATTCTCACACTTTTGAGCGTTTTCTCTAAATCCCGACCCTATATATATATATGCATACATATATATACATACATAGGGGTCCGCTAAAAT
This sequence comes from Helianthus tuberosus, assembly GCA_030545235.1. Taxonomy (NCBI): domain Eukaryota; kingdom Viridiplantae; phylum Streptophyta; class Magnoliopsida; order Asterales; family Asteraceae; genus Helianthus; species Helianthus tuberosus. Next base: position 14,193,413 of record CM060383.1, on the reverse strand, counting down.
GAAAACCACCTCTAGTTGTAAGAACCATGAGAACTACACCGTACAGGGCGAGTTGGACCAAAAATTTTTTCATAAACGTAGATGCGTGTATTATAAACACATTTGTAAAAAAAAAAATGTCGTGTGTGTAGTTTTGAGCACCACAAGTTTGTGTTTACGGGTACCGTAAATTTTGTTTAAATTTTACGGTACCGGTAAACACAAACTCGTGGTGCTCAAAACTACACACACGACATTTTTTTTTTTACAAATGTGTTTATAATACAAGCATCTACGTTTGTGAAAAAAAAATTGGTCCAACTCGCCCCGGATCAAAAAGTTCTCATGGTTCTTACAACTGGAGGTGGTTTTCATTTTAGCGGTCCCCTACATATATATATATATATATATATATATGCAAATTTAAAACATAACTTTAATATTATCCGCTTTAAAGAATATTTACTTGTTTGACCCGTTTGGTTCACGTCAGCAAATGTTTATAACCAAAATTCATTTTTTACTTGTTTGACCCGTTTGGTTCGCCTTAGCTAGTGTTTATAACCAAAATTCATTTTTTTACTTGTTTTACCCATTTGGTTCGCGTCAGCAAATGTTTATTTCGAAAGTTTATTGGTTTATCACCAAAAACTCATTTTTACCTGCTCGACCCATTCGGTTGGCGTTTATCTTCAAAAACTCATTTTTACATGTTCGATACATTCGATTCGTGTCAGACAATCATATTTTGAAAGTTTGTTTTTAAAAATCCATTATGTTAATCACCCAAATGTGATTACTTGCCATTTTGCTCGTTTGACCCGTTATGACTCACATCATTGGGTCGTATTTCAAAACTCTTTGTTTAATAGCCAACATGCTGTTAAATAAAATTTCATCTATTTTTGACCCGCTACGGTTTACACCATATGGTCTTCTCTCAAAACATCTTTGTTTATTCGCAAACATGCGGTTCAACATAATTTCATCTGTTTTGACCCGTTATGATTTACATAATAGGGTCTTACTTGACAAAGTCGTCCGATTTATTTATTCATATTGTTTTTAACCCATTACATAAAGTGGTTATATTTAAAAGGTGTAAGTATTACTTGTATCCATTTGACTCGTTCATTTCCAAGCTTCTGCCTAGCTTGTTAGAGTCAAACTACCACATCATATCTACAAGATTTTTAGATTAGTCAACCATTAACATGGCCAACACACCTTATGGATTCACACACACTTATTCATCAAAGCATGCTATATATTCAACAACTAGTTTTATCCCATAATTTTTTTCCATTCACTAACCGTTTGACCCATTAGTGAAGTTACTTATACAAACTAATTTATATGTGATTTTAAACACTTCATGCTTAAATCAAGCATACACAATCTCATGCCTTTTCTTGATTAACAATAACATTACGAATGTGCAACAATTTTCTATACAACTGTTGTAATTGACCATTATGACCCATTCAAAGTTCGAACTAGATTAGCATGTTCAAAGATGGATATTACAAGACTCAAAGACATTTGCAAGCATATAAGATACACCTTCTAACGAATTTTCTATGATTTTTAAAAAATCAGTACAACAACTATATTTTTATTTTCAAACAGCTTTCAAAACTTCTGCACAGCTATTTTAATTCACCTTTCTGACCCATTTAACAACTATATCTACTTCTTATGATTGAAAACAGTAAAAATTTACTCTATAAGCTTTCCGAAAAGGTATAGAATGTGACAACTGTCAAATTTGCATGCATTCGTACAATTATTAAATGGTGATTAATGCTTAATGACTGTGCTGATTTACAATTTATGACTTGAGTTGCTTTCTGATTACTGCATTATACTTACATGTGCATCACATATTGCAAATGACACATCATTGACTGCATGCAAACATATTGACATAAATGATGCACAAAGCACAGTTAGCACAGTTAACAGACAAACCGGGAAAATACTGACAGAATTCTGTACATAGACAGACGTTGTTTTGAGACACAGTGTGAGCCAGAAACCAAGTACTACACTAGTATAGTGTGTAGGGAGGTAAGGACCACAAAACTTCTTTTCAAGGTGATAGTTAGAGTGCCGGAAAGTGCCTAAAACTCACCCAAAGTGCAGAATTCAGCATAATTTAGCAAAAATCAGCATTTTAACAAGCTAGTAACATGGAAAAATATGACTAAATGGTCCTGAATACTTTCCTAAGTGTCGGGAATTAAAAGTGTCACAAAAGGGTACATAAAGATCACTAAACGGTATAGTTTGACACTTTAACGAACCGGTAATTAACCGAACAACCGGACACTACCCGAAACACTAAAATTTTACTAGAAGCATTGTTTTAATGTTTCTGAGCTAGTTCTGAGCCCCGAACACCCTAACACACTATATAACACCATATTTAACTTAAACACTAAACATTATACTTGAAAACTAACTAGATTGTTTAACTTATCATTCAACCACAACCAAGACCCCCCCCCCCCATGGTGGACGGTCACCAATGTGGCCCCACCCCATGATCTTACTTGATTCACTTTGATATGGTTAAGATCTTGTATTGTACTTAAATAACATATTACACATTGGTTAAAGTCTAAACTTGGTTATAAGGAGAAGATGGTGGATTAAGAGCTCATATCTGACACACACCTAAACACCCACTTCACCCTCTTCCTCTCCTCTCCATTCTTGGCCGAGAACACCCCTCACACCACCACCATCTTCATCCAATTATCATCCATTCCATACACTCACAAAGGTGCTAGAAGGTCTACAAAGAAGCTTGGTGATCTTGGAGATTGAAGGACCTCTTCCATTTGCTATTTTATCCAACACATTTATCATCTTCATCTTCAAGTGTTCTTCCCTAGCCCTTGTGCTAGTAGGAAGCTTCTTGTCACTTGATTCTACTTCTCTTTTAGTTGGTTAAAAGATGTTATGAGATGAAAATCATGAAGAACACTAAAGAACATAATCAAGACATATGAACATAAGCTTGATATATGATGAAATCTTGATGAAACTATGTTGTTTAGTGTATGTATGATACTTGATTGTTATTTTCTTGAGATTATGATGTTGATCATCACAAGGAGCTTGCTAGATTGTGATTAAACACACGATCTAGCAAGTAAGAGGATGATTATGAGATAAAATAAGATGATAATCCTTATGTGTAAGCATGAACTTGAAGAATAAAGTGATTTCTTGAAAAATAATAATCAGAGTGAGTTAATAATCTTATGGATCTAAGATTTATGAATGGTTTTCCAAAAGAACCAAGTTCAAAATATGATTTTTAGAAGATCCTGATTCTTACCTAAACATATACTATTTTTGGTGATAAAACAAGTGTAGAAACACTTGAGAAACAAGAAGATTTCATAAAGAAACGTTTTTGTAGAACATGTTTACAAGTTGTAAACACCTAAATCTTTCAAGAATGAAGTTTATAAAAAGTAAATACATTTTGGAGGGTAACTAAACCTACTAAACACATTACCAAGTTTCTACAAGTTCCTATGAAAGTTCAAGTTCATGTTGTTATGGAAATAGCATTGTTTTGGCACTTGGTAAGTGTTGGTTAAGTTGTTAACTGTTTGTGATGATTTTAAAAAGAAAATGATATGCTTTAAAAGCATGGACACCTCTATTTTTAGGGGAAACTATGGCAAAATTTTCTAAAAATGTAAACACTTAGAAAAAAAAATATTTTCAAACAAATATTTACAAGTGTAATTTTAACCATGAGTTTTACATATAAACCTTGCCATAAGTTTTGTTAAAAAAACAAATATTGGAGGCTGGTTTTTATAAACAAAAGTGGCTAAAAATATATATCGAATATATATACATAGAAGATACACATGAGTGATTATTTGTATATGTTGTGTGATAGTTATATTATTTTAGGAGTTGAAATAATGTAACGCATCAAATACCAAGAAATTACAATCCAAAATATTACCAAAAATCTCATGGAATAAATATACAAGTTACACACATAATATTGTGAGACCGAACAAGAAATGTAACTTACCAAATATTACGGAAAATATGTTTATAAGTATATTTTTGGTAAATAATATTTTGGACACCGAAAGAATGAAAATGAGATTTTCACAATTATCACAAAGTTATATCATATTTTGACAAGAAGGAAATATATAATTGTTGGCAATTAAAAATATATATATTTTCTTGGAATTATTAAGAAATATAATATTTTTGGGAAAAATATATATTTTCTTGGATAAACTTGAAATACATTATTTTTGGGATAAAATAAGTTTATAAATATTTTATAAGTGAGACTTGAAAATATATTGTTTTGAAACTACAAATATTTTTGCCAAAAGCTAATTTTTCTAAGAAATACTTCTTGAAATATATATTTTAGAAATATATATATTGGATACTTGTTAAAGATAATCCACACCGGAATATGACACCAATACATGGCAAACATATACAAATACAAGGACACGAATACACATGTATGAGATACCCCCATCCTTGGGAAGGAAATACGAATAACAATACTTGAGAAGTATTATTGCAAAAATATTGTTTAACAATTATTCCGAAATTTAATACATATAATTTAAGTTAAAATATTAATTATTTTAACAAATAATTATATGCTTGGAATAATAACGAAGACACTTTAAAACGTAACTCAAAGTCACTAATTAATACCAAGTCAAGGCACGACCCGCTCGTCTAATGGACCGTAGTACGCATGTAGGTAGTCGTGCGTTCTAGAGGAAGCTTTGAGTTACATCTGATACAAGGAACGCAAAACTGTGAGTTCATGACCCCCTTTTCTTTTAATTGTTTTCAGTTTTATAACTTCGGGGGTGAAATACATGTTACAAACTGTTTACGAACATTTTATGTGGTATGGTTAGCAAGGGAAGGGTACTGCTTGATCATGTGAGTGGTGGGTATGACACTTAAGGCCATTAATCCTCGTTGTAGGACCGAGGGACATGAGTGATAGATCTATTTGGGTGTAGCAAGCCCCACCCATGCGCATGCCGAATAAGCCATGTGGTGACTATGTCTTGTTGACGAAATCTGCTAGGTTTGAGTTTTCCTGCATCACTTCACACATATTAATGGCCTTGCAAACCATTGGTGATCTGTTTTTCCTTGTTGCTTTCATATCGGGATTTATAAACGTACATACATACTTACAATGATTTCAAAGGTTTACTCATACACACAAACAAACACATGAACTCGCTCAACTTTTGTTGATGTTTTCAAACTTCATGTAGTTCAGGGAATTGGTAAGTGGATCTGGCGGGCGTTGGAAGTTTTTATGCTGCGTTAGGAATAAAGATGTCATCCATGGTCTTTGAGTTTGGTCAGTGTGTCTTATTCCTGGACGAGACACGCCTTCCAAACCTTGGTGTTATTCAATATATTTTGATGAGTCCTTAATGAACTCATAAACCATTTGTATGGTTTGTAAAACTTGAATTTGAAGTCTACGTTTCAAAACAATTTTGTTATGTTTTAAATTTATTTAATGGATGACGAATCTTTGGTTTTTATCATATAGTTGTTGTTATGATTGAATGCAATGATATTAAGAAAATCACACCATAATCACGCTTCCGCAAAAAGTCAGGGTGTGACATAGAACACCCAAATCGGATAAAATGTTGATTATATATGATTTTTTAAGACAAGTCAAAATCCGTATAAAAAGCTACAGAAATCATGTTTAGGCAATTTTCAAGTTCGACCCAAATCATCAAATGCAACCCCTTTCTATGGCTAAATCTTTTATTAAACTCTTGGAAATGGTTAAAACCTATAATACAATGATTATAGGTTAAAAGATGTCAAAAACATCATTAATCTCAAGAAATCATCATATGAACCCTATTTTTTTTACCATCATCTCAACTTACACTTAGGCATTTCATCATACACCTTAAATGCATAGAGTTCTAGCTTCTCATTTAGTTAGATTTATTAACCCTATAAACCCAATTTCTCATAACATTATGAGCATGCTTTCACTATAGTTAATTCATTCATAAACACATGTCAACCAAGATCATCACTGTTGACTAATTTACATAATATAATTTGGGGTTCTTCATTCTATGATAAAACCCATTTCATAATACACTTGAATGGTCATATAAACAAGTGATTGAGCAAAATTTCATACAATTATCAATTAAGACTATCATAGTTGCTCCTACATACATCTAATCACATCGTAAAGATGAACACCCCTTTATGATCTTATAATTTCATGAATTCCTCCAACTAATTTAATAAATCATGAAATTGAAACATACCTTGTGTTAGGATGAAGTATTACTTATCAAAACTTCAAACATGCACTATAATCGCTTGGATTTCAGTTTGAATTGAATGATTTGAGAAGATCTTCAAGAACAAGGGTTCATCCCTACATGTGTGTGTTTTGTGTGTTTATTTTTTCTTTTAATAAAAACTAGCTTTTCGATTGTTCTATTTTAGTTCCTCATGTAAGGTTTTGTTATAAAAGGACCACCATTCATTGATTCAATACCTAACAACATATTATCAACCAGGTTAATTATTCGTAGTTATTAATGTATAAAGTCAAAGATGTCGTAAATTTTAAGTGACCCTATACATATATAGGGGTAAGATCAAATAAAAAAGTTTATTTTGTCTAAGTAGGATGAGAAGAAATCTTAACCATTCATTTTTCAAATCAATGGTTAAGATGAAAGTGTAGGAGAACGGATGAGTGCAAGGGTATCTTGGGAAAATACTATTTATAGATTTTCTCTCTCCACATGCTAGGCACATGCATATTCCACCCCCATTTTTTAAACGTTAATAACTTTCTTATACGACATTATTTTTTCATAAAAATTTCACCGTAAAATCGAGTGTCTTTTTATCTTTAATTTGAGTACCATATTGCTATATAAAATATGAAGACTAAAAAAACCCACTAAAATGTGTCGTATTTCTATGTTGCATAACATTTTTTGTGCTGGATTTTTGTACTATATTTTTTTGCTAAATTTTTTGTGCTAAATTTTTTTGTCTTAATTTTTTTCTCAATTTTTTGTGCTGGATTTTTTTGCTGAATTTTTCCGTGCTATATTTTTTTGTACTAGATTTTTTTGTGCTATATTTTTTTGTACTACATTTTTTGTGCTATATTTTTTTTGTACTAGATTTTTTTGCTAGATTTTTCGTACTAGATTTTTTTTGTTGTATTTTTAAAAAACAAAAGGGGTGTCACATGTCATTTTCACTCCTATTTATAAGGACCAAAATGCCCTTCATTCCTACTTATTAGGAGTGTCACATGTCATCATCACAATCCTTCTTAGGCTACTTAGGCAAAATCCACTTTTTAGTAGATCCTTTCCCTACATATATACATGTATATATATATACATATACATATAGGGAAAATCTAATATATATATGTATATATATAAATCTAATATTTTTTAGGGTGTTACATTACAAAAAAATGAGAAAAATTGATACCGGTACTGATAACGAAAATAGGGAAAATGGATACCCGTACTGGTTTAGTGCTAAATGCTCATCCTTACAAATAGTTGCTATTGGGAATGCTCTAAGGTGAAAAAGAAGGAATATAATTGCCTATTACCTATATATTAAAATTAGAAGTTAATGAATAGTAACAACATATAGGGATGAGTAAATGGTACCGGATACCGGTATTAAACCGGTACCGAATTTACCAAAACGGGTACATTTTCGGCACCGTTTTTTACCCTTAAATACATGTACCGTACCGTACCGTACCGAGCTCATCCCTAACATCACCTATGAGCTTATGTCATGTACCAACGCAAGTAATTACACGTTTTGATTGTTTTTCATACACGTGGTAAGTAAATTGTATTTTGTTTGAATGAGCTTTGATATACACAACAACTTCTTTTGCTTTCTTTTTTGTCTTTTTCTGTAATGATGAATTGTAGCATGTAAAATTAACTTGGATATTTAGATTATTGATGAACAAATGGTATCAAATCCTGTAATCAAACCGGTATCGTATCGGTACCAAATTTACTATACCAAATCATTTTTGGTACCAAATTTGGTACCGACCTTTTGGCATTTTCAGAATCGTTACTTTCGATTCGACACCGGTTTGGCACCATACTTGTATTTCCTAATTTTTACCTTCAAATACCATACCGTATCGTACCGAGCATTTCGGTGCAGGTACCTAATTTCGATGATTTTGGTGATCGGTACTTTCGGTGCCGTTACCGGTATCGGTACCGAGCTCATCCATATTTTAACAAGTTACTACCGTAATAACTGAATTGAAAACAACCGAATTTCCAACATGTAGGACATGTGGGTCCTACTATTATATATTAGGTCATTTAAAATTGATTTTTTAGAACGGATTGACTATTGTTACTATGTCATTTTTATCTATATTTTAATACTCGGTATCTGTTTGCCGTTGTCAGCACGCGTTTTGCAGACATTGGATCCCCGACGCAACGGACGTACGGAAAATCAACTAGTTTCTCTTACTAAAAGAAATAAATTTGGGCCTGTAACTGTAAGAGTCCAGTGAATCTTTTAACGGGCTTTAAGATCACCAGTCCACGTACACTTCACACTCCTAAAACACACCTCGGCCCACCATACCCACTTGTATAGGTTAACCCATATCCCTCACTTTTTCCCGCCAAAACATATCCCTCACACTCACCATTTAGGCGCCAAAATCCGTCTCCATTTTCCCGCAATTTACACTGCACATTCCTTCATAGTGCCTGCCTCTGTGTTCAGTTCACCTCCCAAATTTTCGATTTCAGAACTGCTGAAACCCTAAGGCACAATGGATGTCAATTTCAGTCAAGACAAAGGTATGTAGTATTAAATCGATCATTCTGCACATCAAATCGATGCTAATAGCTTGTTCGTTTATCTTATTCAACAGATCTGGCGACCGATTTTCTTCAAAACTTCGTTGATGCGAACGGCGAAGCTAAATATATGAACATTCTTGTAGGTTTTCGTAAAACCTAATTCATTTTATATGTATATATATGTGTGTGTATGTATATATATGCTTACAATAATTTGTTTCGTGCACAGCAAGATGTCGCTAACCGTAAAATCAAAGCGATTCAAATCGATATTGAAGACCTATTCGATGTAATTTCTACATCTCTGCTCATGAATTAGGTTTATGACTTGATAATTTGTTATTATTATTTTTTAATTTTTTCTTTGTTGTTGTTGTTGTGTGAATTAGTATAAGGATTTGGATGAGGAATTTGTGGGACGAGTGACTGAGAATACTCGGAGATATGTTGACATTTTTGCTGATGCAATTGATGAGTTGATTCCTGAGCCAACAGAGGCTCTACAGGATGATGATCATGACATATTGATGACACAAAGAGCTGAGGAAGGCAATGAGAATGCTGATGGCACTGATCCGAGGCAGAGGATGCCGCCGGAGATTAAGCGATTTTAGTAAGTATAAGTTAGGGCTTTTATTTGATTAATTTGGTTTTGGCTTTTATGAATTGAGTTGAAGGTTTTGATTATATTAGTTTAATTAAAGATATGATAGTTTAAGGTTGAATTGGGGCATTAGCTGATTGTTTAATTCATTTTGTTAGTGTAATACTTATTCACTCACAATCATGAAACAGTGAATTATTAACTAGAAATTAAATGAATGGAGTTTTATACGTATTACAGTTTTTGTTTCAGAAAAGTTATGTTGACATGCTAGTTGCTATAGGCTAGCTACATTGATGTTCTATTTGATTGGAAATTGATTTGTTAGTGATCCATACAGCTTATTCATGTTTCTAATGCTCATTTTTGTGGAAACCAGTGAAGTGTACATTCGAGCTTCTGCAAAGGGCCAGCCCTTTACTATAAGGGAGGTTAGGGCTTCAAATATTGGCCAGCTTGTTAAGATATCTGGTATTGTGACTCGCTGTTCGGATGTAAAACCGTTGATGAAGGTTGCTGTTTACACATGTGAAGAGTGTGGTTTTGAAATATATCAGGTGTGTAATCATGTTTACACTAAGCTCACTTCTGAAAACACATTTGATTTGTATTGTTTATGAAAAACCGTTGCTAGTGGTTCTTTCATATATTTTATATTCAGGCTTTGCAGGTCAATGAAGTAGCCATACTTTTGTGTATTTGTGGGATTTTTTAAAGTTGTTTTTCTGTTTTTACATTTGTTACATTGGATATACTTGTCTGTATAACTTGCTACTTTACGCAACAGGAAGTAACTGCTCGAGTGTTCATGCCACTGTTTGAATGTCCATCAAAGCGTTGTAATGTTAACCGAGCAAAAGGAAATCTTATTCTCCAACTCAGAGCTTCAAAGTTTTTGAAGTTTCAGGAGGTTAGCATAAAATCTTTGTTAGCAAAACTTTCACATTTAGTTTAATGCAAATGTTTTCTTACACGAGTTGTTCTACCCAACTTTTTTAGGCAAAACTTCAAGAACTATCTGAACATGTTCCTAAAGGTCACATTCCTCGTACAATGACTGTTCATTTTCGAGGCGAACTTACAAGAAAGGTTGGTTATTATGAGTTTAGCCAACATGTAATATTTTTTGTGGACTGATATATAGCTTTTAGAAATAGAACATAATTTTTCCAAATGTGAGCCTGAAGTCTACTTGTTAATTCCACAGGTATCCCCAGGTGATGTTGTTGAGCTATCTGGAATATTTCTTCCTATACCTTATACTGGATTTAGAGCAATGCGAGCGGGTTTAGTAGCAGATACATATTTGGAGGCCATGTCAATATCTCATTTCAAGAAAAAATATGAAGAGTAAGAAACTTTTAATTTTATGGCTATAAGTATCTTTTTTAAGCATTCATAGCCGACCCTGAACATAATATTCTTTTGCTTTTTCTGTGCAGGTACGAACTCAAAGGAGATGAAGAAGAACAAATTGCGCGCCTATCTGAAGATGGTGATATATACAACAAGCTGGCCCGCTCATTGGCTCCTGAGATTTTTGGACATGAAGATATCAAAAAAGCTCTTTTACTCCTCTTAGTGGGTGCTCCTCACAGGAAACTAAAGGATGGGATGAAGGTATTGTGTTAATTCTTTTCTTGTTTATCTCAACCTAATTATATATCAGCTTTATCTATCTGCTTTGTTAATCTAACATGGTGTTCTGCATGCGGTAATGCAGATAAGAGGTGATCTACACATATGTTTGATGGGTGATCCTGGAGTTGCAAAAAGTCAACTTTTAAAGCACATAATTAATGTTGCACCAAGGGGTGTGTATACAACTGGCAAAGGAAGCAGTGGAGTTGGTCTTACAGCAGCTGTTCAGAAGGATCCAGTGACAAATGAGATGGTTTTAGAAGGGGGTGCACTGGTGAGAATTGTGATATTACTAAAGTTGGAAAAATGGGTGGGTTGGGTAATGGGTAATATACGGTGTAGGTTGAAACGGGTTGGAATTTTGTTATTATATATCTAAGTAGTATGCCAAATATGTATAAAATAATCATACCATTTCAATAAAAATATAAGACCATCTTCAATGTATGTATCAAAGCACCAAATTGGTGTGTAAACCATCTCTGGCCAAGATAACAAAATGATTAAAAAGTTTTAGTTTAACATTATTAGTCACCCCATTTACACTAAATTTGGTGCAACACTATTCATCACAACAATTTTCATAATTCAGTTATTTAATAAATATTCAACATATAAATGGTTGAAATGGGTGCATACTAGGGGTGCAAACGAGCCAAGTCGTGCCTGAGCTTGGCTCATTTATTATCTATTGATTAATATATTAAATAAAAATAATATAAATAAGAGACTCATTTAGACTCGCGAAGGCTCGCGAGGTCGATAAGTGAAGCTTGGGCTCGGGCTCTTTACTAAAAAGATTATATTTAGGTGCGAGCTTGGCTCATAAACAAGTTTAAATAAGCTCGGCTTGGCTTGTTTACTAGACAACTTTAAATAAGGGGAAATGTTATTAAATATTAATAAAAACTAATATTACACTAAGTCTTGATAAACGAGGTTCACATGCCAAGCTCAAGCTCGGGCTCGATAAATAAACAAGCTTTATTTTAGGCTCAATTTCGGCTCGGGCTCGATAAGGCTCGGCTTGTTTCAAGCTTTTTCTCGAGCCAAAATGATTTATGAGGGTTTTATGCATTAAAAGTACACATTGAGTGGTGCTCAACTTTCTGACCTGTTATCTTCTAAGTTAATTTTCTTTAACCTGTTTTGAGCAGTTAGAAATAACGCATACTGGTTGAGATGGCTACCTCAACGCAATAAATCTAACAATTTTTGCGCACCTGATCCATTAGGTATTGGCAGACATGGGTATATGTGCAATTGATGAGTTTGATAAGATGGATGAGTCTGATCGAACAGCTATACATGAAGTCATGGAACAGCAGACAGTCAGCATTGCCAAGGCTGGAATCACAACTTCTTTGAATGCAAGAACCGCAGTTCTTGCTGCCGCAAATCCAGCCTGGTAACACATAAAATACCATTTCCATTTCTCATATATTATCAGTCACTGGCATATTTATATTAAATAAAAATATCTTATTTTGTTAAAAAGGGGAAGATACGATCTACGTAGAACTCCAGCTGAAAACATCAACCTCCCTCCAGCACTTCTATCAAGATTCGATCTTTTGTGGTTGATCCTTGACAAAGCTGACATGGATAATGATCTTGAAATGGCTAGACATGTTGTTTACGTTCACCAAAAACGAGAATCTCCAGCCCTTGGGTTTGCTCCTCTCGAAGCTTCTGTTCTTAGGTATTTTCACTTCGTTCCTTTTAGTAAATATACCATGTATTCATGTATCCATAATGATTATCGATAATAAACTTATTTTTATTTGTCTACAGGGCATATATTTCAGCCGCCAGAAAGCTATCTCCATCTGTTCCGAGAGAACTGGAGGAGTATATAGCTACTGCATACTCGAGCATCAGGCAAGAAGAAGCGAAATCAAGCAGCCCACACTCATACACAACTGTCAGAACTCTTCTCAGTATTCTAAGGATATCGGCTGTGAGTTTTTTTTCTTTTGAAACACGTATTCCACTTTTAGCTAACAATGGGCGGTCAATGGTGATCATTGTTAACAATAAAATAAAACTGCAGGCGCTTGCGAGGCTGAGATTCTCAGAAACCGTTGCTCAGAGTGATGTGGACGAGGCACTTCGGCTGATGCAAATGTCAAAGTTTTCATTGTACTCAGATGAAAGGCAGCGGTCTGGTCTTGATGCGATCTCGGATATTTATTCGATTTTACGTGATGAGGCAGCAAGGGCCAACAAGATGGATGTAAGCTATGCACAAGCTTTAAACAGGATTTCAAGAATGGTGAGTTTTCTCTTCATTTTTTGTATTGGTATGGTGGTTTTTTTATTTATTTTGTGGGTTGTAATTTGATTGTGGATATATATAGGGGTACACTGAAGCTCAGCTGAAAGAATGTTTAGAGGAATATGCAGCGTTGAACGTGTGGCAGATTCATCCAAACACCTTTGATATTCGATTTATTGATGCTTGAATTGTACTAGTCAAGTTTTAAGACTGCCAATGAATGAAGTATGAGGAACCTGTTGAGACTTTTGGTATTTATTTATTAAGTAGGATAAGGTCTTGATGGTATTGTTTAAATACTTTAGTTATTTTCTACTCTGAATTTTTACTTAAACATTTTAAAATGATATGAGATTTATAAGTAGTTAAATTTCTTAAAATAACAATCCAGCTCTACTCCCAAATCTACACTTGGATAGTCCTACCTTATTTTTTCTGTGTTTTTGTTTGTTTTTTAAACCAAAAGTAAAATTGTCATTTTATCAAGTGGACTGTGTTTCTACCTAATTTCATTGGCTTTTGATTGGCAATTTAACCTATAGCCATCCAGTTATTGATGTAAAGTTTTGCCAAGTAAGCCACCATGTGGATGATTTTTGCTGATATGGCGGTTTATATGGCGATTATCATGTCGTGGGTTATATCAAATGGTAACAAAATTAAATGACAAATTAAAAGTTGGTGTGCCATAAACTCTTTTTCTTATTAAAAGTTGGTGTGCCATAAACTCTTTTTCTTATCTATATTGATTCAAGTGATGAACATAACAGGGTTTTAATAACTAATTGTGGGTTCAACAGGCTGCAACCTAGTTAGAAGAATTTAAGACTATATACTGAAGCCAATCCTATCCAATGCCACCAATCAGAGTTTGACAGTTGTCATCTTGTTCGTTGTACTCGTGTATGTCAACTATATGTGGCCTCGTTCCAAATCCTGTGTAGAAACCACATAAGATCTTAGTACAAGTTACAGGCTACAATGGTCGTTTAGAAGGCGTTTGGGATGACTTAATTAAACATCTTATATTACAAGTAAGAAACAAATACCATGCAATATATATCAATTAATCGCGTATTAAAAACAACTTATTTCACCCTAAAGTAAAAAGATGACATAATTGTTTTCTTCGTCTTATTAAACACAAAAAACATACTGATTAATGCATGTTGTATATTTCTCACATGTTAACCAACCCGCCCGAACCATCAATATTGATAAACTTTTTTTAACTACACAATAAAGAATTTGGGACAAACCGGATATTGATGTGTGATGATGTTATGGACCATATCGATCATTCGCAATATTATGTACATTGGAAGCAATATCCCACAAGCCTTTATAACTATTAACTGAAAACAAATGAGCAAATCATAATCACATCAAATCATATCGCCCAAAAATAGAAAGAATTAGCAGCGTAAATGATACTTACTGTTAAAAGGGTAAATGGATAATCTCCTGTTTCGCCAACTAGCACCCCAATAAAATGTCTGGCTAGTAGAAGCATGGTAAACTGCATGTTTTGTTATGCATATCTATGATTAGCAAGAAATAAAACAGAAAATCATTGTAATCTTATGTATTTATACATTTAATTTATAATTTATGTCTCACAATGACTTTGCTTTCATTATAAACAATATTCGTCTCAAGTCATGTACTACACAACTATTTATAAACCATTAAAACCTACCAAACCGTCTAAACTGAAGCGAAGCAAACAAATATATGCCTAGTCAGTTTGAGATTTATTATACAGTTTTCAGTTTGAACAACCGGGTTTCTATAAACGCCTCTAATGCACAATTTAGCATCTTGGTCAGGTTGTTATTTATTTGTATAATGGGCTGTTTGGCAACATCTGAATGGTTAAGTGCTGAACCAGTAAGAGGTATGAACCATTAAAAGACTGTATAATGCTTAACCGTTCAGAGGCAAATGTCTGACCAATTCAGATTAGAGGTCTTAACCATTCAGACTCTGTATAAATCTTAACCATTCAGAGGCAAATGTCTGAACCATTCAGACATCTACTCGTGAAACAAACAGTCTGAACCATTAAGGGGCTGTTTGTTTACCTCTTAATGAGAATCTTAATGGTTCAGACCTCTGGTTCAACACTTAATGGTTCAAACTATTTGTTTCACGGGCAGATGTCTGAATGGTTCAGACATTTGCCTCTGAATGGTTAAGATTTATAGAGAGTCTGAATGATTATGACCTCTAATCTGAATTGGTCAGACATTTGCCTCTGAAACAGTTAAGCATTATACAGGCTCTTAATGGTTCAGACCTCTTACTGGTTCAGCACTTAACCATTCAGATGTTGCCAAACAACCCCCAAGTGTTGAACCAGTAAGAGGTCTGAACCATTAAGTAGGGGTGTTTAAAACTATCCGTATCCGAAAATCCGATCCGAAATATCCGAATTTTTCGGATTCGGATAGTGATTTTCAAAATTTTCGGATATTTCGGATATCCGAAAATTTAATTTTCATTTTTTTTCGGATATCCGAAAATATCCGAAATATCCGAAAAATATCCGAAAACTTATACTCGGATATCCGAAACTATCCAAAATATCCGTTTCCGAATATGAAAAAATAATAAAAAAATAAAAATTAAATAAAAAGTTGGATTTTCGGATATCCGATTCACTATCCGAATCCGTATCCGAAATTTCGGATATCCAGGTATCCGAAAATTTCGGATATTCGGTTTTGAACATCCCTACCATTAAGAGCCTCATTAAGAGGTAAACAAATACCCTTTACCCAAAAAAAGAGGTAAACAAACAACCCCTTAGACACATTGTATTTGTGATTAGTTAGAGGTGTCATTATATAAATATTAGAGGACAGTTTATGTAAATATGTGTATTATATAGAGCAATACTTTTCTCCACAATATTCCATACAAGTATACAACAATTATAATCACACACATAACGGTGTTTTAGCTAATTTTTTTATAGTCTTTAACAAATAAAATAAATGTTCATTTTTAACCCTCAAGTTTCAAACACCTCACATTTCCACCATCAATTCGTTTTGTGTCTAAAATTCAAAGGGTGGTCCCATCAAAGCGTGGGAGCCTAATGGTAAACAGTTGTTATGGTTTATGGCATTAATTTGTTTTTTCTTGACCACTTGATACCGTGTGAACATTAGGGGCCCCTATTAGGCTTTTCAAACATTAAGGACTAATGGACTAAAACTTTAAGATGAAAACACATGCTTTGACCTTTAAACGTTTGTATATTTTTTTTATAATCTTTTAAATGAAAACCAAAATAGCTATAAGCTAACATAGTAATATTATATTGTTCAACAAACTTAAAATATTTAGTATTATAGGACATGTATTTTATTTATCATTACCTAGTATTGAATTCAACGTTTGGATAACAACTCAACCTACCAACCTAGTCCAATAATTGTTCAAAAATAAATAAATTGTTTAACAAATAACATTTATTTTATTGTAGCTTAGATGGACCTTATATATATAACTAAATTGTGATTGAGAATAATTAGTAAGATTTTATTCATCGATGAATACATCTATGCATTGATACATGCATTTATTAATACTAAAACTATAAAATAATTAAAATTAAAATATTATAGTGTATGCAGTAGTGAATAGAAGCATTTCTAGTATTTTTTTTTCTTTCTAAAACTGTTATATCTACTTATCATATGTTTTGATATAATAAGTTATTTGTGAGTATATAATTTGGAGATGTTTATTCTTATTTTATAAAAATTAACATATATTTAACTCTTATAACAAAGAATCCCAATACCCTGTTACAATTATTTCTCAAAAAAATTAAGGTAAAAACTTACTATAAGAGCCAAATTTCTGCACATTGAAGTAGTGGTATCAGCAACTGATGAACAGTCTGTAAATTCTCTTTCAACCAAGGTTTCTTCTTCATCAACAATGACAACTGCTTCAAGAATTTCATCTGTTCTAGGAACTTCCAATCTTTCTCTATTATTGTAATATTATTAAATCAATCAGCAAAATTAAATTGTACAGAAAAAAACATTAAAAAGTTTTAAAAGAAATTGTCCCCAGGCTATCTTAGAAGGGGGCTGCATCTTGAACAATAACAGTCTTTCTACTTTTTTAAAATTAACAGATTTAAGATTGAAAAGAAATTATGAGTTGTCAATTAATATGCAAACATGGTTACTACCAATATAAAATTCGCTAAATACATTTTTGGTTAATATTGTTGATCAATAATATGTTTTGTATCATAACATATGTATCTATTTTAACACTAAAATAATGCACAATTTTTTTTTAATATTTGTTCATTATGACATATAAGATGACCTAGTAGATACAAACTGATTATGTGACATTTAAAAAAAGGACATAACCACTATTTGGTACCCTTCTTTGACTATCACTATCCTCTCTCTCCCGGCATCTACGCCTCCATTGTCATCACTCGTTACCGTCATCGTCGGTTCAATTTCAACTTGTATCTCGTATTTCGAGTGTTTGAGATTTTTTGTTGGCCAACTTCGATTTTAGGTGGTTGGAGAGAGGCTAAGTTGGTGGTTGGTTGGGTGGCAAGTGACGCGAGGTGTGAAAAACAGTTTCATTTCGATCTTTTTTACTTTTGATGTCATGATAACAATAAAAGTTATATACGCGTCACTTGTACACATCACATAATCAAATATACGTGTTATCTAATAAAAATGTTTATGTTTATTATAATACGTACATGATAACAAACTTTATGTATTATACTAAAGTAAGCACACACATATATTACATGATAACTGAACTAGAAATCAATAAGGAGACGAGTAATTACCGAATAGGGACATCAGTCTCGTGGTTTTGATTGGAGGGTGTCGACGCTGAATATCCCGGTTCAAATTTCTGCAACGTTATACAAGTTCATGTCATTTTCAGTTGGTACATCTATGTCATTTCCAAAACAAAATTGTTTTCAAAGCAACTAGGATTTATTACAAATTATTCATTGTACTTTTGATTTTAAGCATATAAGATATTTTATAACTTTAAGCTTATTACAACTGTTTTAGTGTCCTACATATAATGCCCAATATCATTGGTCATGAGGGTAGAATATTTTTCAAATGATAGAAAATCATAAATACTTAAGTATATATTAATATTTCATATATATTTTTATATGATTGTGTCCATGCAAGTCACATTTACTTCTATAATCATTGTAATAAATTTCACTTTATTAACTTTATTATTTTTATAATTTGTCTTTGTGGTCCACTTATTATTATTTTCTTTTGAATACGGGTACCTGGAATATTTTCGAAAATATGAAATTTTTTAAGTGTAGTAACTAGTAACTATTATGCGAGTCAAACTTTTATGCTTATTTATTAATTACTGTAGGTAAAATCTTAGCTCGAAATCGGTTATATGTATATACACACACAAATGAGTCAGAATTTTCTTTTTTAAATAAAGTTAAGTTTTGATTAATATGATATATTTCCGTAACAAGTAATCTGCCATTTGTTTGTAATTTGGTAGGATCAGTTTTGCAATTCAAAAGGGGGTTGCGGCGCAGCTTGTTGTCCGTTTACCTGTCGTTTGTTTGTAATTTGTTGGTTTGGCAAAAAAAAAAAAAAAAAAAAAAAAAGATCTACCGAACACACTTCAAGGTTCGTCATGATAATAGAATTGGTGAAGCTAACCATAAAAACAAAAACAACCATAAAAACTGGAACAAGATTAATCATCAAAGAAAACGAACACAAATCGATAAATAAACCTAACCTGGAGGCAAATTTCGCAATTAGTGTTTCCTTTCTCGTCACACCATCTCTGTACGCAATCTCTATGTGCAAACTAATGATCAATCAATCAATCAATCAAAACGTCTTATTTAGATTATTTTTTTTTAAATATTTAAATTTAAACACCAGCGTCTAAAATCAACGCGTAGTTAAAAACACATAAAGGAAGTCAGAAACAAAGAAAAAACGTACCTTGACGGTTCCAGAACATGAACATGGAGATTCTAATGATTTACAGCTTTCGAACTCGGCTTCGTGACAAATTCTACAGCATATAATCTCAGATGCAGGATATATAAAATGTTCATCAACATTTAATATGACTTCTGTCATCCTGTTTAGTGTTTATAATAAACCAATCTCTGCTCTGTTGGTTCTGTATTTGTGGAGAGTTTATGGGTTTTTAATGGAGGAAACTAGGACCAATATTTCAATAATGCCCTTCTTTATACGCTACTATTCAGCCGTCTATACACTTTGTTTAGATAGGATTATAAGTGAATTTTGGACTTTATTATTTTGAGCAATGTTTTAAAATCCGGTTTCTATACCGTACTGGATTACGCTCAGAAACGGTTTAACCGCGTGTATCGGGCGGTTCAACCGGAAGTACTGGGTGGTTTCACCGGTTCCACCGGGTGGTTCAACCGGTATTACTGGCCAGTTTGAACCGGTTTTTAAAACATTGATTTTGAGAATTTCATATGTCACGCTCTATTCTTATAACTTATTCGACTCACAATCAATTTTAAGTAGAGAATTATGATAACTTTATAAGCATTTGGACGTTTTGTTTTAACTAAATTACATAGTTTGTTATGTAATAGATTACGTGTCGTTTTTTGTGAGTCTAAATATATTTTTCAAATACCATGTAAAGCGCATTATACGGTTCATGATGTTTTTTATTTAAAATTGGTTTTATGTTGGACGTGCTGCTATATATATACATTTATTTATGAAATGTAAGAATTTAATTTACAATGTATTATACTATTGAGTAAATTGCCAAAATCGTCCATGAGGTTTGGGCATGTTTACCATTTTCATTCAAAACAACTTTTTTGTACAATATAGTTCTTCAATTTTGGGATTTTTTGCCATTTTCATCCAAACATCTAATTTGCTTTATTTTTTCTATCAAACATTTGGATGAAAATGGCAAAAAATCCCAAATCTCATGGACGATTTTGGCAAAAAAGTCAGACAAATGGCAAAAAAATCTAAAAAATGAAGGACTATATTGTTAAAAAAAATTGTTTTTGATGAAAATGTCAAACATGCCCAAACCTTAGGGAAGATTTTGGCAATTTACTCTATACTATTAAAATATGTGGTGAATAGAATATTTAGTTTTATATAGTTTTTGAAGGAACATATGCAATTGATCACTTGATTATATTTTATGGGTGTAACTCGTTATGTGATTAGTATAATAATACGAGTTATTTGTTAGTTAAGCGATGAAAATTTTGGGTAAAAAATATATTATGTTTTGTAACAAAAACAATTGCTAAAAGAACATTAAGATTAATTATTTACTTTTTACATGTATTTTCATTGTTTATATACTATTACAAAATAGAATGTTATATGCACCCACACATAAACAAAGTGCATTATATGTGTTATACACTTATACCATATAATCGAAATGGAGGTACCGAAATGCGAACCCGTTTAATAATCGAAATGTTCCGGTCGGGAAGGTGCTTGAAGAGATTAAAGAGATTAGCATCTCTATCCTATTAAGTACAACTAGATTTGTTTATGAAGATATATACACTATATTCTCATCACATAAAACACATAGCACTACAAAGATTATCAACAACATAACTATTAAGGGTATAAACATATTTTACATATCTATTGGGCATATAAGTTTTGAAGATAAATGAAGAAAATAGGGTTGTTTGCCTATTAATGTAACTAGGGTTTTTCAATGACGCGCGTTGCGCGAAAGACATTGGTGTTTTCGACCGACATCATTTTCTTCAAATGATTCGAGATAAACGATGCGTAACCAGCCATATCCGGCATCGTGGAGTGTATTAAAAAGGGAGCAATTGGACGATTGGATGTTGGGCTAGGTGTTTCTTGGAATGCCCACGGATTATTCGGGTCAAAACCACGATTATGAGGATTCATTTTTCGTATTGTGTTTGGATGAGATTTTTTTTAAATAAGATAGAGATGATTATAGAAGAGGTGGAGTAGTTGTGGTAAAAAAATGAATAGAAGTGTGAGTATTTATAGTGAATAATTTTTTTTAAACACATAGCCGTTGGCCAATGGCTAGCCCAAACGGCTACTTGTCTTGGCCAATGAGATCCTGCCATGTCATCTTGATAGCCCCGTCCAACGCCCGGGCTGAAACCCCCGCCCAACCCACGCCACAACCCCCGCCCCCAGGCTGAAACCCCCCGCCCAAGGGGCCACGCCGAAACCCAAGCCCACCCGGGGTGGTGACTTGGGCGTTTGTACCCAACCCACGCCACAACCCCTGCCCCATACCCCATATTCTAATTTTAAAATAAGACAGAGATGATTATAGAAGAGGTGGAGTAGCTGTGGTAAAAAAATGAATAGAAGTGTGAGTATTTATAGTGAATAATTTTTTTTAAACACATAGCCGTTGGCCAACGGCTAGCCCAAACGGCTACTTGTCTTGGCCAATGAGATCCTGCCATGTCATCTTGATAGCCCCATCCAACGCTCGGGCTGAAACCCCCGTCCAAGGGCCACGCCGAAACCCAAGCCCACACGGGGTGGTGACTTGGGCGTTTGTACCCAACACACGCCACAACCCCCGCCCACAGGCTGAAACCCCCGCCCAAGGGGCCACGCCAAAACCCAAGCCCACCCCGGGGTGGTGACTTGGGCGTTTGTACCCAACCCACGCCACAACCCCCGCCCGATACCCCATATTCTAATATACCCTAAATTAACTGTTCATTTAGTTTGTTTTTTCGACCAACATCATTCTTCAAATGATTCGAGATAAACGATGCGTAACCAGCCATATCCAACATCGTGGAGTGTATTAAAAAGGGAGTAATTGGACGATTGGATGCTGGGCTAGGTGTTTCTTGGAATGCCCACAGATTGTTCGGGTCAAAACCACGATTATGAGGATTCATTTTTCGTATTGTGGTTGGATGAGAATTTTTTTTTTAAATAAGATAGAGATGATTATAGAAGAGGTGGAGTAGTTGTGGTAAAAAAAATGAATAGAAGTGTGAGTATTTATAGTGAATAATTTTTTTTTAAACACATAGCCGTTGGCCAACGGCTAGCCCAAACGGCTACTTGTCTTGGCCAATGAGATCCTGCCATGTCATCTTGATAGCCCCGTCCAACGCCCGGGCTGAAACCCCCGCCCAACCCACGCCACAACCCCCGCCCCCAGGCTGAAACCCCCGCCCAAGGGGCCACGCCGAAACCCAAGCCCACCCGGGGTGGTGACTTGGGCGTTTGTACCGAACCCACGCCACAACCCCGCCCCATACCCTATATTCTAATTTTAAAATAAGATAGAGATGATTATAGAAGATGTGGAGTAGTCGTGGTAAAAAAATGAATAGAAGTGTGAGTATTTATAGTGAATAATTTTTTTTAAACACATAGCCGTTGGCCAACGGCTAGCCCACACGGCTACTTGTCTTGGCCAATGAGATCCTGCCATGTCATCTTGATAGCCCCGTCCAACGCCCGGGCTGAAACCCTCGCCCAAGGGGCCACGCCGAAACCCAAGCCCACCCGGGGTGGTGACTTGGGCGTTTGTACCCAACCCACGCCACAACCCCCGCCCATAGACTGAAACCCCAGCCCAAGGGGTCACGCCGAAACCCAAGCCCACCCGGGGTGGTGACTTGGGTGTTTGTACCCAACCCACGCCACAACCCCCGCCCCATTCCCCATATTCTAATATACCCTAAATTAAATGTTCATTTAATTTGTTTTTTGTTTTTTTATCATTCACTGTTTATTTCGTTTGTTTTTTATCATATATGAATATACTAAAATAAATGATTTATAGTTTAGAAGGAAAAAATATATTGACAACTATGGGTTGGTGAAGTGACACAACAATGGATTGGTACACAATTTAGATAAGATCAATGTAACATATTGAATAGACTCTTTTATATATGACTGTTGAAATTGGCTTGAAAAGTGCCCCTACAATTAATCAATAGAAAATAAAATACAAAGCTTGAATATCTTTAAAAGCATATAAATGATGGCATCAACACGAATAATAAATTCTTAATATGTTGTATAACTAGTATTAAGACATCCACGCGTTGCAGCGGTGGCGTAAAACCGTGTCAAGTAGCACCAATGCTACACCACTGTCGGTGACCGTCAACACCGGAAGAGCTCATAAAAACAAAAGAAAAAAATAACACAAACGAAAAGCAAAGTAAAATCTTTGAACCACGTACGCCCGTTGCGGCGGTTAATGCAAAGAAATTTGACCGAAACGTAAAACATAGAAAAAAATAACTAAGTTAATCTAGGACCCGCGCGTTGTGACAAATCTGCCAAACAGAGAAAAATAGACGTGTTGCGACGGGTCTGTCAAACGGGAAAAAATAGACGAAGAAACGTTGAACCCCACACGTATATTGTGGCGTGTTAACTTGTAAAATATAGAACGAAAAGTAAAACAAAAAACTTTCAAAAAGATAGAAAAGTATGAGGCACCAAAGTTGAAAATAAAAAAAGTATTAGGGTTAAATTGTAAAATATGAAAAGCTTTGGGTTAAAGTATAAAGGGTAAATTACATTTTTCGTCCTTTATGTTTGTATTGGATTGCAATGGATGACCTTTAAGTTCAATAATTACAGTCACAGTCATTTATTTGCAAAACTCAATACACTCTACGTCCTTTAGCTCTAACCAGGTTATAATTTTCAGTTAAATCCAGCCATGTGCAAGGCACATGAGGGTAGATTGATAATTTTATTAATTCATTTAAAATACATTTAACAAATAAGATTAAAACAATTAAAATAATCATCGCTTCTCTCTCAACTAACTTTCTCTCCCTCAACTATCAGAACAACCATGGCAGCCGGTAACCTACGCCGGAAAACTCATGGGAACACTAAAGTCAGGTGTGACCTTAGGCTCCGGTGACCTATGTTGTCAAGGCTTCTCGTTATTTTGTTCCGGTGACCGATTGAAGGCGGCTTCTGCAGGACCTCTGGTGGTTACTGAAGTCTGCATTCACCACACTCCCAGCAACTCATCTTCTCCGCCTATGTTCTTCACATTATAAACTCTCAAAGGTCAGATTTTCCCATCTTCTAATCAATTTTCTTCATATTCCACACAAACCCACCAATCTTTTTTCTTTTTTCACCCTAAAAGAACCAAATCTCATCAAATTTCCCTTTAGGAACTAAAGCAATAGATATGAGATAAAGTCGCAAATAAGACGAATGAGTTTTGCTTTAGCGACTCGTTTTCCTGTTAAATAACTTTGCAGACAGCAGTGTGTTATTTAAATTTTGACAAATGTGTATCATTCAGCATCAATAATATATAAGAGAGCGTCTATATTATTGCAGTCGTGCGTGAAGCCTTGAATGATATATAACAATACGTGTATATTTTACAAACCGTTGCAGATGTGTGTCAGGGGCTTTAACCTCTTTCATAGCCACCATAGCCGTTCCCCAAAAGAAAAACGGTGAAATCAGCAACGTCCATCCCCAAATTAGGTGATTCGATTCCGTAATCGCCAGTTCCCTCCGGTGGATACACACATTCCACATCGGTTTCGGTTCCTACACAGTCGATTTCGGATGATTATGGTGGAGAATTGGTGTCTGATTTGGAAACCCTATGTGATAAAGTGTTGTAGGGTTTTTTTGAGGTAATTGAGAGTGAGAGTGATGGTAGGTGTTTGGAGAAGTGGTTATTGAGACGCTGGCGGAGGGAGGTGGTAGGTAGTTGGCGGAGGTGAGAGGAAGCGCCATAGGGAGAGGCAGTTGTTAATGATTTTTCTGGTGGAGGGATTAGGGGCAATGGGAACACTGAAGAAGATGGTAGAACCTTTTATTAAGCAATTAAATAAAACATGAATTGACCAAAATACCCTTAAGTGAGTAAACTTAACTGAAAATTTTAATCTGGTTAGTACTAAAGGACGAAAAGTGTAACGTGTTTTACAAATAAAAGATTGTGACTGTAATTAGTGAAGTTAAAGGCTATCTATTCCAACCCAATACAAACATAAAGGACGAAAAATGTAATTTACCCAAGTATAAAAATCAAAAGAGTTAAAATGAAAAAGATTTTAGCCATTGGATTAAAAGTGAATTTTTTTTTTTGGAAAACTCCCTATGCTAGAGGTACAACTCCATAAAACATAAAAGTGTTGCTTATTTATAGTATGGAAATTTGATGATTATGAAAGATATAAATAAACAATGTTGATTATGAAAGATATAAATAAACAATGTGTAATATATATCTAATAATAAATTATATATTGATCTCGTAAACAGATTGCCAGGCAACTTTACAATTCATTTTTTAACGATAAATTTGGATAACTGACGGATCATTGGAGTATTATCGTGCCACCAATGGAATCACCTGATTATATCCATTTCCACTAGACATAATGCCTATACACCAATTCAGAAGTAAACCCAATAAATATGGAAAAAACCACATTGTAGGAATCGAACTCAATACCTATTGATCCCAAAGTCTTATCCCACCCCTAAATACCACTAGAGTATAATTTGATAAAAAAAATTTACTTTTACAAAGCTACACACCACCGTCAATTGAAAAGTTAGGAAATGGTAATTTTGTAATTAATCTTAAGCATGAGGGTAGTATACATACTGTAGCTAAGAAGCTATTGAAATTGTATATATAGATAATTTAATAAAAAAATTTATATATGTCCTTCCCTTGTTCTCATGTCTTTTTTAGTTGTATAATTTAATAAAAAAAATTATATATGTCATTCCCCTTGTTCTCATGTCTTTTCTAGAAATTGTCTTATTCACAATACAAATAGGTTTATTTGTTTAATGAATCAATTGTAGAAATCAATCTTTATCTTATATCTAGACTATATTTTGTATCTTTTACTACGAAATCAGCAAAAACCAACATTTATGTTCATATTTTGCTACATGGTATAACCTTTACAACTAACCACGTTAATTTTCTTGGTTAACTGCCCTCACATGTGTTACATGTGAGGGCATTAATGACATTTAACCCTGTCTTTGAATGTTCAAATCAATAGCAGGTTGTCTTCTTCATCCACTTATTTCATTAAAGCACTAATTGTATAAAAGAAAGTTGAATTTAAAAATACGAGATCTGAATTTGCATCATCCACATCCATCTAGCTTTATCCCTCACCCGATCTGTTCCCTAGTTCTATGCACTCCTAACCGTCCCAAAGGGGTTAGTCGGTTTGTCGGTTTCTGGTCCAGACTCGAGTCCTGGGTCGGTTGGGTCAGTCGAGCCCAACCCGGAAGGTGGCAGTTTCGCCGGGCACTGTCGTTTTTCTACACAACCGGATTTCAAAGGAACTTCAGCTTCATCACAATCGGAAAATAAACAGGTAGATCCAATTAACACTGGTACCAACACTTTTAAAATGCTATCAGTGTTATTATATTGATCCAGTACAAAAACAAAACGCAGACTCATTTTATTCAATGATTTTTAGCGGCAATTGAACAAGATCTAGTATGACGAAACAAAATGAATTTAAGATCTGAGACATTTGGAAATGAGTGCATGGTGCTTTTAAAAGACAATGTTATGCTTCATATATGACGTCATCTTTAGCTCGTTTAGAACACACTATTAATGTCACACCCCAACCGATGGCGGAAACATCGGGGCGTGGCACTGAGCGAAACAGATTGTCCAGAAGTTTCCATAACAACTATATTTACCAAATATTTAAAGCAACACGTCCCATACCATGTCATAAATGATAATACAATTATTACAGAAAAGATCTAGTCAAATTGTTCTGTTTCGACAACTCAGATTTTTATTACAGACAATTGTTTATTGTTGACCTAGGTCTTTCCTAGCCTCGATTTCACAGCAAAGAAAGCAAATAAGCATCCTAAGCACCTGTCACATACGTTAAAGTAAAAGTCAATACACATAGTGTAAAGGTGAGCATACAAGTTTGATAATAGCATATAGAGTTCGAAAGCGTTACGCATAACCAGCACGTACACAGTGTAAAATGAGGCATGTTAGTTATCGACATGAACCTATCAATACCAATTACTGCGGGTTGACTGCCTAAGGCAGTTCGCGATACACACTCACCACTGTGAGCCATGTAGGTAATTATCCTTAACAACCCCTGAGTGAACAGGTGCTGAGTCCAAACTAATAGTACTATCGTTTCTAAGGCAGGTAGACAACATTCCATGTGTAAACATAACAAAAAGCATTCATTAAGTCACGTCTAACATGCAGTAACGGTTAGCGTTAAAGTATTACGTAGTGTGTTTGATGTGATTTTGTATAAGTAACGTATGTAACGCCCAAAAGTGCGTAAATAAAAAAGGGATCGAGTATACTCACAGCGATTGGTGGATTGAAGGGAGCGCTAGAGAGTAGGGTTAGCCTGAACATATTGATAACATAACGATAAGCGACGCGTAAAATGATATAGAGTGCAAGTGGGTAGGACAACAGTTCGATCGGATGGTAGTCCGATCGGACAGCCGGTCGTTCGAGTGACAGTCCGTTCAGACGGTCGTCCGGTCGGATGACCGTTTGAGGATTGTTACTTCCTTTGGGAAGAATGTGTTTGTGTATGATGGATTGACCTTTGAAGTTTTCGTTGTAGAATTTTGAAAAAATAGAAGTATCACTACCTTTCACGTCGATCGATCGAACGATCGTTCGATCGGGTGGCAGTCCGGTAGGTTGGGCACTTCAGCGAGAACAAGTTCTCAGCAGGTTGTCACTCGATCGGACGGTTGTTCGATCGGGTGGCATCCCTTGTGCATTTAATATGTTGAAAATTGTTTAAGTGTTGAAGTCAGAACATCACATGGTCGAGTGGTAGTCCGATCGAATGGTAACCCGATCGGTCAGCCTTTCGTTCAATGTTCATCCTTCAAGGTTTTGAAAACAAAAGTTAAGTGTGGGACCAAGGTGTAGATCGAACGGGTGATAACTCGTTCGGACGACAGTCCGATCGGACGACATTCCGTCCTGGTCGTTCCGTTCGTCTTACACTTGGTTGTTTTGATAGTTTGTCGTTTTATCGAGATGTTTTGATAACGTGTTAAGCAACAGGAACCTCGTCAATACTTGGTACTCCTGATCGGACAGGAATCACCCAAATCCAACCAGTTGACTGTTCGAGACGGTGTTCCATGTTTAACCCGAAATCGGTAGTCTAGTGGATAGAATCCAGATCTTGAACCAACACAACCACAAGAATGAGTAGTAAGTGGGCGCAAGCTCCGATTGTATCGGTTTTGAGGGCATTGAGTGTAAAAGAGTTGAAAGAAAGTTGGAAACCATCTTTCAATCCTTTTCATTGTGAATATGTCTAGATCTATGAAAGATCTTTGTTTGTTTATGTGGAAATCGGTTAGATCTAAGTTGTTCTTGGTGGATTGAGGCCAAAACATGAAGTTCTCAAGAACACATGATGACGTCATCCTAGAACACCTTGAGTCTTGATGATTTCACGGTTAAAAATTAGCAATCTTTTCTTCCTTTGACTTCAATCTTGACCTTGACTTTGACTTTCGAAACACGGGGTGTTACAGCCTCCCCTAGTTGAGGGAATTTCATCCCGAAATTAGGTCGAAGCCGTAACAAACAATTGTGGGTATTTCGCCTTCATATCACTTTCGAGTTCCCAAGTGAACTCTGCGCCTCGTTTGCCTTCCCATCGGACTTTCACAATAGGAATGCGCGAGCGTCTGAGCTGCTTGGTTTGGCGATCCATGATTTCGACAGGCTTCTCCACGAAGTGTAGTGTTTCGTTTACTTGGAGGTCATCGAGAGGTACAATTAAATCATGGTCAGCCAGGCATTTTCGGAGGTTTGACACATGGAAAGTCGGGTGGACATTACTAAGTTCCTCCTGTAGTTCGAGTTTGTAGGCGACTTTTCCGATCCTTTCCAGAATCTTAAAAGGTCCAACATATCGAGGCGTTAGTTTCCCTTTCTTGCCGATCCTTTCCATAATCCTTTCCAGAACCTTTAGGAGTACGTAGTCGCCAACGTCAAATTCAAGGGGCTTGCGTCGTCTATCGGCGTAACTTTTCTGACGACTCCGAGCTTTCAGCAAGTTGTCTCTTATTTAGAGGACTTTGTCAGTCGTTTCTTGCAATAGCTCAGGACCGGTTAATTGCGAGTGACCGATCTCGTGCCACACAATAGGTGATCGACATTTTCTTCCGTATAAAGCCTCGAATGGTGCCATTTGAATGCTGGAATGATAACTGTTGTTGTACGAGAATTCGACTAACGGCAGGTATGCATCCCAACTACCACCGAAATCTATTACACATGAACGGAGCATGTATTCAAGAGTACGGATCGTTCTTTCAGTCTGACCGTCGGTTTGAGGGTGGAATGCGGTACTTAGGTTAAGCGTAGTACCGAGAGCAGCTTGAAACGTTTCCCACAGTCGCGAGGTAAACCGAGCGTCACGGTCAGAGATGATGTCGCGAGGCGTCCCATGTCGACAAATGATCTCATTGGTGTAGATTCGGGCTAATCGTTCTACCTTGTAGTCTTCCCGTAGTGGCAAAAAGTGGGCTGATTTGGTCAAACGGTTAACAACAACCCAGATGCTGTCGTGACCTGATGGCGCGCGGGGGAGCTTTGTTATGAAGTCCATAGCTATACTCTCCCACTTCCACATAGGGATCGGGGGTTGTTCGAGTAAGCCAGAGGGCCTTTGGTGTTCAGCCTTAACCTTCGAGCAAGTCAGACACTTTCTGTCACGGCCCCCGACTCGGTTTGACCCGTTTCAGGAGCCGCGAGACAGAAATCCCGTGGTATTTAATTAATTGAGTTTAACAGCGGAAGTTTTCATCAGGATCTTTTAAAACTGAAATATTTCCCGATTATTTTATTTCACAACTCGGGATAAAACCCCGGTAATTTACAATCATTTGATTTCACGAAGAAAACTTTTATTTTACAAAACATGTTTCTTTATTTTATCATGAGCCACTTCCTTAAGCTTGTAGTGCTTCACGACACTTTTCCTGGATCATAACAGATCACCTGAAACATGTTTGAAAAAGGTTTTGTCAGCGGGAAATACTGAGTGAATCATTCTATTTATGAAATGATGCATAGTTATTAATTACAGCATAAGAGCGATTACAATGGCTTCTATCTTATTTTTATCTGGCGGCCTGTCACAATGGTGACATGTCACAATGGTGACGATGGTCATACCACTATTAGGTCAATGAACTTAAATAGTGATGATTATCCCTAGTAGGTCAATGAACCTAACTGGGAGAAAATTAGTAATGTGCACAATACCCCACTAGCCAGTGATTCAAGATATCCACGACTTAGTCCCTGTAATTATAACTTTTGAAAATAATTTGAGGTATTGTAAAATAGTTGATAAAAAGAGAATGACTCACATTGCAGATTTAATTTGAACAGAGTTTAGCCTACTGATTAGCCCTTTTAACCTAAATTTAATAACATGCACACAATTCTGGGTTAGTAATCAATACAACATTTACGATAACTCACGAGATCAAACCCTCACAACGAATGACAAAGTGCGATACTTAAACATCCATCGAATTAACGACGAATGACAAAGCATAACCCTAATGTGGGCAGCACTTAAACATCCATTGGATATTTTGATCAATCGGACATTGAATCGTATCAGCGATCGAGTTATTACCCTGATTGCGGCGTCGACTAGTGATCCGTGTGTGTTAATTGTGGTAAACAGAGCATAACTCAGTGTATATTTCGAAGTTTTACGTCGTTCAAGCGCCCAGATTCCAGTCCCAAGGTCCCCTATTTATACACAAAGTTTTGACCCCCTCGCGTGACGCGAGGGGTCATGCCCTGGGCGTCGCGTGACGCGAGGGACACCTATGTTTCATAGGGTTGCCACGTGTGGGACTAGGCCTGCTGAGTTGACGGTTTCTCAAAATTCGTTTTTGACAGCAAGTTATTTAGATAATCGTAACTAGGGTTTACCCCCTGAGTTTTAGGGGCCCTGATTCTGATTGTTCTGAAAATTTTAGGGTTTGTGTAGAATCACTTGGGTGTCTCAATTAGGGTTTCCTATTAGATAAAATAATAAAATAAATAGGACTTTTAATACGAGTTGTTACATTCTCCCTACCTTAATAAAAATCTCGTCCTCGAGATTTACTGGAATAATTGAGGATAGTTTCGCTTCTTTTGTAATTCCATTTCCTAAGTGTATTAGGGTCCTATCTTTGAATCCCACTTTACTTGAACTAACACTAATCATTTGATCTTTCTATCTTCTATCTTAAGAGGTTTCTTTAATTTTTTTTTTCCGTTTACCTCTATATCTTGGAGATGTACTACTAAAGATTCGTCTGATAGACATTTCTTGAGATTGGATACATGAAATACATCATATACTCCAGCTAACTCTCCTGGTAGTTGTAAATGATAAGCAACTGGTCCTATACGTTGGATCACTGTACATGGTCCTATGTACCTTGGACTTAGCTTTCCTTTCTTACCGAATCTAACAACTCCTTTCCAAGGAGATACTTTCAATAGCATTTTGTCTCCAACTTGAAACTCCAACGGCTTTCGTCTATTATCTGTATAACTTTTCTGGCGATCTCTAGCCGTCTTCAGCCTTTCCTTCGTGATACTGAATATCACAGTCGTAGTCACTTTAGGATTTTCATCCATCTCCTTTGCCTCATGTTTAATTCTTTTTGCCCAAATATATATCTTAAATTCTTATGATCCGTATAGACAGTAAACTTACTTCCATACAGATAATGTCTCCAAATCTTAAGGGTAAAAATTATGGCTCCTAATTCTAAGTCATGAGTAGTATAGTTTTCTTCGTGCTTTTTCGATTACCTTGATGCATACGCAATTACCTTTTTGCATTGCATTAACACACATCTAAATCCTAGCTTTGAAGCATCACCATATTCTTTAAAAATCTTCTGTTCCTTCTGGTAAGGCTAGGATTGGACATTTGTTAATTTATGCTTTAAGATCCTAAAGGCTTCTTCTTGTTTAGATCCCCATTCAAACTTAACTGTTTTATAGGTTAGCTTAGTTAATGGTATAGCTATCTTGGAAAAATCCTTAATAAACCGTCTATAGTATCCGGCTAAATCTACAAAACTCCTAATTTCCATTGTGGATTGCGGAACCTCCCAATTGGTAATTGTTGTTATCTTATCAGGATCTACGTGAATACCTTCATGATTCACCATATGACCTAAAATTTGTATTTTTGGCAGCCAAAATTCACACTTCGAGAATTTGGCATAAAGCTTATCTTTTCTTAACAAAGTTAAGAGTGCATGCAAATGCTGACAATGTTCTTCCTGACTTTTGGAATAAATAAGTATATTGTCGATGAAGACAATTACAAATTTATCCAAATATGGTTTACAGATCTTATTCATCATGTCCATGAATGCTACAGGTGCATTCGTTAATCGGAAGGGCATGACTGTAAACTCGTAATGACCATACCTAGTCCTGAAAGCAGTTTTAGGTATGTCTTCCTTTTGTAATTTCAATCGATGATATCCGGAACGTAAGTCGATCTTAGAAAAATATCTATCTCCCTGGAATTGATCGAATATATCATCAATTCTAGGTAATGGGTATCGATTCTTAATTGTAACTTTATTCAATTCTCTATAATCAATACACATTCTCATCGAACCATCCTTTTTCTTAACAAACAACACTGGTTCCTCCCCACGGGGATAAACTAGGTTGTATGAAACCTTTACTTAGTAATTCATCTAATTACTTTTTCAGTTTTACTATTTCTATGGTGCTAACCGATAAGGTTCCTTGGCTATCGGTATAGTTCCTGGAATTTAGATGAATCTAAATTCTACCTCCCTATCTGGTGGTAACCCTGGTAATTCTTCTGGGAATACATCTGGGTATTCTGAAACTACAGAAATTTCCTTAAGTTCTTTTATCTTTAGTATTAATGATTACTGAAATCATATATACTATTCCTTGCTCTCGTTCATAATTAACAACTTTCATTACTGATATGAACTTTATGGGTTTACATGGCTTATCTCCTGTAATCAATATTACTTCTCCAGTGGGTGCACAAATTTCTATGGAATTCTTATCACAGATACTTCGAGCATGATTGTTTACTAACCAATCCATTCCTAACACAATATCGAATTCAACTAATTTCATAGATAATAGAGTTGCAGAAAATTTATGACTTAAAAGTTCTATTTCTATGTTTTGCAGAACCTTATTTATTTTAACTGAATTCCCATCTGCCGTTTCTACTGTAGAAATTTGCCTAATGCTGATTAAAAGTAGATTAAGAGTTTGGCAGAATGAAGTATTTATAAAACTTTGGTTTGCACCAGAGTCAAATAATACTTTTGTGTAAACGTTGTGAACTAAGAACGTACTGGTTATCACATCTGGAATGAGCTATGCTTCCTTAGCAGTCAGTTGGAAGGCTCTTACATTCCTTTTTGCTCCTTCTGCAGGTTTGGCTTTATTATCAGATGGTTTGTTCAGTTTTGGACAATCTGGCCTAAGATGTCCAGCTTCTCCACAGTTGTAGCAAACTGAAAATTTCTTCCTCCTGCAGTCTTCTTCTTGATGCCCCAGAATTTTGCAAAAATTGCAATATCCTTTGCATCTTCCAAAATGCTTCCTTTTGCAAAAATTGCAAAATGAACTAGTGGAAGATTGCCCATTCCCTCTTTTCTTAAAATTGTTATGGTTACCCGAACGGAATTCTTGGGTAATCTTTTGGGCTACTTCCTTCCTTCTATTTTCTTCTCTTGTCCGTACTAGTTCGTCAGTTAAAGTATTGGCTAATTCCACCGCATCATCAATCGTGCGAGGTTTCGCAGCCTTGACGATATTACGGATTTCGGCAATCAATCCACAAATATAACGAGAAATAAGTACCGGCTCTGGTGAAGCCAGGGTTGGTACCACTCGAGCATATTCGAAGAATGTCGAAGTATACCCTCTACAATCTACATCCACCATCCGGTGGGTTAGAAACTTATTTGTCATTTGTTCCTTTTCATACTCGGGACAGAATTTTCTTTCTACAAAGCTCTTAAATTCTTCCCAGTTCATAGCATATGCCATCCTTCTTCCTTTTGCTTGTAACACCGTATTCCACCATTCTAGCGCCTCTTCTTTGAAAAGGTTTGACGCGTACATGACCTGATCATCCTGAGCACATTTACTTATGGCAATTACTGCCTCGGTTTTCTCTAACCAACGTAGTGCCGCAGTCGCTCCTTCATTGCCTGCAAACTCAGTGGGTTTACAAGCAAGAAATTCTTTGTAAGTGCAACCAGGCGTTGCAGCTTTCATTTTCTTAGGGGGAGGAGCTTGCCGTGGTTCATTCTCATGATTAGTATGATTATTGCCTCCGTTTATGCTATTACTGAAGTTATCTTCAGAAATACGTTTGCTAGGAACGATTTGTTGCGGTTCGATTGGATTTTTAACAGCAGCAACTATTGCTGGAATAGCGTTGGCTATCCCTTGAGCAACTATTTCTGGAATAGCATTAGCTATCCCTTGAGCAACGATATTTTCTATATCCTGCCTAGTCATAAATTGATCCCCCGGTTGTTGCTCAGATTGATTAACCTCATTAACTGGTTCATTATTAGCGTTTTCCATCTGATATCTAATTTATAGATAAATAATTAGTATAAAAGAAATAATCTAATGTCACAATTAATTACACAAAATCACGTAAACGAATATACAAACAAAATTGTAAATTTTCTAAAATTTTATTTGTTTTATAGATTATATCATGCTTCTATATACAACCGTTTTATTATTTATTTTACACATACTGATTTTACTATTACTATTACACAACCACAGTTCCATAAATCGCCTATCCTTTGTCAGATGACATTCTAGTAACGGCGTTCCCTCTCATCGTATTTCCAGGAGATCTGTCCCCCAATCTCTTGGATCCTATTCCCAGTATCCATTAGTTCTTCACCAAAGTGGCGGAGTTCAACCATATTCTCGTTACTTATTGGTGGATTTGGTAAAGGTTCTGGATCGAATTGAGGAAAAAGCTTATAGGGATAGTTTTGTAACTGTATTTCCTTAGTCATCCATTCGTCTATTTGCGAGTGGATTGAAGGGTTTGGAATAGTTGGTTCTAAGTTCATTGGTAGTTGTGTTTCAAGAGAGTGAATAAAAACATTCTCGTTAACAGGCTTAATAGTATCATAGCTTGCCAATATAAAATCTAGCTCTTCCTGAGATGGTAACCCCTCAATTTGTCTAGAGCTTTCCCCAATTTCCATTTTCTTAGGCTTGGGTTTCTCGAGAGGTAAAGCGCTGAATTCTATGTCTGGTATATACCTATTGAAATCTCTGGAAACCTCTATTCTTACTGGATAGAGATTTAAATTCTGAAGGGCGTCAGACAAATCACTCATGCTGTTATGCAAAATACCCACAAATACTAAGTTAAAAATTATATCAAATTTCATAAAAAAAAACCTTTAAATATTATTCCATACTAGGTAACTATAAAACATCTGAAAAGTTAAAACTCACTAGGTTTTATTGTAAATTTATTTATTTACTGAATCAGGTTTATGGCTTATATTTAATAAGGATGCTAAAACTTGAATCAAAATATTTAAAAATTTGTATTTACTGCTACAGTGGTTAGCATATAAAGATCTGCCCATACTGTACAAAATTAGTCAGATAATAAAACACATAATCACAAAATAGCAATTAATAAAAATTAAGTATTTTCTAAATACTTAATTGGCTTAAATCAGTGGCTCGATCAGTGGCTCTGATACCACCTTTTTCTGTCACGGCCCCCGACCCGGTTTGACCCGTTTCAGGAGCCGCGGGACAGAAATCCTGTGGTATTTAATTAATTGAGTTTAACAGCGGAAGTATTCATCAGGATCTTTTAAAACTGAAATATTTCCCGATTATTTTATTTCACAACTCGGGATAAAACCCCGGTAATTTACAATCATTTGATTTCACGAAGAAATCTTTTATTTTACAAAACATGTTTCTTTATTTTATCATGAGCCACTTCCTTAAGCTTGTAGTGCTTCACGACACTTTTCCTGGATCATAACAGATCACCTGAAACATGTTTGAAAAAGGTTTTGTCAGCGGGAAATACTGAGTGAATCATTCTATTTATGAAATGATGCATAGTTATTAATTACAGCATAAGAGCGATTACAATGGCTTCTATCTTATTTTTATCCGGCGGCCTGTCACAATGGTGACGATGGTCATACCACTATTAGGTCAATGAACTTAAATAGTGATGATTATCCCTAGTAGGTCAATGAACCTAACTGGGAGAAAATTAGTAATGTGCACAATACCCCACCAGCCAGTGATTCAAGATATCCACGACTTAGTCCCTGTAATTATAACTTTTGAAAATAATTTGAGGTATTGTAAAATAGTTGATAAAAAGAGAATGACTCACATTGCAGATTTAATTTGAACAGAGTTTAGCCTACTGATTAGCCCTTTTAACCTAAATTTAATAACATGCACACAATTCTGGGTTAGTAATCAATACAGCATTTACGATAACTCACGAGATCAAACCCTCACAACGAATGACAAAGTGCGATACTTAAACATCCATCGAATTAACGACGAATGACAAAGCATAACCCTAATGTGGGCAGCACTTAAACATCCATTGGATATTTTGATTCAATCGGACATTGAATCGTATCAGCGATCGAGTTATTACCCTGATTGCGGCGTCGATTAGTGATCCGTGTGTGTTAATTGTGGTAAATAGAGCATAACTCAGTGTATATTTCGAAGTTTTACGTCGTTCAAGCGCCCAGATTCCAGTCCCA
Organism: Helianthus tuberosus; assembly: GCA_030545235.1. Taxonomy (NCBI): domain Eukaryota; kingdom Viridiplantae; phylum Streptophyta; class Magnoliopsida; order Asterales; family Asteraceae; genus Helianthus; species Helianthus tuberosus. The sequence continues at coordinate 14,156,033 of CM060383.1, read as the reverse complement.
AGGTCCCCTATTTATACACAAAGTTTTGACCCCCTCGCGTGACGCGAGGGGTCATGCCCTGGGCGTCGCGTGACGCGAGGGACACCTATGTTTCATAGGGTTGCCACGTGTGGGACTAGGCCTGCTGAGTTGACGGTTTCTCAAAATTCGTTTTTGACAGCAAGTTATTTAGATAATCGTAACTAGGGTTTACCCCCTGAGTTTTAGGGTCCCTGATTCTGATTGTTCTGAAAATTTTAGGGTTTGTGTAGAATCACTTGGGTGTCTCAATTAGGGTTTCCTAATAGATAAAATAATAAAATAAATAGGACTTTTAATACGAGTTGTTACATTCTCCCCACCTTAATAAAAATCTCGTCCTCGAGATTTACTGGAATAATTGAGGATACTTTCGCTTCTTTTGTAATTCCATTTCCTAAGTGTATTAGGGTCCTATCTTTGAATCCCACTTTACTTGAACTAACACTAATCATTTGATCTTTCTATCTTCTATCTTAAGAGGTTTCTTTAAATTTTTTTTTTCCGTTTACCTCTATATCTTGGAGATGTACTACTAAAGATTCGTCTGATAGACATTTCTTGAGATTGGATACATGAAATACATCATATACTCCAGCTAACTCTCCTGGTAGTTGTAAATGATAAGCAACTGGTCCTATACGTTGGATCACTGTACATGGTCCTATGTACCTTGGACTTAGCTTTCCTTTCTTACCGAATCTAACAACTCCTTTCCAAGGAGATACTTTCAATAGCATTTTGTCTCCAACTTGAAACTCCAACGGCTTTCGTCTATTATCTGTATAACTTTTCTGGCGATCTCTAGCCGTCTTCAGCCTTTCCTTCGTGATACTGAATATCACAGTCGTAGTCACTTTAGGATTTTCATCCATCTCCTTTGCCTCATGTTTAATTCTTTTTGCCCAAATATATATCTTAAATTCTTATGATCCGTATAGACAGTAAACTTACTTCCATACAGATAATGTCTCCAAATCTTAAGGGTAAAAATTATGGCTCCTAATTCTAAGTCATGAGTAGTATAGTTTTCTTCGTGCTTTTTCAATTACCTTGATGCATACGCAATTACCTTTTTGCATTGCATTAACACACATCTAAATCCTAGCTTTGAAGCATCACCATATTCTTTAAAAATCTTCTGTTCCTTCTGGTAAGGCTAGGATTGGACATTTGTTAATTTATGCTTTAAGATCCTAAAGGCTTCTTCTTGTTTAGATCCCCATTCAAACTTAACTGTTTTATAGGTTAGCTTAGTTAATGGTATAGCTATCTTGGAAAAATCCTTAATAAACCGTCTATAGTATCCGGCTAAATCTACAAAACTCCTAATTTCCATTGTGGATTGCGGAACCTCCCAATTGGTAATTGTTGTTATCTTATCAGGATCTACGTGAATACCTTCATGATTCACCATATGACCTAAAATTTGTATTTTTGGCAGCCAAAATTCACACTTCGAGAATTTGGCATAAAGCTTATCTTTTCTTAACAAAGTTAAGAGTGCATGCAAATGCTGACAATGTTCTTCCTGACTTTTGGAATAAATAAGTATATTGTCGATGAAGACAATTACAAATTTATCCAAATATGGTTTACAGATCTTATTCATCATGTCCATGAATGCTACAGGTGCATTCGTTAATCGGAAGGGCATGACTGTAAACTCGTAATGACCATACCTAGTCCTGAAAGCAGTTTTAGGTATGTCTTCCTTTTGTAATTTCAATCGATGATATCCGGAACGTAAGTCGATCTTAGAAAAATATCTATCTCCCTGGAATTGATCGAATATATCATCAATTCTAGGTAATGGGTATCGATTCTTAATTGTAACTTTATTCAATTCTCTATAATCAATACACATTCTCATCGAACCATCCTTTTTCTTAACAAACAACACTGGTTCCTCCCCACGGGGATAAACTAGGTTGTATGAAACCTTTACTTAGTAATTCATCTAATTACTTTTTCAGTTTTACTATTTCTGTGGTGCTAACCGATAAGGTTCCTTGGCTATCGGTATAGTTCCTGGAATTTAGATGAATCTAAATTCTACCTCCCTATCTGGTGGTAACCCTGGTAATTCTTCTGGGAATACATCTGGGTATTCTGAAACTACAGAAATTTCCTTAAGTTCTTTTATCTTTAGTATTAATGATTACTGAAATCATATATACTATTCCTTGCTCTCGTTCATAATTAACAACTTTCATTACTGATATGAACTTTATGGGTTTACATGGCTTATCTCCTGTAATCAATATTACTTCTCCAGTGGGTGCACAAATTTCTATGGAATTCTTATCACAGATACTTCGAGCATGATTGTTTACTAACCAATCCATTCCTAACACAATATCGAATTCAACTAATTTCATAGATAATAGAGTTGCAGAAAATTTATGACTTAAAAGTTCTATTTCTATGTTTTGCAGAACCTTATTTATTTTAACTGAATTCCCATCTGCCGTTTCTACTGTAGAAATTTGCCTAATGCTGATTAAAAGTAGATTAAGAGTTTGGCAGAATGAAGTATTTATAAAACTTTGGTTTGCACCAGAGTCAAATAATACTTTTGTGTAAACGTTGTGAACTAAGAACGTACCGGTTATCACATCTGGAATGAGCTATGCTTCCTTAGCAGTCAGTTGGAAGGCTCTTACATTCCTTTTTGCTCCTTCTGCAGGTTTGGCTTTATTATCAGATGGTTTGTTCAGTTTTGGACAATCTGGCCTAAGATGTCCAGCTTCTCCACAGTTGTAGCAAACTGAAAATTTCTTCCTCCTGCAGTCTTCTTCTTGATGCCCCAGAATTTTGCAAAAATTGCAATATCCTTTGCATCTTCCAAAATGCTTCCTTTTGCAAAAATTGCAAAATGAACTAGTGGAAGATTGCCCATTCCCTCTTTTCTTAAAATTGTTATGGTTACCCGAACGGAATTCTTGGGTAATCTTTTGGGCTACTTCCTTCCTTCTATTTTCTTCTCTTGTCCGTACTAGTTCGTCAGTTAAAGTATTGGCTAATTCCACCGCATCATCAATCGTGCGAGGTTTCGCAGCCTTGACGATATTACGGATTTCGGCAATCAATCCCCAAATATAACGAGAAATAAGTACCGGCTCTGGTGAAGCCAGGGTTGGTACCACTCGAGCATATTCGAAGAATGTCGAAGTATACCCTCTACAATCTACATCCACCATCCGGTGGGTTAGAAACTTATTTGTCATTTGTTCCTTTTCATACTCGGGACAGAATTTTCTTTCTACAAAGCTCTTAAATTCTTCCCAGTTCATAGCATATGCCATCCTTCTTCCTTTTGCTTGTAACACCGTATTCCACCATTCTAGCGCCTCTTCTTTGAAAAGGTTTGACGCGTACATGACCTGATCATCCTGAGCACATTTACTTATGGCAATTACTGCCTCGGTTTTCTCTAACCAACGTAGTGCCGCAGTCGCTCCTTCATTGCCTGCAAACTCAGTGGGTTTACAAGCAAGAAATTCTTTGTAAGTGCAACCAGGCGTTGCAGCTTTCATTTTCTTAGGGGGAGGAGCTTGCCGTGGTTCATTCTCATGATTAGTATGATTATTGCCTCCGTTTATGCTATTACTGAAGTTATCTTCAGAAATACGTTTGCTAGGAACGATTTGTTGCGGTTCGATTGGATTTTTAACAGCAGCAACTATTGCTGGAATAGCGTTGGCTATCCCTTGAGCAACTATTTCTGGAATAGCATTAGCTATCCCTTGAGCAACGATATTTTCTATATCCTGCCTAGTCATAAATTGATCCCCCGGTTGTTGCTCAGATTGATTAACCTCATTAACTGGTTCATTATTAGCGTTTTCCATCTGATATCTAATTTATAGATAAATAATTAGTATAAAAGAAATAATCTAATGTCACAATTAATTACACAAAATCACGTAAACGAATATACAAACAAAATTGTAAATTTTCTAAAATTTTATTTGTTTTATAGATTATATCATGCTTCTATATACAACCGTTTTATTATTTATTTTACACATACTGATTTTACTATTACTATTACACAACCACAGTTCCATAAATCGCCTATCCTTTGTCAGATGACATTCCAGTAACAGCGTTCCCTCTCATCGTATTTCCAGGAGATCTGTCCCCCAATCTCTTGGATCCTATTCCCAGTATCCATTAGTTCTTCACCAAAGTGGCGGAGTTCAACCATATTCTCGTTACTTATTGGTGGATTTGGTAAAGGTTCTGGATCGAATTGAGGAAAAAGCTTATAGGGATAGTTTTGTAACTGTATTTCCTTAGTCATCCATTCGTCTATTTGCGAGTGGATTGAAGGGTTTGGAATAGTTGGTTCTAAGTTCATTGGTAGTTGTGTTTCAAGAGAGTGAATAAAAACATTCTCGTTAACAGGCTTAATAGTATCATAGCTTGCCAATATAAAATCTAGCTCTTCCTGAGATGGTAACCCCTCAATTTGTCTAGAGCTTTCCCCAATTTCCATTTTCTTAGGCTTGGGTTTCTCGAGAGGTAAAGCGTTGAATTCTATGTCTGGTATATACCTATTGAAATCTCTGGAAACCTCTATTCTTACTGGATAGAGATTTAAATTCTGAAGGGCGTCAGACAAATCACTCATGCTGTTATGCAAAATACCCACAAATACTAAGTTAAAAATTATATCAAATTTCATAAAAAAAACCTTTAAATATTATTCCATACTAGGTAACTATAAAACAACTGAAAAGTTAAAACTCACTAGGTTTTATTGTAAATTTATTTATTTACTGAATCAGGTTTATGGCTTATATTTAATAAGGATGCTAAAACTTGAATCAAAATATTTAAAAATTTGTATTTACTGCTACAGTGGTTAGCATATAAAGATCTGCCCATACTGTACAAAATTAGTCAGATAATAAAACACATAATCACAAAATAGCAATTAATAAAAATTAAGTATTTTCTAAATACTTAATTGGCTTAAATCAGTGGCTCGATCAGTGGCTCTGATACCACCTTTTTCTGTCACGGCCCCCGACCCGGTTTGACCCGTTTCAGGAGCCGCGGGACAGAAATCCTGTGGTATTTAATTAATTGAGTTTAACAGCGGAAGTATTCATCAGGATCTTTTAAAACTGAAATATTTCCCGATTATTTTATTTCACAACTCGGGATAAAACCCCGGTAATTTACAATCATTTGATTTCACGAAGAAATCTTTTATTTTACAAAACATGTTTCTTTATTTTATCATGAGCCACTTCCTTAAGCTTGTAGTGCTTCACGACACTTTTCCTGGATCATAACAGATCACCTGAAACATGTTTGAAAAAGGTTTTGTCAGCGGGAAATACTGAGTGAATCATTCTATTTATGAAATGATGCATAGTTATTAATTACAGCATAAGAGCGATTACAATGGCTTCTATCTTATTTTTATCCGGCGGCCTGTCACAATGGTGACATGTCACAATGGTGACGATGGTCATACCACTATTAGGTCAATGAACTTAAATAGTGATGATTATCCCTAGTAGGTCAATGAACCTAACTGGGAGAAAATTAGTAATGTGCACAATACCCCACCAGCCAGTGATTCAAGATATCCACGACTTAGTCCCTGTAATTATAACTTTTGAAAATAATTTGAGGTATTGTAAAATAGTTGATAAAAAGAGAATGACTCACATTGCAGATTTAATTTGAACAGAGTTTAGCCTACTGATTAGCCCTTTTAACCTAAATTTAATAACATGCACACAATTCTGGGTTAGTAATCAATACAGCATTTACGATAACTCACGAGATCAAACCCTCACAACGAATGACAAAGTGCGATACTTAAACATCCATCGAATTAACGACGAATGACAAAGCATAACCCTAATGTGGGCAGCACTTAAACATCCATTGGATATTTTGATCAATCGGACATTGAATCGTATCAGCGATCGAGTTATTACCCTGATTGCGGCGTCGATTAGTGATCCGTGTGTGTTAATTGTGGTAAACAGAGCATAACTCAGTGTATATTTCGAAGTTTTACGTCGTTCAAGCGCCCAGATTCCAGTCCCAAGGTCCCCTATTTATACACAAAGTTTTGACCCCCTCGCGTGACGCGAGGGGTCATGCCCTGGGCGTCGCGTGACGCGAGGGACACCTATGTTTCATAGGGTTGCCACGTGTGGGACTAGGCCTGCTGAGTTGACGGTTTCTCAAAATTCGTTTTTGACAGCAAGTGATTTAGATAATCGTAACTAGGGTTTACCCCCTGAGTTTTAGGGGCCCTGATTCTGATTGTTCTGAAAATTTTAGGGTTTGTGTAGAATCACTTGGGTGTCTCAATTAGGGTTTCCTATTAGATAAAATAATAAAATAAATAGGACTTTTATTACGAGTTGTTACACTTTCCAACGTAGAGAGCAATATCCCTTTTCATGCCCGGCCACCAGTACTTGTAGCGAAGCTCCTGGTACATTTTATCGGCACCGGGATGAATGGAATATCGGGATTTGTGGGCTTCGTCCATCAGAGTCTGTCGCAAATTGGTCCGTTTAGGGATCCAGATTCGGTCCAGGTAGTGGAATCTCCCATTTGACTTATTCACAAGCTGGGCTCCGTCGTGGTAGATTCTTTCCTTATCCAAAGTGCGCTCGTTAAAATAAGCATGCTGTGCTTCGCGGATGAGGGTTTCGAGATCGTATTGGAAGCATCACAATAGACAATGAAGTCGTCGTTTCTGTCAGGCAATAAGAGAACAGGAGCATTGCAAAGCATGCGCTTGAGGGTTTGGAAAGCGGACTCTTGTTTAGTTCCCCAAACGAAAGGCTTATCTTTATGGGTGAGAGCGGTAAGCGGCACAACGATCTTTGAGAATCCTTCGATAAATCTTCGATAATAGCCCGCTAGTCCGAGAAAAGAACGGACTTCAGATGGGTTCTTAGGTGTAATCCAACTCTTAACTGCTTCAATCTTCGCGGGATCGACGTGATCGACGTGAATACCTTGACTATTTACAATGTGATCGAGGAATTGAACCTCCTCCAGCCAGAATTCGCACTTGGAGAACTTGGCATAGAGTCGATTCCCTTGGAGTAGCTCGAGAACCAAACGTAGATGCTGCGTGTGTTCCGCTTTCGACTTGGAATTGATCAAGACATCGTCGATGAACACGATGACGAAATGGTCGAGATAAGGTTTACAAACGTGATTCATCAGATCCATGAAAACCGCGGGTGCGTTGGTTAAACCAAAAGGCATAGCAACGAACTCATAGTGGCCGTATCGAGTGCGAAAAGCGGTTTTGTGTATATCCTCCTCTTGGATGCGTAGCTAGTGGTAGCCTGAATGTAGATCGATCTTGGAGAAACACGTAGCACCTTGTAGCTGATCAAACAAATCATTAATGCGAGGCAGGGGATAGCGGTTCTTGATAGTTAACTTATTCAGTTCCCGATAGTCGATGCACATCCGGAACAACCCATCCTTCTTTTTTACAAAAAGGACTGGCGCGCCCCAAGGAGAGGTGCTCGTGCGAATGAAGCCTTTCTCAAGTAATTCCTGAAGCTGACTCGAGAGTTCACGCATTCCGGACAGTGCGAGTCGGTAAAGAGCTTTGGCAACAGGGTTGGCTCCAGGAATGAGGTCGATACGAAAGTCGATATCACGACTTGGCGGAAGTCCGGGAAGATCCTCAGGAAAGACGTTAGGAAATTCTCAAATCACTGGGACGCCGTTTACACCGGGTCTTCCTTTCTTTTCCTTCTCCGCTACTACAATGTTAGACAAGAAAGCTCTGTATTCCTTGCGGAGATACTTGCTAGCTTGGACACACGACATGAGCTTGAGACCTTTCGAAGCAGTTTCACCATAAACACACAATAAATCACCATTCGCGAGCGAGAATCGAATCATCTTATCGAAGCACACAACTTCAGCATGGTTTTCACGAAGAAAGTCCATGCCTACTATAACGTCAAAGCTTCCAAGTTGCATTGGGATAAGGTCGATTGGGAAGATGTGATTGTTGAGCTCAAGAGTACAATCACGAAGAACAGAATTAACGGCGACAGTTCTTCCAGTGGCGACTTCAACATCGAACGTCAATGGGAGATGGGAGCGCTTACGACTAAGAGGCTTCTCGAATTCAAACGACACAAAGCAATTATCGGCTCCAGTATCAAACAAACACGAAGCATAAATACCATTCACAAGGAACGTACCATTGACCACGTTGTTGTCAGCCTGGGCTTGGCGCACGTTGATGTTGAAAGTTCTGGCGCGGGCGGCTTGTTGCTGTTGCTGAGGCTGTTACTGCTGGTGAGGCTGCTATTGCTGGGGCTCTTGTTTCACAACCCTGTTTGGGCACATGTTCACAAAGTGGTTGGGATCACCACATGCGAAGCAGACTCGGGCGTTGACCGCGGGTGCCTGAGCCGCTTATTGGCCTTGTGGGGCTGGGAGCAGAGCTTGATTAGCAGTGGTTTGAGCTGGCGCTTGACGGGGACCAGTACGGCAGTTGGCAGTGAAGTGACCGTACATATTGCAGTGAGCGCAGAAACGACAGGCGAGACCCACCGGGTGATGATAAGAACATGTTGGGCAAGCAGGATGGAGGCCTGTGTATGCACGCTTTGCAGGCGGTGCATAGGTAACTGGTGCTGGGCGGTGGTGAGATTGCTGCTGAGCCGGTACGGCTTGAAGTGGAGCAGCAGTGGTAGTGACAGCACAGTTCTTGTTGCTGGAGCTGCTGTTGTTGTTCTTCTTCTTGCGGTGTGAGGGCTTTGATGATTGAGCGGCGACGGTTTCGGCGGTTGGTGCGGCAGTGACTTGGTGCAGGTTCTTTGGAGCTTTATCCCAAAAACCAGCTTTTACCCGCTTGTCGTTGATTTTGGCGGCAAGCAAGTATGTTTCTTCGATCGTTGCTGGCTTTGCGGCGTGCACAAAATCTGCAACACAGTCGGGTAGAGCTCGAATGTACTTCTTGATCGTCATGTCGGGCGTCTTCACTTGATCGGGACAGATGATGCTGAGCTGCTTAAAGCGGGCAGTCAGGGCAGCGTTGTCACCTTCCTTCTGCTTGATATGCCAGAATTCGTCCTCCAGCTTTTGGCGTTCATGGGGAGGGCAGAATTCATCCATCATGATGGCCTTCAACTCTTCCCATGTCAACTCATAGGCTGCATCATTTTCGCGTTTGTTTCTCTCGGCCGTCCAGCAGTCTAATGCGCGGGACTGGAAGACGCCGGTAGCGTTTAGAGTGCGGAGATTTTCCGGACATCCACTCTGGCGCAGAGTGACTTCGATGGAATCGAACCATTGAAACATAGCCGTAGGGCCATCTTCTCCAGTGAATTCCTTTGGACCGCAAGCCTTGAACTGCTTGAAGCTGAAAGCAGTCTTGGGAGCAACTTTAGGAGCTTCGGTTCTGGACTCCTCAGATGATTTGCTAACATTCTCATAAATCTCACTCACGATCTGAGGCACAACCTTTTCCACTTGTTTAGCGAGGATGGCAGCAAGGCGTTTGTCTCTCTGTTCCTGGCGAGAAAGTCGTGGGTGACGGGGTCCAGATGATGGTCCAGTTGACATTGTTTGCAACAGACATCTTCATAGGTCTCAGACACGTCATAATCGAATCTCACCTCACACGTCTAATACTACTAAAGCTCAGGAACACAGTCATACATCCACAGATTCACATAAGCACATAAGCATATCAGCACGTAAGGCACAGAAACACCGAAGCACACAAGCACGTAGGACACAAAACACAGAAGCATATAAGCACGTAATTCACTTGGAAGCACACGGGAGCAATCAGAATACAGAAACCTATCATTCAAAGTGTGTGATCGTTCGAGAAAAGCGTTCGCGCATAGCATAGCGAGTAGTATAGTATAAGCAAATAATATAGTAAGCAACATAGCGTATGGGGGTTCCTCATGGTGGTAGCGATTTGTCAGCGTTTCGAGGTAGTGTGTAGTGCGAGTCGTGTGTGTCGATCAAAGCGATAGCGAAGATCGAATAAATCTCCAAAAATTAAAACACATAATCAGGTAAATACACATACAAACACATAAAATCAACGGATCATCAGAGTCAGCAGTTGCGGGCTTAGAATCGAAACACACAAAATTCGAGAAATAGATCGTCTGCGGCTATTTAGACATTGACTACCCAAAGTGATTCGACTATTCACAGGGACCTGTTGTACACTCCTTGACTTTCAGGATTGTGCCTTTGCCTCGAATCTTGGGCTCGACACGCATCCTTTTGGTCATATCGTGACTTCAAGTCGTTGGAGTCCATTGAGACTTTGGTGAGAGTTTTGTAAAAACCAATTAAAGGTCGGAACACGTCGTCAAGGTTCGGGTTTCACTTGTTCTTGTTTTTGATAAAATAAAAGAGAATCATGCGTCAAAGTATGGATTTCACTCCTATTCCAACGCAATTTCCCGGGTTTATAGATAAAAATGTGGGTTGAACAAGCAATTTAGTATAGAGTTTGCGGTTTCCACACCTAATCTCGACTTAATCGCTCATTCCTATTTGAAAATTCGAGTGCAGTGATAGAGTAGCGTAGGCGAGAATAGAGAGAAAACAACAGGTAAGCTCATACATAATCCTTAATGGACATACACGAGTCGGTCTGTTGGTTCCTAACTATAGACTAGGTCTCTAAGACATCGGCCCGGACTAGGTCGAGTCTTTCCTAATTCCCTATAGTTATGGCTCTGATACCAATCTGTCACACCCCAACCGATGGCGGAAACATCGGGGCGTGGCACTGAGCAAAACAGATTGTCCAGAAGTTTCCATAACAACTATATTTACCAAATATTTAAAGCAGCACGTCCCATACCATGTCATAAATGATAATACAATTATTACAGAAAAGATCTAGTCAAATTGTTCTGTTCCGACAACTCAGATTTTTATTACAGACAATTGTTTATTGTTGACCTAGGTCTTTCCTAGCCTCGATTTCACAACAAAGAAAGCAAATAAGCATCCTAAGCACCTGTCACATACGTTAAAGTAAAAGTCAATACACATAGTGTAAAGGTGAGCATACAAGTTTGATAATAGCATATAGAGTTCGAAAGCGTTACGCATAACCAGCACGTACACAGTGTAAAATGAGGCATGTTAGTTATCGACATGAACCTATCAATACCAATTACTGCGGGGAGTATTATTATCCTTATCGTTGCATCAACATCATCTTGAGGGGAGTATTATTATCCTTTTCTCTATATTTCGGGTCTCGCATTGGGGACAATGCGAAGTTCAAGTGTGGGGAGGGGGTTAACTTTGTTAACTTTGTTTGTCCACTATATATTAAAAAAAAACAGAAAATCAGAAAAATCATTCAAAAATACCTGTATTTTGTATATATTTTAGTAAATAAACCGGTTGGTTGTGTTTTAGAAAGCTTCGGACTTGATAAAAACTCGACAAGCAAAATATTTTTGAAAAAAAGGAAACCGGAAAGCGTGACAAACAAAGAAAGACTTGCATGATAGTTTTCACACTTTTACCCATTCCGTCCGTTACGTGAGCATATTTGAGCCTTGATATTGTTATATATTTGTTCATTTCGGATATAGGAGTGAGCCGGATGTTATGTGTAATTTAGAACCTGTCACTAGTATGCTTGTTAAGACCATGAACGTGCGGATTTGTGTAAAAGTGATAGAGGCACTTAGATTACCCTTTGTTGTAAATCTTGTTCTTTGTGTTGTGCTTCCCACCTTACATTACCCTTTAGGATTAACCTTGTCGAGCCTTCCCGTTTACCTTTGTTTACCCACATTATCGCCCACTTAGCCAAATTTAGCCTTTTTCTGTTTTATACATTTTTAGTGTTGAAACTCGGTCAAAATAATCGTTTAACTAGCGTTTGTTATAGTTTATTTATCTAGTTTCTTGCAAAAATAAAAAATAAAAAAAAGAAAATAAAACACCCTAAAATAGGGTGAAGTCTACGAAAATCGAGCAATTTTGAATGCTTAAATGTCAAAATATCGTTGATTAGCTCGATTGCGTAATAGTCGCCTTTTTAAGGCATTTGTATGTATAGTTGTATTGTTTGTTGCTAGTTAAACGCTACTACCGAGTTTTAACCATTTTCGCCACTTTAAAATATCCATTTCCATACCCTTCGCCCAAGCCTAACGTTATAACCCGTAAAGACCTCTTGATTTACACTTTTTTGCATGTTAGTTGGTGGAGACGAGATCTTATGACAAGCTTATGATATTACACATTTCATTGACGAGGCGTTGAGTGTTTGCACGTACACATTTTATGTATGTTTCATAAATAAAACCGAGTGTGTTTGAACATTGTGAGTTGTGTGAAGATTAACATGTTGAGTCAATTAAATGTGAAGTCACGGCTTTTTGGTTGTCGCTATATATTTGCATATGCTTGTTGGGTTTGAATCTTTTGATGTTGTCTTTCGAAAAACCGGCTAACCGTTTATAGTAGTTTTGAATAAAATAGTGTGTAAATTATCGTTCTTGTTTGTTTCTATCTTTTATTGCTTTTTAGTTTAGCTTGCTTGAGGACAAGCAAGGTTCAAGTGTGGGGAGATTTGATATTCGCTAATTTACACATATTTTAGTCCCCCGTTTTACCCATATTTTATGCGTTTTCGGCCGTAAAACCGTCATTCGGATGCTTAATCATCTACACTTTTGTTTACAGGCCTAAAACAGCATACCAGACAAGATGATAGCAAAAACGAGGACTTTCCGGACAAAACGACGAAGCTGCGAACCTTCTGTTAGAAAACTGACCTGGGCGTGTGGAACGGTCGTGCGACCTAATGCACGACCGTGCATCTCCGACAAATTCAAATCAATCCGGAACTGAACGACCAGTGCGACTCAGCGTGCAAGGCATTCAAGGCCACCCCGGTGGTGCACGGGCGTTCCATATTCTCCAGCCCATGCGGATCCGATGATCAGCCAAAAGCTCGGTGATGAACGACCAGTGCAGCAGCTCGTGCAACAAGATTCCGGCATAGAACGACCGTGCCATCTGAAGAACGGTCGTGCGATATCGAATCTGGTCAAAGATCTGATGACGTCATGCAGTATGGTGCACCATACTCCAATAATTGCTTAAAGTGCACGGTCGTGCAACAGGAAGAACGACCGTGCGACATCGAAAAAATATAAAAACGGAACAGAAACATTCTGTTCGGAACTCTGGAATTTTGGAGAGCAATTCAGGCGATTTTCAGGCTCCGGAGGCGTTAGCTTTCACCCGGATTCAAGCCCCATTATCCCGTTTAGCTCGATTACTATCCGGATTCTTAATCTTATGCTTGTTTATGGTTTGGTTTTCTAATCTTTCCATGATTTTGTTAATCTTTCAAGCATTTAGATTAAAGTTTATGTATTATTGTAGCCTTTGGGCAAAAACACAACAATTCCTTGCTTGATTATAACCATTAGTGTGTTAATCTTTGTTTGTAATGACATTTTGGAAGTATTTTCTATGTTAATCTTTGATGATTAGTTTGCAGCCTTGTTATTGATATTGATTTCTTGATTATAAGTAATTGTGTTGGATGATTGGTATTTGGTTAGTTAAGATAGTTGAAAAATGAAGCTTAATTAATCTTGTATTAGTAAACTTTGAACTTGGTTAACTAGTTTAGCTTGGTTTAAATGTGTGCATCATGATACTAGAAATGGTTAGTGATTTAATAAAATGTAATTATTGTTAATCAAGAGAGCTTGCCGTCACGTAAGGACCTTAACGGGTTAGATGGTGTCGTTATAAATTCTTGCCATGATTTGGTAGCTTAGTTAGTAGTTTAGGCCAAAATTGCTATCTTGGTGAATTATTGTGCAAGATTTGTAAAATGAACTCGGTTGTGATTTAATCTAGTTTATGCTTGTCTCGGTGGTTGCATTGTGTTTATCGGTGTTGCTTTCCTTGATTAAGTGCGGTTAGAAAACTCCTAACGGATGACTAACTCATTTTTAAGAGATTTTCAGAGACATTTATCAATTGCACGTTAAAGAACAATTTTAGGTGGTTAAAGTTATTGTCATGTTAAGATTCCCGAAAGGGATACTAATTGTCTTGAAATTGGAGAATTGATCAAATGCTTCTAGTGCCAAAACCGACTTAGTTGACATGCTTTGGTTGTGTATTAAGCAAGGCTTTTTATCTATTTTATACTATGTTTTATATGTATTTGTTTACGCTTAGTTTAGTTTAATTAAAATCAAACAAACTTATGTTTTTACCGGTAGTTTAGTGACAAAGGTCTAGTATTATTTATCCGCCCATTTCCTTGGATCAATACTTGGTTCTTACCGATACTTTACTACATATATGACGGGGTACACTTGCCTCTTTCGTGTGTGTTTTGATGTAAAAGTAATAATCACTTTTATAAATTTAAAACCAAATCGTGTGTAATTTCATTGCAATATTATGTATATATACGACCACACGTCAAGTTTTTGGCGCCGTTGCCGGGGAAATGGCGAGTTTTAGGAACGACCCGAGTCATTATGTTATCGGTGTATATACTTGTTAATATTTGTATATAGTTTCTTGATTATTTATTTGTTTATTTATTTGTTAATATTTCTTGCTTTTATTTCATTTATTCGTTTTCCAAGTCATTTTTGTACACTTGTAAATTTTTATTCCATTTATTTATTCGATCCGGATTTATTTATTCATTTATTCATTGGGTTTTCGGCACCTTTAAATCATTTTTGTATTAGCCGATTCGATTATTTTTATTGTGTTGATTTTTATAAAATTTCGGGCCCATTTTCGGATTTTTATAAAATTCTCAGCCCATTTTTAATAATATTCTGTTTCTATTCAGCTGGAAAAAAAATATTATTTTATTAATAAAATATTCATTGTGTCAAATTTTCGTTTGCAGGTTAATGTTCTCGACCCCCGCTCCAGAAGTTATTGAACCGTCAGACGAGCCCGAACGTGATCTTAGGAGACGTCTACGCGCGAGAGGTCGGGCGGTTGGGCTACTGCTCGCAAGTGGTGAGCCGGAGCCGGTGGTACCCGCTGAAGCCGAGGGCTCAGGAGGAGACGTAATCATGGCAGACGATGAGCGACCGTTGAATGAGATAAATCAGCCCGGAAGGGCAGGCCTGGAGCCGAGTATCCTTCAACCTACTATTGATGCACCTACTTTTGAAATTAGATCTAGTATTATTAACATGGTGCAGAATTCAGTACAGTTTGACGGACGTGAGCACGAGGATCCCGGGAGGCATATTGCTGCTTTTCTCCACATTTGTTCCACGTTTAAGATTACAGGTGTTTCGGAGGATGCCATTCGGTTGAGGTTGTTTCCGTTTTCGTTACGTGACAAAGCTAGAGCTTGGCTTATGTCACTTCCTGCCGGGTCCATCAGGACCTGGAATCAGTTGGCGGAGCAGTTTATGCAGAAATATTTTCCACCTGAGAAAACAAACAAGCTACGGAACCGAATTGTATCTTTTCGCCAGGACGAGGGCGAGTCGTTGCATGCGGCTTGGGAGAGATTCAAGGATTTGTTGATTGATGTGCCACATCATGGCTTCTCCAAGCGACAGCTGGTTTTGACGTTCTATCAGGGGCTCAGTTACAATACACAGGAGCGATTAGACGTGAACGCGGGAGGCGATCTAGGAACTAAGACGCCGACTGAAGCGTATGATATTATAGAAAAAGCCGCGTTGAAATCCAGCTCGCGTCGGGAAGGAGATAGAGGCCGGGCATCATCGTCATCATCTCGCGCAGGAGTTCATGCTGTAGACGACTATACGACCATTACTGCACAAATCTCGGCTCTTGCATCGAGATTCGACAGGTCCCAGATGATTGCGCATGCTGGCTTGGGATGTGACCAGTGTGGAGTGTCACACGAGCCTGGGGCATGTTTTCAGGGAGTCGTATATGAGGGCCACGAAGAAGTAGATTTCGTGAGTAATCAAGTGAGGCCGCAGAACAACCCGTACAGTAACACCTATAATCCCGGTTGGAGAAATCACCCAAATTTTGGGTGGCGAGCGAATACAGGTAATCAAAACCCTTTGGGATTTACTCAGCGCGCTCCAGCACCGCAACAAGGTCAGGGTAAGCAGTTCCAGCAATACAACCAACCTTACCAGCAGCGTCCATATTCGTATCAGAATAAGGGCACTGGGAGTAGCTCCTAGCAGCAGGCCCCTCAGTCTAGTTCTAAGCTGGAGGATATGATGGCTCAGCTTCTTACTAGCTCCTCGAGTGCGAATCAGTTGGCTGAAAAACGCTATCAGCAGAGCGAGGATCGTTTTCTTTCTCATGAGGGAGAAATGAGGAGTCACAAGGCCTCGATTCAGAATATCGAGAATCAGGTTGGTCAGCTGGCACAGATGATGTCTAAAAGACCCCAGGGTGGTCTTCCGGGTAATACAGAACCAAACCCGGGCGGACACAGGGATGTGAATGCTGTCATGACCAGGAGTGGAAAACCTACCGGACCCGTCATATCGGACTCAGCACAGATCACTGAAGCGGTCCATACTGACACACCGGACGAGGTGCAAGCCAGGCTACGCCCAGCAAGTACAGCACAAGTCCAGGAGCCGGTCAAAGATTACACTCCTCCAGTACCTTATCCAGGCAGGCTGAAGAAGCAGAAGAATGAAGAACAATACGGTAAGTTCCTTGAGTTGTTTAAGCAACTACACATTAATATACCGTTTGTTGAAGCCTTGGCCCAGATACCAAAGTATGCGAAATTCCTTAAGGATATCCTCTCGAATAAACAGAAGCTCGAGGATATTTCATGTGTGGTGATGAATGAAACTTGTTATGCCGTTCTACAAAACCGTCTGCCCATGAAAATGGGAGATCCGGGTAGTTTTACGCTTCCGTGTTTGATTGGAAACATGTCTGTTAGCCATGCATTGGCTGACTTGGGAGCGAGTATCAACCTTATGCCTTATAAGGTTTTTACTAAACTGGATCTAGGTGAGCCGTCACCTACTAGGATGAGCATTCGGTTGGCAGATCGTTCAATCAAGTATCCGCGTGGATTTGTGTAAAACATGCTTGTAAAAATTGATAAATTTGTTTTCCCCGTGGACTTTGTTATTCTTGACATGGACGAGGATTCAAAAGTACCTTTGATACTTGGACGTCCTTTCCTCAATACAGCGAGGACGATTGTTGATGTGGCAGCTGGCCAAATCACGCTCCAAGTGAATGATGAGCACGTGACATTCGATATCAAAAGATCGATGCAGCATCCGCAATGTCACGATGACAAGCTTTATTACGTCGACATTGTCGATGCATGTGTGTGCTCTCATTTTCAAGGTACTGTTGACGAGATTGATTCGGACACACGTCTGTCGTGTGGGGACCTGATTGGCATTACGCAGGAAGGCCACGATTTCGAGCAGCCAGTCTATCAGATTGGTGACGATGGTTCCCAGAGTCCGGAGAGATTTCTTTAAATTGTTCATGTAGAAGAAGAGAAAGCAAAACCGTCGGTTGAAGATCCACCGTCTTTGGAGTTGAAAGAACTCCCGCCACATCTCGAGTATGCATTTCTTGACGAGGAGCATCGCTTACTGGTAATAATTTCGGCGTCATTGGAAAAGGTTGAGAAAAATCAGCTTCTTGAGGTTCTGAGACTTCATAAGAGAGCCATTGCATGGAAAATCATGGATATCAAAGGCATCAATCCTTCTTTCTGTACTCACAAGATTCTGATGGAAGACGAGTACAAACCGTGTGCACAGCATCAGAGGCGTTTAAATCCAAATATGCAGGACGTGGTGAAGAAGGAGGTGATTAAGTTGTTGGATGCCGGGATGATATATCCTATCTCAGACTCTGTTTGGGTGAGTCTAGTGCAGGTTGTACCCAAGAAAGGTGGTATGACTGTAGTCTCGAATGATAGGAATGAACTAATTCCTACCCGTACCGTCACTGGGTGGCGAGTTTGCATTGACTACCGCAAACTCAATGATGCTACTCGTAAGGATCACTTCCCGCTTCCATTCATCGATCAGATGTTGGAACGTCTGTCGGGGAAGTTGTATTACTGTTTCCTAGACCGGTTCTCTGGGTACTTTCAGATTCCTATCGCTCCTGAGGATCAGGAGAAGACTACCTTTACCTGCCCCTTCGGCACATTCGCCTACCGGCGGATGCCTTTTGGGTTGTGTAATGCACCAGCGACCTTCCAAAGATGCATGGTTGCAATTTTCCATGACATGATCGAGGATTCCATGGAGGTTTTCATGGATGATTTTTCGGTGTTTGGAGATTCCTTCGATCATTGCTTGGAAAATCTGAGAAAGATGTTGAAGAGGTGTGAGGAGACGAATCTGGTCCTGAACTGGGAGAAATGCCACTTCATGGTGAAGGAGGGCATAGTTCTGGGACACAAAATTTCTCACGCGGGCATGGAAGTCGATCCAGCTAAAGTCGACGTTATTTCACGACTTCCGCCCCCCACCTCTGTTAGAGCTATACGGAGCTTTCTCGGTCATGCCGGGTTCTATCGGTGATTCATCAAAGATTTTTCAAAAATCGCCAGACCCATGACCCGTTTGCTGGAGAAAGATGCTCCGTTCGTGTTTGGAGATGATTGCTTGAGAGTTTTTGACCTTCTGAAGCAAAAGTAGATTGAGGCCCCTATTTTAGTCGCACCTGACTGGAGTCTGCCATTTGAAATTATGTGCGACGCAAGCGATTACGCTATAGGGGCCGTTCTGGGTCAAAAGAAGGAAAAGCACTTCCACCCGATCTATTATGCGAGCAAAACTCTTCACGACGCTCAAGAGCATTACACCACGACTGAAAAAGAGCTCTTGGCGGTCGTTTTCGCATTCGATAAATTTAGATCGTATTTAGTGCTTTCGAAAACCGTTGTATATACTGATCACGCAGCCATCAGATATCTTTTCAGCAAACAGGACGCTAAACCGCGTCTAATCAGATGGATCCTGTTGCTGCAAGAGTTTGATATAGAAATCCAAGATAAAAAGGGTGCGTTAAATGTAGCGGCTGACCATCTATCTCGGTTAGAGCACGAAGACATCAAGGACTCGCGTTGGGATTCAATCAATGACAATTTCCCACACGAATCTTTGATGGGTGTAGAGATATGCGATGAGTCGCCTTGGTTCGCCGACTTTGCGAACTACCTTGCTTGTAGAATTCTGATTAAAGGGTTGACGCACCAGCAAAAGAGGAAATTCTTTTCAGATATCAGGCATTACATTTGGGACGACCCTTTTCTATTCAAGGTGGGTGCTGATCAGGTGATCAGAAGATGTGTATCAGGGACTGAGGCGACCGATATTCTGCGCCAGTGTCATGAGGGACCTACCGGAGGCCACCACGGAGCCAACTTCACCGCGAAGAAGGTGTTGGATTCCGGGTTTTACTGGCCGGCCATTTTCCGTGACGCGCAGAGTTGGGTGAAAGCGTACGATGCTTGTCAGAGGGCGACGAACATATCGGCACGCGACGAAATGCCCCAGAACTGGATACAAGTATGTGAAGTCTTTGATGTTTGGGGGATAGACTTCATGGGACCATTCCCCCCCTCACGTGGAAACAAGTACATACTCGTGGCTGTTGACTATGTATCAAAGTGGGCGGAGGCGCAAGCCTTACCCACTAACGACGCCAGAGTAGTTGTGAGGTTTCTTAAAAGTTTGTTCGCCCGATTTGGCGCTCCGAAAGCGCTCATTAGTGACCGAGGGACTCATTTCTGTAACTCACAACTTGAAAAGGCTTTGTCCCGATACGGTGTGCATCACCGTTTATCCACACCCTATCACCCTCAGACGAGCGGGCAGGTGGAAGTCACGAACCGTGGGCTTAAGCGCATCCTTGAGCGGTCTGTTGGTGCGAACCGCAAGGAGTGGTCGGACAAACTTGAGGATGCATTGTGGGCATTCCGTACAGCTTATAAGACCCCTATAGGGACCACCCCCTTTAGGTTGGTAGACGGAAAGGCATGCCATTTACCGGTGGAGTTGGAGCACAAGGCTATGTGGGCGTTGAAAACCGCGAATTTGGACCTTAAAACCGGAGGTGAAGCCCGGTTTCTCCAAATTCATGAATTGGAAGAATTGCGACAACAAGCCTATGAAAGCTCCGTACTCTACAAAGAGCGCACGAAGAAACTTGACGACAAACGCTTGAAGGACCACAAAGAATTCCAAGCAGGTGATCTTGTTCTTCTATACAATTCACGGCTGCGCTTATTTCCTGGGAAGCTTCATTCACGCTGGACAGGACCATACACGGTTAAGGAGGTGTTTCCGTATGGTACTGTTGCAGTAGAGAACGCGGATGGCGTTACATTCAAGGTAAATGGTCACCGGTTGAAGTTGTACGTTGCCGGGCCGATAGAGTCGGCGGTGGAGGTAATTGAGCTCCAAACCCCGCACACATCATAAGTGTAGGGAGGAGAGAGTCTACGCTACTGACTCGCGGATCAAAAATGTAGCAAGAGCGTATTTTGCGCTTTAGGGGTAGTATCGTCTTTTTAGGAGTTTTTCTAGTTTTAGCATGGAGTCTTGCTATCGACTCGCCGACAAAAATTTTGCATGAGTCTACGCTACTGACTCGCTGACAAAAATGTAGCAGGAGCGTCTTTGGCGCTATAAGGGTAAAATAGTCCACTTTTATGTTTGTGTAGTTTTAGCGTAATTTAGGTTAGTTAGGTAGTTTCCGTTAGTTTGTATAAGTTTCATACGTGCCGAGCGAAGGTTCTGTGTTGCAATATTGTTAGAACAGTTGGCGTGTTGAAAAAATGGCGAAAAACGGCCAAAACAGTTGCTGGAAATGGCTTCTGCGGAAAATTCTGATCTGCAGCTGTTGCACGGTCGTTCCACGTGTCGCACGACCATGCGTTTCTGAGGGTCGGAACGATGAGTTGCACCCCCGGTGCATCTCCGAGAACAGTTGTCTGGGTTTGAGCGATGTCGGTGACGCACGACCGTGCGATAGGTCGAACGACCGTGCGTCAGGCTGAGGGCAGTTTTGTCATTTGGCATATTATAAATACCCCCATCTGCTTCCAAACCCTTCATTCGCGAACCCTAGCCATCTGCAGCCGTTCCAGAGCGATATCTCTTCAAATCGCACGGTTTTTCGCACGATTTCACACCCTACTTCGCACGGTACGTTCCTTCATTTAGATTATCTGTTTTTCCGCTTTCTAGGGAAGATTAATCCGATTCTTCAAGGCTTTTTAGGGTTCTCTTCATAAACAAATCGAAACCCTAACCCTTGTTTGAATCTTGCTTATCGTGAACACCCGGTTGAGTTTCCGACCCCTGTTTGTACAAAAAAGTTGTTGATTTTGAGAAAATCAGGCTATTCATAGTTCAGGGGTTCGAAATCTGCAGAACAGGTGTTGCACGGACGTTCCTTGGATGGAACGGTCGTGCTATTCCGGGTGATTCACGATATCAGCCTATTGGTCGGTGTTGCACGGTGGTGCCGTTGGTCGCACGCTGTGCAGTTCCGGCGGATTTGGGAAACTGGTGTTGGTTATCGGCGACGCACGACCGTGCGTCTCGTCGCACGACCGTGCCACAGGCCCAGATCAGAATTCACAGAATCTTCATAATTGGCTGCTCGGCTGTTTTTTATTCAAATTTTTCCTGTTTCCATCTTTCTAACGTTATTCCTCATACAGATGGATCACCATTTCCTTCAATTCGACCCTAATAATGAGCGAGAAGCACTTTGCATTCCGAGACGCAACGCCTTATGGGCAAGGCGGGGGCAATTCGGAGTCCCCCGATGGCTGGATTGGGAAGTCTTGAGGGAGCTGAATCAGTATGATAGACTGGATGACATGATCAGTATCCCGCTTGCAAATCTGGTCGGTATCAACTGACCCGTCTACCGTGAGCTGACAATAGAGTTCTTTTCTACTTACGCCTATGAAAAGCCGGTTGCACATAGAAGACCCAAATTCCGCCACAAGGAGCGGATAGTTTTCAGATTGGGTAGAAAATGGAATACGTGGTCGGTGGGGTGTTTGGGTAGAAGGCTCGGGATTTATACAAGGGATGACATGGATGATTCCGATGTCTTCACAGATCAGTTCACATTCCCATCTGATGCAGCACGGGATGCATTTTGGGCTGAAAACGCTATTGGGGACCCCTACAACCCGAGGATGTCAAAGGCTTCACGACTGAGAGACCCTTTGGTGCGACTGATGCACCATGTGTTTAGCCACACAATTTGCGGGCGCATGGACAGTCTTGGGAACTGTCCCACACCAGATTTGATTTTTATCTATGCGCTGGTTACGGGAGCAAATATCAACCTAGCCGCAAGAATGGCTGAATACTTCGTCAAGTGCTCGGGGCGGACTCCGAACAGTGAGATACACGGCGGTCAGTATGTGACCGAATTAGCCTACAACTTAGGCTTGATGACTGAGGAGGTGCTTCAGAGTCTTCATCTGATAACCGAGGGGGTTTTTGTTGATATCAGGTCACTGAAGGCGATGGGTTTGATTGTGGAAACTGATAGGGGGGATAGGTTGAAAGGGTTGAACAACGAGGTCTGGGACCCGTTGCCTCCAGCTGTGGAGGAACATGAGGATGAGGAGATGCACGATCAGGAGCATCCGGAGCAGCAGCACCAGCACCAGCACCAGCACCAGCCACAGACGCCACCACATTCACCGCAGCACCATGCATTCCACCAGCATCAGGACTGGCCAGAGTTCTACCAGCAGTTCCAACAGATGCGAGTGACGCAGGAGCAACATGGTACTTACATAGACCAGATTAGGACTAGCCAGGACCAGATCCGGGCTAATCAGGATCAGCTCAGGGCCACTCAGGATCAGCTTAGGCAGAGCCAGGATAGTTTATACCAGGGGGTGAGTGCGGGATTTTCATATCTATTTGGGGAGATGCATCATGCATATCCCGACTACTTTCAGCATCCACCACAGTTCCCACCGTGGAACCCCCTGGTTATGGCGATGCGGGCCCGTCCTTTACTAGAGACGATGATGGTGATGACGCTTAGGAGCGGTGGAGTGATAGTTGGTGGTTGTTTTTAGTATTTCAGTACTTTGTGTTGGGTGTTTATTTTGACTGTTATTTCAAACACCCCGGTTATGTATGCTTTATTTTTCAGACTCTTTACTTTAGTTTTTATGTTATGTCTTTGTTGGGATTGCTAGTATTTCTATTTATGTAAATTATGGTTTATTTGTGATTTTTCTGTTTCTGTTCTGTTTTGGTGCACATGTGACAGACTTGCAGGTTTTTGGCCGACATATCTTGGACCGGAGCACGTGGCAGATACAGCTTCGGAAGTCTCGTTGCATCAACATCATCTTGAGGGGAGTATTATTATCCTTTTCTCTATATTTCGGGTCTCGCATTGGGGACAATGCGAAGTTCAAGTGTGGGGAGGGGGTTAACTTTGTTTGTCCACTATATATTAAAAAAAAACAGAAAATCAGAAAAATCATTCAAAAATACCTGTATTTTGTATATATTTTAGTAAATAAACCGGTTGGTTGTGTTTTAGAAAGCTTCGGACTTGATAAAAACTCGACAAGCAAAATATTTTTGAAAAAAAGGAAACCGGAAAGCGTGACAAACAAAGAAAGACTTGCATGATAGTTTTCACACTTTTACCCATTCCGTCCGTTACGTGAGCATATTTGAGCCTTGATATTGTTATATATTTGTTCATTTCGGATATAGGAGTGAGCCGGATGTTATGTGTAATTTAGAACCTGTCACTAGTATGCTTGTTAAGACCATGAACGTGCGGATTTGTGTAAAAGTGATAGAGGCACTTAGATTACCCTTTGTTGTAAACCTTGTTCTTTGTGTTGTGCTTCCCACCTTACATTAGCCTTTAGGATTAACCTTGTCGAGCCTTCCCGTTTACCTTTGTTTACCCACATTATCGCCCACTTAGCCAAATTTAGCCTTTTTATGTTTTATACATTTTTAGTGTTGAAACTCGGTCAAAATAATCGTTTAACTAGCGTTTGTTATAGTTTATTTACCTAGTTTCTTGCAAAAAAAAAAAAAAAAAAGAAAATAAAACACCCTAAAATAGGGTGAAGTCTACGAAAATCGAGCAATTTTGAATGCTTAAATGTCAAAATATCGTTGATTAGCTCGATTGCGTAATAGTCGCCTTTTTAAGGCATTTGTATGTATAGTTGTATTGTTTGTTGCTAGTTAAACGCTACTACCGAGTTTTAACCATTTTCGCCACTTTAAAATATCCATTTCCATACCCTTCGCCCAAGCCTAACGTTATAACCCGTAAAGACCTCTTGATTTACACTTTTTCGCATGTTAGTTGGTGGAGACGAGATCTTATGACAAGCTTATGATATTACACATTTCATTGACGAGGCGTTGAGTGTTTGCACGTACACATTTTATGTATGTTTCATAAATAAAACCGAGTGTGTGTGAACATTGTGAGTTGTGTGAAGATTAACATGTTGAGTCAATTAAATGTGAAGTTACGGCTTTTTGGTTGTCGCTATATATTTGCATATGCTTGTTGGGTTTGAATCTTTTGATGTTGTCTTTCGAAAAAACCGGCTAACCGTTTATAGTAGTTTTGAATAAAATAGTGTGTAAATTATCGTTCTTGTTTGTTTCTATCTTTTATTGCTTTTTAGTTTAGCTTGCTTGAGGACACGCAAGGTTCAAGTGTGGGGAGATTTGATATTCGCTAATTTACACATATTTTAGTCCCCCGTTTTACCCCTATTTTATGCGTTTTCGGCCGTAAAACCGTCATTCGGATGCTTAATCATCTACACTTTTGTTTACAGGCCTAAAACAGCATACCAGACAAGATGATAGCAAAAACGAGGACTTTCCGGACAAAACGACGAAGCTGCGAACCTTCTGTTAGAAAACTGACCTGGGCGTGTGGAACGGTCGTGCGACCTAATGCACGACCGTGCATCTCCGACAAATTCAAATCAATCCGGAACTGAACGACCAGTGCGACTCAGCGTGCAAGGCATTCAAGGCCACCCCGGTGGTGCACGGGCGTTCCATATTCTGCACCTGTAACAACTCTCATAAAAAAGTACTATTTATTATTTTAATTATCCAATAGGAAACCCTAATTGAGAAACCCCAAGTGATTCTGCATAATCCCTAAAATTTTCAGAACATTTGGAATCAGGATTAGGGCCCCTAAAACTCAGGGGGGGTAAACCCTAGTCAGTAAAATCCACACAATTTGCTGTCAAAAATTAAAAATAACACGAAATCAACTCAGCTGAGCTACCTGGACACGAAGCAAGCCTATAGTAGACTAGGGCCTGTCGCGCCACGCGACAGGAACAAGAGAACCCCTCGCGTGGCGCGAGGGGGGCGATTTTTCAGATATAAATAGGTTGCTGTGGGACTTGATTCTGGGCGTTGATGCGACGTTTAAATTCCAATTACACTCCGAGTTATTATAGAAATAGTCTAAAAACACACACTGATCACGAAGTGCTGCCACAATTCAGGGTAATAACTCGATCGCTGCTACGATTTAATGTCCGATCGATTAAACTATCCAATGGATGTTTAAGTGTTGCCCACATTAGGGTTTATGCTTTGTCATTCGTCGTTAAATCGATGGATGTTTAAGTATCGCACTTTGTCATTCGTTGTGAAGGTTGTAATCTCGTGAGTTATCGTAAATGCTGTATTAAGTTACTAACCTAGTTTGTGTGCTTGATTATTTAAACTAGGTTATCAAGGCTAATCAGTAAACTAAGCTCTGTTAAATCTGCAATGTGAGTCATTCTCTTTTTATCAAATTACTTTACAAAAGCATGTTTATTTTCAAAGGTTATAATTACAGGGATTAAGTCTATGTAATCTGAAATTACTGCCAGTATGTGGGGGGGGGGGTGTGCACATAGCTACTAATTATTTATCATTTGTGGGTGAACGGACCCAACAAGTGATATGTCCACAGTCACAAGTCCGGTCAAGTGACAACTGGGTTAGTTAATTTAAAAGATAGAGACATTGTAATCGCTCTTAATACTGTAAATTATAACAAACAGGTCGTTTTATTAAATAGAATGATTCACTCAGTATTTCCCGCTGACAAAACCTTTTTCAAACATGTTTCAGGTGATCTGTTGTGATCCAGGAAAAGTGCCGTGAAGCACTATCAGCTTAAGGAAGTGGCTCAGAATAAAAATAAAGAAACATGTTTTGTAAAATAAAAGATTTCTTGGTGAAATCTCAAGATTGTAAATTATCGGGTTTTATCCCGAATTGTGAAATAAAATAAATCGGGAAATATTTCAGTTTTAAAAAGATCCTGAAGAAACTTCCGCTGTTAATTAAAATACCACGGGATTTCTGTCCCGCGGTTCCTGAAACGGGTCAAACCGGGTCGGGGGCCGTGACAGAAAAAATGTGGTATCAGAGCCACTGATTTAAGCCTATTAAGTATTTAGAAATACTTAATTTTACTGATTGCCAATTATGTGATTATTTGTTTTATTAATTGATTATTTGTTAATTACAGTATGGGTAAACAAAAGCTGTCAAACATCTATCTTAAACTAGATAGGTCATCCAACGAGAAGGGAAGTTCATCCCAAACAAAACCTTATGTAATTCCTGAAGAAGGAATATTTGTCCGTAAGGCACATTACGAGGAACCACTTTCTCCTAATAAAAGAAGTTTGATTATTAGGAAAAGTTAGGAGGAAATAAGGAAAAACCGAGAGAAGAAAGTTAAACAAGAAACCCAGGATTTAATCAATAAATCACCTTGGGAGGACAAATTAGATGAGAAATGGGCAAATCTTTATATACTAGCCACAGTAGCAGAAAATGCAAATCTCTAAATACTCAAAAGTTTTAGCACTTTTATTTCCAGAAACCTTATTTAGTAATTGAATAAGTTACAGTAAATCGTAGTATAATTTACTTGTCAGTTGTTTTATGTATGCAATAATATTTAAGGGTTATCTATAAAATTTTGTTATTCTATTTTAACATTTGGTATGTATTTTGCATATATGCTAAACAGCATGAATGAGATATCAGAAGGTTTAGAAAATCTTAACCCATATCCCGTTAAGATAGAAGTTTCCAAGGAATTCACCGGTTACTTCGCTGATAAAGAAGAACCCATGGAATTTCAATCCAAACCACTGGCAAAACCTAAACCCAAGAAAAGAAGCAGATTTGTGGGCTGGAGGCGTGTACGAAGGAAAAAGCCAGCAACAAGAAAGGTTACCAAAACTGAAGAACCAAAAGACAAAGGAAAAGGAGTAGAAATTGAGGAAAATGTTAATCAAGTAGAGATAGAAGCTGAGAAAAGTTTTAAGCAAACAGAAATAGAGGTCGGAGAAAGTTCTAGACAGAAACAGAAAATGACTCCTTGGGAAGTTTTAGATCATCAATTAGTAATGAGTGACCTCATCGGACCTGCCGATGGAAACCTTGAAGCAGCTAATCCAAACCTTATATTTACTGAAGAAGATCTTTTCAGTTACCCACTAGAAGCTCCAATCCCAATCAATCTGGAACCTGCTATTCCAGATCCTATTGTCCAACCTCAACCATTACCAGTAGAATTAGATGAATGGTGGACAACTGATTGGCAATACCAAAATCTTTTAAACAACCCTGATACATTTTTCCCACAAGTTGACCCAGAACCTCCACTATACCCAACCATGAGCCCTGAGAATCTGACTGAACTTCGCCTCTGGGGCGAAGAGTTAATTGATGCAGGAAATCGGATTAGGGATGTGGGAGAAAGAGTTACTTGGAAGTATGACGAAAGGGAGCGTCGTTTTTAAGAAATTAGCTGACCAGATAATGGGAGTTTGCAGGAATATGTGTTAATAAATAATCATAATAACCAGTATGTGTAATAACTTAACAATAAAACGTTGTATGATAATCGTGTGTACGAGGCATAATATAATATATAGAAATGAAACTTCTGAAATCGATAATTTTTTATTATACATGTTAATGTGATTATGTGCAAATTGTTTTATTATATTTATATTTATACTAATTATTTACATAAAATTTATTATCAGATGTCAAACATTGGTAACGAACCAGTAAATGAGGTTAATCAGTCTGAGCAACATCCAGGAGATCAATATATGACTAGACAAGATATCGAAAATATTGTTGCTCAAGGGATAGCTAATGCTATTCCAGCATTCGTTGCTGCTATAAAGAATCCAATCGAACCGCAACAAATTGTTCCTAGTAAACGTATTTCTGAAGATAACTTCAGTAATAGTGTAAACGGAGGCAATGATAATGTTAATCATAATGGGGAACCACATCAAGCTCCATTTCCTAAGAAAATGAAAACTGCAACGCCTGGTTGCACTTTCAAAGAATTCCTTGCTTGTAAACCCACTGAATTTGCAGGCAATGAAGGAGAAATTGCATCACTGCGATGGTTAGAGAAAACCGAAGCAGTAATTGCAATAAGTAAATGTGCTAAAGATGATCAGGTCATGTACGCATCAAATCTCTTCAAGGAAGGAGCACTCGAATGGTGGAACACTGTGTTACAATCAAAAGGAAGAATTATAGCTTATGCTATGACTTGGGAAGAATTTAAGGGTGTTGTAGAAAGAAAATTCTGTCTCGAGTATGAAAAGGAACAGATGACGAATAAGTTTCTAAATCATCGGATGATGGGTGTAGATTGTCGTGGTTATACTTCGACATTCTTTGAATATGCTAGAGTGGTACCAACGCTGGCTTCGCCAGAACCGGTACTCATTTCTCGCTAAATGTGGGGACTGATTAGTGAAATTCGCAATATCGTTAAAGTTGCGAGACCTCGCACTATTGACGATGCTGTGGAATTAGCTAATACCCTAACCGATGAACTAGTACGTACCCAAGATGAAAACAGGAAGAAGGAATTAGCTCAGAAAATTACCCAAGGATTTCGTACGGGTAAAAATAACAGCTTCAAGAGAAGAGGAACAGGGCAATCTTCAACTTTGCCATTCTGTCAAAATTGCAAAAAGAAACATTTTGGAAAATGCAAAGTATATTGCAATTTTTGCAAAACGGTAGGGCATTGTGAAGAAAATTGCAGGAAGAAATCCATAATTTGTTACAATTGTGGAGAGGCAGGACATTTCAAAACAGAATGTCCTAAATTAATTAAACCAGCAGACAACAAAACCAAGGCGACCGACGGAACTTTTAAGAAGAATGCCAGGGCATTTCAGCTGACCACTCAAGAAGCAGAACTCATCCCAGATGTGATAGCGGGTACGTTCTTAGTTCACAACATTTACGCCAAAGTATTATTTGACTCTGGTGCAAACCAAAGTTTTATAAATACTTCATTCTGTCAAGCTCTTAATTTACCTTTAACCAATATTAGGCAGATTTTTACAGTTGAAACAGCAGATGGAAATTCAGTTAAAATAGATAAAGTTTTGCAGGAAGAAAATATAGAACTTTTAGGACATAAATTCTCTGCAAAACTATTGCCGATGAATTTAGCTGAATTTGATGTTGTATTAGGAATGGATTGGTTAATAGCCAACCATGCTCGAATATTTTGTGATCAGAATTCCATAGAAATTCAATCACCCACTGGAGAAGTAATTAGGATTACAGGAGATAAACCACGTAAGCCCATGAAGTTCATATCAGTAATGAAAGTTGCTAATTATGAACGAAAACAAGGAATAGTATATATGATTTCAGTAATCATTAGTACTAAGGGTAAAGAACTTAAGGAAATTCCTGTAGTCTCAGAATATCCAGATATATTCCCAGAAGATTTACCGGGATTACCTCCAGATAGGGAAGTAGAATTTAGGATTCATCTAATTCCAGGAACTACACCGATAGCCAAGGCACCTTATCGGTTAGCACCTACAGAAATGTTAGAACTGAAAAAGCAATTAGATGAATTACTAAGTAAATGATTCATACAACCTAGCTCATCCCCGTGGGGAGCACCTGTGTTGTTTGTTAAGAAAAAGGATGGTTCAATGAGAATGTGTATCGATTATAGAGAATTGAATAAGGTTACAATTAAGAATCGATACCCATTACCTAGGATTGATGATCTATTTGATCAACTTCAGGGGGCTAGATATTTCTCTAAGATAGATTTACGCTCCAGATATCATCAATTGAAGGTACAAGAAGAAGACATACCTAAAACTGCTTTCAGAACTAGGTATGGTCATTATGAGTTTACAGTCATGCCCTTTAGGTTAACGAATGCACCTGCTGCATTCATGGACATGATGAATAGGATCTGTAAACCATATTTGGATAAATTTGTAATTGTTTTTATAGACGATATACTTATTTATTCCAAAAGTCAGACAGAGCATTGTGAACACCTTCATGCACTCTTAACTTTGTTAAGAAAAGAAAAGCTTTATGCCAAATTCTCAAAGTGTGAATTTTGGTTAAAGGAAGTGCAATTCTTAGGACACATGGTGAATCACGAAGGTATTCACGTAGATCCTGCTAAGATAGAGGCAATTACCAAATGGAAGGTTCCACAAACAACAATGGAAATAAGAAGTTTTATAGGTTTAGCTGGGTATTATAGACGGTTTATTAAGGATTTTTCCAAGATAGCCGTACTATTAACTAAGTTAACCTGTAAAGCCATTAAGTTTGAATGGGGACCTAAGCAAGAAGAAGCCTTTAGAATATTGAAGCAGAAATTAACAAAAGCACCAATCTTAGCCTTACCAGAAGGAACTGAAGATTTTGAAGTATATTGTGATGCTTCAAAACTAGGATATGGATGTGTGCTTATGCAACGCAAAAAGGTGATTGCATATGCTTCAAGGCAATTGAAAAAGCACGAAGAAAACTATACGACTCATGATTTAGAATTAGGAGCCATAATTTTTGCCCTTAAGATTTGGAGACATTATCTTTACGGAAGTAAATTTACTGTCTACACAGACCACAAAAGTTTAAGATATATATTTGGGCAAAAAGAATTAAACATGAGGCAAAGGAGATGGATGGAAATCCTAAGTGACTACGACTGTGATATTCAGTATCACGAAGGAAAGGCAAATGTAGTTGCAGATGCTTTAAGTCGTAAGTATTATGAGAAACAACGACGAGTTCGTGCTCTCAGATTTAATAGAACAATTGAAGAATGTTCAAACTACAGCAATCAAGGATGATGCTGAAGGAATGAAAGGACGAATCAAGGAATTAGAACAAGGAGCAGATGAAATTTGGAGATTCCACAAAAGTAGAATTTGGGTACCTAAGCAGGGAGACTTAAGACCTAAGATTTTAGAAGAAGCTCATAAATCTAGGTATACTATGCACCCAGGAAACAATAAGATGTACCAAGATTTAAGGAAAAACTTTTGGTGGATAGGAATGAAAAAGGACATAGCACGATATGTTTCTAAATGTCTCACTTGTTCACAAGTTAAGGCAGAACATCAGAAACCTTCAGGGTTACTACAACAATTAGAAATGCCAGTATGGAAATGGGAACTTATAACAATGGATTTTGTTACTAAGTTACCCAAAACCAGAAAAGGTAATGATGCGATTTGGGTAATTGTGGATCGATTAACCAAATCAGCTCACTTTTTACCTATGAAAGAAACCTTTAGCATGGAAAGACTGGCTAAATTGTATGTAGATGAAGTTGTATCCCTACATGGAGTTCCACTCTCCATTGTTTCGGATAGGGATGGTCGTTTTACTTCTCATTTCTGGAAAAGTTTCCAGCAAGCTATGGGAACTCGATTAAATCTGAGCACTGCATATCATCCCCAAACAGACGGACAAAGTGAAAGGACAATCCAAACTCTAGAAGACATGCTCCGAGCATGTGTAATAGATTTTGGTGGAAATTGGGATGATCATTTACCATTAATTGAATTCTCCTATAACAATAGCTATCATTCAAGTATTGAAACCGCCCCATTTGAAGCACTGTATGGAAGAAAGTGCAGAACTCCAGTTTGTTGGGCAGAAATAGGAGAAAATCAATTGTCAGGTCCTGAAATAGTGCAAGAGACGACTGATAAGATTACTCAAATCAAGGAAAGGCTGAAGACGGCTCGAGATCGCCAGAAAAGTTATGCAGACAATAGATGCAAGCCGTTAGAATTCCAAGTTGGAGACAGAGTATTGTTAAAAGTTTCTCCTTAGAAAGGAGTAGTTCGATTCGGTAAGAAAGGAAAGTTAAGTCCAAGGTACGTAGGACCATTTTCAGTGATCCAACGTATAGGACCAGTTGCTTATCGTTTACAACTACCAAAAGAATTAGCAAGAGTACATGATGTATTTCATGTATCCAATCTCAAGAAATGCTTATCAGATGAATCACTGGTAGTACCTATTCGAGATATAGAGGTAAACGAAAAGCTGAAATTTGTTGAGAAACCTCTTCAAATTGAGGATCGAAAGATCAAGTTTCTTAAACATAAACGACTAGTTTTAGTCAAAGTTAGATGGGATTCAAAGAGAGGAGCTGAATACACTTGGGAGCTAGAATCAGAAATGAAGCGAAAGTATCCCCACTTATTCCAGTAAATCTCGAGGACGAGATTTTTATTAAGGTAGGGAGAATGTAACAAATCTCATCAAAAAGTACTATTTATTATTTTAATTATCCAATAGGAAACCCTAATTGAGAAACCCCAAGTGATTCTGCATAATCCCTAAAATTTTCAGAACATTTGGAATCAGGATTAGGGCCCCTAAAACTCAGGGGGGGTAAACCCTAGTCAGTAAAATCCACACAGTTTGCTATCAAAAATTAAAAATAACACGAAATCAACTCAGCTGAGCTACCTGGACACGAAGCAAGCCTATAGTAGACTAGGGCCTGTCGCGCCACGCGACAGGAACAAGAGAACCCCTCGCGTGGCGCGAGGGGGGCGATTTTTCAGATATAAATAGGTTGTTGTGGGACTTGATTCTGGGCATTGATGCGACGTTTAAATTCCAATTACACTCCGAGTTATTATAGAAATAGTCTAAAAAACACACTGATCACGAAGTGCTGCCACAATTCAGGGTAATAACTCGATCGCTGCTACGATTTAATGTCCGATCGATTAAACTATCCAATGGATGTTTAAGTGCTGCCCACATTAGGGTTTATGCTTTGTCATTCGTCGTTAAATCGATGGATGTTTAAGTATCGCACTTTGTCATTCGTTGTGAAGGTTGTAATCTCGTGAGTTATCGTAAATGCTGTATTAAGTTACTAACCTAGTTTGTGTGCTTGATTATTTAAACTAGGTTATCAAGGCTAATCAGTAAACTAAGCTCTGTTAAATCTGCAATGTGAGTCATTCTCTTTTTATCAAATTACTTTACAAAAGCATGTTTATTTTCAAAGGTTATAATTACAGGGATTAAGTCTATGTAATCTGAAATTACTGCCAGTATGTGGCGGGATGTGCACATAGCTACTAATTATTTATCATTTGTGGGTGAACGGACCCAACAAGTGATATGTCCACAGTCACAAGTCCGGTCAAGTGACAACTGGGTCAGTTAATTTAAAAGATAGAGACATTGTAATCGCTCTTAATACTGTAAATTATAATAAACAGGTCGTTTTATTAAATAGAATGATTCACTCAGTATTTCCCGCTGACAAAACCTTTTTCAAACATGTTTCAGGTGATCTGTTGTGATCCAGGAAAAGTGCCGTGAAGCACTATCAGCTTAAGGAAGTGGCTCAGAATAAAAATAAAGAAACATGTTTTGTAAAATAAAAGATTTCCTGGTGAAATCTCAAGATTGTAAATTATCGGGTTTTATCCCGAATTGTGAAATAAAATAAATCGGGAAATATTTCAGTTTTAAAAAGATCCTGAAGAAACTCCCGCTGTTAATTAAAATACCACGGGATTTCTGTCACGCGGTTCCTGAAACGGGTCAAACCGGGTCGGGGGCCGTGACAGCACCCCGTGCGTATCCGATGATCAGTCAAAAGCTCGGTGATGAACGACCAGTGCAGCAGCTCGTGCAACAAGATTCCGGCATAGAACGACCGTGCCATCTGAAGAACGGTCGTGCGATATCGAATCTGGTCAAAGATCTGATGACGTCATGCAGTATGGTGCACCATACTCCAATAATTGCTTAAAGTGCACGGTCGTGCAACAGGAAGAACGACCGTGCGACATCGAAAAAATATAAAAACAGAACAGAAACATTCTGTTCGGAACTCTGGAATTTTGGAGAGCAATTCAGGCGATTTTCAGGCTCCGGAGGCGTTAGCTTTCACCCGGATTCAAGCCCCATTATCCCGTTTAGCTCGATTACTATCCGGATTCTTAATCTTATGCTTGTTTATGGTTTGGTTTTCTAATCTTTCCATGATTTTGTTAATCTTTCAAGCATTTAGATTAAAGTTTATGTATTATTGTAGCCTTTGGGCAAAAACACAACAATTCCTTGCTTGATTATAACCATTAGTGTGTTAATCTTTGTTTGTAATGACATTTTGGAAGTATTTTCTATGTTAATCTTTGATGATTAGTTTGCAACCTTGTTATTGATATTGATTTCTTGATTATAAGTAATTGTGTTGGATGATTGATATTTGGTTAGTTAAGATAGTTGAAAAATGAAGCTTAATTAATCTTGTATTAGTAAACTTTGAACTTGGTTAACTAGTTTAGCTTGGTTTAAATGTGTGCATCATGATACTAGAAATGGTTAGTGATTTAATAAAATGTAATTATTGTTAATCAAGAGAGCTTGCCGTCACGTAAGGACTTTAACGGGTTAGATGGTGTCGTTATAAATTCTTGCCATGATTTGGTAGCTTAGTTAGTAGTTTAGGCCAAAATTGCTATCTTGGTGAATTATTGTGCAAGATTTGTAAAATGAACTCGGTTGTGATTTAATCTAGTTTATGCTTGTCTCGGTGGTTGCATTGTGTTTATCGGTGTTGCTTTCCTTGATTAAGTGCGGTTAGAAAACTCCTAACGGATGACTAACTCATTTTAAGAGATTTTCATAGACATTTATCAATTGCACGTTAAAGAACAATTTTAGGTGGTTAAAGTTATTGTCATGTTAAGATTCCCGAAAGGGATACTAATTGTCTTGAAATTGGAGAATTGATCAAATGCTTCTAGTGCCAAAACCGACTTAGTTGACATGCTTTGGTTGTGTATTAAGCAAGGCTTTTTATCTATTTTATACTATGTTTTATATGTATTTGTTTACGCTTAGTTTAGTTTAATTAAAATCAAACAAACTTATGTTTTTACCGGTAGTTTAGTGACAAAGGTCTAGTATTATTTATCCGCCCATTTCCTTGGATCAATACTTGGTTCTTACCGATACTTTACTACATATATGACGGGGTACACTTGCCTCTTTCGTGTGTGTTTTGATGTAAAAGTAATAATCACTTTTATAAATTTAAAACCAAATCGTGTGTAATTTCATTGCAATATTATGTATATATACGACCACACGTCAAGTTTTTGGCGCCGTTGCCAGGGAAATGGCGAGTTTTAGGAACGACCCGAGTCATTATGTTATCGGTGTATATACTTGTTAATATTTGTATATAGTTTCTTGATTATTTATTTGTTTATTTATTTGTTAATATTTCTTGCTTTTATTTCATTTATTCGTTTTCCAAGTCATTTTTGTACACTTGTAAATTTTTATTCCATTTATTTATTCGATCCGGATTTATTTATTCATTTATTCATTGGGTTTTCGGCACCTTTAAATCATTTTTGTATTAGCCGATTCGATTATTTTTATTGTGTTGATTTTTATAAAATTTCGGGTCCATTTTCGGATTTTTATAAAATTCTCAGCCCATTTTTAATAATATTCTGTTTCTATTCAGCTGAAAAAAAAACAATATTATTTTATTAATAAAATATTCATTGTGTCAAATTTTCGTTTGCAGGTTAATGTTCTCGACCCCCGCTCCAGAAGTTGTTGAACCGTCAGACGAGCCCGAACGTGATCTTAGGAGACGTCTACGCGCGAGAGGTCGGGCGGTTGGGCTACTGCTCGCAAGTGGTGAGCCGGAGCCGGTGGTACCCGCTGAAGCCGAGGGCTCAGGAGGAGACGTAATCATGGCAGACGATGAGCGACCGTTGAATGAGACAAATCAGCCCGGAAGGGCAGGCCTGGAGCCGAGTATCCTTCAACCTACTATTGATGCACCTACTTTTGAAATTAGATCTAGTATTATTAACATGGTGCAGAATTCAGTACAGTTTGACGGACGTGAGCACGAGGATCCCGGGAGGCATATTGCTGCTTTTCTCCACATTTGTTCCACGTTTAAGATTACAGGTGTTTCGGAGGATGCCATTTGGTTGAGGTTGTTTCCGTTTTCGTTACGTGACAAAGCTAGAGCTTGGCTTATGTCACTTCCTGCCGGGTCCATCAGGACCTGGAATCAGTTGGCGTAGCAGTTTATGCACACGTATAACAATAACCAAAATGCGTAATTCGAGTTGCGAGTGCAAATGCGATAGCGATGAAGCGATTAAATATGCGATAAATAGCGGTTACTATGCGATTATTAATAGATACTCCACATAATACAACTAAAGCGATAATAAAATAGACTAACTACAAGTCAAAGAAGTCAAAACAGGAATTGAGCAAGGAGAGACAGATCGCAATTAGCAATCTTTTCTTCCTTTGACTTCAATCTTGACCTTGACTTTGACTTTCGAAACAGTGGGTGTTACAATTAAGAACCGAAAGCAGGTTTCTTCGTTAGGTATTGTCGCTCCGGCGCGGGCGTTCGTGTCATGGAAGCCGCAGCTGCCGGCGACTCACCGGTGGATTACTGACCATCCTTGCAATTAAACCTGCAATGGACATTAAGATGAACCTGCAACGGTGGATACTGCTTACAATAATGGTTCGAAATCTCAAGATGATGTTTGTGAAGAAGATGTAAAGGTTATAGGATGTGAGGGGAATTGACTGAAATGCCCTCATGTGCAACGCATGTGAGGGCATTTAACTGAGTTTTTAGACCAAGTTAATTGTAAAGGTTATACCCTGTAGCAAAACATGAACATAGAGGGTGGTTTTTGTTGATTTCATAGTTAAAGGTATGAAGTGAAGTTTGTGTATAACATAAAGGTCAATTTGTGTAACTTGTTTAATAGTTACCCATGCTAAAGAAAAGAACTCTTTGAAATTCAGTTAGCATGGGTAACTATTAAACAAGTTATACTCTCTAAATTTACTCATTTTTAAAACTCTTTGAAATTCAGTTATACTCTCTAAATTTACTCATTTTCAAAATTATTTTAAATACATAATTTCTGTAAACTAGGGTACTAAACTTTAAAGTAACGGGTTAAATAGTTCATTTGATACATATTTAGTGAGTAGTGATGGATAAATTCGTTTTAACTGGTCACTAAAGTTTCAACGAATGAGTTCTTGAGTTTTAATATTAAAGGTAAAATAAAATTTAGAGAAAACATGAAAATAAAGCATGAAAAAATGTATTCATGTTCTTGAGTTAAACCAAGGTTGGAGAACTCGCTAGTTGCTAGTCGGCCGGTGAGGTGGGGACTAGCTACTACTCGGGATTACTCGGGATTAATCGGATCGGAACTTTATATGTAAATTTTATTATTTTTATAAATATGTATATATATACTCACACATCCATATCAATATGTAACGCCCCAAAACTCAAATGTTTACATTCGCCATATGTTTCCATATGATATATCATGAAATAAATAAACTAGGCTATTTAACCTAGTTAAAATACTTAGTAAAACAAGTAAGGAAGGGAATTGGTTACAACTGATAAAAAAAAACCCAAGTAGAGGGACCAAATGTAGCAAGTGAGCCAAACCTTATAAAAATTCTGCATTTTTAAGGGATGTGTGTATGTATGTGTCGATGTGTATGGAGAAAAGGGGGAAGAACACCCACTAAAAACCTAAGAAGAAATTCAGCAATTTAAGGGAAGAATTGAGGGTTGATCTTGTGCATGTACATCAATCCTTGATCACCTCTACTTGCTAATCATAAGGTATGTTACAATTTGTCTTTTGGTGAAGTTGTATGAAGTGGGTTATGATTAATCCGTGAATTGATATGAAATTAAGCATGATTGTATATTAGAATCACCAAATAGAACTTGTGTTGTGAAGGATTTTGAGTAATTTGATGATTAGAAGTGAAACCCACTTCTATGGTGAAGATGATGACATCGGTGTTTCACCCATGTCAAATCCTTGCTTGAATCATCAATGTGTATGTTGTATCTAATGGACTATTGCTAGATAGGTTGAGTATGGTATGTAATTTAGTTTATTCTAGTTGCATTTGATGAATTATGTATGAACTTGGAAGATCATGCATAAATTAGTTGTACATTGTGCTAGGATAGTAGTACGCACGCCAAGTGCTTGATGAAATGTCTAGGTGAAGTTAGGATGTGAGATTGTATGAAATGGCTTGACATATATAAATGAAACATGATAATGATGTAATTAGTAGTATACTAACTTGAGGAATGTGCTTTAGATGGAACTCATACAAGAATTCGGGTTGAATGTATGTGTTGGTCAAGACTATGCATTAGGGGCTTGTACATTGTGCTTGAACGATTGCTGCTTGCCATGTGTTCTATTAATCACTTAATTGCGATTAAGAAGTGAATGTGTACTAAATGTATAGCATATGACCTTACTAGTAAAGGATAATGTTATGATTATGTTAAGTTGACTAACATAGAATGTGGTTGTCAAATGTAGAATCATGAAAGCATAAGTATGTGTAAATTGATTATGTGTATATTGTGTATGTAGCTAGATGATCATGTGGTTGTATGCTTATTGCATCGTGAGTATGAAATGTATATAGTGTCATTAGTATAGTCTACTATAATGACATGGATGTATGAGTTTAAGTCGAAAGTTCATATGATAAATCGTTGACTTTCTGAAAGTCAACTGTGCATAAGTAGCAATGTTAGACTTTTTGTCGCAATTGTAATGTTATAGAAAGTCATATGATGCGTGTTATATCCATATGTGTTATATGTGATGACGTGATGAATTATATGAGTTTGAAAAGATTGACTTGTGGAAATATGCCTTATGCTTGTTAGAATTGACTAATGAAAGTCAGATGTGAAACATGAATTTGATATGATGGTTAATATGTACAATCATGTATGCTGACAAGAATGTGAATGCGATGACATGAAAGTATAGGGATCATGTCAAGATGGATGAAAGCATGGAAGGCTAACGGGTCAAAAGGAGGCGAGGAAACGGATGCGAATACGAACATTTAAGGTAAGTGATTTCCGAAATCACTTCTTATTTATAAATGAAGTTTGGTATGTTGTATATAGGGAACCAAGTAAGAATTTACTGGTGAGGGTAAGTACCAAGGTAAGTTCATATGAACTTCGTCTATCCTTAATGTAAATTAAGATGATAGTTTCATCGTGTTAATGGAATATTCATTATGTTGCTGAATGTTCATTGTGTTAATGGAATGTGCATTATGTTGCTGAATGTTCATTATGTTGCTGAATGTTCATCGTGTTAATGGAATGTTCATTATGTTGCTGAATGTTCATCGTGTTAATGGAATGTTCATTATGTTGCTGAATGTTCATCGTGTTAATGAAATGTTCATTATGTTGCTGAATGTTCATCGTGTTAATGGAATGAGCATTATGTTGCTGAATGTTCATCGTGTTAATGGAATGTGCATTATGTTGCTGAATGTTCATCGTGTTAATGGAATGTTCATTATGTTGCTGAATGTTCATCATGTTTGTTGGAAGTTAGTCGGTTATGTTTGTTTGTAATTGCATTGATTTTTGTTGATATGTTTGTAGATAAGGCTCAACTTACAAATAAGTGAATGTGACTTGTATGTATGTAGATATGGAACTGTAGCTTGTGTAAGTCGTGTGAACTTGTATGTACGTGCAAATGAATGAGATACGTATGAATGTACTTAGATATATGAAAGTGTATGCACGTGTTGTAATCTAATGATTGTAGATCACTGGTATACGTATACGTGAAGATGTGGGTTTTCAATATGTTTGAGATTACGTACTCCTAACCATGTTACTATTGAGAATGAAATAAATGGAGTGCAGGTATGGGAACGCCGGACCCTCGAGGAATTGGTGTCGGACTCGAGTAAATAAAATTGAGAGGATGTTTCAATGGAATACCTTACGTAGTTAGAATGTGATATAGCCTTTTAAGTATATGTATTAAATTATATATGATGTTACCATGTACTAATGTGTTGGTTATATATGGTGACCGCATGTTAGTCAGATATTCATGATGGACAAGTGAACGAGCATCAAGTTGAAGATCATGGATTGTACGGGAAAGCGGTCACGTTGTTTGTAATCATTTGTTAACATAGTTACATTAAATAAATGATGAATGATGTATTTTTGTTAGAAGGGTTGACCTAAACGGTATTTAAGTATGTTAGAATAGTTAAAAGAAATAAATTTTACGGTTCATTTTCCGCTGCGTCGTTTTGGGTCAAATCGTGAATAGGGTCTTACACAATGTAATACTGAAAAAGGTAAAATTAGTTCAAAAAACAAACTAAACTTACATATAAGTCATAACATAACAAGTCTCAGTACTTAAGATTCAAACATTAACAAATAGCTCATATGTAATTGTCATCCCCGTAGTGTTCAATGATTTCGACACCATCCGACTCGTATTTAATCTCCTCGTCTACTTCATCCTCTTTCTCCGACTCAAATTCTTCGTCATATTAGGGTAAGGGATAAGGAAAATTGGCTAAAGTTGTAATCTTGGGTCTGTTTCAAATGGGCCGACTAGGGCGGCTTGGACCGACTAGCGATTTTTTGACTGATTAGTGAAAAATTACTCAGTAGGAGGCCGACTAGCGACTAGTCGGTGATTAATCGCGATTTTTGCAACACTGAGTTAAACATAAGCGAAAAGCAAAAGGCAACACTTTTACAATCATGTTATTAATGTATAAATAATTAGTAATTAGAATATTTTAAAACATGTATAAATCTATCTACTATAATAAAAGAAACCAATAAGTGACACGTGTCATTCATTGAAGGCGTCTACATTTGTAATTTCCTGTCTTTTCATACTTATCTTATATCAATTAATTAAATAATAAATAATCAATTAATATTAAATATTATCTTACTTTGAATGTCAGATAGAATCATTCTATTTTTTCTAATAATATATTATCTTCAAATTTAAGTTATATATTAAAGATATTTTTTAAATAATAACACAAAACAAAAAGTCCTATTTGAGTCCATGTGGTTTGTGCAGTTTAATCATTTGAATCAAAAAACCAAAACTGTCTTGATTTGAGTCCTTGTGGTCTCTAATTTTAACCATTTGAGTCCCTGTGGTCTCTAATTTTAACCATTTGAATCCAAAAACCAAATGTTTCTGATTTGGATGTTGTTTACTTTTGTATTCAAATGGTTAAAATTAGAAACCACAGTGACTCAAATCAAGACAGTTTTGGTTTTTGGATTCAAATGGTTAAACTGCACAAACCACAAGGACTTGTAATTTCCTGCATTTTCATACTTATCTTATATCAATTAATTAAATAATAAATAATCAATTAATATTAAATCTTATCTTACTTTGAATGTCAGATAGAATCATTCTATTTTTTCGAATAATATATTATCTTCAAATTTAAGTTATAAATTAAAGATATTTTTTAAATAATAACACAAAACAAAAAGTCCTATCTGAGTCCTGTGGTTTGTGCAGTTTAACCATTTGAATCCAAAAACTAAAACTGTCTTGATTTGAGTCCCTGTGGTCTCTAATTTTAACCATTTGAGTCCCTGTGGTCTATAATTTTAACCATTTGAATCCAAAAACCAAATGTTTCTGATTTGGATGTTGTTTAGTTTTGGATTCAAATGGTTAAAATTAGAAACCACAGGGACTCAAATCAATACAGTTTTGGTTTTTGGATTCAAATGGTTAAACTGTACAAACCACAAGGACTCAAATAGGAGTTTACTCAAACGACAAACAATGATCTTTAACTTAAAAAAACAATAATACGCTCATATAAAAAATTTAAAGTACAAACAAAATCTATAAAATAACATATTAAACATTAGATCAAATTTAAAAAAAAACCACTAATTAGGAAGAGAAGCTAATAATATAATTATATCTTTGATTTTTCAAATTGAGGTTCTAATCAATTCGAATCAAACTTAACCAAGTTGGTGATTTGATTCGAATTAAACCGAATCAAAATTATGATTTTTTAAACGAATCCAATAGCATATTATTTACTATACAAAATTACATTTATTTAAATCGTGTAATACATGGTGTTTTTAAAGATATAACTTTTTTATTATTTAGTATATATTCGCCCCGCTTGCGGTAGATAAGGTTACAAAATTACATTTATTTAACCCGTGTAATACACAGTGTTTTTAAAGATATAATTTTTTTATTATTTAGTATATGTAATTAGATTTATTCAACCCGTACAATACACGGATTTTTATTATTTGGTATATAAAATTACATTTATTCAGTACAATACATGTGGTTCTTAGAGATATAATTTTTTTTATTATTTAATATATAAAATTACATTTGTTCAACTCGTGTAATAAACGAGATTTTTAATGAATAATTGTTTTAATTTTGTATATAAAATTACATTTATTCAACCCGTGTATCCCGTGTAATACACGAGGTTCTAACCTAGTAATTAGAATATTTTAAAACAAAGGTAATGATTACGAATTATGTTTCCCTTTAGAAAGGAAAATACACAACATTTCTCCTTATTTTCCTTCCATTTTTTTCCATAAAAAACTCTTTTAGAGACAACTTTCTTCTTTCTTTTTGTATTCTTTACTCTTCCTCCTTGGCTCTCCTTATTTTCACTACAAAAATGATCGGACCATTTTGTAATACAATGATATATGCACCATCGCTATACGGCTCACATTCATTTCCCACTAAAAAGGATGCATGATCAGGGGTGGACCCACATGGTCCGGGTCGAGGTCTATGGACCCCAATCCTTTTTAGAAAATAGTAGAACCGGTATGTTAAAGTATTCAAGGACCGCATAAAATAAATTAATTGGACCACATAGTATTAAAACCAAAGATGGCGTGGTGGTAAATAATTCCCTTGTGTTCTAACAAATAGATCACAAGTTCAAGTCTTACATGTTTTGTTTTTTAGTTTATTTTTTTACATCAAAAGTAAACTAGTATTTTAAAACAGAACAACCACTCATTGACCCTCTAATATGTTTTTTTTAAAATGATAAATCGAATGTCGATTTTATTTAACACTTGATTACCAAATAAAACTTACAACATAATGTAGTGGCTTCATGCCCACTAAATGCTTCTACATTATTTTCTAGTCGCGACCCGATTACGATGACGACCCGAAAAATTTAATGTTTGGTTGTGAAAAATCCTTACACAAAAAATGGAACCCAATAAAAAAAATCCTGGGTCCGCCACTGTGTATG
This sequence comes from Helianthus tuberosus, assembly GCA_030545235.1. Taxonomy (NCBI): domain Eukaryota; kingdom Viridiplantae; phylum Streptophyta; class Magnoliopsida; order Asterales; family Asteraceae; genus Helianthus; species Helianthus tuberosus. The sequence continues at coordinate 14,112,426 of CM060383.1, read as the reverse complement.
ATTAATACATATATAGAAGTGTAATAACCACACAAAATTTTTTACTATTAGTTGAACAATGATTATTAGACGATTATGTAACCATATACGTGCTCACTTTACCTCACACACACTACATATAATTTGGTTATATGATTTTTTTTACAATTCTCAAATTAAAAGTGATAGTTTTTTTAGGTGTGTATGATTAAAATTTAAAAGAAGGAAGCATTGAAATATTTTTAAATTAAACTAATGGTGGCTGGTGGGCACTTAGAGTAGTGGTGCGTTGACAAAGTCCAAACGCTCCAAGTTTGCCACCAACGTCCACATCCGAACACCCAAAATCATTAAAATTAAAATAATAATAATAACATGCCAATTAATTAGCTGCATATTATAGGTATTTTATTTTTGAACAAAAATACATGGTTAACAAAAATATCTATGACCAACGTGATGATAAATCTATTGAAAGCGATGTAGTATGCAATTTGAGTAACTAATTGACTTAATTCAATTCTTGTATGTTTTATCGGCTTAATCAATGTTTTAAAAACTGGTTTATTCTGGCCGGTTGAACCGGATAAACTGGATGCCGGAAGCTTGGTTGGCACGGATCATACTGGTAAACTAAGGGAGCGACAAAAAAGTTGTACCGCCGGTAAATTAGGTCATACTGGTACCGTGTCAAAGGTTAAAATTTGGACTTTTAATCTTTATAGGCCAAAAAATGTGACGATTTACCTTTTCAGTAAAACCTAGCGCCAAAAAAGGTACCAATAGTGAATTTTTGGATTATTTTTTAATTATGGATTAACTTTTGGAATATTTTTTATTATGAAATGATGCAGTTTTTGATTTTTTACGTTGAAATTGTATTGTATGAATTGATAGGGTTAATTAGTCAACCCAGTTGAACCGTCCGGTACAACTCAGTTCAACCCCATTTCTGAGCCTAACCTGGTACGATTTGTACCACATCACTCTCAACTTTTGATTTATTGGCCGATAGCATTTCCAAACTAACTGAACCCTAACCCAGTTAAGTTTTTTTTTTTTTTTTTTTTTTTTTTTTTTGCTGATGTGGCATTTGAATGTTGACATAATAACTAACGTGGATTGTTTTTTATGAGATGGCAGCTGATGTGGCATCTGACTTGGTTTTTTTGCTGATGTGCCACTAGTTTGGTGATATGGCAGCCGATATCAACAAACTGGGTTCGTGTTGGGTTAGTTTGAGAGTGTTATCGGCAAATAAGTTGAAAGTTGGAAATGGTGTGGTACAAATCGAAAGTTGGGAGTGCTATCGGCCAATCGGTGAAAGTTATTTAAATTTAATATCCCTATTTTTTTAATACTAAACCTTATTTTATTTTATTTTATTTTTCTGTAGTAACCATTTTTTCTTTTTTGTATTTCTAAATTTATTTGAAAGCGTGTGATGTTTGTATTTTCTCCCATAATTGTTATTTCTGATTTCTGTAAATCGCGTTTTGCATCTTAAGTTCTCACCATTCAAAGTTTTAAACTACAACAAAGCAGACGAAGTACGTAAAATTTAGCTGTTCTAGTGGGCCTACTTGGGCTTCAGTACGCCCATTGCCGATTGTTTCTGCCAGTTTAGAACAAAACCATTTAAACACTAAACAGAAAAGTTTGTGAATGGATTTAAGCAAAAATAGCCCATTACTCAAAATCCATTTGCAGATTGGGCCCCTATTTTTCCCAAAGATTTTGATGTCATTATTAGGCCTAAATTGCAGTAGGTCATTATTAGAAGTGCACAAGATAACCGAAACCGTAACCGGTTATTAACCGCTCGAGAAAGTGAGAGGGTGTTGTTACTATATACTGATTAACATTAGGAATCTATGATTTATATGTTTATAAAAGTTATATGAGATTAAGGGCATATAATTAATAACTATATAAATTACTAATAATATGTTTCCGTTGTAACCAAAACTAATCTAAAAACCAAAATAATAATATAGTTTTGGATCTATAAGCCTGTAATTTATAGTTGTTAGTTATATAAAAGTGTGTCAAGAAGTATTTGTAGCAGGGTCGGTCTAACGTTTTTGGAGGCGTTAAGCGAACTAAAAAGTCGGGCCCTATTGAATTGGTATAAAGAAAATCAAAAAATCAATCCTTTTCTATAGCTAACATGAGTAATGCCTTACAAGCCAACAAATTAGCAATAAGAAATTAAGAATCACTAATCGTCTAACCTCTTTTTCGAGTATTGAATACTTGACAACCCTAAAAATATATTTATGTAGATGATGAAAAATTAGTTGTTACATGTTGAGAATCTGCAATTGAGATTTGAGACATTAAATAACCATAGCGATAATTATCCCTGATGTCGGCCCTAATTTCGTCAAATCCGCAATTAGTTTCATATTGGTTACTCAAAAGATGCCGCAAGTAACGAGGGTTGGTGTGTTGCATCGCTGCTTCTCGATTCTAGAATGAAACATGCATGGACAGTGTAGACTTCTAGAGTAAAATCCTAAATCTTGTGTCAATAAACTTTCTTCAAACAAGCCAAAAACAAGTCTACTGTATGAAAAGGAAAAAAAACGGAGACCTTTGTTTTTTTTGTAGCCCTAGACTTTAGCCTAAGGTGATAAGTCTAACAGAGCCGACCCTTGTTCATAGATAAAAAGATTATAGATTATTATAATTACACTAGTATAGATATTAATCGTGTATGTGATTATGTTGTGAAAGAAGCATATGGTAGTTTTACATTTTTATAACACTACTTTGAGCAGCTTATATTTAAATCAAAAATCAAAATTTGGTACTCTTTCTATAATCGATTGGATATTCAAAATCACGAACCGAAGCAAGTGATATCATGGTTGTCGTTGACACGAGATTAGAGATGTGAAAACAACGATACGAAAAAAAAAAACATGGAAGCACTATCGAGGCACGTGATACCCTCATCCACAAGCACGTGCCTGGCATTAGGAGTTTACCGCCATATTCATTTTAATCAATTTTCATCAATCCACATGCACACATTATCATTTTCACCACCTTATATTATAATCTCCATATATTGCTGCTTATTAAATAATACTTAAAATATAAGAAACGATTGACAAAAATGATATTTTAATTAAACGATTTTATTGATATATTAGTTTTAATTAATGTTTGTGTGTCTAGAGTTTAATTCTTGATAAAAGAATCTACCACAGAGAACCCAATGCTCCCTTCCCTACCATTATATCCTTGTTTATCGGTAGTGGCGGAGCTTGATCAAAAGTTCTGTAGAGAGGGCGGAAAGTCATAAGACCCAATTTATATATTATATAAATATTTAGACAAAATAACGGGAGAGGCGATTCTTTACAATTTTAAAATCTTTGAACCAAAAATTGGAAATTTCATAATTCTAACCGCAACATTTTGGGGGGTGGCACCCAGTGGCGGACCCAGGATTTTTTCCAACGGGGTCCATTTTTTCGGTTTTCAAAATTTTCATAACAAAACGTTAAAATTTTCGGGTCCGTCTTCGTTCGGGTCGAGTCAGAGCGAGGTTTGAATTAGATTTAGAAAAAAAAAAAAACATGCTATACAAGGATTGAACTCATAACCCGTTGTTGGTAAAGAAAAGGGTTTACCATTATACCAACTTTCTATTTCTTTCTATGGGGTCCACCTAATTGTATTTATGAGTTCCTTATAAAAATTGATATACGATCTACTAACTTTTTAAAAAACATTGGGGTCCGGGGACCCTGACCCGTTCAATGTGGGTCCGCCCCTGGTTGCACCCCCGGGTATCAACTAAGCTACACCCCTGCTTATCGGGAACAATTTTTAAATGTTCATCACAAATCCAATACCATCTATAATATTACAACTCTCCAATAATATTCCTACTTATCTTATATTGTTTCAAGCATAGATCTCTTATGTTTGTAGTCTAGAAAGAATCGTTACACGTCAACTAGAATTCGAAGCTAGCTAAAAGATCAAGTAATCCGTTAGAAGTTGACTCGTCTGCTTAGAAACCTTGTATGTGTTTGTGTTTATAATGCATACATACAATATATATAGTCATATAGATATGGACATACCGGTCTCGTCAAACTCTTAGGATTAGTATGTTAACATGCAAACAAATGGGTATTGAGATAATTAATTATTATACCCACTCAATTGCAATTAGGGTTGTCCAAAAAGCTCGCTCGATATAGTTCGGTTTTAAACGGAGCTGAGCCGACTCGGCTCAGTTAAAAAGTGAACCTAACTCGGCTCGGCTCGGTTTGGCTCGCTTGCTAGCTCGGCTCGGTTTGGCTCGCTTGCTAGCTCGGCTCGGCTTAGTTCGAATGATTTTACTTTTAATATATATTGTTTTATATACATTATAACATATCACAAAAAACTGATTATTATTTACATGTATTTAGGAGTGTAACTTGATATTTATAGCAAGAATACTTGGATGTTGATTACAATGCTAATGAACTTATATTATATTTCGTCGAAATTTAGAAATTACATTGTGTTGTTGAACTTGATTTTGGTTTGTAATGTATTAGATTGAGTTTATTTTTTATATATTATTTTGAACTATTAAAAAATTAAGAGCTATGTATTAATTTTTCTTTTCAAAATCGAATCAAACCAAGCCAAGCCGAACCTACTCGGTTTAAAACCAGGTCGAGCCCGAGCTTAGATTTCCAACTCGGTTTTAAATCAAAACCCGAGCTTGCCCTGACTCGACTCAGTTCTGCTCGTCAACAACCTTAATTGCAACGCGAGAAGGTGGTATATTAAAACTATTAATATAGATGATGATTCCCAAGACTACTTGGGGACAAGGGACCATGGTCACTAGGTAATACCTAGTAGGTATAATGTGGTTAGGAGAGTATATGGCCCACGTCTATGTGGGCGACTATTTTGGATGGTTTGGTTTGTGATAGTTGGTGTCACTCCATGGTGGTACGAAGGACGGTTCCCGACAGTAGAATCTGAAATTGATTATAGATCCAATGATATATTAAGAAAAATATCAAGAATGATACCAAGTGAAAGAGAACAACTAAAATGAGAATGAGAACTCATAAAAAGTCACATGATGGGAAATTCTAGTTTTCTTGACTCATAAAAAGTCACGTGACAAGTTTTAAGAGTTAGGCATCCATTATAATCCTATGATCAATGGTATAACCAACAAAGACACATGAAGTAGTACAAGGAGCATGTTCATGTAAAGAGAAAGTATCATTAAGAATAACCTAAAGGGTTATGTAGAGTAAAGTTCTCTTATAAATGACTTTAACGTACTAAACGTACAAATAGCAGGAAAAGGGCAAAAAAAAAAAAAAACGCGGTGACATTTTCATAATATTTGCTTGTAGGGTAATTATCAAAATTACTCTATAAATGATTCTGTAGTGTAGTTTTGATCTTGTAGAGTAATTTTGTAAAATGTTCTTATAGAGTATTTTTGATGAAAAAACTACACCTCACAAAAAAACCCTAAAAACCTAACCCCCCCACCCCACCCTTCAAAAACCTAAAAAAACCTTACCCCCTCCCCCCCCCCCCCCCCCCCCAAACTAAATGCTAAAAACTAAACCCCATAACTAAATGCTAAAAAAATTACAAACTTACTCTACAAGATCAAAATTACTCTACATGATCATTTGTAGAGTAACTTTGAATTGTATGTTGTTTGATAAACGTGCAGAGTAATTTTGATTCACTAGTAAAGTAATTTTGATGCAGAGTAATTTCGATACATTTGTAGAGTAATTTTGATAATTACCCTACAAGATCAAAATTACTATACAAGAACATTTTACAAAATTATTCTACAAACATCAAAATTATTATACAGGATCATTTGTAGAGTAATTTTGATAATTACTAATAATTACGAAAATGTCACCACGTTTTTTCAGCAAAACCTTAAGTTCGAACGTTTTGTACATTAAAGTTATTTGTATTTGATCTTTTGTCGGGTTATGTAACGAGACAACCAAAAATTTCAAGTATTAGAGACACATGAGTTCCGTCTGATATGTGTGTGCTTCACCTGGTTGACAGTGTGAGTGATGTGACGACGTCCATTATTGGTAGTTTTGCTTGAAATTACGTTTTAAAAGTTACATTACAGTTATTTTGAGATATATGTACTATCTAATACTCTCATAACATGTTTTGACGTCTATTTTAGTTTCGTTTTATCTCATTAAAATCGTAAAACTTACTTCTTCTTATCTCATTAAAGATAAGAAAGATATATAATTTAATAACTTTAAAATGTTAAAACTTGTGTATATGCATATTATGGCCACTTTATATTAAAAAATAGAGTAAAATGTCAAATTGGTCCTTGAGTTTAGGTCAATTTGTCACTTCAGTCAAAAAATGAAACTTTTAGTATCTAGATATCTGATGTTTCATTTTTATTGTCATTTCCATCCAATTGGCAAACTAGGTTAGAAATTTTGGTCCTTCTTGTCGTTTTCCTCATTTAAATGGGGGATATAATCGTCATTTTATGCCTGAACTCCATGAACTTCATCATTTAAATGAGGAAAACGACAAAAAAGAGCAAAAATTTCTAACCCAGTTTGCCAATTAGATGGAAATGACAAAAAAAAAAAAATGAAACCTCATGAACTAAGATATAAAAAGTTTCATTTTTAAAAACTGAACTGACTATTTTTTTACATTTTACTATAAAAAATGGGTAATCTATATTTGTTATAGCAAACACAAGAATCATATAAACATAGGATGACTTAGAACTCATACTAATAATAACCTTATAATTGTTTATTATCATTATTATCGTAATCAATGATTATTATTTATTATTGCCATGTTTAAAAATCCCTTTTAACAAGGATCTTGTTATAAAGCTTGGTGGCCTCACATGCCCAATTTTTTATATATATTTTCTCGTTTGTTTTTCTGTTTGTTGATGAGAATAAAACCCGAAACTCAATCCAAAACCTTCAATCCCAATTAGAATTTTAAACCATAATAATACACTTTCGAACCTCAACTAACTTTAAACATATTAAATAAATATACTTTCAGTTTGCATCTGATTCCCATACATTATTACGGATGGCAGCCATATGTTGATTCGCTAGCTTAGCTTCTAACTCAAGATTGGTCATATATTCCTTAAAACCACCAAATCAACATTTAAAACTTGAAGAAAACTTGACTTTACATTTAATCCACCCTTAATGCAATATATTAAGTGTCTAATATATAATATGAGCATCAAAACTTCTGAATGGTGAAAAATTATACGTAATATTTTGGTGAAGCATAAAGTTTGGTATGCTCATGTTGCGTACGATTGATGCAACATTTTATTTAGTATTTTTTTTTTGAACGGAACATTTTATTTAGTATGCCACAAGGTTTTAAGTTAATGCCTCTAATTGTCATCCAGGTCGACCGAAACATGACAAATAAACGACATGCTATTAAGTGCGTTCAGAGGATCGTTGATGTCTTCGACACAAATAAATATGCGTTCATGTTTGAGCTCACATATTTAACCTGTCAACCTACTGACCCGGAAACATTGTCCCGTTTGCGGTGTGCACATATAATGTATATATGTGTGGGCTTTCGGGGTGCAAAAGTTAAATTGACTAACGTTATTTTAATAATTTCGTGAAAATAACATTAAAATCGGCGGACGGTTAAACATGCATAATGTAGTGGTATTAATAGGCGACAGACAAAATGGTATATTCACTAATCGGTCTTAGTCCAGATTGTCATGTGCCTTATGTCCAAGGCTTGATGCAAAACTACTATCGAGCCGATGGTCTCACTGGAAGCAGACTCTCTATTCTTACGGGTAGAGGTAAGGTTGTCTACATTTTACACTCATCAGACCTTACCTTAGTTTTTGCTATTGGTGAGATTTACTGAGTACGGCGACGACGGTGGTAATGATGATGATGATGATGATGAATGTTTATAAATCAAAACTAATAATCTAGAAAAACAAAAATAAAAAAGAAAAATACTTACTAGTCCTTAATCCAATATCTATATAATATAATACTCTTCTTGAAACACTTGTTTTAGCATCGTATGGTCATGAACTCTGACAAACCATGTTTTACGTTGTATTTTGATGGTGTGAAACGTGTCCAGAAAACAATATTATTTAGCCCATCATTTTCCCTATATAGTAGTATTTATTTTGCGTGTCTCGCCTTCGTTTATTTATTAATACATAAAAAAGAACGATCCACAAAATAAACATAAGATTAGTTGAATGATAATAATTAAAAAATCACTCATTTTACAATGAGTGGCCATAACATATCTAGGTCAACTCTAAGGAATCCTATGGTGCTAAGGGGCTGTTTGGTTAAGCTTATTTTAGTGACTTATTTACTTATTTACTTTTTGAAAAGTTAAAAGGTGTTTGAGTTAGCTTATTATGTGAGAGGAATAAGTAAATAAGTCATTCCATTATGACTTATTTGCTTTTCAAATAAGCAAATAAGTAAATAAGTCAAAAAAATAAGCTTAGCCAAACAGCCCCTAAAACATACGTATGATTTTGCATTGCGTCAACCACATCAAATTATATCAATAAACCTCTATGTCAGCAACAGGCGGCTTGTAACCTGGTGGTATCGTAGTAACGTGTGCCCTTCGGTGATGTGGATTTTAGTCTTATAGAGAAGATGATTTTAGTCTTATAGAAAAAATTGGTGTAAGACTTAAAAGTAAATTTAACAAGTGCATGAGTTTGACGTTCTAAATTATATCATTGTTGACACCACCACCACCTGTTATCATTGATACCTCTAGGATACTACCATCACTGCACCCTCCGCCACCAGTCCACCACCTTCACATGTTGCCACTAGTCGCGATAAAAATATAACGGGTAACCTAATTGATACGTTTTCATCTGAGTTGTCTCGTTAGAATGTATGTCCATGTTGGTCAAAAACTATTTTAACCCCAACCAAATCAACACTTTCTTAAAAGAGTTAACCATAAACCAATATTCTCATAACTCGTTCTGACCCGAACCTGATACCCAACTCAACTAACATACCCGTTTATTGTATGTGTATATGATTTGGTACTTAATTAAGCTTTACGATGGCAACTCCAAATCAAGTAATTGTGTCTTAAACACTCAAACATTGCACATTATTGATGTTAATATCATGTGAAAAGAAGCCAAAAACACAACATGTGTTTTGTGTATAAGAAAGACTTAAAAATGTTTTTCTCATATGTCAATAATGTGGAACGCACCCATTTCAAATGGGCAGCTGCTACGCTCCAAATCATTTATGAGTTATGACATTCAACACCCAAATAATTGATTGTCTAAGCCAACTCTTTTTGCATGTGGTCACCAACTAGCTTTCCATGGCCTCAATTCACCTATTTTGTCACACAAAAATGACTTCCAATTCCATTGGGGAAAGTTACATAATTGTTTTTTTTTTTCTTCTTAATTTGTAATTCTAGTGTTTTATTTTATTTACATGCTTACTTCTCCTACTGATTTATTACTTGCTACTATGTTTATTAGTCATTTTTATTTTATTATTACTTGCTACTAAGTTTATTAGTCATCTTTACTTTATAATTAACTAACTTCATTTCGATTTAGATATGGAATTTACTCGGATGTTATGGATTTAATTCCTAACTAGTGAGATTCCTCCGCGCTTCGTGGCGGAAATCAGTCGGTATTAGTTCGGTTCGTTACGGTATTGGCATTTGCTATAGTATCATTCCAAAGAGGAAACATAACATCAGTCGAAAACAATAAAAACGAATATCGATACCAGTAATGATCTTGTTCAGTTGATATTGGTTATGTTCGTTTGCATTCTTTGTTTATTATATTTCAACATTGCAATATTTTTTTTGAAAACGGATGTTGTATTGCTGTCGTACCAAACCGAAGTAAAACTGATTAAACAATATATGTATCAATCGGTACCAATATTTAATTTTATTGTTAGTGCTTTCCATAAACTGGCACCCTATCGTTACGATATCATATCGAACTGAACCGAACAAAATAGGTACCGATATGCATCCATTTTATAGTATTTTGTTTGATAACACATACTTTGACCGTATCTTAAAAGTAATATAAGAATAAATATGATTAAAATCAATTAAAGTAATAAAACAATAAAATAACAAAAACTAAAAAACAATATTAAACAAAAATATTGAAGTACTCTTCATGGTGATTTTCTATTCATATAGATAATAATAATAATAATCATTTGGTAGATGTTTAGTTTCTTGATCCTTGGATATAAGTATCGAAAGTTCTTTTTTTATTCCTTTTATTTTTTATATTGTTTCCTATTTTTTTTTCTTTGTTTTACATCTATACCAGGTTACAGAAAACTCATATAGGGCCATTCTAAAAAATAAGAAATATAATCTATTTCTATTATATATAATAAACATGAAGATTTGGGCTGATGTGGCATTAGATTAGAGCCTCTACGATTGGGTTTTGGCGGGAAAATGGATGGATCTTGGAAAAGCTCGCGGATCCTTTTTTTCATTTTTTTTCATGGATCCGACTTACGGATTACCCGTATGTTTGACCCGGTTATATAAATTTCCTAATAAGCCTAAATCCTTCAATTGCCTCATGTTTTCCTTCACGAACCCTAATCTCTGTCGCCGCTGATCAAGAAAATCCACCATCTCTTACGATTTCATTAACATCTGGTAAGTCAATGTATCCATTCTTATTTTGCTATGATTTCTTCTGTCTTTCATGGATGATTTCATTCGATTTCATCCATTTCTTCTATCTTTCATCGATTATTTCGTTCATCGATGATTTTCTCTGAGCTTGATCCTATTTAGATCATCTTCAAGTACATGCCTGACGAGGCTCGATTTTTGAAGGCATACGATTAGCTGCGGCGGCTAGGGTTCCTTCTCTCTCGATCTTCAGTGCGATTCGATAGAGGAAGATAGTTATGGTGGTGGTGGCCTGTAGAGGAACCATGGCAGCGAGATGGGTTGATTTAGGGTTTTGTCCAACAATGGTCGTGCACGGCAAGGACTACAGGGTGGCTGCTAGGGTTTCAAGCTCTTTAGGTTTTGTTTTGTAAAATATGTTTTAATTATGTATAGAGTTTTACTGAAGTATGTATCAATTCAATTATTGCAACCTCTTATTTACCGATCCTTCTCTTTTTTTTTATCTCTTGTGTTCTAAGTGTAGGTAATTGGCATCAACTCTACAACCTTGGCTGGCTATATAGCATCATTGCAAAAGCTTCAATCAAAGAAACCATCGACGCCTGGCGAGCTGGATAGAGGGACTGGCAGTGAAAAATTGGTATTAATTTGTTTTTTTCAAAATATATATCCATAGAAACAATTTATTGTTCTTGAATGAAATTGTCATGGTGGATCAACAAATATCTTTACTAACTTCTTTCAGTGCAGATTCCATAAAACTTGCAACAATGAGTATCAAAAATCTGGAAGAGCTGTTGGTGCATATAGCCACAGTCAGGTAATTAACTCCGTTGTAGCTCTGCAATTTGAACAAGTAGACACACATGCTTATCAGTTGAAACATGCCAGAAAAAGCCATGGCTATTTAAGTAAGTCACGGACACGTTATGGTTTGGTTTTGGCATCAGGTTATTAAAGGATTGCGCGACACCATTGCTGCTGGTATTGAAGCCCGGGATGGTTTTCCTGCTGATCCAAATGATATCTTCTTGACAGAAGGTGCAAGTCCATGGGTAAAATATTACTGTTTGATCTAGAAAGTCATTTGAAACTGCACGGGCATGTAAAAGTGACCATCTTTAGTATATTCCCATTCCAGGTTCATATGATGATGCAGTTATTAATAAGATCAGAGAATGCTGGTCAATGATACACATTTGACGAGGTAAGACCTTCACTTAGTTTCTTTTTTTTTTTGGTAGTTACATTTTGCTGGTGTTCTTACTGTGATATGATGCAGATAAAGGTTTTGTTTCTGATACTAATGGATCTTTGACAAGTTGACTTTGCTTAAATTGATATGACAGAGGACTAAAACAATGCCGCCTTGAGGATATTGATAAGAAAAAAGGTAGGGCTCTATTCATTTCTCTCACGGGTCAAGGAAAAGAGGGCAGGCACTTGACATAATAAAGTTGAATTTTGTATAAAATCCTATGAGTTTTTGGGAAACATTTGTGTTAAAGTTGACTGTTGATGCTAGAAATCGACCCGTTGTAGTTATGTTTCTTCCTCGATCTCATTTGGTTCTCTAATCGTTTGCGTTCGAAAGTGAAATATGTTGAAGGCGAACGCCTTTTATTTTGAAAAAACATGGACATTTTGTTTTCTGGAGAAAACATTGCAGGGTGGTAACTGGGATTACTTGGTATGTGTTTTAGTAGCTCTTTGTAACAACTTTTTATAATCTTTACATAGCTAACAAAATGTTTGGTATTCACAGTTAACAAATAAGCAGGAGGACAGGGATCAAGTTGTAATTCTTTTCCAGGATATGCATGAAGTTGTGACCAGAGACATAATGGAAGAACCAAAGTAAAACCTTTCCTGTATCTGCTTCTATAGTTGTATTTTACTTTCTGTAATTCTTACATTTTATTTTTTCTCTCCGTGTATAGTATGGATGGGCAAGGATACGAGGTGGATGAACAATACCAGTTGTTTCAACCTGCAGGAGCAATCCTGTTCCCGACTCAAGAATCAGAAGCTTGGAAGGAAAAATAACTTTTCCAAAAAATTACACACATGTTGAGGTCTTAGTATATTCTTCTCACACGGTGTTCTTTTGTAGATCAATAGGTTGTACTTACTGCTTACAGTTAAGGAATCTGCTATGGACGTGCCTTCAAACTTGGAAGCGAGAAGACGAATATCCTTCTTCTCCAATTCATTGTTTATGGATATGCCCTCAGCCCCTAAAGTTCGCAATATGCTTTCCTTCTCGTAAGTTTGTATGATTTATGCAGCGTATCCTCTAGACCATTCTGCACGAGTATAACATGAACAATGTGTTTTTTCATGTTTCTAAATCTGTGTATTTATATGGTTTTATGGCAGTGTGCACACCCCTTACTACAATGAGGAGGTTCTCTTTTCGTTGCATGATTTGGAAGTCCAAAACGAGGATGGAGTATCAATCCTCTTCTATTTGCAAAAGATTTTCCCAGGTTTGTCGTATTCTGTTAGGTGCTTACATGGCACCGTTGTGTGTGTGTGTGTGTGTGTGTGTGTGTGTGTATGCAGGTATATAATTGACCGGTGATGATCTATATAGATGAGTGGAACAACTTTCTTGAGAGAGTGGGTTGTCACAATGAAGATGACTTAAAAGGAAACGATGAGTTAGAAGATCAACTACGTCTTTGGGCTTCTTATAGAGGACAACCTTGACCAAAACCGGTACATGTTGACCTTTAGTTTACTCGCCTTCGACATTCTACCAATTTGGTTAAACTGGTCCCATTTAATTTATGGCAGTTAGGGGGATGATGTATTATTGCAAAGCTTTGGAGCTTCAGGCTTTCCTTGATATGGCTAAAGATGATGGTACATAGCCGTTTTGTTGTTATAAATGAAGTTTGACGTTGACAGAATTGTTAATTCTGTTATGGATTTTGACCAGATTTGATGGAAGGGTATAAGGCGATCGAATTAAATGAGGATCAGATGAAGGGAGAATGGTCATTGTAGGCTCAGTGTCAAGCAGTGGCTGATATGAAGTTTACATACGTGGTCTCATGCCAACAGTATGGAATACAAAAGAGATCTGGTGATGCACGTGCACAAAATGTTCTTAGACTAATGACAGAGTACCCGTCTCTACGTGTTGCTTACATGAGGAACCTAACAAAGATGCAACCAAAAGAGTACCCGTCCTCTGAAGGGAAAGCATAAGAAACACTGCATTCACCTGTAAGTGGGTTGCATAATGTGTCCATTAATGCATTGTGCAGGATTTCAGCAGCTCTGAAGATTCTGCAGTATGCTTCAACTTCGACTATATCTCCTGGAAGCGGGCCCACCCAAGGTAACTGTGTCAAATTGTGGGATTGGTATGTCTAGAAAATTACAAACAAACAAATTAGGTTCTGCAACACTAGCAGAATGCAAGAGATAGAAATGGCAAAATCTTGAGTTCCAACAAAGAATTCTCATGTTTCAAGTTTCTTCAGTTCCAACAAAGAATTCTCATGTTAATATGGTGGATTCTCTGATTAGCGATAAAAGGAGTCTTTATTTGGAGCGCTTCCAATGGGATACATGTCACTGAACTACTTTTATTATGTGGTCTTTTTTAGTCGCTATTTTCATTTGGCATTGAAGTTACTATATGAATAAGAGTTGATTTTGTAAGTAGGCTACTGGAACTTATGGGCTCATGCAGTATCGCCTTCCCCCGGTGCAGAATCAGCCCGCTTTTACCAACGTGAGCCCAACTCAAGCAAGTGCATTACGAGCAGGCTCTCCAAGAAACTATGCGGTTCCACCAGCCGGTTATATGGGCTCTGCTTATCCAACCGTTCCCAGGCTTCAATATCCTCTGGCATTTTCTGGCGGAATCAGGCCTTTCAGTGGCCCGTCTAGCCCAGTACCACCAGAAGCTGCAAATAACCATGCCGCCACTTCTTCAACTGTCAGTGGAAGTACCCCAGATCATGTTGAAGGTTGTTAAAAATCTTTTTTTGTGGATCACTTCTTTATTTTCTTTTGAGCTCATGTTACATATTTTACTTTTGATTTTGGTTATAACGTATCTGAACTATAGTTATAGCTAGAATGAATGAGTTGTGTTTTATTTAGGATTTGATTAGAGTGAGATTGTACGTAAGTCGACTAATTTGAAAAAATAAATAGTTAGGCTTCTATTTGGGCTTATTGCTGACATGATGAACATGACATGATGTGTTTGATTTGTACAGGTGGAGGTACATGCAAGAGAAGGGAGGGGTGTGAACATCAACATGTTGTGTGGGCGCAGACCGTGTCTGTTGCTGTCAACATTGAGGTCCCTGGAGAATTTTGGGCTGGATATTCGACAAGCTGTCATAAACTGTTTCAATGGGTTTGCTTTGGATGTATTTCGAGCTCAGGTATTGTTACTAAGACTGCCAAAACGGGTAGGTCAGGTCAGGAAAAGAAAGTGTTAACGGAAGGTAGACGAGCGATTTTTCAGTTAAACTGCGAGGGTGTTGTTCCGGAACTAATGGCGTATGAGTGTTATTTTTGTGCTTTGTGTAATGCGATGAAACTTGATGATGCGGAAGTTTTGTTGAAGAAGATGATGAGTGGTAAAGGAAACAATAACCAAAACCGTAAAATATTGTTACTTATTCAGGTATAGGAAACAGTGATAAAGCTTTGGATAAACTTTTTCATCTTAGATGAGCACAGCCAGCATGAATTTTAAAGTAAATATATCCTCATGTTCATCTAAATATGTAATTGTAGTTCACATCTTGATTATAGTTTGCTGTTTTTGATTTGTTCTAGCGCGTTGCATATGGTATACAAACTGTTGTTGAAGGTGGTCTAGATGTATTCGTAGTAAGTTTTTTAACGCATTACTTTATTTCAGTCTACGTAAATTGTTTTTAATATTAATGTCTTTGTTGAGTATTTTGTGACTTCAGGTGGTCGTAGAGACCAAGAGACGAAGACTTGATCTACCCAAGCTGTGGAAATGTCAATTTATTTGTTTTGAACAACTTGTAATATGCGCCACTGCACGCAACCTAGATCATAGTTCTGTAAGTTACTAATTCCTACAATTTGTTTACTGTTTATACCATATAATATACTAAAAAGATTATAGCAAGCTTTAAATAGGAACCGGGTAGAAAACACACCTATGTTAAATAATAAATCAAACAAACCGATAATAAAACAAGCAAAGAAATATCATAACGTGTATGCGTGAGAGATATACTAACTCCTGTTTGGCAGTTTCTGAATACTTATTGAGGGTACAATTTGTTGTACCTTTTTATTATTTGCTAATTTGTTTTTAAAGAAAAATATGGGTGTACGATGTAGCAGTTTAAAGAACTCTTTGTGGGTTTTTCTTCATTTAGATTTAACATTTTTTTACTTAAAAACAAAATCCTGATTTTGGCATATGTTTCAATTCTGCAATATCGTATGCATTAGCTATGCAGTTAATATCGGTGATATATCAATTTTCAAGCCCGTGTATTATTACTAAGCTAGCAAGCATGGCAAAAGGTACGGGTCGGGTTGGTTTTCACATGTTTTAACCATTAGCGATAATATATGTAAATTTGGAGTGACCAATTCAAGAAACGGGTAATGGATTGTTTCTTGATTTAGATCTACAAGGAAATGGCAACTAAAGGCAAGGAGATATACTAGAGCGAAATGACGCATTACAAAGTGGAGGCGAGTTTAATATGTTATTCTTTTTGTATGATTTTAATTAAGTATTAATCAATCATAAATAGATTAATATGTCATTCTTTTTGTATGATTTTAATATATCATTCTTTTTGTATGATTTGAGTTTGGTTTTATTTCCTTGAAAATTTTTTGTTATCTATTTCTCTAGGTATATATTACATAGAGTATGAGTGTGAAGAGTGATTGAAGAAGTCAAAGCCGTCAGCAATCCTTTGGGTAAAAAAAATAGATCGAAATAAGTTGTAATAGTTTTTTGGCCGTGTCTTGGCGCTTTATTTTGGGTGTGTATTGTAGTATGGCTAATGGATTGCCTCCACGCACTGTAATATGTTTCTTTTTTGAGGATTCTGTACAACTGGTGTTTGCTACTCGCAAGATTTCTAATGATATTATGTTGGCCTTTAAAAAAAACCTGGCTCAAGTTGAAAAAATACTACATTTGGTAAACGAAGTTTGAACGAGAGAGAGTACACTCTTTTGGATAGATAATTGTTTAGATGGCGGAGCAACTTTATAACTCTAATTATGGCCAACATATTAATGTCATAAAGAAGTCTTTGGTAGCTTATAATGTAAACTGTTGCTTTTTGATTTCATATAACATGTCACTTATTTTTTATCATTTTATTTAAGTATGTATAACTTTCTCCAGCCCGGGAAGCATTTCCCGGGTGATAACCTAGTATAGGATATAATAGTGATAATGCTAAACAACATATTAAAATTGGTGATTTTTTCTTTGATAGTTTTAATCATACAAATATCTACAGTTTGGTGGAAACAGATATATAGAGGTTAGATTCGAATTTTTTATTCATATTTCTTTTAAACGTCCAATGAAATAAAAATCCAATTATCCGGGTAACTCAATGATATAATTCGACCTTATTCGCCTGCAACCGCAGACAACGCTAGGTACCAGTTCCAGAGAAAACTGGCCGTCTGAACGCCCACCACGGTAAAACCCGGTTATAATCAAATGTGAACTTATGACTTCTAGCCTCAAACCCAAATCTTCACTTCTCCTCTGATACCAATTGAGCCATAGCTCATTAGCTTATTTTATTCACATTAAAAGATAATTCGACATGTAGATCCGGCCTCACCCCACCCAACCCTGACACAACGAATTAAACACGTCAAAATATATATAATTTGATAATATATAAATATATATGATTATATTATATTTATATAATCAATAAACTGGACTTGTAAATGTAGCGATTATAAACGAGGTTCATTTTTTGGTTCAATCTTAGTTTGAGCTCAACTCAAGTCGATATTTCAAAAAGTCTAAGGATGAAGAGGGCACTTTATGCGAACCAAAAACAACATATCAATGATCCAAAATAAACCGGACACTCTAAATTCAGGTTCATGAACCAAAATTTTGAATGTCCATTTTCTTTGAGTCAATGAATGAGTGTCACCTAATTTCCTAGACTTCCACTCTTTGAACCATAATCGGGTTCATTAGCCAAAATCACATCTCACTATGTTTGCGGTGGTGATCCATTTGATACCAAACCATCCCAAACCCCATCATAAGAGTGCCCCCATCACCCTTAACTCCCCTAAGTAAAGAGTTTATACCTTGTATAGTAATATAGTATTAACATACTTCTATTTTTCGATTAATATGCCAATTACAAATAAGTGGAATGGAAACGGGTAACAAGTTGAGCCGCAAACTCCTTTTGAATAGCAAAAGCGATAATACTAAAGACAAGGCGAGTTTTATGGGTCAGGAAATTACTATGCACAACTCGCTAGACCCTTTTTCGGAATTTCACGGCCTCTGGGGCTAAGGAACCAAATGTATCAAAAGAAAATGGGATAAACACGTGTTGATTCTCTAAACAAGTTTTCTTGTGTTTATCGGCTTTGTATGATTCCACCTTCGACGTTGCCTGACCCACAACAATCTCATTATTCCTAATCCCAACAAGAAGGGATATTTCCGTAAAATTTTGTCACACCCCGATATTTCCACATATTACCGGTGGGCCCGGCGGGGAGTATCGTAACGTAGTTGATATCATCATAGTCAATACACACAATATAATAGCACAGCGAAAGGCTTGGTGAATAAACTATTACAAACCATAATGTCTGAGTGTTCGAGTTTATGAATATACAGACTGGAATGCAATAAGATCCACAGGCGGATCATAAATGTACAAAGAAACAAAAACAACAGACTTCAGGTATCTTATGGATTTGCAAGATCCTCTATAGACACCCTATAGCTCCAGCCTATTACGAGAGGTACCTGTCAAATCAGTCTTTAAGAAAATACGTCAGTTTACACTGGTAAATACAATTAACTAACTCTTTTGAAAAACATTTATGAAAATTGATTTAAGTGCACATGGCACAAATCTTTTATAACTTGGGACAATTATTTAATTATAATCTTGTATACATATTTACATGTTTGTCTTACAATTGGGGCCGGTTTGGAAGCCGGTCATGATTAATCGACTCACCACTTATAAAACCCACAGAGGAGTTATCCCCAACTTGTGAGTAATTTAATATTTAGCATTTGCATCTGTCATGTGTATGCCTACACCCCGTGCATAGGTCGTGGCCATTAATAACTTAAATGAGCCGAGGATATCCAAGACACAGTCGTTAACCCCCAATGTTTATGTTATCAAACAAAACATATTAAAACAGGTTACGCAGATTTATTAAATCACAATCCGATTAAATGATCTCATACCCGACCAAGCGGTATTAATATACCGTATCCCAAGCCCCTATAAGGGAAAATAAGTTAAAAGTATTTACCTGATGCTAACAGTAAAATCCTAAAGCATTTTTGAAGGCACCTTCTACCGGAAGCTATTTAATCTGTATAGAAGGTTTATTAACCTATTAGGATGCTAACGGGTCTTTAATTTAGTCAAGGACTTAGACCGGCTAGCTAGAAAGAAACCTTTCGATTCTAAACGCTAGATTAAGCGGAGACCGGAATAGAATGTGGCTTAGACCCGACAAGCTTGGATACTTGTATAATATGGGTAAACTAAACACATTCTGGAAATTGAGAATTAAATGATAAGGTTAAGCCCGTTTCGGCTATTTTACGTAAATTAGTCACGTAAACCGATCCGAACGCATAAACGCGTAACGGGTCACCAAATAAATTATATACAGGTCTTAATCGTTATTATGCTCAAATTATGTTATTACATCAGTAAGATGTTAACATATATGCCCAAAAAGTAATTTTAACCAAAATAAGTCCCATAAGGGCATTTTAGTAATTTTAATGCCCATAAAAGAGTTTAAATATTAAACTGAGTTACAGGTCTGATTTAATCAGTAAAAATATGTATTTTTATAAGTTATAACAGTAGGTTTCTTTAGAAATATGAAATTTATCTTATATAATCAAACCATGCACCGTAGAGGCATTTTGGTAATTTCACATAAGCTTTAAAGCTAAAAATAGACTTCTGAGTTTAAAAACTTTGGCTTACTGTTTAATTATATAAATTATCTTAAAACATCAGTGGGTAATAAGTTTTATATGCTAAAAATAGTTTTGACCCATACTAGGTGCTAAAAATGCTTAAAAGTCGGTTTTAAGGGATATTCGGGTTAAAATAGGAAATCTGTGTTTTTGATTAGTTTATAAAGTTTAAAATGTTTTATTTATCATATAAAATCAGTAGCAACAAGTTTGACATCAAAATGTTATGTAAAACTCATTTTATGCACAAAAAGGGTAAAACCGACAATTACCGAATTCAAGCTATAATCCTATGTTATGCTCAGCCTAAAAATAAATAAAAATCTTCAAAAATCCCAAAATATTATTTTACATTAGTAGGTAAAAAGTTTGGTATCAAAAATCGGGTTTAGATAGGCTTTATGCTAATTACGTCATTTAAATAACAAAAAGCTTCTTAATTACGCTATTGAGCATAACTCCTATTCTAGACCTCAAACTGATGTCAAATTTCCGGGACATGTCTAAATATCAGTAGTAAAGGTGTTAGTCCATTCACATTGCTAAAAATCTCAGTTGTGTGTAAAAAGGGCGTTTATGGCATTTTTAAGCATAATTACGATCAAGTGCATATAATTCAAACCATTAGGCACCATGCAATATAACTCCAGAGGGTTATACTACTAAGTAATGTGGTCCTTATGGAAGCTTAAAACATGGAAGAATTAAGCTTGAACGGGTCAGAACTGAAAGTCAAAGCAAAAGTCAAGCTTTTACGACTTTCGGTTATAAACTAACCTTAGACTATTAATTGTCGGGTTAGGACTGATAAAACATGTTTTAATATTAATTACCAAGTCATTAGAATGTTAGAATATAATTTAGAACCTCTGGTTTATTAATTTTAATCATTTTCAAACATCCTGTCCAGTTTGACTTTTTGTCAAACTACTTTGACCCGACAATTGACTAGTCAAACAAGATAATTAGGAGGTGCCCTTTTAGGGGTTAATCACCTACCTTAATATGGTCTCATAACCACTTTCAATTTGATCAGTGGCTGGTCCATATGTAAATAAAGCGAAAGTCAAACTTAATTTACGATAAGTTTGACTTTTAAGTAATTAAACAAATTAAAACGACTAAGCAAGTAATTAAAGGCTTGCTAAAGGTCCTAGCTGTCTTTTCTACCCTTGATAGTCTTCTCCTACTGATGCAAGCTCCAGAGACAAGTCCTTAATGAAGTTGTTGCAAATGATGTGCCAAGAACACTACATAAGTGTTTCTTATATAGGAATTTCCAAGTGTCTTGATTACTTCCAGGTGTTAAGGGACATTCTAGGATCACCCCAGGTGTCCTAGATGATTTATAAACCGACTTATAGCTCCTAGAAATCGATATCTTTGAGGTTAAGGCGGTGGAACAGGCTAAAAACATACATATGTCCATTTTTCTGCGCTGGTGACTGTCAGGCGTGCCGCGTAAGATATAGAGGGGTCTTACGCGGGCCGCGTAGGCCTTCTGATCTGACAAAACAACTTTGTAACTTGGCAGCTTTAGTCCCTGGTCCATTTAAACCTTATATAACCTCATTTTTAACATATAAGGCCCTTATAGTCAGTTTGTTGAGGCTCAAGGATGAATAAACTAACTTCGTTAGGCTCGGGTTCATTAATTACCATTATGAATGCAAGTTTCATCAAGTTGACACTTATAGCCCAAAGTCTTGAAAACATGCTTAACGATCTCGAAACCACGTGAAACTTTTATCACTTATTCTTGGGAGTGTATTTGAATATTTCGAAGCCTCGGTTTCGTTAAAAGGTCACTCAGAGGTCAGAATCAACATGTTGACACGTTTAACCCTTGTAATTTAATAATCTTCCGATTATTTTCATAAACGGCTTCTTATATCCAATCAATCACTCGCTTAAGAATATTTTCATCATGTATGGTCATTCAAAGGCACAAGTTTGGCATGTTGACACTTTTAGTCCCTGCGGTTTCATAGTTTCACTGTTTGACAACTTTAGTCCTTCAAACTCAATCTTTTACACCTTTAGAGTTTTGGACACGTGTCCTTACATAATTGGACACGTTTTTACGTGGTGTTACAAATTCACACAAACGTATTTTCCTTCTGCTCATTTAAACACAAAAATATCAGTTTACCAAATAGTAGACTTCCCATCAAAATCATACGAATCCGTCAAAAAGTATCTATACTATCTATTAAAGGAGCTTAGAAGCTGACGTAATTTTGCCTACGTGTCAACTAACCAGGAAACCCTAATTGAGACACCCAAGTGATTCTGCACAAACCCTACATATTTCAGAACAATCAGAATCAGGATCAGGACCCCTAAAACTCAAGGGGGGTATTTCCTACTTAACGATTATCCATATAAAACTCTGTCAAATTCGAATTTTACGATTTTATCAACTCAGCAAGGCTAGTCCAGGACGTGGCTACCCTATAATAGCTACGTGTCCCTTGCGCACCGTAAGGGATTAGGCTTACGGTGCGCAAGCCTGGTCAAAATTTGGGTATAAATAGCAGACTTTGGGACTGGAATTTGGGCGCTTGAACGACGTAAAAACTCATAATACACACTGAGTTACGTTCTGTTTACTATCAAAATCACTAATTAGTATAGCGGGGTGCTGCTACGATACAGGGTATTAACTCGATCGCTGCTACGATTCAATGTCCGATCGATGGAAACTATCCGATGGATGTTTAAGCGCTATCCTTTGTCATTAGTCGTGATTCCGACAGGATGTTTGAGTACCACCCGAATTCGGGGAATACTTTGTCATTCGTTGTGAATCCGATGGATGTTTAAGTGATTGCACTTTGTCATTCGTTGTGAGGGTTTTAATCTCGTGAGTTATCGTAAAAGCTGTATTAGTTACCTACCTAGTTCGTGTGCACTAGGTTACAAGGCTAAATCAATAGGCTAAGCTCTGCCTGTATAAA
Source organism: Helianthus tuberosus (assembly GCA_030545235.1). Taxonomy (NCBI): domain Eukaryota; kingdom Viridiplantae; phylum Streptophyta; class Magnoliopsida; order Asterales; family Asteraceae; genus Helianthus; species Helianthus tuberosus. The sequence goes on along the minus strand of CM060383.1, from coordinate 14,089,527 downwards.
TCTGCAATATATCAAGGCTTATCTATAGATTAAACTTTGCCGTATGAATCCGCATGCTTATAATGTGAGTCACTCTCTTTTTATCAAATTACTTTTGAAATCATGTTTATTTTCAAAGGTTATAATTACAGTGATTAAGTTTATGTAATCACCAAATTACAGCCGGTATGTGGGGTATTGTGCACATTACTACTGTTTTTATCACTTTAGGTGAGCGAACCTAATTAGTGATACTCGTCATTATTGGGTGAACGGACTCAATAGTGATATGACCACAGTCACGAAATGAGTCGATGACAAATACTGTGGGTAGTTGGTTGATATCTGAAACATTGTAATCTCCCTTAATACTGTAAATTATAACAAACAGGTCGTTTTATTAAATAGAATGATTCACTCAGTATTTCCCGCTGACAAAACCTTTTTAAAAACATGTTTCAGGTAATTACAGTAGATTGGATTAAGAGATGGATACGGCACTGAAAGGCATCAAGAAGTGGCTTATTTATTAATTAAATCAATTTAAGAAATATTGTTTTATGTAATAAAATTTATCTTTATTTAACCTACCATTGTAAAACATGGGTTTATCCCATCTATTTAATAAATAAAATCTGGTGTTTTCTAAACTCTGATATTTTTCCTAACTCACGGTCCTGATGAAATTTCCGCTGCAATATTTTTCAAAATAATCACCGGTACCACTGGGCTGTTCGCGACTCCCGATTCCGTCCAGGGTGGGTCGGGGGCCGTGACAGAAGGTGGTATCAGAGCCACTGCTTTAAGCCAATAGGTGTTGTGATAATAATACCTAAATTTATATAAAAAGAGTTAGGAGATTACTAGTAACTGGTAGCACACATGATAGCATTTAGACTTGAACTTAAGAAAAGATGCCTTAGTATAAACTTCAAGATAAGCTAAGTACTTGTGTAAATAAAGTATGATGGGTTTTGATATACCATAAGAATGGTAATTAGAATATTGCAAGATATGATAAATAAGCAAGAATTAATAGTAATTATCGCTTATTGATATTACTTGGTCTAGAATAAGATATGTTACGGGAATACAAATTTCCCTAATTCTGGATAAAATCCTAATAAAAAGGGCACTTTTAAAGATACTATTTATGGGAAATAGAAAATTTTCTCCGGCAAGACTGGGTATGGTGTAGCAGACTCTCCAGTTTGTCTGGATATACTGAGGTTACCTCTCCGGCGCGAATCGGATAAGACGGGGTATATAATATGTCAAACAAGTGACAAGATTTCCTTAAATAGTATCATGATCTGATATCTGAATTGCTTTGGAAATATGAATCTGTTAAAAACATGATCTTATAAAAGATATGTATATTACAGCATGTGAAATATGTGATTATATAGATATGTATATCTATAAGGAATTCCAAAAGCCAAATAGGAATAAAGCACAAGCATATGTGTCTATATTTCTTTATCAGGAATTTCTTTTCCGATATCAAACATTATTTCATTTGATCATCTGTCTCGTAACTCATGCGACAAAATAAACAATGGAAACTCTTTAAGTTGGGACACTATCAAAAGTATAAGAATTTCCAATACGTTACCATAAATTATTAACGCAACTAAGAAGAATGTAAAGTTATGCTAATGCACAAGAAAACACATGAAAATTTAAGTATAAATCCACAGACGTCAAAGTATAGCACACACGACTTCCAAGGCAAGACCTTTGGAAAATATAAATTGGGCACGATGACACCAATGGTAATTCCGTCAGTAGAAGAACTACTAATAAAAAAGAAGCACTTTGCCATGCGATCCTACAACCGACATGTGTAACAAGATTTCACAAACATCCGTGCACAGTCTAATCAGAGTCATAAGTATTATCACTGCAAAAAGGAGTCACATACCTTTGCAAATTCCCTATTTTATTTTTTATTTGACATTCCCTGGTAATGTCACTTAACAACTGTCACGGCCCCCGACCCGGTTTGACCCGTTTCAGGAGTCGCGGGACAGAAATCCCGTGGTATTTAATTAATTGAGTTTAACAGCGGAAGTTTATTATCAGGATCTTTTTAAAACTGAAATATTTCCCGATTATTTTATTTCATAACTCGGGATAAAACCCAGTAATTTACAATCATAAGATTTCACGAAGAAATCTTTTATTTTACAAAACATGTTTCTTTATTTTATCCTGAGCCACTTTCTTAAGCTTGTAGTGCTTCACGGCACTTTTCCTGGATCATAACAGATCCCCTGAAACATGTTTGAAAAAGGTTTTGTCAGCGGGAAATACTGAGTGAATCATTCTATTTACATAAAATGATGCATAGTTATTAATTACAGCATAAGAGCGATTACAATGGCTTCTATCTTATTTTTATCTGGCGCCGTGTCACAATGGTGACATGTCACAATGGTGACATGTCACAATGGTGACGATGGTCATACCACTATTAGATCAATGAACCTAAATAGTGATGATTATCCCTAGTAGGTCAATGAACCTAACTGGGAGAAAATTAGTAATGTGCACAATACCCCACTAGCCAGTGATTCAAGATATCCACGACGTAGTCCCTGTAATTATAACCCTTGAAAATAATTTGAGGTATTGTAAAATAGTTGATAAAAAGAGAATGACTCACATTGCGGATTTAATTTGAGCAGAGCCTAGCCTACTGATTAGCCTTTTTAACCTAAATTTAATAACAAGCACACAATTCTGGGTTAGTAATCAATACAGCATTTACAATAACTCACGAGATCAAACCCTCACAACGAATGACAAAGTGCAATCACTTAAACATCCATCGGATTCACAACGAATGACAGAGTATTCCCCGAGTTCAGGTGGTACTCAAACATCCTGTCGGAATCACGACGAATGACAAAGGATAACCCTAATGTGGGCAGCACTTAAACATCCATTGGATATATTGATCGATCGGACAATGAATCGTAATAGCGATCGAGTTAATACCCTGATTGTCGATTAGTGATCCGTGTGTGTTAATTGTGGTAAACAGAGCATAACTCGGTGTTTATTTCGAAGTTTTACGTTGAACCGAAGCCAGGAATCAAGTCCCAAGCCCCTTTATTTATACCCTAAATTTGCACCTCCCGCTAGTCGCGGAAGAATCCGTGGCACGTGCCGCGTATCGCCTGGGATGTCAAAATAGGGTAGGCCTGCTTCGTCACCTATCTAGCCCTGATGAGTCGACAACTTCGTAAAATTCGAATTTGACAGCGTTTTATAAGGATAATCGTTAGTAGGGTTTTATCCCCCCTGAGTTTTAGGGGCCCTGGTTCTAATTCCAATTATTCTGAAAATTTTAGGGTTTATACATAATCACTTGGGTTTCTTAATTAGGGTTTCCTATTGAATAAAATAATATAATAAATAAGACTTTTGATACGAGTTGTTACATTCTCCCCACCTTAATAAAAATCTCGTCCTCGAGATTTACTGGAATAATTGAGGATACTTTCGCTTCTTTTCTGATTCCAGTTCCCAAGTGTATTAGGGTCCTATCTTTGAATCCCACTTTACTTGAACTAACACTAATCGTTTGTGTTTTGAGAAATTCGATCTTTCTATCTTTTATCTGAAGAGGTTTCGCCACAAATTTTAACTTTTCGTTTACCTCTATATCTTGGAGAGGTACTACCAAAGATTCGTCAGATAGACATCTCTTGAGATTGGATACATAAAATACATCATGTACTCCAACTAACTCTCCTGGTAATTGTAAATGATAAGCAACTAGTCCTATATGTTGGATCACTGGAAATGGTCCTACGTACCTTGGATTTAGCTTTCCTTTCTTACCGAATCTAACAACTCCTTTTTCAAGGAGAAACTTTCAACAATACTCTGTCTCCAACTTGGAATTCTAATGGCTTTCGTCTATTATCTGTATAACTCTTCTGGCGATCTCTAGCCGTCTTCAGCCTTTCCTTCGTGATACTAAATATCACAATCGTAGTCCCTTAGGATTTTCATCCATCTCCTTTGCCTCATGTTTAATTCTTTTAGCCCAAATATATATATCTTAAATTCTTATGATTCGTATAGATAGTAAACTTACTTCCATACAGATAATGTCTCTAAATCTTAAGGGCAAAATTATGGCTCCTAATTCTAAATCATGAGTGGTATAGTTTTCTTCGTGCATTTTTCAATTGCCTTGATGCATACGCAATTACCTTTTTGCGTTGCATTAACACACCTCCAAATCCTAGCTTTGAAGCATCACCGTATACTTTAAAATCTTTTGTTCCTTTTGGTAAGGCTAAGATTGGAGCATTGGTTAATTTCTGTTTCAAGATTCTAAAGGCTTTTTCTTGTTTAAGTCCCCATTCAAACTTAACTGTTTTACAGATTAGCTTAGTTAATGGTATAGCTATCTTGGAAAAATAAACCGTCTATAGTATCCGGCTAAACCTACAAAAACTCCTAATTTCCATTGCGGATTGTGGAATCTTCCATTTGGTCATTGCTTCAATCTTAGCAGGATCTACATGAATACCTTCATGATTCACCATATGACCTAGAAATTGCACTTCTGGCAGCCAAAATTCACACTTCGAGAATTTGGTGTAAAGCTTCTCTTTTCTTAACAAAGTTAAGAGTGCATGCAAGTGCTGACAATGTTCTTCCTGACTTTTGGAATAAATAAGTATATCGTCGATGAAGATAATTACAAATTTATCCAATATAGTTTACAGATCCTATTCATCATTTCCATGAATGCTGCAGGGCATTCATTAATCCGAAGGGCATGATTGTAAACTCGTAATGACCATACATATTCCTGAAAGCAGTTTTAGGTATGTCTTCCTCTTGTATTTTTAATTGATGATATCCGGAACGTAAGTCGATCTTAGAAAAATATCTATTTCCCTGGAATTGATCGAATAAATCATCAATTCTAGGTAATGGGTATCGATTCTTAATTGTAACTTTATTCAATTCCCTATAATCAATCAAACCATCCTTTTTTCTTAATAAACAACACTGGTGACCCATACGGGGATAAACTAAGTTGTATGAAACCTTTACTTAATAATTCATCTAATTGCTTTCTTAGTTTTAATATTTCTGTGAGTGCTAACCGATAAGGTGCCTTGGCTATCGGTATAGTTCCTGGAATTAGATGAATCCTAAACTCTACTTCCCTATCTGGTGGTAATCCTAGTAACTTTTCTGGGAATACATCTGGGTATTCTGAGACTACAGAAATTTCCTTAAGTTCTTTATCTTTAGTATTAATTATTACTGAAATCATATATACTGTTCCTTGCTTTCGTTCATAATTAGCAACTTTCATTACTGATATGAACTTTATGGTTTTACATGGCTTATCTCCTGTAATCATTATTACTTTTCCAGTGGATGCACAAATTTCCATGGAATTCTTATCACAGATAATTCGAGCATGGTTTGTTTACTAACCAATCTATTCCTAACACAACATCGAATTCAACTAATTTCATATATAATAGGGTTGCAGAAAATTTATGACCTGAAAGTTCTATTTCTACTTTTTGTAAAACCTAATCTATTTTAACTGAATTTCCATCTGCGGTTTCTACTGTAGAAATTTGCCTAATACTGATTAAAGATAAGTTAAGAGTTTGGCGAAATGAAGTATTTATAAAACTTTGGTTTGCACCAGAGTTAAATAATACTTTTGTGTAAACGTTGTGAACTAAGAACGTACCGGCTATCACATCTGGAATGAGCTCTGCTTCCTTAGCAGTCAGTTGGAAGGCTCTTACATTCCTTTTTGCTCCTTCTGCATGTTTGGCTTTATTGTCAGATGGTTTGTTCAGTTTTGGACAATCTGGCCTAAGATCTCCAGCTTCTCCACAGTTGTAGCATACTGAAAATTTCTTCCTCCTGCAGTCTTCTTCTTGATGCCCCGGAATTTTGCAAAAATTGCAATATCCTTTGCATCTTCCAAAATGCTTCCTTTTGCAAGAATTGCAAAATGGACTAGTGGAAGATTGCCCATTTCCTCCTTTCTTGAAATTGCTATAGTTACCCGGACGGAATCCTTGGGTAATCTTTTGGGCTACTTCCTTCCTTCTATTTTCTTCTCTTGTCCGTACTAGTTCGTCAGTCAGAGTATTGGCTAAATCCACCGCATCATCAATCATGCGAGGTTTCGCAGCTTTGACGATATTACGGATTTCGGAAATTAATCCCCAAATATAACGAGAAATAAGTACCGGCTCTGGCGAAGCCAGGGTTGGTACTACTCGAGCATACTCGAAGAATGTCGTAGTATACCCTCGACAATCTACATCCACCATCCGGTGGGTTAGAAACTTATTTGTCATTTGTTCCTTTTCATACTCGGGACATAATTTTCTTTCTACAAAGCTCTTAAATTCTTCCCAGTTCATAGCATACGCCATCCTTCTTCCTTTTGCTTGTAACACCGTATTCCACCATTCTAGTGCCCCTTCTTTGAAAAGGTTTAACGCGTACATAACCTGACCATCCTGAGCACATTTACTTATGGCAATTACTGCCTCGATTTTCTCTAACCGACGCAGTGCCGCAGTTGCTCCTTCATTGCCTGCAAACTCAGTGGGTTTACAAGCAAGAAATTCTTTGTAAGTGCAACATGACGTTGCGGCTTTCATTTTCTTAGGGAGCGGAGCTTGCCGTGGTTCATTATCATGATTAACATGATCATTGCCTCCGTTCACGCTATTACTGAAGTTATCTTTAGAAATACGTTTGCTAGGAACGATTTGTTGCGGTTCGATTGGATTTTTAATAGCAGGAACGATTGATGGAATAGCGTTGGCTATCCCTTGAGTAACTATTACTGGAATAGCGTTGGCTATCCCTTGAGCAACTATATTTTCTATATCCTGCCTAGTCATATATTGATCCCCCGGTTGTTGCTCAGATTGATTAATCTCATTAACTGGTTCATTATTAGCGTTTTCCATCTGATATCTAATTTATAGATAAATAATTAGTATAAAAGAAAAAATCCAATGTCACAATTAATTGCTCATAATCACATAAACGAATATACAAACAAAATTTGTAAATTTTCTAAAATTTTATTTGTTTTATAGATTATAGCATGCTTCTATATACAACCATTGTATTATTTAAATACTGATTTTACTATTACTATTACACCACCATAGTTCCATAAATCCCCTATCCTTTGTCAGATGATATTCTAGTAATGGCGTTCACTCTCATCGTATTTCCAGGAGATCTGTCCCCCAATCTCTTAGATCCTATTCCCAGTATCCATTAGTTCTTCGCCAGAATGGCGGAATTCAGCCATATTCTCGTTACTCATTGGTGGATTTGGTAAAGGTTCTGGATTGAACTGAGGAAAAAGCTTATAGGGATGGTTTTGGAGTTGTATTTCATTAGTCAACCATTCATCTATTTGCGAGTGGATTGAAAGGTTTGGACTAGCTGGTTCTAAGTTCAGTGGTAGTTGTGTTTCAAGAGATTGAATAAAAACATTTTCATTAACAGGTTTAATAGTATTATAGCTTGCCATTATAAAATCTAGCTCTTCCTGAGATGGTAACCCCTTAATTTGTCCAGAGCTTTCCCCAATTTCCATTTTCTTAGGCTTGGGTTTCTCAAGAGGTAAAGCGTTGAATTCTATAGGTTCTTCTATATCTGGTATATACCTATTGAAATCTCTGGAAACCTCTATTTTTACTGGATAGAGATTTAAATTCTGAAGAGCGTGTCATGCTGTTATGCAAAATACCCACAAATACTAAATTAAAAATTATATCAAATTTCATAGAAAACCTTTAAATATTATTTCATATTGGGTAACTATGAAACAACCGAATATGAAAACATACTAGGTTTTATTTGTAAATTTATTTATTTATTTATTTACTGAATCAGGTTTCTGACTTATATTTAATAAGGGTGATAAAACTTGAATAAAAATATTTAAAGATTTGTATTTACTGCTACAGTGGCTTATCATATAAAGATCTGCCCCTACTGTACGAAATTAGTCAGATAAGAAAACACATAATCACAAAATAGCAATTAACAAAAAAATTAAGTATTTTCTAAATACTTAATTGGCTTAAATCAGTGGCTCGATAAGTGGCTCTGATACCACATTTTTCTGTCACGGCCCCCGACCCGGTTTGACCCGTTTCAGGAGCCGCGGGACAGAAATCCCGTGGTATTTAATTAATTGAGTTTAACAGCGGAAGTTTATTATCAGGATCTTTTTAAAACTGAAATATTTCCCGATTATTTTATTTCATAACTCGGGATAAAACCCGGTAATTTACAATCATAAGATTTCACGAAGAAATCTTTTATTTTACAAAACATGTTTCTTTATTTTATCCTGAGCCACTTTCTTAAGCTTGTAGTGCTTCACGACACTTTTCCTGGATCATAACAGATCACCTGAAACATGTTTGAAAAAGGTTTTGTCAGCGGGAAATACTGAGTGAATCATTCTATTTACATAAAATGATGCATAGTTATTAATTACAGCATAAGAGCGATTACAATGGCTTCTATCTTATTTTTATCTGGCGCCGTGTCACAATGGTGACATGTCACAATGGTGACATGTCACAATGGTGACGATGGTCATACCACTATTAGATCAATAAACCTAAATAGTGATGATTATCCCTAGTAGGTCAATGAACCTAACTGAGAGAAAATTAGTAATGTGCACAATACCCCACTAGCCAGTGATTCAAGATATCCACGACTTAGTCCCTGTAATTATAACCCTTGAAAATAATTTGAGGTATTGTAAAATAGTTGATAAAAAGAGAATGACTCACATTGCAGATTTAATTTGAGCAGAGCCTAGCCTACTGATTAGCCTTTTTAACCTAAATTTAATAACAAGCACACAATTCTGGGTTAGTAATCAGTACAACATTTACGATAACTCACGAGATCAAACCCTCACAACGAATGACAAAGTGCAATCACTTAAACATCCATCGGATTCACAACGAATGACAGAGTATTCCCCGAGTTCAGGTGGTACTCAAACATCCTGTCGGAATCACGACGAATAACAAAGGATAACCCTAATGTGGGCAGCACTTAAACATACATTGGATATATTTATCGATCGGACAATGAATCGTAATAGCGATCGAGTTAATACCCTGATTGTCGATTAGTGATCCGTGTGTGTTAATTGTGGTAAACAGAGCATAACTCGGTGTTTATTTCGAAGTTTTACGTCGAACTGAAGCCAGGAATCAAGTCCCAAGCCCCTGTATTTATACCCTAAATTTGCACCTCCCGCTAGTCGCGGAAGAATCCGTGGCACGTGCCGCGTATCGCCTGGGATGTCAAAATAGGGTAGGCCTGCTTCGTCACCTATCTAGCCCTGATGAGTCGACAACTTCGTAAAATTCGAATTTGACAGCGTTTTATAAGGATAATCGTTAGTAGGGTTTTACCCCCCCTGAGTTTTAGGGGCCCTGATTCTAATTCCAATTATTCTAAAAATTTTAGGGTTTATACATAATCACTTGGGTTTCTTAATTAGGGTTTCCTATTGAATAAAATAATATAATAAATAAGACTTTTGATACGAGTTATTACAACAACGGTTATCACACGAAATTCCAGATAAAAGTTCTTATATTTCTTTCGTTGAAATTCTGACTTTTTGCATATAATAAATTAACTTTCGTGTTTCTACTTCCCTAATAGTCATCATACCATGAGGATTTTTTTTTCTCATAATAACGAATATTGATCTATTTTATTTCCTGGTAAATTCACACATTACACATGCACTGTTTGTTGCGCATGTGATTCATTTGATTTATGAAGACCACTGGAGGACTTCATTCCGATTTGTTATTTCATCCAAACTCAAATATCATTTCCGCTTTTTGTACTGTGAACCGCATTATTGCAAAACAATAACTCCTTGATATCGAGTCAATGAATTTCTTGAAAAAATTAATTTTCTTTGACATACATAGTTTTTATTGTGACCATGTCCGAACTTTCTTATTAAAACTTGTTTTGTTTAAATCAAGTTCAAATTATTTGACTTGCTCACATTACATATTCATTTCAAGATTCCATATAATGGATGGAAGCTATCATATTTAAAATAGTCCCAACAAGCACTTCATTTGTTTTGAACCATAATAGGCTTGTTTAGTCTTCGACTCCATTGAATCATTTCTTTGATCATGATCACCTTGTACTGACATTTTCACAAAAATTTAAAGCTTGCACTAATCTCGTTTACGGATTTAATTATTTATATATTTATAAAAGCCATCTTAACATCGTGTGCTAAGATAATGATACACAAATTCTTGTCATATTTCAGTATATCTCTTAAAGATTCTTACAACATCAATCTAGCCTTTCGTAATAATTATTGCTTTAACATCTTCAATCGAAAAACATTATATAAAATTAATTATATATGGAAACTTACATAAGTGATTACCTAAATTACAAAATAGTATTACTATATTTTTATTAAACCATTGAGGTAAAGAATTTATATATATATATATATATATATATATAATTTATGTTGAAGTATACTCTCATTTAAGTTTACGTTCAGTTATTTATTATTGATAATTAATATTAGTTTTATTATTAATAATAAATTAATAACAGAAGTGTTAGTATTATTTTTAAGTACTAGGGTTATTGTCAGTGGCAGGTATTGAATAGCCTGGCCTTAGTTAGGCATGGATTGGCCACCTATGCTTAAACAAGGCAGCACTAACCAATATCCAACCATGATAATGACTAGTTAATATATATAAATTAAGTCATCATACTCATTTAGTAAATCTTAATTATATATAAAAATATTTTACTTTGTACTATAAAAAGAAGACATATTTTCATAAAACAATACAAGAATTAGAAGGATGAATAAAATTATATAAATAATTATCTATCACATGTTTTGTGGTAACTATGTACCGTAACGTTCTGACAAGAAAATGACCATATAAGAATAATATGGTAGTCAGCAACTACGTTGGTTTAAGGAAATATTATAATATATAAGAATAGTCTCTGTTTTCAATATTTGTAAATACATTCACAACGTTATATGGTTTCAAAATAAAAATAAGTAATCACATAGAATCGACTCATTAAGTGATATATATTTACAAAATATTTTACAAATACTTTTGTACAATAAATATTTTTACACCTTTATTTACAACTTTCATTTAACGTTATAAATAATAGTGATTTCTTTTACAAAATAATAATACTAAAATATTTTGTAAAGTAATAACTTCATTGCGGAGTTTTGTAATATATATTACATAATAAATATAAGTTATTTTACATAGTATAGTAAAATACTAAAATAATATTTATTTAAAAATGGTGACCATTTACATATAGTAAAAATATGTAACAAATAATATATATTACATAGTATTTATATTTGATATGTAAAATACGGTTCAGACAAGTACACAAATAAAATATATTACATTTGCTTTACAAATATAATATAATTATTAGTCATGCTAAAACAACCTGTTCTTATTATATTTCGATCTCTAGGACATAGTATGAAAAATATGGTCACTAATAGTGTACTATTACATTGTTTCACAATTAAAACAATTTGGAACTCTAAACAATAATACACTAACTGTATTTGAATATTTCGAAGCCTCGGTTTCGTTAAAAGGTCACTCAGAGGTCAGAATCAACATGTTAACACGTTTAGCCCTTGTAATTTAATAATCTTCCGATTATTTTCATAAATGGCTTCTTATATCCAATCAATCACTCGCTTAAGAATATTTTCATCATGTATGGTCATTCAGAGGCACAAGTTTGGCATGTTGACACTTTTAGTCCCTGTGGTTTCATAGTTTCACTGTTTGACAACTTTAGTCATTTAAACTCAATCTTTTACACCTTTAGAGTTTTGGACACGTGTCCTTACATAATTGGACACGTTTTTACGTGGTGTTACAAATTCACACAAACGTATTTTCCTTCTGCTCATTTAAACACAAAAATATCAGTTTACCAAATAGTAGATTTGGAGAGCAAGACCATTGTCGTTGATCTCATGATTGATCGGCTACTCAAAATATTGTGGCAAAACTAAGGTATTCTTTTTTTTCTAAAAATCTATATATGAATCACATTAGCGCTATATATGGGCTTAAGAAGAACTACAATTTTCTTTTTCAGTTTTTTTGTATGGGTTGATTTAAATATTTTACATTTGTTGTTGAAATATTTGGGCCTAATAAATCGTCCAAAATAATGAATTTGAGCTTCTAATAATTATATTTTTTTGCAGGCTGTTTTTTTGTTAAGCCTCAATTAATGATTTTTAGCATAAAGCATGTGGCCCAAGGCATGAAGATCCGAACTTTCTGCGTTCAAAATCTCATAATCATTTTCTCTAATTTGTTCGCCATTTGACATTTCTCATGTCTCACTTAGGTTTCAACAACTTGAAACTTTTATGGTCATTATTCGTGTTTCAGGTTTTTACTGCAAAAGTAGCAGAGGAGGAGACTTTCACATGTACACTAAAACATACTGTCTTTAACATTGTTTTATAAAGATATGTAACTAAACATAAAGAATTTAAATGATATATTATAATATGTTTTTTAGTATTTGATTTCGATCGTTATTAAACATACCCGAGTATTCACACGGGTCTTACAACTAGTTAACACTCAAAAAAAATATAAAGGACAACACTAAAGTTTTAGGAATTTAGATGCTCAAAATAATTGATGTATCATCATGGTCACATTATTGAGTTGTACGATGACGTGCCTCTGTTCACTGAGCATGCGACAACTATATTAACTCTGCAAAATACTTTAATGCGTATAGCAAAAAATATATATAGTGTAGGATAAAATACGGCTCTTTAATGCATATAGGTAGGTACCTTCAACCAAAAATTAAGTTACCTCACAAATATAGGGCATGTCTATTCTCACACCCATGTTGTCTATCCACACACCCTTCAGTGTCGAGCTATGACCAGAGTGCGGCGTTTTGGTCCGGTTAACCAGACAAAGACTGACGGGTCTGTTGACCGGACCAAAACGCCGAGCTTTGGCCGCGTTCTGGTCCTGTCAACCAGACAAAAGACTGACACCCGGTCAGTCTTTTGGCTGGTTGACAGGACCAGAACGCGGCCAAAGCTCGGCGTTTTGGTCAAGTCAACAGACCCGTCAGACACCCGTCAGTCTTTTGTCTGGTTGACCGGACCAAAACGTCGCGCTCTGGCCATAGCTCGACACTGAGAGGTGTGTGAATAGACAAAGGGGTACGTGTGTGAATAGCAAGACCCCAAATATAACCTTTTATTTCTTTTTGGGTGTAAATTTTCGTACCAGTAAATGAAGATGTTTACATATAGCATATAACCAATGTTGTAGAAGGCGCTAGTCGGGCGGTGAGGTACAGCCTAGAGATTAATCGGGATTAATCGGAATGGGATTTTTATATGTATTTTTTCAAAATTATATATATATACCCAATAATATAAAAATAATACTTCAAAATTCACATAAATACTTCAAGTTTCAGATAGTATGGTTCGATTTTGACCGATTTTGACAGCCTATGACCGATTTTGACCGACTAATATTGTCTGATTAATCCGATTTTTGACCGCCTAGGACCGATTTTGACCGATTTTTTACTATGACCGATTAATTAACCGCCTAGCTCAAAATTAGGCAGTAGATGACCGCCTGGCGCCTAGGCACCGATTAATCGGCCGCCTAGGCGGATTTCTGCAACCATGCATATAGCCATATGCCAATATGGCAATATGTCATGCAAACTGATTAATGGTACAACTTATTTCAAAACAATTATATTATAATAATTTATAAATTTTGTAGTAGAATGTTATGACCATAGTTTTAAAGAGTGTTGCAGTAATCGCTAGTCGCTAATTAGGTGTTGGGTGGGGACTAGCGATTAATCGGAATTTATGGGGATTAATCGGGATTAATTTGATTAATCGGCACCTAGCCGGGATTTTTACAACCATGATTTTGTTTTTGGGTGATGAAGTGGCGGTGTATTGGTGGTTTGTTTTTCCGGCAAAGGGTCGAGGTGGTTTGGTGATTCTGACTACAGAAAGAGGAAAACGGAGAGTGGGGTGGGGCCGTGGGGGTGGGTTAGAGGTGGGCCTCATTTTCTTTTAATATATAATAATTAATAGAATAATTAATTTTTATAAGTGAATTGCCCTAATACCTCTTAGTGGAGAGTTCAAATGAGAAGAATTAAAAATTAAGAATAAAAATAATAAAGGATACAAAGGTAATTTGAACAAATCATTTAATGAGTATATTATTTATTTTTGTTATTCAAATTAATGAACTCTAATCATTTAATGAGCATATCTTATAAAATAGTTGTGCGCCTTACACAATAAAGACAATACTGCACATGATCTTACATTTTCAACGTTTCCTACACCATTAAAACAATATTTTAACGTAGGATACAGAATGTGTAGGACTCAGACACTTTTAAATAATCTTGCGACTCATGATAAAAAATGTGTAGGACACAAAATTTTTAAATAATTTTGTCACTTCTAATAAAATTTGTGTAGGAGCCAATACATTAATGATGGTGAAGGAGAAATTTATGGTTGCATTAATAACACTTTAGTAACTCTTTAAAATATTTATTAATTTTCAACATCAAAATGTCTATACTGCCCCTAGTAATTAAAACATTAACTAAAAGTAGACAAAAATGATATATTGATTCACAACCATTGATCAAAAAAATATAGGGTTTAGATTAATTCATTTTTTCTTCTTTTAAGAATATTCTTCTCAAATGAACCTCCCCCATACCTCTTATACCTCTTATGTGAGGGGCACATGACAAGTTTTTAACCAAGTAAATGAATGTGGTTAGTGTTATGTTAGGGGCCAAAAGGATTAGAAAAAAAAAAAACGTTGAGTGCTCAGAATTTAAAAAAAAAATTTGAGCTAAAAGAGTAAAAATGATATAGCTACAGAGAACAAAATCGTAATTTACTCTTTCTAATGTGAAGAGACATTACACGTGAGTGTGACCTAATTTCTAATATGAAAAGAAAAAAAAGTAACTGGACATCTCTTTTTGTATTTTTACTTTTACCCTTTTTCATTGTGAATTTTTATTAGAATGAAAACTAGCAAGGATCTAGGATCTAAGATAATAATGTACAAACACTAAAAATATAAATCACAAAGTGTGTCCTTTTTTTAATGACAAATTTAGATCACTAATGAACACTGAAGTATAATCGTGCCTTCAGCGGAACCACACGCTTATATCCATCTCCAACGGACCCAGTGTCCCATTCCTACGAATTTTGTGAACTCTAGTAGTACATCTTTTCATTTCTCGCTTTCCAAATGAAACGAAACGTAACCTTCCATATGTGACCGAGTTCGCGATCTGTTTTGGGATCTCTAGCAAGGCTGCCACTGATCCATTACTCCATCAGGGGCTGCTGGGATCTTGCAACTTTTATATAATCTTAGTACTAAATTATTAACCACATTATTTATTCCCATCATTTCTTTAAAAATAGACCCTTTTTGGAATAGAGTTAGTTTGTTTTGAGCAACTCCAAATTATAGTACATTATTATTCCATTAGGCATTAGCTATCCATGTAGGTTCCACACCTGTCCCTCGTGGAGGCTTAGTTGTCATCACAGATGTCACCTAATTCGGCTAGATACAAGGTTTTAGACTTCACTGTGTGGTGCCAAAACTAATAATGGCCTGCCTATCCTACCTAGTGCCTACACTTGATTGCCGGAAAGTATTTTACGAGCCCCTTTTTTAACGGCGAACAGAATCAATTGCGAACACTCTCGGGACACCCACTGGACAAACGAAGTATTCCGAGAGTAACCAGAATCCACCACCAATTCCCGAGAAAACCCAGTAACTCACCCGCCCGTAGGCACGATAGTGAAATTACCAGTAAAACTCGTTTGGCTCAAGGATCCAACTCAGGTTTCTCTGGGTGTCCTATCATTGCCCACCAGTGCCTCACTTTGCACCAAATGAGAGTTGAGCCTGCATATCTTAAGAGAAATGCATGCCTTCCACCACTTGATCTAGGATCATTGACTTTGCGAGACCATGATATGAGTTTTCTCAAATTGAGAAACTTCTATGTTGTATAGAAACCGGATCAGTAAAGAATTAAAACCCGACAGTTATGGGTTTACGTGAACATTATATTGTATAGAAATCGCTTCAGCAAGAAATTGAAACCTGATGGTTAAGGTTTACGTAAATATTAAAATCATACCATCTATGCCAACTAGTATTACAAAATTTCGACCGCCCGTTATATCAGTTCACCCAGTGACGAACCGATGATTTTTTTCCCATCAGTTTATCTTTATTCCGCCGGTTAAATTTCACACAACCAAATGTTAAATCTTTTGGGTTGGGCCGAAGAGGGGTTTTCCCATGGTGTATAGGTATTAAGCCTAGTGGATATGGATATGATCAGGTGGTTTCGCTGGTAGCACGGTAATACTCCAGTAATCCGTCACTGATCCAAATTTATCATTAAAAAAAGAGTAAATTGCCATTTTAGTCCCTGAGTTTTGTCCAAATTTGCCAGTTTAGTCCAGATAGTTTTTTTTTTTTTTGCATTTGGGTCCCTGACTTTTACATTTTATTGCCATTTTGATCATTTTGCCTAACTCCATCCATAAACCCCATCTGTAACCAGGGGTATTTTGGAGATTTCCTTAAAAAATGTTTTCAGTTGCCATTTTGATCCAATTACAAAAAATCAAAAAAATTCCAAAAAATCAAAAAAATTCCAAAAAATTCAAAAAAATCTAAAAATAAAAAAAATTATAAAAAATCATAAAAATTCTAAAAAATCTAAAAAATCTAAAAAATTCTAAAAAATCATAAAAATTCAAAAAAATCAAAAGAATTCTAAAAAAAAATCCAAACATCATTAAATGTTTCGGCACGAACCGTTTCGACCCGTACCGTTTCGAACCGAACCGTTTCGACCCGTACCGTATCGAACCGAACCGTTTTGACGCGAACCGTTTTGAACCCGTACCGTATCGAACCGCACCGTATCGACCCGAACCGTTTCGACCCGAACCGTTTCGACCCGAACCGTTTCGAACCGAACCGTTTCGAACCGAACCGTTTCGACCCAAACCGTTTCTAGCCGAACCGTTTCGACGCGAACCGTTTCGAACCGAACCGTTTCGACCCGTACCGTATTGAACCGAACCGTTTCGACGCGAACCGTTTCGACGCGAACCGTTTCGACCCGAACCGTTTCGACGCGAACCGTTTCGACCCGAACCGTTTCGACCCGTACCGTTTCGACGCGAACCGTTTCGACCCGTACCGTTTCGAACCCGTACCGTTTCGAACCCGTACCGTTTCGAACCCGAACCGTTTCGAACCGAACCGTTTCGACCCGTACCGTTTCGACCCGTCCCGTTTCGAACCGTACCGTTTCGACACGAATCGTTTCGACCCGTACTGTTTCGAACCCGTACCGTTTCGAACTGTACCGTTTCGAACCCGTACCGTTTCGACCCGTACCGTTTCGAACCCGAACCGTTTCGACACGAATCGTTTCGACCCGTACCGTTTCGAACCCGTACCGTTTCGAACCCGTACCGTTTCGACCTGTACCGTTTCGAACCCGTACAGTTCGCGTCAAAACGGTACGGTTCGAAACGGTACGGGTCGAAACGGTACGGGTCGAAACGGTTCGGCTAGAAACGGTTCGGCTAGAAACGGTTCGGCTAGAAACGGTTCGGGTCGAAACGGTTCGGGTCGAAACGGTTCGGGTCGAAACGGTTCGGGTCGAAACGGTGCGGTTCGATACAGTACGGGTTCAAAACGGTTCGCGTCAAAACGGTTCGGTTCGATACGGTACGGGTCGAAACGGTTCGGTTCGAAACGGTACGGGTCGAAACGGTTCGTGCCGAAACATTTAATAATTTTTGGATTTTTTTGATTTTTTAGAATTTTTATGATTTTTTATAATTTTTTTGATTTTTTAGATTTTTTAGAATTTTTATGATTTTTTAGAATTTTTTTTTATTTTTAGATTTTTTTGAATTTTTAGGAATTTTTTTGATTTTTTAGAATTTTTTTGATTTTTTGTAATTGGATCAAAATGGCAACTGAAAACATTTTTTAAGGAAATCTCCAAAATACCCCTGGTTACAGATGGGGTTTATGGATGGAGTTAGGCAAAATGATCAAAATGGCAACAAAATGTAAAAGTCAGGGACCCAGATGCAAAAAAAAAACTATCTGTACTAAACTGGCAAATTTTGACAAAACTCAGGGACTAAAATGGCAATTTACTCTTAAAAAAAATTGGATGTAATTGAAGTCACGTAATTGAAGTCACCATACCAGTTGTAGATGCACAGAAAGTGGGGGGAAGGATCCACTAAAAAGTGGATTTTGCCTAAGTAGCCTAAGAAGCAATCTTAACCATTCATTTTTCAAATCAATGGTTAAGATGAAAGGGTATGAGAAAGGAGGAGTGCAAGGGTATCTTGGGAAAATCCTATTTGTAGACTTTCTCTCTCCACATGCAAGGCACATGCATATTTCACCCCCATTTTTTAAACGTTCATAACTTTTTTATACGACATTATTTTTTCATAAAAATTTCACTATAAAATCGAGCGTCATTTTATCTTTAATTTGAGTACCATATTGCTATATAAAATATGAAGACTCAAAAAACCCACTAAAATGTGTTGTATTTCTATGTTGTATAACATTTTTTGTGCTGGATTTTTGTACTATATTTTTGTACTAAAAATTTTGTGCTGATTTTTTTTGTCTTAATTTTTTTTTTCTCAATTTTTTGTGCTGGATTTTTTTGTACTACATTTTTTTGCTAAATTTTTTTGTGCTATATTTTTTATACTAGATTTTTTGTGCTATATTTTTTGTGCTAGATTTTTTGTACTAGATTTTTTGTGCTATATTTTTTTGTACTAGATTTTTTATGCTAGATTTTTTTTTTGTATTTTTAAAAAACAAAAAGGGTGTCACATGTCATTTTCACTCCTATTTATAAGGACCAAAATGCCCTTCATTCCTACTTATTAGGAGTGCCACATGTCATCATCACAATCCTTCTTAGGCTACTTAGGCAAAATCCACTTTTTAGTGGATCCTTCCCCAGAAAATGGGGCACAAATGTTTCACAACTATACATATACTAGTTATTTGTTAAGAAGAAAATATAAATAATTGGGCGAAAGTCTCGATGGGTACGTGGTGAGAGGGTGGACGGCATTAACTGACGTGGCATGTGTAGGTGGGCCCATCTATCACGAGATTGTAGGAGGTAGAAAGTAGAAACCAACCATCTTTATTGCGTATTCGTTCCTTTCCTTTTCAATGCTCCCCTCCTCAAATTAGATTTTTTTTCTTTTTAATAAAAACCAGATTTATCACGCGCCGCAATGCAACGTGGACGTAAAATCATACCGAATAGCATCAATGCTACACCACTGTCAGCGACAACTAATACTGAAGTTACGGTGTGTTAATGTGAAGAAATTGCAAAACACAGAAAATAATAATGAAGTCGCTTTAGGACCCCGCGCGTTGTAACGAACCTGTCAAACGGGGAAAAATAGACGACGTAAAAACGTTGAACCACACACGCACGTTGAGCCATGTTAACTTGCTAAATTTAGTACGAAGCGTAAAACGAAACATTAAAACGTTGAACCACACACGTTACGCCGTGTTAACTCGTAAATTTAAAACGAAACGTGAAACGAAAAATCTGCGAAATATGAAAAGTGTGGGGACCAAAGTTGAAAGTAAAAAAGTTATGAGGTTAAATTTGAAAGATGAAAAGTTTTGGGTTAAAAGTAGAAATTTAAAAAGTTTTTGGTTAAAATTAATTTATCAAATACCTTTTGACTAAAAGTTAAAAGAGAAAAATGCAATTTGCGTCCCTGTGGTATGTGTGAAACATCAACCTGAGCCCCTAAATTCATTTTTTGGTTTTTTGAGCCCCTGAGCTTATAAATTCATAACAGTTTGAATCCCTTCGTCACACTTCCGTCTGTTTGACTGTTTGAGCCAGGGGTAAGACCGTCGTTTGGATTTCTTTCCCTTCTAAAAACCCAAAAATTCATTATTAAGCCCTAATTAAGTCCCGCCAAAAACACATTGCTACTCAAATCAATAGTTTCCAAATTGGTTAAACTAAAAAGTGAAACTGGAATCATACCCTTGAGGAAATTATGAGAAAGATTGAGTGTTCTAAACTGGAAATCTGATAAGAAAACCCGCCGGTTAATCGCTTATTCGAAAGTTCAAGATTAACAATCCTGCCGGAAACAGAATCACAAACAATTCCCACCCAATTACAGCAACTTAGGGCTGTCCAAACTGCTCGACGATCGCTCGAAAAATGCTCGAAAAATGCTCGTTCGATTCCCGCTCAGTTTGTAAATGAGCCGATCGGATCGGTTCGATTCAAATTCAATCCGAGCATGAGCATAGCTCCGCTCGCTTGTCGATCGCTCGGTTTCGCTCGAATTATTTTTATTAATAATTAATATATATATTTATATTATAGATTTTATAGATTAAAAACCCAAAAAAATATACTAGCCCAAAAAAATTAAAAGCCCAAATAACATTCAACCCAACTTAATATTTAATATGTAAATCTAACCCTAAATCCAATTCCTAAAAGAGTATTCACTATTCAGTGAGTCGTATCATATTCATACGCCGCTCTCTAATCTCCGACTCTCACTCTCCGGTCTCCACAGTCACACTCACACATATCGCCGCTCTCTAGTCTCCGACACATCGTCTGCAACATATCGCCGCTCCTGTGTTCATTCTGCAACAGTTCGTCGGACAGTCTTTAATCTCCGGTCTTCAATCTGCAACAAGTGTTGGACATTATGTATTGCTTTTGTTAGTAAAGTGTTGGACATGTTTTAATTAAGTTAGAATTTGTTTTTGTTGAACGAAGCCTTATCATTCAATCGAGCGAAAACGATCCGCTCGATTTTTTTTAGGATTTGATAAAAACCGAGCGAAACCGAGCCGATCGATTCAAATTCAATCCGAGCATGAGCATCACTTTTGCGCTCGGTTTTACAAATTTGATCCGCTCGGATCGGATCGGTTGTAATTCAATCCGAGCATGAGCAGACCCTCGATCGGATCGGATCGGCTCATGAACACCGAGCAACTTGACTTTGAAACAAACCATCCATCAATTGGGGATTCCAATTCTTGCATAAATCCTTTTAACCCACTGAAATCACTGGGATTACATGTCAGGTTTTGTGAATTCACAAGAACCTGCAAACACCCAATAAAAAACAGAGATACCCATATCTTTTCTACATAAACCATCACAGAAAACATGAAATTGAAGCAAGAATTCACAACAAGATGTGAACTTTTTCACAAACCCTTGTGGATTTCAAGGTTTTCTAATGTGGGTCGATTGAATCTTGACTGAAATTGAAGCAGAAATTCACAACAAGATGTGAACTTTTTCACAGACCCGTTTGGAATTCAAGATTTTCTTATGTTGGTCAATTGAATCTTGACTGAAAATTGAAGCAGAAATTCACAACAAGATGCAAACTTTTTCACAAACCCGTGTGGAAATCAAGGTTTACTAATGTGGGTCGGTTGAATCTTGGATAAAAATTGATAAAAAAAGATGATTGATGAGAAGATTGTTGGGGCAAAGATGAAGATCATGAGGAAAAAGATAATGAGGAACACAGGTAACTTGTTTGGTCCATAAAGGAGGTGGGTTTTTGATATTCTAGTTTGAGAAAAATGCTTCCCTGTGGTATGTGTGAATCAGTTTGATCAATTTAGGGTATAAAGGACATTTCACAATAGTCAAACAGACGGAACTCAGACGGAAGGACTCAGAGTGTTATGAATTTATAAGGTCAGGGGCTAAAAAAACAAAAAAAAAATGAATTTAGGGGCTCAGGTT
Organism: Helianthus tuberosus; assembly: GCA_030545235.1. Taxonomy (NCBI): domain Eukaryota; kingdom Viridiplantae; phylum Streptophyta; class Magnoliopsida; order Asterales; family Asteraceae; genus Helianthus; species Helianthus tuberosus. The sequence goes on along the minus strand of CM060383.1, from coordinate 14,067,465 downwards.
GATGTTTGGCACATACCACAGGGACGCAAATTGCATTTTTCTCAAGTTAAAAATCAAATTATTTTTGAAAAACTCCCAAAGCATTAGGTTTAACACCTACAATCTATGAATAAACATAAAAACACACTTTTATTATAGGAAAAATGGATTTAAATAATCCAAACTATTAGCCAACGCCGTTTACTAATGTGGGTCGGTTGAATCTTGGATAAAAATTGAGAAAAAAAGATGATTGATGAGAAGATTGTTGGGGCAAAGATGAAGATCATGAGGAAAAAGATAATGAGGAACACATGTAACTTGTTTGGTCCATAAAGGAGGTGGGTTTTTGATATTCTAGTTTGAGAAAAATGCTTCCCTGTGGTATGTGTGAATCAGTTTGATCAATTTAGGGTATAAAGGACATTTCACAATAGTCAAACAGACGGAACTCAGACGGAAGGACTCAGAGTGTTATGAATTTATAAGGTCAGGGGCTAAAAAAACAAAAAAAAATGAATTTAGGGGCTCAGGTTGATGTTTGGCACATACCACAGGGACGCAAATTGCATTTTTCTCAAGTTAAAAATCAAATTATTTTTGAAAAACTCCCAAAGCATTAGGTTTAACACCTACAATCTATGAATAAACATAAAAACACACTTTTATTATAGGAAAAATGGATTTAAATAATCCAAACTATTAGCCAACGCCGTTGGCTGGCAACGGTCCAACTTCAAAAATAACCAGTGGTGGTCTCATCTTTTCACATATTGTAAACCAATAGATCTTTACTAATAGAACCTTAATTTCTTTTTGTCCCCTTATCTTTTTCGGTTTAGTAAAAGTCCATTGGTTTACAATATATGAAAAGGTGGGACCACCACTGATTATTTTTGAAGTTGAGACCATTGTCGGTCAACTGCTAATAGTTAGGATTATTAAAATAAAGTAAGCCAGCAATATCACTAGTATATATAAATAGAATTGTCATATTTCAGTTGTGCAACAAGATAACAAATGTATTCCAAGATGTGCACTAGCATTGATGTCTCTATAGCCATTTCCATTGTAAAACCGAAGCAAGCATATAGTATTATAACCGTCACTTACCGTTATATATGAAATCTAACTCAAACAGCTTGAAACCATAATCATATAGAGATGATTTGGAGTGGCTAATGAATGATTCAACGAAAGAGTTGGTGAATATGAAATGATTTGAAGATAGAAAAAGCAAAGTGCAAAGCGTAAAGAATTGATTACTACTCCTACTACCCATGACCATCTGCTAAAGACGAGGACAAAAGTGTGATTCTTGTGCCTTGCAAGATAAGCCTACCTTTTTCCTACTTGCCGGCCCTTAAAGATATAATTCACAATTTTACCCTTTTTATAACTACTTAAATTAAATAGAAAAAAAATAAATTTACATAGCTCAGATAATATTGTAAATAATAATGCTTAATGGTAAATATTTTTATATTAGTATTTAGGACCCGTGTGTTGCGGCCGAACCCTTAAACCAAACAAAAATAGATGTAAGAACGTTGAACCAAAAATTTATACCAAAATGTGAAACAAAAAAGTATTTCCACTTGTTATAGCAAAGACGTTGACAATATCTGAAATCTTATGTAAAAAGGTGAAGCACGTTGCGACGATATTGTTAAATTGAACAAAAATTAGACGTAAACACGTTGAACCACGCACACACGTAGCTCAATCGAGTTTGAACTTATAAGGAAATAATAATTAATATCTATTAATAGGCCAATGGAAATGAACAGTGTTTCTGTTCGTGGTTTTTCCCAATTGGCCTATTTGGGCGGCCATCCCCCCACTAGAAGCGTGCCTTACAGGCTAACACATTACCCCTCTTTCCGGTTTGCTTCAGAAAGAGGGAAAAGGGAGAGAGAAGAGACAGGCGGTGACCAGAGTATCATCACCATCACACCACCACCGCGGTCACCATCTGTTGTCTCTCTGTTTTGTGGGGTTTTTAACCTTTATGCGAATGATCGTTGGGCTCTTTCCGGTTTGCTTGAGATGAGAGAGGACGGGAAGAGGGAAAATGGAGAGAGAAGAGAGTGGCGGTGACCGGAGGGTCACCACCGTCACACCACCACAGCGGTCACCATCTGGTGTCTCTGTTTTGTGGGGTTTTTGACCTCTATATGAAAAATCGCTGGGCTCTCTCTATTTTACCACCGCCCCTATTTTTCTCTCTTTCTCTCCCAAAGGCTAGGAAATGAACGATATTTGTGTTCGTGGTTTGTTCTGATTGACCTGGGGAGCCATATTGGTTTGTTAGAGTTTTTCTTTGATGTTGTGTTTTGTCTGCTGTTGGTTCTTATGCCTTCGTTGGTTAGGTTTTCTGTCGTGGCTATGATGAGTTCAAGGAGTTGACTAAAAAAATTGATGAACACGTAGCCTTGGCTTAGCAAGGATGGTGGATGGTAAGTTTTCACTTGCAGCCATGCATTTCTATTTTAGGCTTTAAAACTCTGAGCCTGTTTAGCCGACTGTATCCTTTATTTCTTTTATTGATTATGATTTGTCAAGTTTTAGGAACTTCTCAAGAATGAAGATAATACCTCTTGCCATCTTTTGAAAAAAAGACAGATTAAGACAAGAGTGGTTGTATTCTGTTGTTTTTTTATTATATTATTGTTGAAGTAGTTGTAATCTCTTATTTGTTTATTATACTTGCGAGTTTCCAGGGACCTAATCGTTATGTGATTGCTTGCTTGCTTGCTGATTAACTAATGTTTTCACATCTCTAAACTTAACCCATATCGAAGTATCCTTACACATATCCAAAGGTAACGCACTCTGATCTTTGATGATGTTGCAAAATAGCTGGCGTGTGATGTATTACTTTATGCTTATAGTTGTTCACGAGATTTTTTTGTGTCTTTTCACTGTTTGTACCTTGCAATGTTGAAATTGTTTTTTTATTAACATGAATAATCTATATAGACAATAGTCTTATACCGCTTTAATGAAATGAAGATATTTGGTGCTGATCTTGATGAATATGATGCAATCTCTAGGTATATATTATGCATTTATTCTTAGACTTATAAGTTAAATTACTTCTTTGATTTCAATCGGTTCCTAAGAGATGCGATTTTTTTGAGAAACGGATGCGTGACACCTCTGTTGCTCTCTGCCTCTAGCTTTGATTTTTTTGTTTGTATCGAGGTTGTTAACAATCTGACTGTGATGATGTTGTTATGAGTTTGGATTTGTTCTGAATTAGGCTATGATGATTCTGAGCCTTGTGAGTTTTAAAGATTAAAGCATGTTCTAGGTCTGAATTTGGTTATTGCTTCATTCGTTTTTTTTCAGGAACGAAGAATGGATGTTGTGGACTATCAGGTCCAAATACGGAACAACCAGGCAAGTTTCATAGTCTGTTTCGATTAAGATTGAAACATGCATGTGTTTGCGACTGTTTAAAAGACCGATTGGATTGGACTGATCCAAGCGCTATATCCGAGTCTGACTAAGAACTGGTGTCTAACATGTTTGATGGTGTTCTTATTTTTAGTGATTTCAAGAACTATATTGTTTTGATTGGTTTAATTTAGTATGACTCTGTTTTGTAGGTGTGTTTTATTAGGTGTTGAAGGATGGTTAAAACCCTGTCTCTTTAGCGAAGGTCAAGGATAGCGCCCCCTTTGGCGCCTAGGAAATGGGGGAAGGTGCGCTATGGGGCGTTATAAAGGGTGAGGTGGCAAGGGCGCGAGACCACACCGCCTGGCCTTAAAGTTTAGAATATATATATATATATATAAGAGTAGTTCAAAATAGTGGTTTGTTTGGGAGGTAAAGTGTAGAATAATGCTGCAAATAAGTTTTTAGTTTATAAAAATTCTGACATGTGGAACTCTAATCTTGAAAACGTTTGTTTGCTTGGCTACAGAGAGAAATTGGTGACCCGTTTGTTTTTTAAGGATTGTAAAGATTCTACAGATGAAAGTGGTCGCCCTTCTACCTCCTTTTTCCCATCCCATTTCCGGTACGCTCTACCACTGGCTCATGGTACATTAGGGTTGGTCTTTGGTTCTTAGTCGAACGAACAACCGTATTAAGATTACATGCCCTAATTTGCTTTTACCATTCATTGTTGCTTGAATTCTTGCCTTATGTTGTTCTGCGATTTATTGGTTCTTTTGAACATGCAGCCCGGTGGCCCTCTGAACCGCCAATAATGAATATCATGTGGAGAAACTTATTTGCACAGGCTATTTTCCAGATTATAGTCTTATTGACGTTCAAGTTTAAAAGTAAGGCGATGCTTTGTGTGGAAGAGAAGGTAAAAAAACACTAAAATTTTCAATACTTTCGTGCTAGGTCAAATAGAGTCAATGAGTTCAACTCGAGGAAGCTGTTTCTTGGCATGATCGGGATTGCTATTATTCTTGACATCTTGCAGGCAAAGTTTTTGAAGAATTTGGCTGACATAAAGACATCATATTATGTGCAGTGTGGAATTTGTATTGCTATCTCAGAGTCACTTCCTTACTAGCACGGCTAAGTCCATGAAGAAAATGATCGAGACAATGGAGTGTGAGCATGCCAGAGCCCGATTGTCCGAGGATAAGAGGTGGGGTGGCTGAAAGTATAAAACGTCTTGAGGAGCTGGCTTCAATGAAGACTTCATATTTTGACCCGCATGCTTTTGAAAAGCTCAAACAAGTTATGTATGCCTTGAAGTCGGCTATAGAAAAACAAAATGATGCAGCCGACGCCACCGTGGAAGCTTTTACATGGGCGGGTACCGTTAGGTCTACCCAGCCTGATCCAGATGCACCATAGGGATTATGTAAAGAGTACTTGTAATCAAATGTACATCCTTACCAGATTGCTTGCTGGTGTTCTTTTTGAGGTAAAATAAATAATTTCGTTGTAAAATATTATTGTAAAAGTAAAAGGATAATTTTGGGATGATTTTATTTTATTTTGGTATATTTTGTTTTTGTGGTCTTGATCTACTTGAATCGGTTTGGTTAAATACTCATTGTTGCTTCGCCTTGCTTTAACCCAACCGCATCCCGCGAAGTGTAAGGCGTAACACCAGGAATCCCCAGTGCTATACGCCGGTGGTAATATAGTATTCCATGTAAGACCACATGTCCGCACACCTTTTGATACGGACATCATGCGATGCAGCCACTCTATAGGCTTCTTTGGATTGTCGTACACCACCTTTTAATAATGAATTGAACCAAAAGAAAACCACCTTTTAATACTGAATTGAACCAACGTAGAAACCCATCATTACAATCGCGCAACGCGCGCCTATGAAAAAAACTAGTTATAATAATATTTACATATATCTATAAAGTATAGGGTTTATTAAAATTAAAAGTAAACCATAAGGGTTATTTGGTATTAATATTAATACTCCGAGGAAAGATTTTTACATTTAATAATAGTTTAAGGGAAGAAAGCATAAATCTTTATATGCAACAAAGACTTGTACACATAGCTATAAGATTTGTATATAAAGATATAAAATTAAAAAAATTAGTGGATGTTACATTACATTCACCCGTTAGCCTACAAAATTTATTAACCAAACAACAACGTTAAAAACTTAATAGTAAAATAGACTCACATTGAGATTTTGATAAATTATAGACGGTGTAGTATTGATAAAACTTTTAAACGATTTAGAGTTTTGTGTTTAATTACTTAATTCATTGACATCATTATCTATTTATCTTGAAGTTAAACCACTTTGTCAACCATGACGTCATCTCAATAGTTGTATTCATTTTTTATATATTTTTCTCAAAAGAGTAAATTCTTAACGACAAATGGGGCTTTAATTTGTTGAGAGGAAGGGCAAATGGGTAAATTTCAACGACAAATGGGGCTTTAATTTGTTGAGAGGAAGGGCAAATGGGTAAAATGAGGAGAGTTATAAATTAGTTTCCTTTGCGTCCCGTGGGAGCAAGTTTGCCGGACTCTTATCCTCCTATCTATCCTACCCAGTAAAATACGGAGATGAAATGACCCGTGATATGTTACCGGTTCAGCCGGTGATAACCCGGAGGAGTTGCATGATAAACCGGGTGACCTTTTGATTTACGACAACAGTTTACTGAATTAATCAAACTTCAAGAGAATTGTTTCGTTTTAATGAACATGACTAAAGTCTTCAACTGAAACGCTTCATATTTAAACTACCAAATGTAAAAATAATAAATAAATTTTTATTTAGTCAACGACTTAATACTTATGTCATAATAGAGTAAACTGTTAAAATTGTCTCTAAGGTTTGATCACTTTTACAATTTTAGTTCAAACCTTAAATCTTTTAAATCTGAGTTAATGTGGTTTCAATTTTGTTGTCATTTTCAACCAAAATCAAAATTTAGTCAGATTTTTCAGTTAGGTTCGGCTACAAATTCTATTTTTCCTACAAAGTGTAAAAGTCATAAAACACCACAATTTTAGCCATAAAACACACTCAAAACCTACAAATAACAGAGTGAAGATCACTAAAACACAATATTCAAACCCTAATAATCCAAAAAAACTTCAAACACACCATCGTAGAACTATGAATATAAAACACAACATGATAATCAACATAAAACACATTAATGTTAGTTACTCGAAAATCAAAGGCTTATCATCCAAAACACAACAGAAAACCCTTCAAATATGGCGTTTTAGTAATCTCCATTTTGTTATTTATGGGTTTTGAGTGTGTTTTATGGCTGAAATTATGGTGTTTTATGACTTTGTACACTTTATAGGAAAAATGGACTTTGTAGCCAACTCCCACCCTTTCAGTTAATATCCAGTTTTTTTGGTCTTTTTTCTTTCTTTTTATGAAGAGAAAAATGGTCTTTTAACGTTTTATTATAAAATTAAAAAATCTGTCAATTTTGCCCTTCATTAAAAGGAAGGAAAAAGATAAAAAAAATTGGATGTTAACTGAAAAATCTGACCAGGTTTTGCTTAAATTATGATATACATTAAATGATTAAATTATAAGCACACAATATAAAAATAATTGTTTTCATCATCAAACTAACCCAGTTAAAAAAAACTTATAACTCAGTTCGCTTAGCGACATAAATGACACTTAAACTTTAAGGACGTAAATGACGCTTAAGTTTAGGCTAAGGTCATATACGTGCTCATAAGCTTATTGGTTTTTACGTCCCTAGAGTTTAAGTGTTATGTACGTCTCTGAGCTAACTGAGTTGTGAGTTTTTTTTAACTGGGTAGTTTTTTGAACTGAAATGACACGTTTCGAGAATGTTAATGGAGGGAAATGATACAATTTTAAAATTTGGCCTGAAATGGAAAACATGGATAAACCAAAAGGATGTAAATGACACTTTACTCTAAAATTAAAACATAATTTAATATTATATTTTGTAAACCTAGGTTTTAGATTTGCTTTGGGTATTGAATACGTTAAAACCCATAACGTAGTGATTTATATATAAAAGAGTAACTTACTTTGTATGAAATAAACCTTTTAACATGGTCTATGTTATTGTTTCCACTTACATGGATAATTTTACATTTGTATTTGTATGAAATAAACCTTTTAACATGGTCTATGTTATTGTTTCCACTTACATGGATAATTTTACATTTGTATGAAATAAACCTTTTAACATGATCTATGTTATTGTTTCCACTTACATGGATAATTTTACATGTATGCTATCTTTTTAAATAGACCGTATGAAGACTCTCATGTTTCTATTTTATGCTTATTTAAATATTTTCGGCCACTAACAAGTTCAAATTTAAATAATTTATTTATAATTTTGATCATTTTAAAATTTGCCATCGTTTATAAAATCATATAAATATACTTATATAGTGACACCTTGTATATTCGATTAATAACAATGCGTTAATCTTGACGGGTTAGTCGGATTCTTAGAAAGGATTAGCAGCTTAGCGGGCCACAAATCAGCCTTTTTAGTTATTTAGCTTTAGTCGCATGTTATTTTCAGATTTTTTTGAGTTTTGTTAGGGTTAAGGGTCCACCTACACTCACAACACTCGGGTTCACCCACACGCGAGTTCACATACTCGCCAGTGGCAATTGATACCAGAGACCAAATTGCGAAAGTTGCAGGTTATTTACATGGGTTTGAGTACACATAGTCGAAGGTTTATGTAATTTCCGATTTCAATATATGAGAAATAGTCGAGCATTTGTGTTCACTCTTCTGCAGTGGCAAACCCAGAAATTATTTGTTGGGGTGCGGATGAGGTGTTCAATCATATTTTCAATGGGTGCAGTCGGGTTTTTTGCCTAAAATATACACTAATTTTTTTTTTCAAGGGGTGCGACCGCCCACCCTGACTAAAGGGTAGGTCCGCCCCTGCTCTTCTGTTTGTTTGATCTTGTGAGGGCCTGAATCAATAATATTACTAAGGTATTAGATTATATTTTACATGAATAATTGAGTCTGAGAATGAATTGTGCCAGCCAAAATATCAAAGGATCAAAGCCTCACTCTTGACAGTTGGCAACACAAACCCTTCTCATTCATTTAAAACCCCCTCATTCATCTCTCTCTCACACTGTAAACTAATATGCAACATGTCCCCTTCTTTCCTCCTCCATTAACACACTCACACACACCACAGCCACAGGAGGTTTCAAACTTTAATGCGTGATCACCTCCTATCAACAACAACAACAACAACAACAACAACAACAATGGCTGTATCTGTATCTCTATCTCCTTCTCACGGCTGCGTTGAAAAGAAGCATTGGTGGATCACAACCAGAAAGGTACAATTTCTAATCCGATTCATCAAAACCACTCGATTAGATGTTTGTTCTTCAAATTTCATGCAAACAGATTGTTGATAAGCACGTGAAAGATGCTAGAGCTCTAAATGTCGTTATTTTCTTCTTAATTTGATGTCTGATTTCAATGTTTCATGTAAACAGATTGTTGATAAGTATTTGAAAGATGCTAGGGCTCTAATTTCGTTATTTTCTTCTTAATTTGATGTCTGATTTCAATGTTTCATGTAAACAGATTGTTGATAAGTATTTGAAAGATGCTAGGGCTCTAATTTCGTTATTTACGTCTTAATTTGATGTCTGATTTCAATGTTTCATGTAAACAGATCGTTGATAAGTATGTGAAAGACGCTAGAACGTTAATCTCGTCAGACGAAACGAGTGATGTAACAGCAGCGCTTAATCTGATCGATGCAGCGCTTGCATTATCGCCGAGATTTGAACAGGCGCTTGAACTGAAAGCTAGATCTCTTCTGTATCTCAGAAGATATAAGGATGTTGCTGATATGCTTCAGGATTATATACCTAGCTTGAAAATGTGTTCGGATAATGATTTTTCCATATCGTCTTCATCGTCGTCGGTTTCGTCGGACGGAAACTCGCAACAGTTGAGTAGAGAACGCGTTAAGCTTTTGGCTAACTCGCCGGACGATTGTGAAACGGCGTCGTTTAAGTGTTTCTCCGTTTCCGATCTGAAGAAGAAAGTTAGAGCTAGCATCGGTAAACATTCCGATAAAGAAGGTCAATGGAGGTAAAAATTTCATTAACTACTTTTTCAATTTCATTAATATCGATGATCATTCACTGATTAGCTTGTAGATTACTCTAAACAATCATTTACAATTCAAAACTTTAAAAAAGTAAAACGAGTCATGACACAGCGGTTTCTGACCGAGTTAACTCAACGGTTTCTGACCGAGTTAGCTTGTAGATTAGTAGATTACTGAAACAATCCTTCACAATTATTTTCAAAACTTCAGAAAAAGTCAAACGAGTTGTGACTCAGCGGTTACTAACTGAGTCAACTCAACGGTTGCAGGTATCTGGTGTTAGGTCAAGCATGTTGCCACCTAGGGTTAATGGAGGACGCAATGGCGCTTCTACAGACCGGAAAACGCCTCGCCTCGGCCGCATTCCGTCGGCAAAGCTTTTCCTTCTCCGGCGACAACTTTTTCTTCCCCAGCGACACCTTCACCGACGGCAACCAGCCACAAACGCCTCCAAGAACAGAGTCCGAAGACATCTGTCATCTCCTCAGCCACATCAAGCTTCTCCTCCGTCGCAAAACCGCCGCAATCGCCGCTCTAGAAGCCGGTCTATACACCGAAGCAATCAGACACTTTTCAAAAATCGTCGATGGTCGACGCGCCGCCCCGCAGGGTTTCCTCGCGGAGTGTTACATGCACCGTGCTGGAGCTTATCAATCCTCCGGCAGGGTTGCGGAGGCAATAGCGGATTGTAATCGAACATTAGCATTAGATCCGTCGTGTATGGAAGCCCTAAGCACCCGAGCTTCACTCTTCGAATCGATTCGGTGTCTACCGGACTCTCTTCACGATCTCGAACACTTGAAACTGTTGTACAATTCAATTTTACGTGATCGGAAACTAGCCGGTCCGGTATGGAAACGTCAAAGTATCCGGTATCGTGAGATTCCAGGGAGACTGTGTTCTTTAGCTACCAAAAGTCAAGAACTGAAACAAAAGATTGCTTCAGGTGAAACAGGGAATGTAGATTATTATGCGTTAATCGGGTTGAGACGAGGCTGTTCGAGGTCCGAATTGGACCGAGCTCATTTGTTGCTTACGCTACGTCATAAACCGGATAAGTCAACTAGTTTTATTGATCGGTGTGAACTCACGGGTGAACTTGATGTTGATTCGATTAGAGATCGCGCGAAAATGTCGGGTTTGTTATTGTATAGGTTGATTCAAAGAGGTTATACTAATGTTATGGGGACAATTTTGGATGAAGAGATTGCGGAGATTGAGCGAAAGAAAGCTTCTGCAGCTTTACAACAAGAAATGCAAATGCAACAACATCAAGATCCTGTTAAAATTACATCAAATGAGGCACAGAAATGCGAGATGCAAAAGTCAGGACCGGTTTATCAAGGGGTGTTTTGTAGAGACATTGCAGTGGTTGGGAATTTGTTGTCCCAATCCGGGTTTAACCACCCGATACCAGTTAAGTATGAAGCTTTGAGCTGTTGATACTTGATGTAAGATGATATTATGGCCAGGATCGGGACATGAACGGGGACGCGGCGGCACCGGCTAAAGAATATGATAAATAAATGTGGAAGACATTTTTGTACAAATGGGGGAAAAGAAGGGGTAATCTACAAAGGAAAAATGCTAAAAAAGCCTGGAAATTTTTGTTCGTTTCTTTTATTTATTCTATACTAGTACCACTATTACCTTTCGGGTTCGTATATGTGCAGTGTTTAAATTTGAACCATTACCATCATTGTTCTCTAGATTTGAAGTAAATATGATTAATGGGGTTGGTTATTATCGGTGTTCAGGTCTTCATAGTTTCTTTAAACTGGTTTTTTTATCGAAAATTCAGGATGAACCGCTAACTATAACTTCTGAAAATGGTGAACCAAAACTGGTTGGTGTTACTGATATTTTTCAAAATCATCAGTTTGCATTAGAAGTTTTAAAATGATAAAGATGACCCATGACTATAAAAAGATATGGATAATTACTGTATATGAATAATAAAGGTTAAACAATCGGGCAGGTTCCAAGTGTAAAGGAGTGGAATTGTTAAACATCCAGATTGTAAACTGCAAAGTTTGGATCAGAAATTGTTCAAAACAAAGATTTGCTTTAGATTTAATTGGATGCTTTTAAAATGGGTGTTAGGTATAAATGTTAAAGATAGGTTGGTTGTATGATTTGGTTTGCGTGAGTCAGTGGGTGCCAGATTATTACTGTTGTTTCTTTTTATTTTCCGTATTGTCAGTCCCGGGCTTTATCTTTAACATATCCATGCTGCTGACATTATTTTTCAGTAACAGATGTGTTTTAATTGAGAAATTAATTTCAATTGCAACAACACATATATAAACCAATATTGTATGCTATTTCTTTCTTCCCAAATAATATACAACTCAAGTTGCCTTATTAAAGTCTCCTCCTTATTTATGGTCTTCCTTGTTACCCGTGATCATCTTGATTACGTACATGTGACGAGTCAAAGGCTTGTTGAACAGATGCAACAAAGCAAAAAAAATGTGAGAATCATAATGTATTTCAATAATGGAAACCAAATATTTATATTTAGTTTAATGAGTATGATAATGAAAAAGTTTAACTTTCAGGTTATTAACATATTTTTTTACTGTAAGTAAACCTTTGATGGTTATTTATACATATAGTCGTCTAATTTCTAACGAAACTAGTGGATGTCTAGATGAAGCAAATGAATGAAAATGCGGAACATGTGAACAAACGACGTATCTATTAGAGTGAATGTTAAAAACAATTACAGCGCGCGCGCGCACATATCAAATAGACAAAGCAAAAAAAATAGGTACATTGGTTGTGCATACCTAAATGTACACAAAATGTGGGATCAAGTAGGTGCACATACTAAACAATCCTCCAAATCAAACATATCAAGTTATCATATGATCGATCTATTTATTTCCTATCAATTTGAAGAGTGGTCAAATAGGACGGACCTGATCGACGTAGTAGACAACTAGACATACTATATCACCGTTATGAATGGTGACAAATCGCTAGCGTCTTAACAATGTGTATACGTGGTTATCGCTCAGGTATCAGAGTCGAATCGAAACATAATATAAAGTAAAAGCAATGGTATTCAAAGTTAAACTACACTATAGTAAGCGTCAAATTGATCACGGGTTATTGAAATATATATACCCAATCGAATCATATTGAAATCTGATGAGTAACATGCAATGATGATCTCAAACGAGAAATAGCTTGCATATGTAAGACAAAACTAAGTTTTGAATTCAAAGAATATAATCAATATACCAAAAGACTTATTGAACAAACAGCGCTGTCTCAACAATTTTAGGGACCCAAAATGAATTCTAAAACCGAGGCCCTTTGGCAAATGATCCAAATAAATCCAGATTATGTGGTTGTTTTTATGCAAATGCACAGAACAGGCATGTTAAAGCTCTTTCTGTCATACACCACCAACTTCAAGGTGTTAAACCACCTTTAGACTCATAAAATCTATACATTTTTCCTTAAAAAGACATGACATTTGTGAGTGATATAATGACCAGAAATGACATGTTTGATTCCTCATTTACTCTGCCACAAAAGAACATAAACAAAGCCTATATAGAACCCCTCATGAAACTATAAAACCAAAGAACAAATGTCTAGACTATAACATGACTTCTATTATTCGTTACTTCTCTCGTCATAAATTTTATGTGTATATATATATATATATATATATTTTAAATGGAGACCCTGTAATTTTATATATATATATATATATATATATATATATATATATATATATATATATATATATATATATTTTTTTTGGGGGGGGGGGGGGGGGGGGGGATTAAGCCTTAGCCTCACCCCAGTACATTTAAAGACCGGCCTTGCAAACAAAGGTATCAAATGAATTTGTAACGGCCACATTACAAACAACACTTATTAGGAAGACATATATATATATATATATATATATTTTTTTTTTTGGGGGGGGGGGGGGGGGGATTAAGCCTTAGCCTCACCCCAATACATTTAAAGACCGGCCTTGCAAACAAAGGTATCAAATGAATTTGTAACGGCCACATTACAAACAACACTTATTAGGAAGACATACCAACAAAAAAAACACATATGATTTATGGCGAGAAAGCTTAGTTGTTCAAAAAAAATATATAAGAAGTTTAAGAATCCGTACATTAATTGATCGTTTAAGCTTTTACTGAGATTGATTACTTCATCCAAATGTCCATCAAATTCTACACACAGTTTTTTTGCTAGATGAGATAAAGTTATCGTTTTACCATGTATGTATCAATCAATACAAGTAACCAAATTATTTATTTCAATACAAGTAACCAAATTATTTATTAAATCAAATCACACTTGAAGAGAACATACTCATTGTGCAATGTAAACACATTTGACCCAAGAACCACTAGATATATAAATACTAAAACATTATCTTGTGACATTTAATCATGACTTGGCGATTTTATTAATATAATAATAGACTAATAGTTTATATATTATTTAAACTCTGTTCTGTAGTACTGTATAATGTATATATACAAAGACTTATACATATATATATATATATATATGAGTTGTCAGAAGAATTGGGGTAGATGGGTCAAAGTAGAATACAGTAACATTGGATTCCTGCCCTATGATCCCCTTCCCTAAAATATTGATGATTCCACTAACCATTACATATCGTATTCAGTTTATACATCCAATGTGCCAATGGTATGATGAGTTGTCTGACGGGTCAATTATTTGTATTGTGTTTAAAAAAAACAATTATAGATTCCTCCTACTTATCCTTCATGATCCGGAGAAAATCTATCAGAGTTATAAATTTGGACTCGATAGGTTATAATATGAAAATTCAGGTATTCAGGCATTAAATTTTTTTATTTTTAACTCAAGTGGTTAAAATCACTAAAATGCAGGAACACAAAAAGTAATTTACTCTTCTTTGTTTATTTTTTAGCTTGATTTCTTGCTATATATATATCGTGATGTGTTCTAGCTTCTCGCTAGCCTTTTCTTGGTGATATAATAATCTCTTTACTCTTAGAAAACAACTATACATTATTGGCAAATTGGATTTAAATAACCCCAACTCACTGTTATTGGCCAATAATAATCCCAACTCATTTAATCACCAATAATAATCCGAACTATTCACTTTTGTTTGTAAAATACTCCCAGTTAAAAAAACACTAACTAGGTTAAAAAATTGCTGATGTGGCTTGCCACGTCACCTGCCACATCAGTTGCCACGTAATCGAAAAATGCCACGTAGACTGCCACATCAGCTGCCACGTTGACTGCCACATCATCAAAAAAATGCCACATCAACTGCCACGTCATATGACACATCAGCTAAAAGGGCCACATCAGATGCCACATCAGCAATTTTTTAACCTAGTTAGTGTTTTTTTAACTGGGAGTAGTTTACAAACAAAAGTGAATAGTTCGGATTATTATTGGTGATTAAATGAGTTGGAATTATTATTGGCCAATAACAGTGAGTTGGGATTATTTAAATCCAATTTGCCTACATTATTCTAAATTTGATAGATTTTCTTAAAAAATAAAATAAAAGAAAGTTTATCAACAAACCCACCTCAAAAGGGCAAGATTATTATTTGAAGCTAGCTTAAAGAGATACAAACCATGATGCCTTTCAACATGATTACCATTCCAAATTAAAACTATACCATAACAAATAATCTAAAAGATGCATTTTTTCTTTGTATTTTATTCGAAGAAACGTGGTTGGTTTAATCATTTATATTAGTTTATCAATTCGAAAAAACATGGCTGGTTTAATTATTTATATTAGTTTATCATTTCTTGCTTTTCAAATGAACTATAGTGCTGTTGAGCCGATTGTAGAATCCTTTTATGGGACAAACATTGTGCGAGTGCCTTTGGCTTGTCGACTAACGTGTGTATAGGGTAATTCAATATTTATTTTTAAGTGTGACAAACTATAGTATGACAATTACATAGATTATAGTTATTTGTTAATAATAGAGATTAGAAGGTGAGCTAAGATAATCTTTTTAAATTTTAATTTAAATTTAGATGAAGAGACTCAAGCTTCCAAATGTAGTTCTCTTCATAATCATAGTGGTAAACCGATCAGGAGAGTAAGAGCGAGGCTCTTGGCCGACAACACGGGTGATCGACATTGGTGGCTGACAACAATAGCAGCAGATGTGCGACGGCTAAGTGGTGGTTTCGGGTGGTGCTAAACCCGAACAAACAAATTAAGAGTACCCAAAAGATGGTTTTTATAAGCTTATGGTTATAGCACCGCGACTGCCTACTCATATTTTCATATTGATTTTCTTAATAATTGTAAAATATGTTGAATGATAATACTAGTATGACTTGGGTAATTCATGGTTTTCGAGCATTCACATCCGAGTCCTTATCTATATCCTTATAATTTAACTAATAAACACATTTATCTTATCAATCTAAAGATTTAAAAAAAAAAAAACTTTCCACATCCGATTTTTTATATCTATTTGTATTCAATTAAATAATATTCCTTTAATCAAGTTTTACTATTATTTCTCTCCCGTTTCCACTCTGTTTTTTTTTTTTAGAATGTGGTGTAGAAGAAAATGAAACACTTTTTTTATAGTTTTCTAATAAATTTATGATAAGAATAAAAAAAAAAAACTCAATTGTAAATGCTCTTATATCGTTGTGTAACAAAAACATCCTTTTGGACTAATATTTTATAGATTTTAGAAAAGATAAAAGAATAGTCGAAATAAAGAAGTAAAGAAGGGGATGAGAATATGATTCTTCAAGCAATGTGCCCAAAAAATTGAAGGGAGAGAGCATTTTAAAATTACTTGTGACAGAAGAAAAGTGAATTTTGCGAGGTTGCTCACGTGGGTGTCCACTTTCGTTTTATATTATTCTAAATTACACTTTTAGATTGCATTAAGCCAATTATTATTTATGTAACATTTGTGAACTTATAAGTTTATGATTCAAAATATACAAACTTTTACAATTTGAATGCTAAAAAATACCTAATTTTTGTATAACCAAACAATGAAAACCAAACTATCACTACATGGAAAGGTAAATCCTTATCCAACACCTTAATAAGTTGGAGAGAAACCCCAACCCGATAGATATTAAATATAATTTTTTTGTCATACTTTGGTCACTATAAACTAAGTGTTTGGTATAACCCTTTAACGGTGAACACGTTGCTTGGTGCCCCTTCCCCCTTCATTCCTTCAACCACTAATAAGCGTCCATGCTCTATGCCCCAAGCCCTCAATAGTGCCCTCAGTGGTGGTGTACACGCGTAACGCCCCGCTAGGGTGACACAATTGATGTCCCCGATACAACCTACAACCATGGTTGTAAAAATCCCGCCTAGGCTCCGAGTACTCCCCTAGTACTCGCTACAAGGTAGGCTACCGAGTCCCGAGTACCATTCACCTAGGCCCATTACTCCCCGAGTAATCTACGCCTAGGCCGAGTACTTCCCGAGTACTCCCGAATCCGACTAGGGAGCGCCTAACGACTTTTGCAACCATGCCTACAACACATAACCTTAGAAGGAATATATCAAATGAGAAGCAATACATGTTTATTTGTCACGGATGGTTTCGTGAGAAAAAGATTAAAAAGAGACTAGAGGGATCGAATATAATGATTTGGAAGGTGGGGGGATTGATAGTGTAATAAGAAAGAAAGAGGCTTTGATGTTTGAATGTTGGAAACATCGGACAGAGGAGAAGTCGTGGCCAGATATGATGATGTCAGACATGCCCATGTGGTCCAATCATCCTCTTTTTCTTTACTTTACTATTTTATATATCATAGGTTTTCTGACTATCATTATTTAAAGTTGCTAGAAAAATAGGTTACATATTATAAGTTTCTAAGTTCTTCCGGGGCTTTATATCACGGGAACAAGGGCTATAGCGCCTTATAGCGTCGTTCAACATCACTACTGGGGGCGTTATGGGGGTGAATTTTTTTAGAGCCGCGATACACACAACGGCGTTAATCCTCTGCACAATGTTTCCCCCACTCACACACATATATATGTCCATACATATGTATGTATAATTGAAGGGTTATATAACCCCCTTACCACTACACTATCTTGTGATATAAAGCCCCATAAGACCAGAAGGTATGAGGCTCGTCCCCAGCCTCGTCCCCTTGCCGCCGCCCCAAACTTCCACCCCCTTGCTCCGTCGCCGCCCCAGCCCCGTCCCCATCGCCCGCCCACGGCCGATCTCGCCGGGCCTCATCCCCTCACACACACCTATACATACATACATACATAAATATACATAAAGGGGTTCATCCCCCACCCCCTAGGTCCATCCCCTTAGGCCCATCCTCACACCCGCTTACGTGGCGGTGACGTGGTGGCCCATCCTCCCCACACCATACCTTCCAGCCTAAGGGTATAAGGAGTGGTTAGACACTTGAGAGTCGCAAACTAAAAAAACAACCAATGAGAGTGTGTCATGTCAAAGTGGTAAACTATGCTCAAAAGCGTTGACAATGGTTAGACACTTGGTGAAGTGGTAAACTATTTAAAAAGAAAAAGAAAAATGTGTGATTGGTTGAGATGGCATGGACCACACCACACACCCCCACTCTCTCCCCTCTCCTCCCTCACCCCGATTCGGTAACCTCTCACCGATTTATCCCCCCAAATCGGCAAAACTATTTCGGTAAACCACCGGGCATTGGTTGCCGATCGGTGCCGAGTGAGTTTGCCGCCACCACTCCGGACACCCTAAAGCCCTTCTCTTACGCATTTCGGCCTTCTCTTATGACTACACGACCTAAATATGACAACATATTTTTCAACAGATTGGCTGCTCCAAAATAATGATGCATTCCTTAAAGAAATGATTGATTTGTATAATTTCAATTAGCTCTCTTAAATAAGAGATTAGATCAGAGTAAATTCTAAATGAATCCAAACTAATCAACTTAAAACGGGTTCAAATAAGTCATTATCACAATGTCCACACCACCATAGTCCATGGTCATCTATAGGTCATTATTGACACGGCCACAACCGATATCATTACCTTCACTGTCGCCACAACCACAACCACAACCGACCGCACCACCATTGATGGCAGATTTGCTTAAAAGAATTTACCTTCACTGTTGTGGCAACCGCAACGGTGCAACCAGGCCCACCATCATTGATTAAAAATAGGCCTGTAAAAGGGAAAAACGTTCATGGACTGTTCATGAACTTGTTCAGCGGGAAGTTCGTTTATTTAATAAACGAACAAACACGAACAAAAAAAATTGTCCGTTTAATTAAATGAACGAACATGAACACACCTTATTTTCGTTCATTTATGTTCGTGAACGTTCGTTTATTTACGCTCGTTTATGTTCGTTTAAATTTTAATAAATATATAAATATAACTAATTAGTATATCTATGAACCCTTATTTAGATGTGTTTTCGGATGAAATGTAATATATTAGACTTGTTTCTTCAATCATGTTAATTTATGTTTATTCAAGTATGTTCAGATAATTTTTTTTTTATGTTCGTTTGTGTTCGTTTATGTTCGTGAACTGTTCGTTTAGGCTTTAAACGAACGAACATAAACGAACACGAACATGCCCGATTTCTTAATGAACGAACACGAACCAAAAAATGTGTTCGATTATATGTTCGTGTTCGTATTCGTGTTCGGTTAAAGTTAAATGAACGAACACGAACATATGTTCGTGTTTGTTCGGTTCGTTTAAAGGCCTAATTAAAAAAATTGATTTTTCTTTCTTAAAAAGTTGGTTCATACTTCATTTCCTACAAAAACAACTTATCCAGAATTTCAAAAGGGGCCGGAACCATGGTCTAGTTGAAGCCCCATGAACCAGCATAAATTTATCCACCCAAAAATCTATTTTGGGCTTTTGGGCTTTTAGAGAAGCATGCTAACTTCACATTTATTTGAATAATTGAATCCAATAAGCTTACAAAATATGACAACATATTTTTCATAAAAAGTTGCCGATCGGTGCCGAGTGAGTTTGCCGCCACCACTCCGGACACCCTAAAGCCCTTCTCTTACGCATTTCGGCCTTCTCTTATGACTACACGACCTAAATATGACAACATATTTTTCAACAGATTGGCTGCTCCAAAATAATGATGCATTCCTTAAAGAAATGATTGATTTGTATAATTTCAATTAGCTCTCTTAAATAAGAGATTAGATCAGAGTAAATTCTAAATGAATCCAAACTAATCAACTTAAAACGGGTTCAAATAAGTCATTATCACAATGTCCACACCACCATAGTCCATGGTCATCTATAGGTCATTATTGACACGGCCACAACCGATATCATTACCTTCACTGTCGCCACAACCACAACCACAACCGACCGCACCACCATTGATGGCAGATTTGCTTAAAAGAATTTACCTTCACTGTTGTGGCAACCGCAACGGTGCAACCAGGCCCACCATCATTGATTAAAAATAGGCCTGTAAAAGGGAAAAACGTTCATGGACTGTTCATGAACTTGTTCAGCGGGAAGTTCGTTTATTTAATAAACGAACAAACACGAACAAAAAAAATTGTCCGTTTAATTAAATGAACGAACATGAACACACCTTATTTTCGTTCATTTATGTTCGTGAACGTTCGTTTATTTACGCTCGTTTATGTTCGTTTAAATTTTAATAAATATATAAATATAACTAATTAGTATATCTATGAACCCTTATTTAGATGTGTTTTCGGATGAAATGTAATATATTAGACTTGTTTCTTCAATCATGTTAATTTATGTTTATTCAAGTATGTTCAGATAATTTTTTTTTTATGTTCGTTTGTGTTCGTTTATGTTCGTGAACTGTTCGTTTAGGCTTTAAACGAACGAACATAAACGAACACGAACATGCCCGATTTCTTAATGAACGAACACGAACCAAAAAATGTGTTCGATTATATGTTCGTGTTCGTATTCGTGTTCGGTTAAAGTTAAATGAACGAACACGAACATATGTTCGTGTTTGTTCGGTTCGTTTAAAGGCCTAATTAAAAAAATTGATTTTTCTTTCTTAAAAAGTTGGTTCATACTTCATTTCCTACAAAAACAACTTATCCAGAATTTCAAAAGGGGCCGGAACCATGGTCTAGTTGAAGCCCCATGAACCAGCATAAATTTATCCACCCAAAAATCTATTTTGGGCTTTTGGGCTTTTAGAGAAGCATGCTAACTTCACATTTATTTGAATAATTGAATCCAATAAGCTTACAAAATATATGTACAGATACACACCATTATACAAAAATGTACTTTTTACTACAAAAGTATGCTTCAAAAAAATAACAAAGAATAAATAACTAACCTCTAGACGAAGAGCCTTTCCTTTTGCTACATCTTTTCGACTTGAGCTTCTTACTACACTTGACACAAAACCAATCCTCCTCAGGAACATCTTCAAGCGGCGGATCACAACAATCAATATGCGTGCCAACACCGCACCCAACCAAACCGCTTTCATCCCCACATATCAGCATTTCTTCACCACGGTCACGTCCCCCGCACACCTCACACGCCACGTCGTCACTATCTGGAGTTCTCGGTTCACAAATCTCTTCTTCTAACCGCTTCTTTAACTTGTTATATGATCTCTCGGCCCAACCATTTGTATCATACTGAACATGTCTTTCAAGGGGATATCCAGGTTTGCATACGAATTCCACCAGGTAATCGGCATATACACATGGTATCTCATGTTTTAAAAACTCCTGCACCCATATGTCGACATGTGGCATCCCGGGGCTAACAACCGCAAAGTCTATACCAGTGTTTAAGAAGCGAGTGTATGGTGGAGAAGTTGCTAAAATGGTCCCGTCTCCGGCCTTCACTACCCGTTTAAGAGTGTCCTGGAACATTAAAACCGGAGATGATTTAAAAAATGTTTATATAATATCTATACTACTATGCTATTTTCGTCCCTGAGGTTTGGCCAGTTTTGCGACTTTCATCAAAAGGTTTGTTTTTCTGCATCTGGATCCAAAAGGTTTGAAATCTTGTCATTTTCATCCGGCTCGTTAATCCATCCGTTTTTCTCCTCAGGGGTATTTCTGACTTTTTGTTAACTTAAAGGGCAATTCGGTCTTTTTCATGGGTATTCTGTTTTTTTACATAAAGTGGAAAAAACCAAATTGCCCTTTAAGTTAACAAAAAAGACGGAAATACCCCTGACTTAACAGAGAAAAATGGATGGAGTTAACGAGCCGGGTGAAAACGGCATGATTTCAAACCTTTTGGATCCAGATGCGGAAAAATAAACCTTTGGACGAAAGTCGCAAAACTGGCCAACCTAAAGGATGAAAATGGCATTTTACTCTAATATCAATATATCATAAGTAACATTACAGGGAGGATATGGGTATACCAAAGGTGGGGCAATGCATTCCCCGTATATGATTATTCTCATCCCGTAAAACGCACCGTGGCCTGTTTTCTCCTTCAAAAGCCGCCAATTTCTTGGTGCCTCTAAGTTAATTTGACCGTCTTCACTTAGGCCGTTTTTGTGCCATTCGTAAGGCTCCTCTGCTAGGAATTTGCCGGCCTGGCTACTTGCAGATAAGTAATCGGTCTTCAAAATCCACCTGCATTCTAAAATGTCTAACTACTACTTTCTGAAATTTAAGATAATTGTGTGCCATGATAGATGAACTTAATATTTTTCTCGGTTTTTTTTTTTTTGCTCAAAATTTTTATTACCAATTTTAGCAACCAACCTCTTTTCAACTGATTTTACAAGTAAATAGCTGATGTGGCACTTGTTGAAACATGCAAAGCATGCTTAGGTAAAAATAATGTAAAAAATCCAGTTACAAGTTTCAAAAGGTTATATTAATAGGGCTGTAAACGAACTGAACGAACACGAACAAGTGTTCGTTTGTTAAGGAAATAGATGTGTTCACAAACGATTCATGAACACTTTCCGAACGACTTTTTCTGTTTGTGTTCATTCATTAAGGAAATGAATGAATGAATGTGTTTGTTCATTAATTTTAGGTAACGAACACAAATGAATGCAAATGAACACCAAATGAATGCAAATGAACACCAAAAAACGTTGATTAAAAAAATAAACATTTTACCTTCCAGAAGCAGCAGCGGCAAAGAATTTCTCGGTTCTGCGTAAGGGATCGGGGACAATGAAATGAGTTGCCTGATAAGACCATTGATGAGAGACTCTGCATACTCTTCCTTTTAACCGCTTGATTATCTGCTGAAACTCCCTTCTTTGCAACTTATGTCCAGCCAATATAAACCACATAGGTTCCGGTTTTGAAACAATAGTACTCCCCTTATCGCGATTCTTTTCATGTAATCCTTCACCACGTTTAAGTACCTCTTTCGTACCAGTACTTTGATCTTCAACGTTAACAGCTTCAACATCAGTTACCTCTTTGACGGAATCCTTGGTTTTAATCAGAGGCTGTTTATTTCTCTTGGCTTCTTTCTTGTTCACGACATTCTCTGTTTCCGTATCAGCGTTCGCTGTATCCATGTTCGGATCGTTACTAACATCTTCTGCTGCCTGAAGTTCCGCAGATTTCTCCAAATTGTTTACATTTCTCTTGCTTCTCCTAGCTCGATTTGGAGTTGATTCTTTCCTAATTTCTGGTTTCTTGTTATCTGTTGGAAGAATTATAATAGAGAAATTCTGGATTTTAGAAGTCAAATATAAAAGTCAAAACTGTGCATAATTTGGAACATGATGATCAAGTAAAACGGTATGACGGTTAGTTATGTAGTAATAAAACGGTTATTTAACTGTCAATTTGTAAGGATATTAATACCCCAAACCAAACTCATTTGTATGTGTATGTAACTAGTAGGAATACCCGCGCTACGCTGCGGGGTTTCGGTCGATATCTATTTTGGTTTAGTATACCAACCGAAAGAAATATGCTCAAAAGAATATCGACACATGTTTTACATCGACCGAAAACCATAAAAATAAATTTAAATTAGACAACGGGACGAATTGATTTTAAATTAATTGTAAATGGAAACGTAAATGTTATCTTAAATATAGCTTTAATGAAAAGAAACCTAAAACTAAAACACTAAACATAAAGAAAACTAAAAAAAGAAACAAAAAAGTTAATAAGATAAAAACACTATCCACATAACTTGCTAATTGTAATTTGCATTAAAGCGTAGACCAATTGAAAACATACATAAAAATAAGCATGAAAACGAATTATATTTGACACATATTTTCGAAAAAAATTTACATCGAATCATAAACCAACTTAAATTTATACCGACGTGTGCATAAAAAAAAGCACGTAAGAAAATAGCTACGGCGTGTTGTGGCGTGTCGAAACGTAAAGTGGCTCGAATTTAGAGCTTTTAATGAAAACGTATTATATTTTACTCGACGTGTTTCCGAACAAAAAAATTTACGTCAAAACGTAGACCATTTGAATACGTACATAAAAATAAACATGAAAACATATTATATTTTAACCGGCTCATTTATAGATAAAAATTATATCAAAACGTAAACCAACAGAAAATATACATAATAATAAGCATAAGGAATATATTATATTTGACTCAACTTATTAACGGGAAAAATTTACGTCCAAACGTAAATCAATTTAAATTTATAGAAACATGTAAATAAAAATAAACACGTAAAGCTTGATTACAAAATTTTTAAAAGGTTAAGAGGTTGAAATTGTTAACACTGAAAGTTAAAGGGGTAAAAGTTTAAAGAAAAAATAATAAAAACAAAAAAATAAAAAAGCAAAAAGCAAAAAGAAAAAAAAAAAAAACTACTGTACAAGTCCTTTGAAATTGTTAGGATATAGAATATATAATAAGTGTGTGCATTGTGCGTGTATCTCATCTTTGTTTTGTCCCTGCACAGAATCTGTGCATACTCACAATTGCTCATCCAATGTTCTTAAACGTAAATCGATCCCTGATCCAACATTATCATGGTTACTCACAAGTTCACTCTTTTTTACTAAAAGAGCAGTTTTCTTCTTACCATTTTTAGTCAGATTCCCTCTAGATGTCTTTTTACACTCAAGATTCTCATTGTGTTGATCTACATCTTGTACATCCCCTTCTGGTTTTCCTTCCATCACTACATCAACAGTGTTTTCTTGGTCACCATGTTCATGTTTCTCTTTGCTTGTGTCGTCTTTATCCTCTGGAGGCTCGGTTTCATCTTCCAAATCTATCTGTGTACCTGGTTTGACGGATTGAAAAACTTCTTCAACATTCCGGTTCTTCAAGAGTTTCTCTTTCTCAACATCATTCCTCAGTGCACTGCTTTTCGAAAAAGTTGAAACTTTTTCATTTACGGTATTCTTTTTAGTAAGACCGGGGGCCGAAAACTTCTTGCTAATAGATTTCCTTCTGACAGATTTTGAAGTTGATCCACCAGTTTGTTCATCGATCTCCATGTTCTGATTACCGGATTTCTGAATATCAGAACTAACCGCAGAAGATTGTATGACATTTTCAACCATACCACTGGTTTCTTTATACTTTTTCTGTGGTCTTTGCACTGCATCCAAGTCTTTTAACTCCTGTAATGCGCTTTCGACATTATTATTATCATTATTTTGACTCATCTTTTGTAGTTCAAAACTACCGGAAGAAACGCCCATCTTCCTCTTACAGGAAAGCGAATCATCTTGCTTATCTTTTGGACATAATGCAGGATCACTGTTAGGAGTCTTGGTGTTCACTTTTTGTACCAAAGAAGAAGACTTACCGAAAGCATCATTGAGTGTGAATTTATTCAACCTTTTAGCACTGCTAGTATTGCTTTTCATGTCGATTGTCGGAGACGTGGTTCTCATTGGAGATATGACATTTCTAGCTTCATTACGGGGAGACTTGTTAGCTAATGTGGATGCAGAAATAATTTTGTTTTGTAATGATGAACTGCCGACAGTTTTTTCACAAAAACTAGACGTCCCATAGGTGACATCAATAACATTTTCAGTGTCTAGATGTGTACTTTTAGTTTCACGGGGATTACGGAATTGATTAGACGCAGTTTTCATAGTCGATGACACCATTTCTTGGGCGTTATTAAACACTTTAGAAGCACTAATATTCAATACGGTCTTTGGGACTTCCTGAGTTGACAATAGAGAATGAGGTGGACTTGCTATTTTCCTCTCGTTTCGTCTTGCAGTAACGTCTTCTAGTTCGTCTTCAGAATCTTTCGCTTCAGCCTCCATCTCCAGCTCATAGCCACTGCAGGAAAAACGAAATAGTGTTTCAGTAATGACTATGCATATATTTGTTATCACGTGTGGATACAAATAGATAGTATTGAAAGTCTCGCATGTCATTTATGTAAAAGAGGAAGTGTTTATAGTCTCACCTTTTACTATAATCTGCTTCCGGAACAATCTTCCAAGCCTTTAAACTGAAAAAATTAAAAGTGTTTATAGTCTCACCTCTTACTATATAACACATAAAAAGTAGGTGAACAAGACCCATACCAGTCTTCTAACCATCGGTGGTTAATAAGCTTTATCTTTTTCATTTTCTTCCCAAGCAGATACTTCTCCCCTATTATATTATAGTTAACCAATCAAGAAAAACTACATCATTTGTTTGGAAAAGTTATCAAGAGACATAAACCAATGAAGTAGTGAGAGAATATAACGTACCTTCAAATTTGTAGCATATAAGATGAGTGACCTTGTTTGCTATCAGTGGTTTAGAAAATTGTGCACCCATCAGTCCAACCATGGTCTGAAATATAAAAAAAATGCAGATAATAAAAATCCATTATCCTGTTCATTAGGAATGTTTGCAGTATGATATATGAATGGCAGATTGGAAATAGACTAACCATAATGTCCTCCCGATCTTCACGTTGATATCCGGTTAAACATATTACAAGTGATTTTGCACCTGGAATTCCATTTAAATCCCTAACAGGTCTATACATTACCTGTAAAAGGTACAAAAATAACAAGGAGTACATTCAGTCAAAATAATAGGGGGTGGGGTACGTTAGCACAACCCTGATTATAACTAATCATGCAAAAGGTACAAAAATAACACGGAGTACATTCAGTCATGCAAAAGATTGGCAATTTAAGATTATAACCATAGTTATTAAAGGCGCATAGGCCTCGCTTGGGGCCTAGGCACAAGGCGCAAAAAAAGCGAGGGCCTGAGAAAATAAAAGCGCACAACGAAAAAAATAAAAAATATTTTATGTATTAGAAAATTAGCGCTATTCTTCAAATAAAATAAATGAAAGCTATTATATAACATTTATTTAATACAATTTATTTACCAAAAGTTCTAAAATATTAGTGTAGAAAAGTGGTTTCCGTTAGATAAAAGTAGAAATCTAGCTGGAATCTTGTTGGAATTTAGAGAATTTGCCCGGAAACTCTCCAGAATCGAGAATCTCACCGGAATCTGTTCGAGAATCATCACCAGGAGAATTAAAGCGCAATTGCCTTGACTTAAGGCGCAATTGCCTTGACTTAAGGCGCAATTGCCTCGCCTCGCCTGGAAAATTGGCCTAGGTGCAAGAGGCGATAACTTTTAGAGGGTGTTTGGGATTACGTTTTGAAGTGATTATTTGATTATTGCGTTTGTAAAGCATAAATAATCTAAAAAGGTGTTTGGATGAAAAAGTAATTATCTGCCTCCAAAATGTAGTTTGGAGAAGCATGTACCTACATGCTTTTTCAAAACGCAGTTTTGAAAACGCAAAATCTATTTTGAAAACGCCAAACACCCCCTTAACAACTATGATTATAACAACAATAAGACTTGTTGCTAGTAGTTTTTTTTTTCTCCTAATGCAACACATAAGAAGCTCATCCACCCCCGATTTCTTATTTCATGAATAGTTTCTCACAAATAACGACAAAGTGCGATCACACGAATACGAAATGGATTAGAGTACTCACCGAGGTTACATCCACAGGAACTCCCACATCAAAACTGTGATCAGCCCATAAGCTAGACACTAATATCTTTCCATCTCGTCTAGCAGCAACACATACGGGATCATCCTACAAAATTTAAACACACACATTGTAATACAATGCCCATAAACAATGAGCATAAGTGCATAACAATAAAACATGTTACAAATTATGCAGTAAACTTACATAAACAAGCTTATCAACAATAACATGAGTGCAATTCGGACCGTATTTACCGACATTAACCGCTCCGCCATTAACAAACTTCAGTGAAACCTGTAAACACAACTTAAATTTAAAAAAAAAAAAAAAATTCTAAATTACAATTTCTTCCTATAATTCTAATAAATCAACTCAAACCCTAACTAACAAACAGCAGTCAACTAAAAAGAAAAAAAAAATCAAACAACAAACAAATAATCCAATTATAAACAAAAACTCTTAACACATGAATCTACCCATCATATGAAACAATCAGATACATGTACAGAAATTAATAAACAAAAACTTTGAAAACCTGTGAGTTTTTTAGAGGATCGTAACCAAGAAGAACAAATCGGATGCCATTGAATACTTGAGACAGCCGGTCAAACGGTGAATTTTGATGATTTTCCATCAAATATGGCACTGAAATTAGCGATCATTCAGTTAGAATCTGTGCTCATTAAGAATTTATATGAGTGAAATAATACTGAAAAAATGTAAAGCTTCTCGGAGAAGGATGAATGACGGTCAGGGGTAGAAAGGGAATTTCACGCTTATTATTATTCATTTTTGGATAAATTACAAGTTTTGTCCTTTATCTTTAGGGTACTTTACAGGCGGTGTCCTTTTTTTCAAATGTTGACAGGCGGTGTCCTTTATTAGGTATTTTGTTACAAGTTTTGTCCTTTCCACCCAAACCTGGTTAAAAAACCCAGTTAATTGTTGACAGGCGGTGTCCTTTACTAGGTATTTTGTTGCAATTTTAGTCCTTTACCTAGGTATTTTGTTGCAAGTTTAGTCCTTTACACCCAACAATTAACTGGGTTTTTTAACCAGGTTGGGTGGAAAGGACAAAACTTGTAACAAAATACCTAATAAAGGACACCGCCTGTCAACATTTGAAAAAAAAGACACCGCCTGTAAAGTACCCTAAAGATAAAGGACAAAACTTGTAATTTATCCTTCATTTTTTGTTGGAGTAAAATGCACGGATAGTCCCTGTGGTTTGGTGAAATTTCACCTTTAGTCCCTAACTTTTCAAAATTACACTCTTAGTCCCAGTGGTTTGATAAGTTGTTACTCGGATAGTCCCCAAAGCGATGGAGGTTAGTTTTTCTGGTTAAGTGGGTGTGAAATGACAAGGACTATCCGAGTAACAACTGGTCAAACCACAGGGACTATCCGAGTAACAACGTGTCAAACCACAGGGACTATCTGAGTAACCGTCATAAGCTTTAGGGACTATCCGAGTAACAACTTGTAAAACCACAGGGACTAAAAGTGTAATTTTGAAAAGTTAGGGACTAAAGGTGAAATTTCACCAAACCACATGGACTATTCGTGCATTTTACTCTTTTTTGTTGGCTTTGATTTTCGCAAGGCGGGAGAAGAAAATTATGACACGTGTGTTGTGTATACGACATGTTTCTTTTTGTTATTGGACTCGGACTTTGTGTCCATGGGCCGTGTAGAACTTGGCCACTTGGACCAGGTTTGGGCTCAAACAACTTCGGTTTATAAACTGGCCCACCTTTTTTTTTTTTTTTTTTTTAATTTGGTTTCAAACTGGCTTGACCTAAACCGGTTCAGGTTGAGAACTGGTTTTAGGGTTGAAAACCATAATCTATCTAAACAGATTAACACCGAGTTTAAATCTGTTTTTTAGATGGGCTCAAACCGGTTAAAGGTTGAAACCAATTTTTCAACACAAAAAACCCAAACCATCGGATTGGGTTGGACCCAGATTGGTATGGGTCTAACTGGTTTTTTACAGGGTCGGGGTCAGGTCGGTTCCCGGGTCACCAGGCCCAAACCGGTTTTTTTCGCACACCTGTTTTAGGATGATATAATTTTGCAGAAGGATTTGGACTAATGGTCAGCGTAAAATCAAAGCCTATATTCATCTTGTACGTGCAATGTTTGGAATCGTTTTCCTTTTTAATAAGTTGCGACTAATAATCGATTAGATTTACATGTAAATAGAGTGATAAGAATCTAAGATGCAAGATGAATTATTTATTATCTCTAGTTGTGTAAGAAAATCTTCACAAATTGGAATCAAAACAGAATAAAACACATATTTGACTCCTAAACTCTCGCACAAATTCTAAATGAATGAAACAACAAACGAACGACTCTACCCTACTGACTTCTCTAAAATCTATACGATAATTCAATCTAAATAACGAACTAGAGAAGAAACCTTAATCGTGTGAGAGTTTATTTTGTAAAAAAATGAGCGTTATTGTTAGCCATCCGAGTCAATCTAAAAAGTTTTGTTTCTAAAAAGCCTAATGTAGATTTCATAACCCTCCTCAACTTTGGCCTTATGCACAACATCTCTTAGTTTTGCAATGATCATGGGTTTTAGCAGTACTTTCTTTGGGAAGTTGCAATTACTTAAATACGTTTGTGAAAGAGGTGACTTTAAATATTATGTTGTGATTTAATGTATATTTGAATAACTAAACCTAGAAATCATCAACATAAGCTGACTTGTTTTAGCATGCATTCTAGATAAGTTTTAGTCTCTAGTGCTAGGGGTAAGGAATTGGTGGAATGAAGGCATCAATGTGGTCATCTCTCAAACACGAAGACTAGCATTCGATAGCTCTGATGTTATATACTTAGATGGTTAGAGTTAAGTTCACGTACAAAACATACGAAAGGCATGAAAAAGTAAAAAAAAAATGTGGTGGCATTTTCGTAATTATTTACTCGTAGGGTAATTATCAAAATTACCCTACAAATGATATTGTAGGATATTTTTGATTTAGTAGGGTAATTTTGTAAAATGATATTGTAGGGTAATTATCAAAATTATCTACAAGTGTATCAAAATTACTCTACAAGATTATCAAACAACATACAATTCAAAATTACCCTACAAGATCAAAATTATTTTACAAGAATATTTGTAGAGTAATTATGATACTCTCTACAAAATTACCATACAAGATCAAAATTACCCTACAAGATCATTTTACAAAATTGGCCTACAAAATCATAATTACCCTACAAGATCATTTATAGGGTAAATTTGATTATTATTCTACGATTAAATAATTACGAAAATGTAACCGCTTTTTTTTACCTTTTCACAATATTCGTACGTTTTGTATGATAAAGGTATTTGTATTTGATCTTTTGTCTAGTTATTTAACATATGTAAAACTGTTTTTATATAACGTAGACTTCCGCTATATAAGTTAATATTTGTTCATTTTGGTTTTGTGTAAATCAACTTGCATGACACGAGTAAATTTAATAGACAATGACAAAAGATTAAATTGTTTTCTTTGTTTTATAAACAATAAAAAATAACAACAAAGGAAAAAGTATGACAACGAAAATTATCACACATGTTCTCCATGCATATAGAAAATTTATTCCAATGCATTCCAATGTGGACTATTAAAAATGTTATTTCATTTCAACTCTCACAATGTTGATATATCTTTTTCGTACCTCCCATCTATGACCATTATATTTATTGACTTATTGTCATAAAAAAAATTATATCACATCAAATCAAATCAAACTAGGATTTCTCTACCGCGTATTGCGGCGAGAAATCCGTGTACAAACTAAACAATAAAGACCGATGCGAAGATGCAAAATATAAATGCGTAAAAAACTAAAATTGAAATAAAATGTAACAAAAATGGTGACATTGTATCTATGACGTGGTATTGCAACCCAAACAAACGAACGGAAAAAAAGATGGTGGTGACGTGGTGTTGGGCCGTTTCCAAAAGAATATATATCGCGTATTTAGTTTTATGTAAAAAAAAAACTAACGGATGAAAGTTATAAAAGAAAAATAGAGCTATAAAACCATTGGATTAAAGACGTAATTTATTATAATGTATCGGGCTAATTCAAACCTTAAAAAAAGAAGGAAAGAAATGTAGCCGCTAAAAGTGTAAGAATCAAAACATTAATGGTCAAAATATAAAACAAAACAAAAGAAATCTTGTGAGATTGTTTAAAAAAACTAACAATAGTTGAGAGGACAAAAGTATAAGAACTAAAACATTGGTTGTCAAATCATAAAACAAACAAAAAAATTGTGAGAGGATTACAAATGTCATTCAAAAAAGACTAAATTACATAAATGTCATAAAGATAGAAGTTAACATGTAAGTGTTAATAACATTCTTGTAATATTTAGAAAGATACGACGACAATGGATATTGTAGCATGCTTTTTAATATATAGTATAAAGAAAAAAGTTAACATGTAAGTGTAGATGATTCTTGTAATTTGTAGAAAGATACATGGACATTGGATATTATAATGTAATATAATATAGACAAAATCACAGTGCACGTCCTTTAGGTTTACCTAAAAGTACAGTGCACGTCCTTAACGTTTAAAAGTTGCACTGCAAATCCTTTACCTTTAATTTTGTTGCATTGCAAGTCCTTTATAGCTAACGGTGTTAACTTTTACCATTAAATCCCCCACGTGCCTCCCACGTGAGGGGTATATCTGTCATTTCCCTTCATAGGTGACCCCTTTCTTCTTCATAGGTGACCCCAGTTGACCATCGTTGACCAGTCAACCTGACGTGTTGACTGGTTTGACTTTGTTGACCGAGCCCGCACCCGAGCCAAAATATAATCCTGTGTTGACTAGCTTGGACTCGTGTCGTGAACCGATTGCTCGAAAACCCGAAACTGAGCCGACACTTCAACATCATCATCATCGACTCCTTATCAACATTAGCTTCATCTCATTATCAGTATCGGAAAAGAAAAATCAAACCTCATGTCCATTAAACCTGAGCCTTGAAAGATTTTTTTAAAAGCAAAGAGGGAGTTGAGAGGGGGTTTACCAGAATAGCACCACTGCCGCCACCATTGGCCGGCGGCCTGATGGCGCTGGTGTCAACGCTGCCGGTTTCAGCTGCACGGTGGCTTAGTTTGTCTGTCGTTATCATCCACACCCCCACCCCTTACGTTCTGAAACAACACAAAGCGGCCGGAAGAATTTGGGATTTAACGGGTCTGAGATGAAGATGAAATTAGGAGTCAAAGCCTTACCGGAACATCATCGTCAACAGTGGCTCTCTCTCTGCTTCTCTTCATCACCGCTGTGAAACCACGTCGCCAACAGAAGTGAAGCGGCCGTAGCCGATTCAAACCAGATCTAACCCGATTCATCATCAGCGTCGTCGTCATCAGCAAACACCCCCCCCCCTCCGCCGTGTACCGTCCGATTAGGGTGTGGATGTGTGGTTGTCGGAGAACATGTCGTCGGAGGAGAGACAAGGGTGATGAGGTGGGGTGTGATTGCAGGTGTGGATTAGGGTTCTAAAAAAAAAAGACAACGCAGAGAAGAGGAAGAAGAAAGAGTTTTAAAGGGGAAGAATGAAGGGAATGGACGGATATACCCCTCACGTGGGAGGCACGTGGGGGATTTAATGGTAAAAGTTAACACCGTTAGCCATAAATGACTTGCAATGCAACAAAATTAAAGGTAAAGGATTTGCAGTGCAACTTTTAAACGTTAAGGACGTGCACTGTACTTTTAGATAAACCTAAAGGACGTGCACTGTCATTTTGTCTATAATATAATTTGAACTTCACTAAAAAGAATAATAAATAGAGAGTGAATTTTTTAATGAGAAATTTAGATAATTGACGGACTACTAGTGTATTATCATGGCACGAGCGAAACCGCATGATACATCTAATATCCAAAGTAAAGGGTGATTGATTTTTTTTTTTTTTTTTTTTGAACGGCTAAGTGTGTCTACAAGTTTTTTCGGGTGTGAGACACACATTCGCACCCCCTATTGCGGGGAGGCCCGTTGCCCCACTCCGGCTAGACGTGGGTGTCTTAATCGTGCCTCCGCTGGCATGAGAGAGTAAGGGTATACGGAGTGGTGATCGGCAAGGAGTGGCAAACTAGTTTACCACTCGGTAAACACCACCGCCAACAAAACTTTAGTCACCAAATTTCACCAATTCGGTGAAGGTTAGCCGATTCGGGGAAGGGAGGAATGAGAGAGAGGGAGAGGGTATTGTGGGTGGGGTTCATTCCTATCTCAACCAATCACAACTTTTTCCTTTTAAAAATAGTTTACCACTTCACCAAGTGTTTAAACCATTGCCAACACTTTTCACTAAAGTTTAAACACTTTTGACTGATTGACATGACACGCTCTGATTGGTCGGTTTTTTGGTTTGCCACTCCAAAGTGGTTAATCACTCCCTAGTCCCTACACCCTAAGGCTGGAGGGTGTGGGGCGCCACCCTTCGGCCACCTGGACCACCATAGCGCCCCACCCGCCATCGCCTACACCCCCGGCGCCATAGCCGGGGCGCCATAGGTCATCCGCCATGGTGGTAACGAGCGGCAACGGTCGAAAATTAAAAAAAAATAAAAAAAAAAAAAAATAATAAACTTAATCTTTATTTATATATATATATAACCTATTCTAAACTAAAAAAATCATCAATCACAACTAAAAAACACTCCAATCACAACTTAAACACACACCAATCGCATTTTTAAAAATGTCTTCTTCGAGCTCGTCATCCGACGGTGTTCTTGATGATATGGTTATCGTCATGGCGCAGGAGATGATTAATTATTTGCAAGAAGCCGAATCCTCTGCATCGCGTACCAGACAACCGCCTATTGAACGAAATCGGTTAGCTGCTCATGAACGTCTAGTGCAAGATTATTTTTGTGAAACTCCCGTGTACAATGATGATCACTTTAAGCGTAGGTTTCGTATGAGCCGACGACTATTCGTTAAAATTTCCAATGATCTTGCGGGTGAATCCCCTTTTTTCACGCAAAGGGTAAATGCAACTGGCAAGGTTGGTTTCTCTGGACTACAAAAGTGTACGGCAGCAATTAGGCAACTAGCATACGGCACATCGAGTGATGCGTGGGATGAGTATATAAGGATGTCGTCAAGAATGTGTCGTGAGTCTCTTGAAAATTTTTGTGAAGGTAACTTTTATTAACACTAGTATTTATTATTATTTTACGTCGTTATTAATTTTAAATTAGCAATAATTTATCAGGTGTAATCTCTCTGTACGGGAGACGATATTTGAGGATGCCAACCGCAGCCGATGTTCCAATTCTATACGAGGCCCATCAGCGCTTACATGGGTTTCCTGGAATGTTGGGAAGTCTTGATTGCATGCACTGGGAATGGGCGGCATGCCCAACCGCTTGGAAAGGGCAACATCATCGTGGTGACCACGATGGTCCAACGGTAGTATTACAAGCGGTCGCTTCTCAAGATTTATGGATTTGGCATGCGTACTTCGACATGGCTGGCACGAACAATGACATTACAGTTTTAATGTCCTCAAATCTATTCGACGATGTCATAGACGGTGTTGCACCAGATACTTCATTCTATGCAAACAACGTGGAGTATAAGTATGAGTACTATCTCACAGATGGTATTTATCCGGAGTGGGCGACGTTGGTGAAAACTCTTTCATGTCCAGATGACGAAAAAAGAATGTATTTCAAGAAGAAACAAGAGTCAGCAAGAAAAGATATTGAGCGGGCTTTCGGTGTGTTAAAGAAAAGATGGTCTATCATCTCCCAGCCTTCGAGGATACTTGAAAAAAGTAAAATGAGAAACGTTATGTATACGTGTATCATTTTGCATAACATGATATTGGAGGACTCTGGTAGAGCATTTTGTGGAGAAAGCTATGATGAAAGTATCCAACCGATGAACCCAATACTAACATACGCGGAGAAAGAAGATATCCGAGCAATGATACGGGCTAGGCACACACACCAAAACCTTCGAGCCGATCTGACAGAGCACCTATGGTTTTATCGTGAACAAGGAGGACTCGACACAGACGACGACTAGTGGTTTTATTTTAAATGAAGTTATGTAGTGTTTTTTTTTAAATGAAATTATGTAGTGTTTTTTATTTTTTTTAATGAAAGTATGTAGTGTTTTTATTTTTTAAATTAAATTATCTAGTGTTTTTTATTTTTTTAATGAAATTATGTAGTGTTTTTTTTTAAATATTTAAATAAAAAAATAATTAGGTAATCATGACACGGGGCTCCATCCACACCCTCCAAATTAAAGGGGGGCATGATAAAGCCCCAACGCTGACATGGCGCTGACGTGGATCCTATGTGGCACCTATAAAGCCCATGGGGCTCCATCCACACCCCATAGCCTAAAGGGTGATCGATTTACTAGTGTAAACATGATAACCCGGTTAACATAGTAACTTCCCCAACCCAACTTGAGGGTTAGGTAACCTTTCCAATAAATTCAATCATTCTAGAACCATCTTCTTCATCACATTTACATTTCTTCTTCAAACAATTCATTTCCTCCATCCATCCATCACAAACTTAACATCACCATGGCTTGGTTGACAAGATTTCTCACCGCCATCGCCTTCTTAGCAATCGGAGTCATCTTTTCACCGGAAACCTTCGGATCAAAGTCCGCAAAGATCACAACTTTCGTCAAACTCGCACACCTCTTATGCTTCTCCACCGCTTGGGGTGCAGCCCTCTGGGTCACCTTCATTGGCGGCATCATCATGTTCAAGTAACTTAATTATTCACAATTTGATTCAATTTTCAAAACCGTATTAGTTTAGTCTTCACACTCCAATATTGATTTATTCATTTGTGCCCTAGCAATTGAAATTTAGTGAATCACATGTTAATTCTCATAGGAATTTGCTTAGGGCTGCAATATTGATTTATTCATAGGAATCTGCCTAGGGCTGCAAACGAACAGTGTTCGTTTGTTAAGAAATATTTGTGTTCATGAACACTTATTGAACGAGATTTTATATTCATGTTCGTTTGTTAAGGAAATGAACTTGTTCTGCATTTAATGCGATAAAATATCGGATATCGGTCAAGGACCTTTATTTGAGATATAGGTTATCTCAGTGAGATATCGGTAATTTTAGCATCAAGTAGAATTTATATATATAGCAATTTAACACTAATAATATCGGTGATATATCGGTCAAATATCGCCGATAATATCGGTACTTATATTTTACTAGGGGACTGATATATCACCGATATTAACTGCATAGCGTTTGTGTTTGTTTGTTAATTTTAGACAATGAACGAAAACGAACGTTGGTGAACACAAATGAGTGCATACTATTGTTCATGAACAGAAATGGAAACAAACGAACACAAACAACCGTTCATGAACAAAATATATAATACACGGACACTTATCGAATATCATTTGTTGGAATTTGAAGTATATAAATAAAAAAAAATTAAAAACACTAATGAACTATCGAACACAAACGTACACGTTACCGAATGTTCACGAACATAAATGAATGAATGCGACCTCTGTTCATGTTCGTTCTTTTAACTAAACGAACAAAATTTTTTGTTCGTGTTCGTTTGTTTAATAAACGAACGGAGACAAACAACTCCTGCCCCTGCCGAACGGTTCACGAACTGTTCGCCGAACGTTTGGTTCGTTTGCAGCCCTAAATCTGCCAATACATCAGTTTGTATTAGTTTTGTGCTCAGTCTCCAAAATTGATTCATACATTTGTGTTGTGAAATTCAACTATTTTGCCCTAGCAATGGAAACCTAATGAATTACATGGTAACATTGGTAGGAATCTGCCGAGACATCAGTTTGGGAATCTTCAAAGCAAAATGTTTCCGGCGTACTTTATGATGGTCGGCATATGTTGTGCGGTGTCGGTGGGTTGTTTTGGGTATACACATCCGTGGAAGTCTTCATCAACTGCTGAGAAGTATCAGTTAGGGTTTTTGGTGGCTGCTTTTGTGTTTAATCTCACCAATCTTTTTGTCTTCACCCCCATGACCATTGAGGTAACTATCATAATATCACTACAGTCTTAATTTGGTGTTTGATATGCACAGAATAGTCATTTAATCAGATGGTTAGGGACTTCGTGTTGTATGATTACTTGAATATCAGTGATAAGCCATTAAGCCATAACAAAAGAGTCAAAATTAGGCTGCAAACGAACTGTACATTTAGCGGGAAGTTTGTTTGTGTTCGTGACTTCGTTCGTTTAGTTAAATGAATGAACACGAACACAAGCTGCGTTCGTTCATTTATGTTCGTTAAATTTCGGTAACGTGTTCGTTTATGTATGTCTCTGTTCGATAGTTCGTTTTTAATGTTTTTATTTTACATAAGTACTTCAAAATTACCAATAATAAAATATTGAGCAAATTGCAATTTTCATCCCTGAGGGCCAAATTTCGGGGGACGAAAGTCATAATAAATTGCAAACCTCAAGGATGAAAATGGTAAGATTTTGAAACGACAAGGACCCAGATGCGAAAAAACAAGCATTTGGATGAAAGTCACAAAAGTGGCCAAACCTCAAGGACGAAAATTGCAATTTACTATAAATGTTTAATAAATAACAGTGTATTGTATATTACATACCTTTTAATATATGTTCAGTTATATTTGTTAACGCTCGTTTGTGTTCTTGAACGTTTGTTTGTGTTCGTTTGTGTCCATTACCTAAAATTAATGAATGAACACGAACACGTTCATTTTCTTACGAACGCATACAACGAACGCATACAAACAGAAAATCTCGTTCGCTAAGTGTTCATGAACAGTTCACGAACGCTTTTATTTCCTTAACGAACGAATCGTTCGGTCGTTTGCAGCCCTAGTCAAAGTAATTAATATTTATGTGGTCAATATGTGAATACAGATGATGAAGCAAAGGCACAAGGTGGAAAGGGAGGCAAACATAGGTGAAGAAACCGGGTGGACAAAGAACCAGGAGGTTGCAAAGGTGAACCCGAAGCTAGCCGCAATGAACAAGAAGTTCGGGATGATTCATGGTCTGTCTTCTTTAGCCAATATAATGTCTTTTGGCAGTCTTGCGATGCATTCATGGTACTTAGCTGGCAAAATTGATCTCTAGATCCATCCTGTTTCATATGGCTTTGTATGTTGTTTATGACCGTATTGTATCATTTTTCTTTATGTAAAAGGATGATCAAGCTTAGCTTTGAATAATACAAACCACATGCCAGATTTCCGCAGATCTTTTGTGCAGAGCCACAGTTGGTAAAAGATCAGTGGCGAATCCAAGAATTTTCGTCAACCAGACCGACAAAGGGCTCTGGTCAAAGCGGCTTATATTATAATCGTATGTTAGACGATAGGTATGTTCAACCGTCCTAGCCCGTTGTGTCAAGGAGTGGTCTAGTCTAATGAGGTGTTGATTTTGGCAAAGTTATAGTTACGTAATACGTGTGGCCGTGTGGGTGCTTCACCCGGGTTCTTTTTGGTACGACTCGAATAATGGGGCAATTATTTTTATTTCAAAACGAGATTATGGAAAAGATAATCATCTTAAATATATCACTAAAATGGCAAAATAACAAATTACAAACAAATGGTAGGTAAACGGGTAACAAGTTGCGTTGCAACCCCCTTTTGAATTGTAAAACCAATTCTACTAAAGACGAAACGACTCTTAATGGTCAAGAGATTACTATTCATGACCCGCTGCACTCGAACATTGTTTCAATCACAAATGTGAAAAGGTTGAATCAACCTAAAGTTTAGGCTATCGCGGTCAAAATAAGCGAACTGGAGCCAACTGGTTTTGAACTTGATTTGTCTGCTAATGACACATTTCTAGATATGTATGCTAATGACAGCTTTTCTAAATTATTGAGCTGTCTAGATATCTACACATGAATGGTTACTAATTCCTTTACTCCTTCCATCCATCCATCCTTTTGATTCGAGTTGTTCATAAATTACTAAGAGTAAATATAGCCGAGTTTAAACAAGCTTAAGCTTAAGATGAAACTCACTTAAACGAGTTCGGGGTCTGAGTTTCATAAGCAACTTGAATAGCTTCACTAGTTAAACCAAATTATGATTTACAAAAATATAGTTCTATTATAGAGTAAATTGCATTGTTTGATCTTTGTGGTTTGGATCAAATTATGGATGGGGTACTACGGTCATGAATCATGATTTTCACGGATTCTGCTGGACGATAAGATCTGCTCATTCATGTTACTATCCAAACACAATAATCAGAATATATTGATGTTCAAAATCATAGATAAATATATCCATGGCTTTGTGCAATTGTGCTTGACTGCTCATTCGAATTCTATCCAAGTTTTTGTTATGGACTAACACCATTGCAAGGTATGGGCAATTGATGTGGGATTTATATACCAAATGAGCTCTCTCACCCACCAGACTAGCCTTTTTGGTTGAGCTCTCTCGTTTGATATGTAACAGTTTTTGACCATCAAAGTTGAACAAAAACACTGTTTCGACTTAAAAAACGCAATATTCGTTCTCATATGTTTTATTTGTTTATTATTATTTTTCTATATCAATTTAGAACATAGTTAGAAATAGTAATTTTTTTCGTCTGTTAGGATGGAGAGGGCACCCCATTCAAGTACCCTCGCTCCCTTCAATCCTGCATTGCCACATCATTTCAACCCTAAACAACCCTCAAACCACCAAAACACTGGCATCACTCCTCTCAACTACTCTAAACCTTTTTATATTTTTAAATTTAAAAAACAAAATTAACAAATTAATAACACTTTCATTTAAAATAAAATAATACATAATTCAAACTAAAAGACAATTCAAATAAAAAAAAACATAATTCAAATTAAAATACAAATAAACTATTCATCGTCTAACTCAAATAGGTAAGGTGGATCTTGAATTGCAAAATGTGCCACAAGATCAAATTGAAGTCGAAAATGCATATCTGAATTCATCAACTTGCCAAGGACATCGTCGTCCAAAACAGGCTGAATCGGAGGATCCTGCATGTGAAAATCTTGTGCCACAACCGCTTCGAGCATGACCGTCAAGACTTTATGATCACCTCTAGTATATTAGCCTCGCAAAGCAGTGGGACACATTCTCCAAACCAAATGTGTACAGTCGATACTATCATCATCCCAGAAATGTGAGGCTTTTCTTCATGTCATTTATACAAAACCTCAACATCGTGACTTGTCGGTCTACGTAAGAACACATCATCAGATAAGTGAATGATAATGTTGCTGAAAAATAGTTAGGAATAATAATTTTTTCGTGTCATTCGTCATTTTGTTAATTTCCGTTTACAACCCGTATACTTTACTCATTTGTTTTGTTACTTAGTGGTTCGTCATTTAGAAAAAAATTATTTACAACTCATGTACTTTACTTCATTGTCATTTAGTGTTTTGTTATTTAATAAATTTCCATTTAAACCATCTGATTGTGTCTTTTTAGTGATTTTTTTTTTGCACTTTTGTACTTTACTCGATTGTCATTTAGTGAATTTGCAAGAACA
Source organism: Helianthus tuberosus (assembly GCA_030545235.1). Classification (NCBI taxonomy): domain Eukaryota; kingdom Viridiplantae; phylum Streptophyta; class Magnoliopsida; order Asterales; family Asteraceae; genus Helianthus; species Helianthus tuberosus. Next base: position 14,026,386 of record CM060383.1, on the reverse strand, counting down.
CTATTTCGACTTCAAAAATGTAATATTCGTTTTCATATGTTTTATTTATTATTATTATTATTATTATTATTATTATTATTTATATATATAGGGTAAGGATAGTGTAAAAAGGGCCTAAAGTGTGAGAAGTGTATTATAATACTATATAACACCATATAAACACCGTATAACAATATGTAACACCATGTAATACCATATAACACTATGTAACACTATATATCATTATATAACAAATATAACACTATACATCTATCATAGACATGCTATCAGACAACCTATAGTGTTATATTTGTTATATAATGATATATAGTGTTACAAAGTGTTATATGGTGTTACATATTGTTATACGGTGTTTGTATGGTGTTATATAGTATTATATATAGTGTTATAATACACTTCTCACACTTTGAGCACTTTTTACAGGATCCTCTACCTATATATATATATATATATATATATATATATATATACTAGGTTATATGCCCGTGAGCTTCACGGGTTATGGGTTGTGTTAAAAAATCTATATCTATAAAAGTATTTTTTTTGTATAATTCTACATAGACATGTCGAGGGAGAGACGTAACCTGTGCTTGAGTAACAACTGATCATAGCTTCAACTCATTTGGGTTGCGAAATATATTCATATGTCATATATATTTTAAAATAAAATTAAAGATAAAACAGTATGAAAACGATTTCGTCATCAAATAGACCCAACCGACAACATTATACATGTAACAAAAAAAAAACAATAGCAAATAAAATTCAATTTAAAAGGGTATAAACTACATCATGCAATGAATTTTCGTTACATAATCCAAATGTATGATCTCAAGTGTGTTTATAGACCCGTGAGCTTCACGGGTTATGGGTTATGTTAAAAAAAACAGAAATTGAATTACTTATGGCATTTACTTCACAATAAAATATCTTATTTAGCAATGTTGACATAAACCATTTAATAAAAGACACGTTCAAGTGCTAACGTAAGTGTCTTTATAAAAACCCTAATAGAGCCATCCCTATACATAAGTGTCTCGAGTCTTACAAAAACAAGATCTTAAACTATTTATTTGGAAGCGAGTCAACTTGGGTTATATTTTATTGAGAATAGGTCAAACCGGAAAAAAGTATAACACACAATGCACATCTGATCTTAAAAGAAACTGACAATGGACCAAATGGGTCATGGAAAGATATATCTTATTGATAATGGTCAAATAGTGTCTCGAAAATGGGCAGTGCGTTTTTATATTGAAGCAGGTCAATAAGACAAATGAGTAAAAGTATGAAAATTAGCTGAACACGTTAAACGGTTCAAGATGCCTAATGTGTAAATTCTTTCATATTGTTGTGTCTACAATGAATATAGTTTTGTAATCAAAGATGGGGTTTGACAATTGGCCCAACTTGATGCGTATTACTTGATTATTTGTTCTCCATTATTACATTAATTCTAGAAAAATAGCCAGACTTTTGGCCATGTTGTCATGCTGATTAATTGTTGACTCACGTGTTCAAACATGAGTAATGAATTTATGGTCTTCATGCATTTGGCTCAACATATTGTGCTATTGAATTGTCATGTTTTGAAATTTAAAATTTGATGTTGTAGGTTGATAATAAAATGGAAAGAGACACAAAACTACTTAAGCAGAAAGAAGATAGCCTCGAGATGTCATTGGTAATGCCGGTATGCTGCTATGTTGATAAGTGTTGATAAGTGGCCCCGAGAGTTCCGTTCAGTAGTTTGATGTGTTCTATATTTCTATTAGTGTTTGATTATATAGGTCGGGTTACGGGTTAAACAAGTAGTTTGATGTGTTTGGCATAACAGGCTCGGTCAGGATGGGCTGACTGGACGAGACTTTTTTTGTCCTTTTTTTATATTATAAAAATGTATACATTAAACATCATTAACAACTATTCTTTAAATAAGAATTTGAGTACACTTCATTTGACCCGTCTATTTTTAGATAGTTTTATACATTTGACCTTTTATTAATAAAATACATCAGTGGCCCGGTTCCATGTAAAGTTGTTGAAATTGTTACCTCTAGATATGATGATCTTTCATACATGAAGCAATATAGTTTGGTCTTTCACAATATGACCCTTAAATTTTTGATGAATTCATAGTTATAAATTTTGAGAATAGTTATTCTCAACTTATGGTCTTACAGATCCCAATTGTATCAATTATAATCAAGGGAGGGGAACTTATTGCCCATGAAAATGGTGGTTCAAAGAGTGACTTAGAAATGAAATGCTGAAATTAGCACTTAAATTCTATAATGAATGAATAAAATCTACACCAAACCACCTGATGCGAATTTATGATAAAAAAATTAGAAAGGCTGTTAAGTTCTGATTCGTTTGATGTTGAAGTTTAGAAATGTAAGGTACATTAGGACCATGTGTACGTACTCCATGATAAATAATCGGATTTAAAATGAACTTAGATATTAGGGCAATTGGATAGATTATGCACTTATGACTTTCGAAGTCAAACATATTTTAATTTGCAAATTGATGTGGTCTCTTATCAATTGGTCATATTTCACGTTTTTTACTTCTTTAAGTTGACACGTTTTGTTAAAATACCACTTTTGATCATTTCTTACAATTTTATGTAATAACCCTTCCAATACTTTTTATCGTGACCATTTTTCTCCAACAAAAAATTCAAACCTAAGATTTGAAGAATGAAACATAAGCATGATAGTAATTTCTTTAGACATGAATAAATGGGTGGCTTGGGTCCATCCTGGGTTAGGGTTTCTGGCCAGGTGTCACACCCTGATATTTCCACGTATTACCGGTGGGGAGTATCGTGACGTAGTTGATATCATCATAGTCAAACAACACAATATTTAAATGCACAGCGGAAGCAAAAGATAGATATATTTCAACCAAACAAATTGTAATATTAAGTATCACAAGATAGTTGAAAATAATCCACAGGTGGATCAAATAAAAAGGAAACATTGTTCAACAGTTTTATGTCATCCAAGCTTGCGAGACTTATTGTGGATGCTAGGAGAAAGCCAGCCTATTTCGAGTAGTACCTGCACTTAACCTTTTTGGGAAAAATACGTTAGTTTACACTGGTAAATACAATTAACTGACTCATTTTGAAAAGGTTTAATAAAATTGATTTGAATGCACGTCGCACAAACTTTTATAACTTGGGATAATTATTTATACATAAACTTGTAAAAGAATCACATGTTTCTTATGCGTTCAGTAGTCCGGGTCGACACCGGGTTAGAGCTTAATAGACGCACCACATGATATAGTCCCGCGGCGGGTTATTCCCGAAACCGACGGTTATACCTTATTATTTATATTTGCACTACCGGGTGTACGCCTACACCCGTGTACTTAGGTCGTGGCCATTTCGTAAAATGATGCCAAGGATATCCGGGACATGGTCATTAACCCCCCAAAGGCTTTAAGCAACAAAACAATTCAAACGGGTCATTTCAATAAATTAACCATCATACGATTAAATATTCAATGCCCGACCAAGCGGTATTTTATATACCGTACCCCAAGCTCGTATAAGGGAAAATAAGTTAAAAGTATTTACCTTTGCAAGTAATAATCACAACAAGTAAGTGCACGTAGCTTTTACCGGATCTCCTATTCTGGAACGAAGGTTTATAATAACCTATTAGAATCCTAACGGTTCTTTAAATAAGCCTAGACTTAGACCGGTTAGTTTTAAAGGAAGATACGGTTCGAACGCATGATTAAGCGAAGACCGGAATAGAATGTGATTCAGACCCGACAAGTTTGAAGACTTGTATAATATGGGTAAACTAAACACATTCTGGATTTTGAGATAAAAATGATAAGGTTTGACCCGTTTCGGCTAATTTATGCAAACTAGTTACATAAACCGAACCGAACGCGCAAGAGGCGTAGCGGGTAACCATGAGAGTCATAAACAGGTTTCCTAAGTTAATATGCCTTAAATATGTCGTGATATCAGTAGGATACCTTCCATTATGCCCAAAACGAGTTTAATCTCAATTTAAGCCCCGTAGGGGTATTTTGGTCATTTTAAAGATTATAAAAGAGATTAATTATAATTCTGAGACTCGGGTCTGAGATAATCAGTAGAACAACTTATTTTTACAGGTTATATCAGTTGGTGATAAGTCTTATATGACAAAAATGGTTTTAAACCCATACTAGGTGTTTAATACGCGTAAAAAGCCGTTTTACGCGATTTCCGGGTTAAACAGGAAATCTGAGTTTTCTGATCAGGTTATAAAGTTCAAAATACTTCATTTATTATTTAAAATCAGTAGCAATTGAATTGGTGTCAAAATATTATGTAAAACTCATTTTACAAGCAAAAGGGTATAATCGAAAATTACCGAATTAAGGCAATACCCTTAGGTTATGATTAGTTTAAAAATAATTAAAAATCTTCAAAAATCCCAAAATATTATATTACATCAGTGAGTAAAAGATTTGGTGTAAAAAATTGGGTTTAGATAGGCTTTATGCCAATTACGCCGTTTAATTAATAAAAGCTTTCTAATTACGCTATCGAGCATAACTCCTAATCTAGACCTCCAACTGATGTGAAATTTTAGGGACATGTTTATAAATCAGTAACAAAGATTATTGTCCTCTCACATTTCCAAAATTCTCGTTTTAAGGTCAAATGGGCATATTGGTCAACATTAGGCATTTAACGGAAACATCGGACAATCAACGAGTCAAGTAGTATAAACGCAGAGGGTTATACTATCATACAAGCTGGTCCTAACGGAGCTCTAAGACATTTCTAAATCCATCTAAATCGGGTCAGAACTGAAGTCAAAGCAAAAGTCAAAGTTTTGCGACTTTCGGCTCCGAACCGAGCCTAAACAGAAAATTGTCGGATCGAACAAGCTTAGACCAGTTCTTATACTAATTACCAAGTTATATGAGTGATAAAATAGGTTACACGTCTTCTACATTGCTAATTACGTGTTAATTCGCAAATTAAGTTTCTGTTGACTTTTTATAACAAACTTTGACCCGACAAATGATCTAGTTAGAGCGGGAATCAGAGGGTGCCCTTTTAAGGGTGTAATACCCACATAATTACCAACTTATAACTACTTTTACTTTGACTAATCGCTGGACCATTAGCGATTAATCGTTAAGTCAAACCTTAATTACGACGGTTTGACTTTTAAGCTATAAACTAAGTAAAACACGATTAAGGAAGGTTAAGGATACTTACCAAGGTCCTAATTACCACTAGAAATGCTTAGGAACTGATCTTGAACTCCCAAAAGCTCCAGAAGTTGAGTTATGAGTGAATGATCAAAGTTGCATCAATGTGGGTCTTTATATAGTGATCTAGATTGATCAAGATGGTGCCAAACAATGCTATACATGTTCCCTGATGTTAAACATGTGTCCCTAGTGCCTACAAGCCAGTTGGGGTCGCCCATGGTATGCAAAACAAGCAATCCAAGTCGGTTAAAGGGCTGAACAGACACCTGTCTGTGTTTTCTGGTTCTGGCAGTCGCAGGCGGCCCGCGTAAGGATTGGCAGTAGCCTTACGCGGCCCGCGTGAGGGTGGTGGTCAGGTTACACAAGTTTCAACTTTTGCATTTTGGCCCCCAGTCCTTTTAAAACTTCTTTTAACTTCTTGTTTTGCAATTTAAGCCCCCTACATTGATTTATAAGGGCTCCAAGACATAACCAATCTTTGTGTAGTCCTTGATTAACTTTTGATTACCCGAAAAGTCATAAATTTCATCGTTGACGCTATTAACCCCTCGTATACGAATTTTATCATAACTTTCTCATACGATAACGAAACTTGGTGAAATTTTTATCATGTATTCTAGTGAGCATAATTAATCGTTACAAAGCTTCGCGTTTGCTAAAAGGCCACTCAGAGGTATACTTTAAACATGTTGACACATTTAACCCCTGTAGTTTGTAATCTCTCACTTTCTTTCACAATTTGCTTCGTATGATCCATGATTCATTCGTTTAAGGGTATAAACATCGTGTAGGGTTATTGTAAAGTATATTTATCCATTGTTGACATTTTGAACCCTTATTTTTCACATACTTTCCTTGTTTGTCAACTTTAGTCCTTCTAGAGTATTCCTTCACACGTTCAAAGCTTATGACACGTGTCAATACATTATAGGATGTGAATTTTCGAGGTGTCACATCCTCACCCCCTTAAAAGAAATCTTGACCTCGAGATTTACTGAAATAAATGAGGGTACTTTTCTTTCATTGTGGACTCTACCTCCCACGTGTACTCGGGACCTCTACGGGTATCCCATTTAACCTTTACGATTGGTACATGCTTCCTTCGAAGCTTCTTAACCTGTCGATCCTCGATCGACACAGGTTTTTCAACAAACTTCAAGCTTTCATCGATGTGCACATCTGTATGTGGTATGACTAGTGATTCATCAGCTAGACACTTCTTCAGATTGCAGACGTGGAATACATTATGAATACCACTGAGCTCTTCAGGCAAATTTAACTTATAAGCCACTGATCCGACACATTCGATGATCTCGAATGGTCCTATGTATCTGGGGCTTAACTTGCCTTTCTTGCCAAAACGCATTACCCCTTTCCTGGGTGATACTTTAAGTAATACCTTGTCACCACCCTCAAATTTTAGAGGTTTACGCCTTAAGTCCGCGTAGCTTTTCTGCCTATCCCTGGCAGCTTTGAGACGATCGCGTATCTGCACAATCTTATCTGTCGTCTCCAGGACTATTTCAGTTCCTGTCAGTTGGACATCTCCAACTTCCGCCCAACATACGGGCGTTCTGCACTTCCTACCGTACAAGGCCTCGAAAAGAGCAGCTTTAATGCTGGTATGATAGCTATTGTTATAGGAGAACTCGACTAATGGCAGGTGGTTATCCCAACTACCACCTAAGTCAATCACACATGCTCGAAGCATGTCTTCCAAAGTTTGGATTGTACGCTCACTTTTCCCGTCCTTCTGAGGGTGGTAAGCCGTACTGAAATTTAAGCGCGTGCCCAAAGATTGTTGGAAACTTTTCCAAAAATGTGACGTGTATCTAGTATCTCTGTCAGAGATAATAGACACTGGTATGCCATGTAGAGATACAATCTTATCTACGTACAATTGGGCTAACATGTCGGAGCTATAGGTTTCCTTAATGGGTAGGAAATGTGCTGACTTAGTCAGTCTATCCACTATCACCCATATAGTATTATTTCCTTTCTTTGTCTTTGGCAACTTGATGATGAAATCCATTGTCACCATTTCCCACTTCCACTTGGGAAGTTCAGGCTGTTGCAGCAAACCTGCCGGCTTCTGGTGTTCAGCTTTGACCTGCGCACACGTCAAACATTTAGCTACATAGGTAGCTATAGACTTCTTCAAGCCTATCCACCAAAAATTTGCTTTCAGATCCTGGTACATCTTGTCAGCTTCAGGATGAACGGAGGATTTAGAACTGTGGGCTTCCTGGAGGATAACATCTCGGAGTCCTCCATAAACTGGAACCCATATTCGTCCATTCAATCTCAGAATTCCGTCCTTGCCATAGGATAACTGTTCTTCGGTTACTCCTAGCTTTTCACCAGGATAGTTAGCTTCCAGCACAGCTTCCTTCTGCGCAGCTAACAACTTTTCATTCAAACCATTCTTTATCTCAATGCTCTTGGCATTGATTCTTATAGGCTTCACTCTTTCCTTTCTACTCAAGGCATCGGCGACTACATTCACCTTGCCGGGATGGTATCTTATCTCACAGTTATAATCATTCAAAGTTTCCATCCAATGTCGTTGCCTCATGTTCAAATCCTTTTGGTTAAACAGGTGCTGGAGGCTCTTGTGATCAGAATAGATTACGCACTTGATACCATATAAATAGTGCCTCCACAGTTTCAGTGCAAATACAACTGCACCCAACTCCAAGTCATGGGTGGTGTAGTTCTTTTCGTGCACCTTTAACTGTCGAGAAGCATAGGCAATAACCTTGCCTTTCTGCATAAGCACACATCCCATACCTGTGTGCGATGCATCACAATATACTACAAATTCTTCAATCCCTTCAGGCAATGTCAACACAGGTGCATTGCTTAGCTTCTGCTTAAGGATATCAAAGGATTCTTGTTGCTTCGGACCCCAATCAAACTTAATATTCTTCCTAGTCAAAGAAGTTAGGGGTGCAGCAATCCTTGAAAATTTTTCAATAAAACGTCTGTAATATCCTGCCAATCCCAAGAAACTGCGAATTTCTGTGGGCGTCTTCGGTTCTTGCCAATTCGTGACAGCTTCAACCTTAGCGGGATCTACCTGGATTCCGCGTTCACTAACCACATGTCCAAGAAATTGGACTTCACGAAGCCAAAATTCACACTTAGAGAATTTGGCGTAGAGTTTTTCTCGATGAAGCAGTTTTAGAATGCAATGGAGGTGCTTCTCATGGTCAGCTTGATTCTTCGAGTAAATAAGAATATCATCGATGAAGACGATGACAAATTTATCCATGTAGGGCTTGCAGACGCGGTTCATGAGATCCATGAATGCGGCTGGTGCATTAGTGAGTCCAAAAGGCATCACTAAGAACTCGTAGTGACCATAACGAGTCCTAAATGCAGTCTTATGTACATCTTCATCCTTGACCTTCAGTTGATCATATCCTGACCTTAAGTCGATCTTGGAAAAGTAACTCGCTCCTTGAAGTTGATCGAACAAGTCATCGATCCTGGGTAATGGATACCGATTCTTAACAGTAGCTTTGTTAAGTTCTCGATAATCGATGCACAAACGCATTGATCCATCCTTTTTCTTCACAAACAGGATTTGTGCTCCCCAAGGAGATGAGCTAGGTCTAATAAATCCTTTGCTTAACAAATCATCCAGTTGAGTTCTCAATTCTTTCATCTCCGTTGGTGCCAGTCTGTAAGGTGCTCTTGCAACAGGTGCTGCGCCAGGAATAATGTCAATCCTGAACTCCACTTGCCTATCTGGGGGTAAACCAGGTAGTTCTTCAGGGAATACTTCTGGGTATTCAGAGATAATGGGTATGTCTTCGATCTTAGGCTTTGGTCCATCAATAGTTACTTGCGCCATGTAGATAACACAACCCTTCGTCGAACACCTTGATGCCTTGAACATGGACACTTGCTCAGGCATTCCGTACTTAGTATCTCCTTGGATTGTCAAAGGCTCACCATGAGGAGCTCTGGCAACTACTTGCTTCTTTGCACAAACGATCTGGGCTTGGTTGCGAGACAACCAATCCATGCCTATTACTATATCGAAACCGGCTAATTTCAAAGGAAGTAAAGACAATGGAAAAGAATGGTTCCTAATGGATATAACACATCCATCTAACACGGTTGATGCGGTTTCTATGGTTCCATCAGCTAATTCCACCTCATATTTCACACTTAAGGTTTTAACAGGTAATTTCAACAATTCACAAAACTTATTATCTACGAATGACTTATCAGCTCCTGAATCGAATAACACTCTTGCATAAACATCATTTATGAGGAAGGTACCTGTGATCACATTGTCGTCCTGAACATCTTCCTTTGCATCCATCCGGAAGACCCTTGCATTGGTCTTTTTCCCGTCCTCAGTCTTCTTTGCAAGTTTCGGGCAGTTGGACTTGATATGCCCTTTTTCATTGCAGCTATAGCACGTAGCATCTTTCAACTTTTTGCAATCCAAGGTCTTGTGCTCAGAAGACTTGCAAATCCCACATGCCCTTGGCTGTGACTGGGATTTCAACTCATATCCGCACTTCCCGAAGTGCTGTTTCTTGCAGATCTTGCACTTGGGTTTATCACCCGACTGATGACCATCTTTCTTAGACCCAGAACTCTTTTTGTGGTCATTGTTTCCTCTATGTCTCTTATCCGATCGCCGTGAGCTATCATCCTCACGCTTCCTTTTCTCAGCATCAGTGTTTCTCAGTGATCTCTGCCTGACTGCATCCAGAGTAAGAGATAATGCTATATCAGTTGCAGACCGGAAGGTAGCTGGTCTGGAGGCTTTCACACTGGCCTTAACCTCTGGGGCTAAACCCCCGATGAAACGAGCTATACGCTTAGGTTCCGGTGTAACCAGGTATGGAACCAACCTTGACATTGTATTGAAACTGGTAAGGTAGGCCTGACAGTCCAGGTTCTTCATAACCAAAGACAAGAAATCAGATTCAATCTTTTCAACCTCATGCTGAGGGCAGTAGTTTTCCTTAATCAACGTCACAAGCTGATCCCATGACATATTGTACAATGGGATTTTTCCGGTAGCTTGGATTAATGACCTCCACCAAGCTAATGCCTCGCCTTTAAATGACTGAGATACGAATTTCACCACATCTTTATTAGCGCAACCACTGATATCCACTACAGTGTCCATCTCATCCAACCATGTCATGCAGTCTACAGCTCCTTTTTCCCCAGTGAAATCCCTGGGTTTGCATGAAACAAAATACTTATAGGAGCAACCCTTATTACGGGGTTCTTGATTCAGTACGATCCTTTGAGATGGAACACTTTGCTGATTTGAAGAGTGACGATCGTCATCGTCTTTCTTTGGCTCTTCCTTCTTGGAGGGTGGCTTGCTGTGAGCCTCAGATTGAGTCTTAGGCTTGGAATGCGGTGCGGATAGGGTCCTACTTCGAGTCCCGCTATATTCATTATACTGTCGCTCAATTGCTTTTGTAACAGCATTGTCTATTAATGCTTGCAGTTCTGCACCCGCTATGTTAATTCGGGTATTATCATGATCCTCCCTTGGGTGACTGTTGATCTCATCCGAGTCAACCATGTAGTTTGAACTGTTACATAAGATATGGACAATAATTTATTTGGGAGTTTATTAAGGAATTGCCTTTTATGGCAATTCATTAACATGGTAAACACATACCATATTTGGTTAATTTGTTAGTCATATTTATTTAGGATTTTTATTATAATTTATCCTAATTATAAAACAATAACAGTATTATTAGTAGCACAAAAGGCCTAGTCACAGGGACATTTTTAAATTATAAGCCATGATTTCAGAGAATCAAGGCATGAAGGTTCGAACATAGTTCTTTACCTTTTTCTTACAGGGAGTCGTAGACTACTACTGTCTTTTTGTCTTATATGGCAATGAGTATGGCCCGTAGGCACTACATTACCAATGGATGGTCAACATATGATCATCTTAATTGATGATTTAAACCCATGATTTATAGATCATTAAGTTATGTTAGGAATCTTTTGAAGAATCCTATTATAAGAATGACGTGTGTGATTTTAACGAATCACGTCTGCCAGGAGCGTTAACATGTTTTCAGATGTTAACAGGGATTTGAATCTTTTTAAACATGTCTTACCATTTTGGCCAAGTCTTATAATGACATGCAGGCTAGGTTACACTTTTAAGATTCTTATTCAATATTTAATAGGCAGATTATTTTAAAAGGAATGATTTTTACTTTATTTATTTCATGTATAATATATTTATGCATACAATGATAAAAATGAAATTTTTTAAAATTTAACATTCCATTAAACATAAAAAGGAGTACACATTGCCCTAAACGGGACTTTTAACAGAACAACTTGCCCACGCAGGGGCTAAACTGAAATACAAGTCCACGCAGGGACCAATTACTAAAATAGATGTCCACGCAGGGACTAAAAATGCAAGTCCACGCAGGGACTAAGTACATAGATAAATGTCCACGCAGGGACTAGATTGAAATAAGGAATCAATACATATAGGGATTCAATGATCCCTCTTCTTCTTTCCCTTTAATAAGCTTGCTAAGCCCTTGAGGAATCCTCTGTTGTTCCTACGCTCTTCCTGAAAGTCTCATTCCACCCTGCTTAGTCTTTGGAGGATTTCCTCCTGTTCTGGTGGGGAAAACCGTGGTGGTTGCGGCTGGTGTTGAAACGAAGGTCGAGCAGGTATTTGATACCCATGAGTTGGGTATCCCACTCCCCAAGGGGCTCCATATGGTCCTTCAGGATGAAGGGCGTTGTAGTTTGCTGCTACTTGGTATGGGTCGGCTTCAGCATAGTTATAGTTAGTGTGAGCCGGCTGCTCAAATGGATTATACGGCGTTGAACCGGCGTATGTAGGAATTGGGTTACCAAAACCCAATGGTGGCGGTGGTGGCGCAACTGGTGCAGAATTCACCTCTGAAACTGGATTTGAAGGCCCGTCCAATTGTGGGTCCTCATGCAGTGGCGGATAGTGACTGCCACTTGAGTGATGGGGGGGGTGCTAAAGTGAAAACCCCCTTCTCGCACGGATATTCGTACGCATGTTCTTCTACGCCTTGGTGGTTCTGGAGGTGCTTGATGAACTGGCGGCGGTGGAGGCGGTGGCGTGACTGCCACGAAACGCAAATCCTCGGAGGGATCCTGCTGCTGCTGCTGTGGGTTATGAGAGGGTGTAAAATACCACTCATATTGGTTGAACCTCGCTTAGTAACTGTCTGGACCACGGTAGGGTGACCCGTGGAAGGATGATCCATTAGAGATCTTGATGGGATGGTTGGGGGTCCCGCTTGCAGGTTCGACGGGATCCGTGTCCTCGTCCATGTCCATTGCATGGTCTCCCGAGAAATGGTCTTCAGGTCCTAGTGGGTTAAAACCCACTGGTTCTTCAATATAGTTTGCCGGGTTGAACCGGCCCTGAAAGACATGAGTGGGGTCGCCAAAGGAACGGTGCGAAACAGACCACTGCAACGGCAAGAAGGAATGGCGGGAGTCTTCGGGCTCGTTTTCTGAGTGCGGCCCAAAGGAGTGACGATAGGGAGGTGTTGAGCTATACGAGATAGATCGTCTAGTGGGCTCTAAATGGGTCCTCCAGTTTCCCTGAGGATCGGCACTCATAGTTGTAGAAGGAGTCCGCCGGTGTGAAGGCCCGGCTTCGTGATCGTTGGGGGCGTTGATCGGCCCCTTACCTCGTCCTCCTCTTCGGAATCTCGGTGGCATGTTTCCTGTCAAAACAAATGAAAGATACAACAAAGAAATATAAAGGACAAAGTTAGACTTAAAAACAATTTGGATTAGTCCTAAGTTCTTTGTCTAGACTCGAAAATTTAGGAATGTGCAATTGTGTCATTGAGATTAAACACAAAAGACTAGTGTTTAATTCACTCAATGTTGGCTCTGATACCAACATGTGACACCCCGATATTTCCACGTATTACCGGTGGGGAGTATCGTGACGTAGTTGATATCATCATAGTCAAACAACACAATATTTAAATGCACAGCGGAAGCAAAAGATAGATATATTTCAACCAAACAAATTGTAATATTAAGTATCACAAGATAGTTGAAAATAATCCACAGGTGGATCAAATAAAAAGGAAACATTGTTCAACAGTTTTATGTCATCCAAGCTTGCGAGACTTATTGTGGATGCTAGGAGAAAGCCAACCTATTTCGAGTAGTACCTGCACTTAACATTTTTGGGAAAAATACGTCAGTTTACACTGGTAAATACAATTAACTGACTCATTTTGAAAAGGTTTAATAAAATTGATTTGAATGCACGTCGCACAAACTTTTATAACTTGGGATAATTATTTATACATACACTTGTAAAAGAATCACATGTTTCTTATGCGTTCAGTAGTCCGGGTCGACACCGGGTTAGAGCTTAATAGACGCACCACATGATATAGTCCCGCGGCGGGTTATTCCCGAAACCGACGGTTATACCTTATTATTTATATTTGCACTACCGGGTGTACGCCTACACCCGTGTACTTAGGTCGTGGCCATTTCGTAAAATGATGCCAAGGATATTCGGGACATGCTCATTAACCCCCCAAAGGATTATAGCAACAAAACAATTCAAACGGGTCATTTCAATAAATTAACCATCATACGATTAAAGATTCAATGCCCGACCAAGCGGTATTTTATATACCGTACCCCAAGCCCGTATAAGGGAAAATAAGTTAAAAGTATTTACCTTTGCAAGTAATAATCACAACAAGAAAGTGCACGTAGCTTTTACCGGATCTCCTATTCTGGAACGAAGGTTTATAATAACCTATTAGAATCCTAACGGTTCTTTAAATAAGCCTAGACTTAGACCGGTTAGTTTTAAAGGAAGATACGGTTCGAACGCATGATTAAGCGAAGACCGGAATAGAATGTGATTCAAACCCGACAAGTTTGAAGACTTGTATAATATGGGTAAACTAAACACATTCTGGATTTTGAGATAAAAATGATAAGTTTTGACCCGTTTCGGCTAATTTATGCAAACTAGTTACATAAACCGAATCGAACGCGCAAGAGGCGTAGCGGGTAACCATGAGAGTCATAAACAGGTTTCCTAAGTTAATATGCCTTAAATATGTCGTGATATCAGTAGGATACCTTCCATTATGCCCAAAACGAGTTTAATCTCAATTTAAGCCCCGTAGGGGTATTTTGGTCATTTTAAAGATTATAAAAGAGATTAATTATAATTCTGAGGCTCGGGTCTAAGATAATCAGTAGAACAACTTATTTTAACAGGTTATATCAGTTGGTGATAAGTCTTATATGACAAAAATGGTTTTAAACCCATACTAGGTGTTTAATACGCGTAAAAAGCCGTTTTACGCGATTTCCGGGTTAAACAGGAAATCTGAGTTTTATGATCAGGTTATAAAGTTCAAAATACTTCATTTATTATTTAAAATCAGTAGCAATTGAATTGGTGTCAAAATATTATGTAAAACTCATTTTACAAGCAAAAGGGTATAATCGGAAATTACCGAATTAAGGCAATACCCTTAGGTTATGATTAGTTTAAAAATAATTAAAAATCTTCAAAAATCCCAAAATATTATATTACATCAGTGATTAAAAGATTTGGTGTCAAAAATTGGGTTTAGATAGGCTTTATGCTAATTACGCCGTTTAATTAATAAAAGCTTTCTAATTTCGCTATCGAGCATAACTCCTAATCTAGACCTCCAACTGATGTGAAATTTTAGGGACATGTTTATAAATCAGTAACAAAGATTATTGTCCTCTCACATTTCCAAAATTCTCGTTTTAAGGTCAAATGGGCATATTGGTCAACATTAGGCATTTAACGGAAACATCGGACAATCAACGAGTCAAGTAGTATAAACGCAGAGGGTTATACTATCATACAAGCTGGTCCTAACGGAGCTCTAAGGCATTTCTAAATCCATCTAAATCGGGTCAGAACTGAAGTCAAAGCAAAAGTCAAAGTTTTGCGACTTTCGGCTCCGAACCGAGCCTAAACAGAAAATTGTCGGATCGAACAAGCTTAGACCAGTTCTTATACTAATTACCAAGTTATATGAGTGATAAAATAGGTTACACGTCTTCTACATTGCTAATTACGTGTTAATTCGCAAATTAAGTTTCTGTTGACTTTTTATAACAAACTTTGACCCGACAAATGATCTAGTTAGAGCGGGAATCAGAGGGTGCCCTTTTAAGGGTGTAATGCCCACATAATTACCAACTTATAATTACTTTTACTTTGACTAATCGCTGGACCATTAGCGATTAATCGTTAAGTCAAACCTTAATTATGACGGTTTGACTTTAAAGCTATAAACTAAGTAAAACACGATTAAGGAAGGTTAAGGATACTTACCAAGGTCCTAATTACGACTAGAGATGCTTAGGAATTGATCTTGAACTCCCAAAAGCTCCAGAAGTTGAGTTATGAGTGAATGATCAAAGTTGCATCAATGTGGGTCTTTATATAGTGATCTTGATTGATCAAGATGGTGCCAAACAATGCTATACATGTTCCCTGATGTTAAACATGTGTCCCTAGTGCCTACAAGCCAGTTGGGGTCGCCCATGGTATGCAAAACAAGCAATCCAAGTCGGTTAAAGGGCTGAACAGACACCTGTCTGTGTTTTCTGGTTCTGGCAGTCGCAGGCGGCCCGCGTAAGGATTGGCAGTAGCCTTACGCGGCCCGCGTGAGGGTGGTGGTCAGGTTACACAAGTTTCAACTTTTGCATTTTGGCCCCCGGTCCTTTTAAAACTTGTTTTAACTTCTTGTTTTGCACTTTAAGCCCCCTAAATTGATTTATAAGGGCTCCAAGACATAACCAATCTTTGTGTAGTCCTTGATTAACTTTTGATTACCCGAAAAGTCATAAATTTCATCGTTGACGCTATTAACCCCTCGTATACGAATTTTATCATAACTTTCTCATACGATAACGAAACTTGGTGAAATTTTTATCATGTATTTTAGTGAGCATAATTAATCGTTACAAAGCTTCGGGTTTGCTAAAAGGTCACTTAGAGGTATACTTTAAACATGTTGACACATTTAACCCCTGTAGTTTGTAATCTCTCACTTTCTTTCACAATTTGCTTCGTATGATCCATGATTCATTCGTTTAAGGGTATAAACATCGTGTAGGGTTATTGTAAAGTATATTTATCCATTGTTGACATTTTGAACCCTTATTTTTCACATACTTTCCTTGTTTGTCAACTTTAGTCCTTCTAGAGTATTCCTTCACACGTTCAAAGCGTATGACACGTGTCAATACATTATAGGACGTGAATTTTCGAGGTGTCACACCAAGATGACTTTACATCATACCGGGTTATTTAAAAATGTTTGATGGTTGTAATATGTAATTTTATTTATATTTATATTATTTATATGGAGTTATGAGATACATTTTACATTGTAAATAAAGTTAAAATAAAAAAAACATGGTAAGTAGAACTTTTGAATCTCTTTTGAGTGCGTGTAAATGTGCGTTGTAGGTTTCCGTTTATTATATCAATAAACATTGTTTAATACGTGTTTTTTTTACAGATTTTGTCAATTACGTTAAAATTTATCTCAACTACAACTGTTAAATTATTATTTTTTTTTTTTGTAATGTTTGCCAAACATGAATGGTTATCCACTTATAAGAAATCATATAAAAAAATTCTTTTGCAAATATAATTTTTTTTAAAACAATCCATAACCCGTGAAACTCACGGGTATATAACCTAAACAATCCATAACCCGTGAAACTCACGGGTATATAACCTAGTACAGGTGTATAGAATAAGCCCAAAAGGGTCAAGTGATATAATATTTACAGAAGGTTATATCCGCATTTGTCTTAAAATGTATAATATTTGCAATCGTTTTTATCATCAAAGTTTTTTTTTTGGACCTTAAACTGAGAGAGAGAAAGAAAGATTGATCATTTACCACAAATACAAAATTTTTAACATATTGACATATTGTGCATTTTGCAAAGTCAAACACTATATATGGAATCTATCAAATCTTTTAGGTGAAAAAGAAAGATCACTCTAGTCTCATTGAGCTGGCACCACTATAAAAAAATGAAAGATCACCTCAGCTTATGAATTCTTTGGCAGACAAAAGAGTGTTGGAGAGAAGCATAACCATTGTCACTTGCCCAAGCCCACCAGGAACATGGTGATGGCTGAAGCCACCTTGCTTGCCTCCTCATAACATATATCCCGCACCAACCACCGATATCTTCTCGCGCTTTCTGGATCCTGTTCACACAATAAACAAACTCATAACTGTCATGTCATAAGCCAAATACTTAGAATCCGATTTCATAACTTTACACTTTTTTTTAATTTATTCAATGAAATTAGATTGAAAACTTTTTCCATTAGCTGTTACGCCAGCTATATACATTTTTTTCAGTATTAACCCTTTTTAAAACGACGAAAGTTACTCGGATGCCTGAACAAAGGAAATGAGAAAACACTATTAGTTGATGCTAACTACTAATCTCAACAGGATTGATACCAACATCAATTATAACTGCATCAGGTTTCACCCAGCTACCCCTGACCATATTTGGCTGCCCTACTGCTGATATGATGATACCAGCTTGTCTAGCGATCTCCTCTGGATTCTTCGTTCTTGAGTGAACAATACTCACTGTAGCATCATCTCTCTACAACAATAATGATTTTAAGTTTTCGCTTTTCGATTTCTAGCTTGTAGATTTTAGAATTTTTGTTCAGATCAATGTATCTTTTTATATATCATTGTGTTTTTTGTTTATTTTCGTCATTGTGCCTTTTTTCTCGACATTGTGTCTTTTTTCCTCAACATTGTGTTATATTTTGCGATCCAGTGTGGCTTTGTTCACTTCTTAGATATAATTCAGAAGCTTACAGAAGGCCTTGAACAAGTATATTCCGTGAACAGATGGGTCATCATTGATCTTTAATAGGTGATTGAGAAATGCTTCTTCAGTGGAATAGTCAGCCAACAACACTTCATAGGAATTAATCCCCACAGCTCAATATTCTGGCTATTGCTTAAGATGCATTCTGCTTGACGAGCCAAAACTCATGGTCTGTCATCATCATAAAGAAACAACCATTTAATTAGAAATTTAAACAATAGATTATTGAATAAAAGATGTCCAAGTCAACTGTTAGAAGTTGACTTGTGGTAGTATTAATTACCGGCTTGTAGTGGGCAGAATGGTGTTAACATAATCTGTGTTTAACATTAAAGAGACAGTGAAGCACCTGATCAGTAAAAGAAAGGGGTTGGTGGATGATGATGATGAATCAGAAAAGACAACGGTGATTGGCGAAGGGTTGCGTACAAAGTAACCCTAAGTATTAGTAATACAACAAGATGAGCCATAAGCATTTGAAGAGTCACATTGACGGCGAGGATGAACGGTTCACATTCATTCGTCTCATTCAGTCGCCGCCATTCACATTTATCGCCGCCGGTGAGAGATGGTGTCTTAATGAAACTGTGACTACAAATTAAATGTAACACTGAACTTCTTGCAAGACCGTAAGTACATTGAAGCCATGCCATTTCCTCTAAGAACATTAAACTTTTCAATCACATCTGTATTAACAGTTTACAAAATCAAATTTAACGGTTAACTATCTCATCAAAACTCACAATGCTGGATTCATTTGCAAAATATTTTGTATTATGTATACCTCTTAAAAAAGACCTTCTGAAGATGCGAGAACGACTTGGATGAAGGGTGGATGTTCAAGCTGTCGACTTTTACAAAGACAGTAAACAATAGGTACCTTTCAGTTCTTCTGCTGCCACTCCGGCTCCATCTCCTGCACTGGCTCTGGCTGCCACTGCTGATACTCAGGAGACCTTTCACACAGACATTTCATCGAGCACCTTGTACGCAAAATTTCAAAGACAATGAGACAATGCAAAGTGTGACTCAATTTAGCCCCATAAGCATAAGTTTATACAACAAATCACTAAATACGTATAAACTACATTATTCTGTATAAAAGATTATTCAAAAAATGAAATCTCACCTTACAAAGTATAGATCCGGCAGCTTCTGTATGCTCCTGTCTGACAATCCAAGAGGTATGAAAACAAAATATAAAAAAAAGTGAGAATTACACCCAAATTAAAGGGAGACAGAGGAATAAGCTTCGAACTTGATAAGGCGAGATGCAGGTACAAACGTGTGCGGCTGATTTCCATGGCCGACTTCTCAAATGGTGGGGGTGTTGACACGGGCAGGCATTAAAGGGCAGCCACTTCATCTCCAAACAAAGGGTAGCGAGAACACTGTTGAGTCCATTTTAGCAGGTCAATAAGACGGTTTAATAAGCTTTCAATCGACAGGGATATGGTGGAATTTCAAAAACCCTAATAGAGCCACAAGAGAGAGAGATGAAAACGGAGGTGAAGAATCATTGGTGGTGATTCAAATTTCAAAACCTCACTTGCCGCCCAACTTCTAACCAAGGCTTGTTTGGGAGATTCTTTCAGAGCAGGAAAGAGGGAAGGATGTTAGTGCACTACGTCTATTGACTTCGTCTTGTATCATGAGATAAGATAGGATATCTAGTGCACGAGGTTTGAGAAACTGAGAAATGTGGTTTAAGTGATGATTTCGCTTCAAGTGATCTTGTTATAAGTTCAAGCGAAATTCACTTAACAGATTTCGCTTGAACATGTTCTGGTTACCTTCAAGCGAAATCTTCATCATTATATATAGGGCACTTGTCATTTCATTTGGTACGCGACTTCCGAAAGTGTAACGAAGTGCTGCCAGTTTTCTGTCAGGTTGTAAACATTGTTATTATCAATACAAGCAACAGATTAAAGATTACAAGCTGTGTTTGTGTCCGGTTTACTGATTCCGCCTTTAAACTGGATGTAAAACTCTTCTGATCGACTCAGTCGGGTCAAACAACGATCCAACAAGTGGTATCAGAGCTCAGGAAGAAGAGTTTAGCTTGATATCATCTATTTTCTGACTTCTACACCTTCTTTTTCGATATGGACGAGATTTAACGGTCAAAATGATCTGAGTTTTTCACCGAACGTGTAAATAGTATTCTAACAAATCCTTGAAAGTTTCACGGCAAAATTCAAAGTAAAAATGACTAAAACTGGACATAAACTAGATTTCGCTTGAGAGAGTTCGTGGATTTATTTGATTTCGCTTCAAAATCAGAATGTTTAGACTATTTCGCTTGAACATCTGAAGCGAAATAGTGTTGTGATCTTGGTTTTCGCTTGAGTTCATCTGAAGCGAAATAGAGTTGCTGGATTTCGCTTGAAGTTTGAGTTCAGGTTGAAGCGAAATAGGTTCTTGGGATTTCGCTTGAAGTCATAATAGTAGATTTCGCTTCAAGTCTGTCAAAGTTGATTTCGCTTCAAGTCTGTTAACAGTTGATTTCGCTTCAAGTTATCAATAGTTGATATCGCTTCAGCTGGTCAAACAAAGTTGATTTCGCTTGAAGAATCAACTTGTGTTTCCGATTGAGATTTCTAGTTCGATTGAAAAGTGGAATTTTGTGTCGGATCATTTCACAACGATCAAGTGTCAGTCATTTTTAGTTTATTTGATATTTGATTGTACTGATTGGGTTTGTTTGATCATTCTGTCAGGTTTGCATTATGGCTGAGGAATTCTTCAATACGTTTTACAACGCATTCGCAACCGAATCGTCTGAAGCTTCAAATATTACACCAAAAACCATTTCTAAAGTGCTAAATGAAAATATCAAGAATGATAACTTTTACGGAACTCATTCAAAGCCACCAACTCTTGATAGTATTGAGGATTATACCTGGTGGAAAGAACGCTTTATCAACTGGGCAAAGGCGTATGCTCATGAAAGTTGGTTTTGCTTGGAGTATGGGTATGAAAAACCAAAAGATGATAAAGGCGAAGATCTTGTATTCAAAAAGTTTACTAGAGAAGATAAAGCTGAATTTGGAGCTGAACAGAGAATGATAGCATTGATCCAGTCCGCAATCAGAAACGATATTTTTGCTTTACTAACTCATGACGGGTCATCTAAGTCTGTCTGGGAAGCTTTACGTGTTAAAGCTGAAGGGGGTAAACAAATTAAAAAGAACAAAATTGCTTTATTAAAGAAAGAATTTGATCTGTTTGATAACATAAAAGGAGAGTCGGTGAGGCAAATGATTGAGAGATTTTGTCATCTTAAAATCGAATTGGAAAGATTAGAGATAAATAAATCAAGAGAGGAACTTATTGATAAAGTGATTGAAGCGTTACCACGAGCTGATCAGTGGCAAACGTTTGTTTTTATCTTGAAAAATGATGTTGTGTATGATAATATTACTCTTGATGCTTTGTTTGAAAAGATTGAAAGTCATGATTTGGAGTTGCAAAAGCAAAACAAGATGACTGATTCTTCACATCAACAGAACGTTGGCTTGTACTACAAAAGCAGTGTGCTTCCTGATAAAGGCGTTGGTTCACCAAAAACAACATTTAGTGGTGAAAAGATGAAAGAACCACCAACAATGTCAACAAGTCATCATTCTGGATATCATTCATCTTCAAAGACAAATTCTGATGATTCTGAAGAAATTCTGTGCAACATTGCTCTTAAACTGAAGAATTCTCCTGCAATGAGCATCAATGCAGCGAAGCAGCAAATGAGTTTCCTTGCATCTGTTTTGGAGTCATATGAAGGTCTTGTAGCTGGAAAAATTGGAAATTCCGAATTAACCAAAGAAGACTATGACCAGATTGATCCGGAAGAGATGGAGCTCATTGACATCCGTTGGTGTTTAGCTAGTTGTATTCGAAGAGCTCAGAGGTACATGGAGATTACTGGGAAACAATCGCTTGGAGGTGCTTCAACAAAGCTTGGATTCGACAAATCCAAAGTGACCTGCTTCAAATGCAAGCAAAAGGGTCATTTCAAGAGAGAGTGCAGAAATTCTGAAGTTGGTGAAAGAAATGAACGTCCTTTCAACGATGATTATTATCGAAAGGCGATTTATCATCGAAGCAGAGAAGAACCAAAGTTGATTGAAGATAAACCTAAATCAAGAGCTTGTTTTGTAATTCATGATGATGAAGGATTTGACTGGAGCACAGTTTGTCCAGAAGAAGATCGCTTAGAAAATGTTCGTAAAACAGCTCACGGGAGAGCTATGACAGAAGAAAGAAAGTTTGTTTTTGTTGCTGAGATTCAAGATGAAAACAAAGACAAAGACATTGCTGAAGTCCATAAAGAAAAAGTTGAGATCAAAGAGAAAACTCGGGAAGAGATCTTAAGTGAGAAGACTTACAGAGAAAGAAATGTGGTCTATAACAGAATGGATGATATGCAGGAAGAGTATGAGATGGCTGTCGGTAGCAAAAGATGGGATAAAAAGAGAGAATGTTATTATAACAGAGAAGGAGAACCGGTTGTTCCAAAGAAAGACATAATCTTCGATGATGTTCTTCTTGCAGTCCCGTTAAGAGCCGAATACTATAGAAGAGTATTGAAAGATGACACATACGCTAAGAGATATGAAAAGGATATCAGATATGCCATGTTATCATGTCTAAGAAAGAGGGACGAGGAGAGAATGAAGAAGAATGTTGAAGAAATGGTGAACAATCTGAAGAAAGCTGCTGAAGAGGTTAAAGCAGAAACTGTTGAAGTTGAAGCTGTGAAGGAAATCAAAAGTGAAGAAGTTGAGAAAGCTGTTATTGAAGAACAGCAGATTGAAGAAGAGGTGAAGAAAGAAGAAAAGAATGAGAATTTGAAAGTTGGTGATGCTGGTGATGAAGTTAGTGTTGAAAAGAAGCAAGATGATGTTGATATGAAGCAGACAGAAGTTGCTGAAAACACCGAAGTGCCAATCACTGAGGTAAATTCTAATTCTAAAAACTTGAAACAGATTTATCAGTGCAAGAAATGCATGGAACCGTGCAGAGCTTGTACTGAAAAAGATGAGCAATTTAGAAAAAGAGATCTTGAGTTCACAAAAATTGAAAAGATTTTCAAAGAAAAATGCAAAGAAATGCTAGAAAAAGAAAAAGTTTTTAAAGAAAATGAAGAAAAACTTTCAGAAAAATGTAACAAATTAGAAAAGGAAAATGAAGTCTTGAAAGAAAATGTTTTGAAAATGACAAATGAATGTGAACAAAAAGAAATTGCTTGTCAAGAAATGAAAAAGGAATATGACTCAATGAAATTATCATATCACATTACAAAAGAGTCATATGATAAAGTAAAAGATGAAATGAAATATGCTCAATCTAGAATGAATTATATGTCTGAAACAACTAAAGAGCTTAAACGAATGTATGAGATAAAACAAGATGTTGTTAATTCCTATATTGAGGATGTTGCTAAGTTAAAGCGACAGATTGCTGATTTAGAACAGGATAACAACAAGTTAAATAGTTATCACGTGTCGTCATATGTGCTTGAACGAATTTTCAATATAAAACCGGGTGAGGGTGAGTCTGAGCAGAACAAGAAAGGTATTGGTTCAGAGTTTCATCAAGTTCCACCACCGGGAAAATTTGCATTTTATGATGAGGAAAAGGTCGAAAAAGCTTTCAACATGGTAGACCAATTGCCAGACAACATTGACATAACCTATTCCAAATCTGATGATTCTCATGATTCAGAGGTGGTAGGTAAAGTTGTTGAAAGTGTGTTGAAAGAAGAGTCGGTTGTTACAGGTAAATCTGAATCACAGGATGAAGATGAAGGAAATATTCATGATGGATATCTGAAAAACACAAAATCCGAGAAAAGTTTGAATGATGATTCAAAAGGATTGGTTTATACCATGATTGGATCGGACAAATTGTTCTTAGATGTTGTATTCCCGATTCAAAATGTGATTTCAGAAAAGATTGACAAAGTTTTCAAAATGGTTGAGATTAAGAAGTCTGAGATTTCAAAGTTTGTTGGTAAGAGTCATAGAGGTTCGTATAACAAACCTGGTTTCAAAAAGAAGAACATGAAGGCTGGGTTGGGTTATAAGAAGAAACAACATCGAAACAAAAATGAAATGCCGAATTTTCAGGCAAAAATGAGTTTTGTTCAAGGAGGCAGTTTAGAAAAAGAAAAAGAATTCAAAATGAAACAGTCTAATGATGAATTCTTTGTTCAAAAGAAAAAGCAACAACCACAGGTCAAAGATGTGTCCATGAGAACATGTTTCAAATGTGATCAAAAAGGACATCTTGCACGCAAGTGTCCTAATCTAAAACCTGTGGATGTTGACAAAAAGAAGTTTGATGCTGAGATACAAAAATCTGAGAATGTGAGACAAAGGTCAACCAGACTTGATTCAAAACAAACTTGGAGGTATAACACAAACAAGTTTGCTTCGAATCAAAATTGGAAATCAGATCCGAACAGGTTCGATTCAAGACAGACCTGGAATTCTCACACACCCAGATTCAGAACAACACAGAGTTGGAAAACTACAGTTGATATGACAAAACCTCAAGAGTTTTGGAAACCAAAAGTTGTTGTTCAAAATCAAAATGTTCAAAAAGTTTCACATTTTTACAAACGAGGAACACCAAAAGGTCAAACATGGAGTGTTAAGAAACATGTTGATTTGGTAAAAGATGAGAAAGTTGAAGTTAAAATTGAGAAAGTTTTTGTGAAAAATGACAAAGAGTTTCCAGCATTGAATGAAGATTATTGTGTTGAAATGCCTAAGGTTCAACAGACCTGGGCTAAATTGTTCAAGTAATTCAGTTAGTTGAATGTGCAGGTGCTCATGGAATTCAAAGATTGTGAAATTGGAGATTGGAGCAGCCTGGCACATCGAGAGGAGGCTGCTGGATCCTGTGTTGGTTGAAACAGGAAGTTTATATGTTTTCTGTAAATAAATAAACAATATTTTCAAAAACCCTAAAAATTGAAAAATTTGAAAAACCAAAAATATGTTTGTTTTTAATTTTTGTCAAATGAATATGCCGAAACCCTCACGGCTGAACAAACATGATTACTTTCATCAGATTGAAAAACGGTTTTCAAACTGTTAAGATCAATGTGTTGTATATCATGGGGGTATGTTATATTTTTTTGCAAAACAGAGCATGAGATGCAGAAAATGGATGGCGAGACAAAGCTATCAGTGTTGGTTGTCAAATTTTTCTTTATATGATTTTGCATTTTAGGGGGAGTAATGTTGTTAGAAAATACAAAAACATTTAAAAAATTGAAAAAGTCAAAAACATGATAAAATTCAAAAATTGAGTTTTGCGTAAAAAGATGAAATGATAGTACATCAGTAGACGGTTACAGTATGCTAAAGAATTGGAAAGTTTAAATGTGTTAAACGATCTCACCGTGGATGTGTCGGTAGGTTTTTATACATTTAGTAAACTTTTTCGGGATATAAACCTAAATTCAAACTTGCTTATTTTGTGGGGAACACTACTTGGATATATAGGTAACCCCTGAAATCTCGTTTGAAAGGTCTCATAATCTGATATACTAGGTCTTTATACTCAATGATGTCTGGGGTATTATTCCGGGACTTCTGCTGAACGGTAGTTCTGACCTAGTCCTTGAATAATACTTTCTGCAAATGCTTGAAACATAGCATTAAACCCTCAGCATGCTGATGAAACAATGAAATTGATAGTCGCTGCTGTTGTAAGCAAAAAGATCCTCTAAAGGGGACATACCTTAAAGTCGAAGCTGATATCTCTCTGCGTATACGGAAGTATCGATCTGAGATCCCTCGGCCCTCGCATACCTAATTTATGTACAGATATCATTGTAGTATACTCACCTGTAAGACTGATTATTGGGATTCTGGATACGGGAGTATATTCAAGAGGTGGGACACATGAATGGGTTTAAGTTCTTAAAATATCTAATTCGTATCCTGAATCAGTTGAACTTTGTATGAAAATTTAAGTGGATCAGTATATCGACAATCTAAGTGAATTGTTTAATACTTAAAGTGTTACTAAGCTCAACGGTACTTGTGATTTGTCAAAAACTGATATGATTCTCTAACGCATACTCAAAACAAAAATATTGTTTGTAAATATGTTTGTACATATTTCGTTATTGCTTTATATTTTCAGAAAATACAAAAAGATTTTGATTTCATTTTATTTTCGACAACTGATATCTGAAATGCTGAGTTTCAAAATCTAAGTAAGCTGATTGTGTTTCTGAAATTAAAACAAGTTCATTAAATTGAAACTTGATTTAAAATCAAAAATTTCAAAAACAGTTTGTGATATCTCCAAGGTCATTAACTTGAACTTGGATGATAAACTGTGAGGGAGTTGGATTCTTTAATATTGCTAAATATATACAGTTTGTTGATAGGGGAAGTGGATTAGAGAATTTGATTGGAATTGCCAGGTTACGATTCCTGGATAGTCTAAAATGTTGTTACTTATAAACGTATGAGTGATTGCAGATAGTCCAGATTACGATCCCGAAAGCAAAGTCTAAGGGGGAGTCTGAAGACAAGTTTGAAATATGAAATAGCTTGTAGATGGAAAGCTAGGTGTCGATCCCAAAGCACGAAAGCTTGATGAAAGGGGGAGCCTGAAGTTAATAGAAGAAGAGATAGTTGGATGCTTAGAATGTTACAATCTAAATGAGAAGGCAGAATGATCAAGACTGAAGAAGGTGTCATAACAGAGATTAGTCACTGAAGACTGCGTCAATATCCGATGGGGAGTCTGTTAGTGCACTACGTCTATTGACTTCGTCTTGTATCATGAGATAAGATAGGATATCTAGTGCACGAGGTTTGAGAAACTGAGAAATGTGGTTTAAGTGATGATTTCGCTTCAAGTGATCTTGTTACAAGTTCAAGCGAAATTCACTTAACAGATTTCGCTTGAACATGTTCTGGTTACCTTCAAGCGAAATCTTCATCATTATATATAGGGCACTTGCCATTTCATTTGGTACGCGACTTCCGAAAGTGTAACGAAGTGCTGCCAGTTTTCTGTCAGGTTGTAAACATTGTTATTATCAATACAAGCAACAGATTAAAGATTACAAGCTGTGTTTGTGTCCGGTTTACTGATTCCGCCTTTAAACTGGATGTAAAACTCTTCTGATCGACTCAGTCGGGTCAAACAACGATCCAACAAAGGAAGAAGAAGAGGAAAGGGAAAGAAGGGTGGGAGCGTCAGTATTTTGACAGAGAGAAACAGATATTTTGTCTGCAACCTCTATTTCTATTCATATATTTGACTTTAGGTTAAAAAAAAAAGATTTAATGAGGGGAGGCTTGTGAAGGTGACACATGTCATGAAAATGTTTTGCTTTATTATAGTAGATATATATATATATATATATATATATATATATATTAATTTAGACCATAGTTATTGATAGTATTTTTCTCGTCTTCTAGTGTCTTTTGTCATTTGGTTAAGCGTCATTTACACCCGTATACTTTACTCGTTAGTTATTTAGTGCTTTGACATTTATCGAATTTTTATTTACACCTAAAGTACTTTACTCATTTATCATTTAATGGTTTGTTATTTAATGAATATTCATTTACACCATCTGACTTTGTCATTTAGTGAATTTTCGTTTGCACTCTTGTACTTTACTCGATTGTCATTTAGTGAATTTTCAGTTATTACTTAGTACAATATTACCCCCAACCCCGGTAGTACGGTTCCCCTGGCTCGATGGTCATTTAGTGAAATTCTGTTTGATACTTAGCACGCTTTTGTTTAGGTTTGTCCAATTTGGGCAAAAATGCAATTGCTCATTTCACATCTCATGTAAGGGGTTATGGAGGATTTCATGTAGAGGTGTCGACAAGCCATGTTATTGGTGGCTCGCTAAAAACTTGAATTGAGCCGAACTTAAACGGGTCCGAGCTCAAAATTAAAACTTAAAAGTAAGCTTGTTTAATAAGTGTCCTCGAGCCCGAGTTTTACTTATCGAGGCTATTATTTATATATTTTTTATTTAACATATTAATATATTATACTATACTATAAAAAGTATAATTATAAATATAGGGTGTGGATGGTGAGAGAACCACATAGTTCCGTGATAGGACAATTATCAATCAAACAATTGTTTTTCATTTTCTCAACTTTTTTATTAAAAAGTTATTATTGTAAAGTAAAAGAAAATTAAAAAAAAAATATATCTAGATTGATAAACTACATACATGTAGCTCGCGAATGTATGTACATGTATGTAGTTCATACGATGTGTGTGTATAGCTCGTCGATTTACATATTTTTAGTTTTTAATTATTTATAAAATTTTGGTAAAGGTTAAGTTTGTAGTTCTCTCTTTTCTCCATTAACTTTGTAGTTCTCTCATTATCCCTTCCCTGTAAATATATATAAAAATAATACTCAACACAAATAGAATAATAACTGAGACTGGCACGAGCTTGAACAATTACATAGAAGCCGTGCTTGCGCTTTAGAAATATAAGCTTGAAATGAGCCATGCTCAAGCTTGAGTCGACTCGTTTACACCGGTAATTCCATGACATACCAAAAATGGGACCTCCAACACCTCCCTTTTCGGTTAAAACGAGGAAATTTGCACCAATATTGACATCACAAAGCTTCCAAGCCTTTTGTAAATGTCGTATCTTTGTGAATCGAGTTGTGGGTATTGACAACGGACTCAGCCCTTAATGTTCTCATATGGGCTGATATAGCCATGAGCGCCACACCGCTACACAGAACCTGATGTAAATACATAAATAACGAATTGCTAAATTAAATTAATTTTTTTTACACATCATTTGGCTGCGACATTATATGTTTAGCTTGGTCCATACATACATACCACTTGCCTAACAAGGAAGATCTGACGCAGCTTGTATATATCCATCCAGTTAACCAAAGCTGATTCAACAAGTCAAGTGGCCGGCTACTAGGGTCCTAACCATGACCCCTCTTTTGTCCCCATCATCCACATGTGGTCCTTCACTCACGTTTAAACTTTAAACCACGATCACATTTGTGTGATCCTGCTTGCACTCCATCTCAACATCCCCTAACGGACTTTACGCTTTCAAATCCAATACAACTAGTTTGTCACGTTTAAACCACGGTCACATTTACGTGACGCTGATTGCACTCAATCTCAACATCTATTAACCGAGTTTGTTGCACCTACGCGACATATATCTCATTCCATACGCTACAAGTCGTTATACTACCAAATAACATACATTAATCAACTATTGGTACTTACCTTTTTTTTTTGCATTCGTGATATTTTCATGCATGACAGGTTCAAACAATAAAGAATGTTCTATTACAGTTTTACACTTTTACAATTTTACCCATACCTAAATGGATCTAATTACATTATATGCCTCAACAAGAAACAATCTTGCAGGGAGCAACACTATTACAAGCAAACTCATATGATCAGAAGCAACCAGCCTTGTGAACCTTTTCAAAGACTCACTTCCTGTCTGTAACACTCTTGTGAATTTGACCCGACTTTGACTTTGACCTTGACCTGACCTCATACCAACCCCGCCATTGCCGCTTCGTGCAACCAGCGGCCACCAAGCCCGTCGACGAAGTTCCCGTCGGGCTTTTCTTGCGCGGTTCAGCTCTTGACGGATCACGCTTTGAATTGACACCATGTATGATGCCATGTCATGGTCACGCTGGATTGTACCACCTGAACCGTATGCAGACCGGTCGGTTAAGATCTCTAATGGGTGTGGTGTGTTCAAGAACACAGACTGTGCGGCCCGCGTTTGTTTATCTGCTTCGATCATATCGGATACTGACGAAGCCAAAACGTATAAACCGCTACCCGAAGGAAGAAGATCATGGCTCGGTGAAAATTTTGCATCGGGCTGCAGAATCAAGAATTCTCCCATTGGAGCATACAATAAATTCTGTCACAAAATAGAACATATGTTAACTATTTCTATCATAAAAAGGTGAAAAAACGTATGCGACAACAAGAACAAACGACGTATTTCTACCTGGTTATCAAGGCAGGGGTGATTTCGGAAATTCCCATTAACCGCTTTAAGAAGCTCAGCTACACGGCTCGGATATTTACAAGAAAAGGCTCGGGGAACGATGTCGCGGTGCATTATGATTGCTTGAAGATGACTTTTCGGTAACCCGAGTTTATGAAGCAAACGATCACCACCGCACATAACCGAGGGTGCACCGAATGTTATAACGGGAAGTAATGAACTACGAGGAACTTGTCCTCTTATTAGCAACATGAGATTTAAGAGTAACGATAAGCTTCCACCGAGTGAATGGCCGGTGAACCGAAGTTTCGCACGATCACCGTGATGTTGAATATGTGCAAGAATCTCAGGCAGCATTTGGTCGTACATACCCTTTGCAGCTTCGTATATACCCCGATGCACAATTACATCCATACCCTGAACATTACGGTAATTTTGTCAACAACATATAAGTTAAATAAGATACGATTTATATAACAGTAACACGTGTTAAAGAAAGTGATACCTCAAACTGAACAGGCTCGAAAAGAAGATTAGCTTGCCATGATGCAAGTGATTCAGACCCCTGAATGACAAAGTATCTAGTACTTTCATCGTCATCACATATGAACCATTCACAAGGCGATGAATGCATCGAGTTTAAATCATCTGCAACGGCTTGTTTGACTTCTTCTTTAGCAGCAACTACAGCAGTCATCGAGTCGGTGGTTGCCATTAATGAAGCAACCTCTGCTTCTGTCATATTAACTTCACTATTGTTTTCAGAAGACTTGAATGGAACAATGCTCTTTGTTTGTGAATGCAGAAACGAAGCAGCCGAGGCTGCAATATGATAAGCTGTGGATGCACTTATCAGATTCCTTCCTCCCTTATCCTCATCGCTTTCACAAGTCTGTTCGGTTTCTTGTTGTTCTGCTTCTGTGACTATATCTTTCTCGTCTTTCAATGTATCGTCTTCTTTCCTCTTCGGGTCGAATTCTTGTTCTTGTTCCTTCTCCTTTTCCGCCTTTGCAGCTAGCTGCGCTTTCTTCTCTAGCGATGACGTAACAAAACGTAGTCTGTAATGTTTTAAAAGATTCCCCGGCTGCACGAACGCGATAAAACAAATATAAAGATTTCATTCTGATTATAATTTATAACTAATTAGCTAGCATCAAAGCAGGTCTTTTTAACATCTAATTTATGAACTATAAATATCAATAAAGAACACAATTCAACCACTATAACCATTCACTCAAAATCTCAAAATGCATCATATCATAATTAACTAAAAAACCCCTTTGAGGCATTTCATCAAACACCTTATCTACAACATAAAACAATATAAAGATCTGAAACACGGGTTACCTTTATTTGAGGTATGGAGTAAGCTAACGTCCCCAAATAAGACATTTGAGAATACACCCTTGCTTCAGCTAAAGAAACCCTTCTTAACAATTTCGAAAACGAGCTTTTATCGAACTCAATCCGAACATCATCATCATCATTAACCCTACACGCATCACACTCTTGTTCAACCCCATCTTCATAATTCAACCCACTCTCCAGAGAATTTCTAACTTCTTCAATTGTTTCGTCTTTTCTGTCAACCGAAACGGCGTCGTCTACAGCCAACGCATCGTGACGGTTTCTGTTACTGGCGAAGAAAGAAGTGAACGGGAGTTTTAAGGAGAACCCCCAGGGGCCGGACACTGTGGGTTTCTCCGATGAAATAGCAGTGGCTGTCGGCGGCGTACGGCTGACGACGGTGGCGATTTGAGATGGGGTTTTGCGAATCTCGCCGCCGGTGAACGGAGTTGTTATTCCGATGAACCCGGTTTTTAACAAGATACCATCCATTAATATTTGGTTTTAATGATTTTTTTTTTTTTGTATGAATTATGAAACGAACGAGTGTAATGAATTTATTTTGTGAAAGAATAATATGATTGAAATGATTTTAGTTGGTATCGTATAAGGCACGAAATTATGATTTTTGTGAGATTTGAATGTAAATGAAGAAAAGAATAGTGATATGCACACGTTGTTTGGGTGAAGGTAGGCTATATATAGTTGTTATCAAATATCAAACTATTTCTCTCTCCTAATCAATCTTTGCCTTTTTCCGAATATTTATTTGTTTTCTCTAGGGTGTGTCTAAATTAGGGATGACTATCGTAGTAGTTTGGCCAATGATTTCTAGATCTGGAATGCTTGTATTTTTCTTGAGACATGTAGGTTTAATTAATATTTGGTGCAGAGTGAGGTATTGATGGACAATGATAGGAGATCCAGAGAAACCTGAGTTGTATCCTTGAGCCAAACATGTTTTACCGGAAATTTTACCGCCGTGCCTACGGGCAGATGGGTTACCGGGTTTTCCTCGGAATTAATGGTAGAATCGGAGTACTACGTTTGTCCAGTAGATGCCCCGAGAATGCTCGGGATTGATTATGTTGGCCGTTCAAAAAAAAGTATCGTACTAGTTTGGTATCGAGCCGGTACAGGAAACGATGTAAAAGACTTAACGGAAAATAGTTAAGAATGACGACATCTAAAATATCTTATTTAATTAAATAATATTTGACAATAACAAAAGTATTTAATTACTATTTTCTTTCTATTTTATTTTTTCACAAAGAATAGTATTAAAACTTTGAATATTATAATGTCCCATGGTCCGGCTTGAATGCTTTGAAAATAATCCTGGATAGAATCACTACTAATAATGATTATAAAAACGACCAAGTTGATTGATTCATCGACATGTGCAA
Source organism: Helianthus tuberosus (assembly GCA_030545235.1). Classification (NCBI taxonomy): domain Eukaryota; kingdom Viridiplantae; phylum Streptophyta; class Magnoliopsida; order Asterales; family Asteraceae; genus Helianthus; species Helianthus tuberosus. The sequence continues at coordinate 13,993,409 of CM060383.1, read as the reverse complement.
TCCTACTAGTAACAACCCTCCTAAAAACCTTTTAAAAACGCTACTAACTTTTCTAATATACCCCATATACGCGTTAAATGGCCTAAAATACCTTTATATTAATAAAAATTAAAATAAAACAATTAGGGCCGTCGCGGGCTGCGACCCGGACCCCCAAGACCGTCGCGGGGCGCGACAAGGTGACACTAGGCCGAACCCTGGTCCGCCACATGTCCGGTTTGATGAGAGCGTCGCCAATAAATAGAGGCCTTAGGCCTCATCCGTTCCACTTCTTTTTCTTTTCTCTGACACTATAATAGCGATATTGCTCGGGAATAATACCCTCTAAAAAGCGAAGCTCTGCCTCGTTGTAAGTATTATAACCCTCGATCACGTATTTGTTACCCTACCCGATTGATCTAGGGCTCCGTAACGCATGTCAAGACTCTGCCTGAGTCAGTTCGTTGGAGTTCTGTCTCGTGTTGTACGGCTAATGTGATTTGGGTTATCTTACTAACACGTGTGCATTGTTTAACTTTTAATAGATAAGAACCAGGATATTCACCAGGAAACTTTAGTTTTACCTAAGTATACAATGTGAGTACATTCTCTTTTTGTAAATCTTTTTGTGAGTCAAACTGTTTTACCAAAACTTTAAATGTTTTAATTTATACTTAACAGTGATTGAGTCTATGTATTCTACAATTATTGCCGGTATGTTGGGATTTTATATATATATTATTTTAATCCGTTACTATTGGACAAAGAGTTAGCCAATGAGTAACATGACCCACAAGTCAGGTGTTGACAGTACTGGATGAGTAATTGTGTAGATATAAACATTGTAATCGCTCTCAATACTGTAAAGTTATAAAACTGTTTTGATTAAACTGGGATGCACTCGCCAGTATTTCTTGCTGATAAAACCTTTTTAAAATGTGTTTCATGTAACTTAATGTGAAGCTAATAGAAGCTAGCTGGAGAGTACTGAAGGCGAAAAGTGGCTATAAAAGTTACCTAAATAAAATGAAGATTTTGAATTAAATAAATCAGTGTTTATCCATACAAATGTATTGTAATAGAAAACTTGGGTTTTATCTCATTTACTTATTATATATATAAAAAAGTTTGGTGTTTAACTCTGATAAAAATATTTCTTAACTACGGTCCTGATGTCTCATTTCCGCTGCCAAATTAATAAACACCGATACCACCCGCTCTGAGTGATCTCGCGGCCGACCGCTTCCGGGGCAGGGGTCGGGGGCCGCGACAGTAGGAGGTTTTGGTTTTCTAATGAAGACTCAAGTTGAATTCTCATTTGTGTTATATTGAGGTGAATATAGGCAATCAAGGATTTCGACTAATGGTTGTTTGTTTATCTCTTACTGGTTCAGCACTTAATGGTTCAGACTGTTTGTTTCGCTAGCAAATGTCTGAATGGTTCAGACATTTGCCTCTGAATGATTAAGTATTATATTAAGTCTGAATGGTTAAGACCTCTAATCTGAATTGGTCAGACATTTGCCTCTAAACGGTTACGCATTATACTGCCTCTTAATGGTTCAGACCTCTTAATGGTTTAGCACTTAATGGTTCAGACCTCTTATTGGTTCAGCACTTAATCATTCAGAAGTTGTCAAACAGCTCCTAAGCCTTGTGTGAGGTTGTCAGTTCGATTCCCGAGCCAACCGGATTTTTCGTCCCACCGTGTGTTACGCCAGATAGTTTTGCTTTTGTGGTGGCACAACAACTGTCAAGTGGCAACCGACGGTATGGTATCTCGGAGGAACGCCCAAAAAAGCCAAATTTTGTAGCCAGCCAGAGCCTGGTTAAGACAACATAGCCTACCCAAAGTAGGGCAATACGTGACACTCCGATTTAAAAAGTATGCTAACATTATATATGAAGTTCACCGTTAAAAAAAAAGTTGATTGATTCGATTTGAACGGTTTCATGAGTGCTAATGCTTGACGGCTTATAATCAAAACATAAAAGGGGTCAAGAAAATGTTGTCTTGACTCTTGAAGGCTCGTAGCTAAGGGTGTAAAGATGACTAGATGAGAACACAACACGAACTTAAGAAAACTAGTCTATATATATATAAACATGATAAATAAGGGCTTAGGTGTCATGTTATAAGGGCTTGAGAGATGATGTGGCATCACCATAGGGCTTCTTGAAATTGGTTTTGGCTCCAAAAAAATCCTCCTTATTAAAACGGGTAAGGCGGCATCCGAAAACCTTGGTTACGACCCGATATGCAAAAAAAAACGGATCCATATATATATAGATTTGGTTCATAATATTCACACAAAATATCAGTTCTTCTCTTTCACGCTATGTGCTTTCTTCTTCCTAAAAACCCTAAATATCTCGATCGCCAAATTCTTCTCCTTCACTCCTTTCACTCCTGTTGTTCTTCCTCCTCCGCTTCAACTCCCCATCTGACGTTGATTTTATCAACAAACCCTATTGAACAATATACCCGATCAATCCGTTCTTTAGTTTCTTAATTCCTTTTTCAAACCCTAAAACTCCAGCCGTACAAAGATTGAAGAGTAGCAGGTTTGGAATCCTCCTCTGATATATGTTCTCCCTTTGATAATCTGTTTGTTTCGTTTGAGATGTTGTTTGGCCTTTAGGGTTCTACATCTAACTTAAAACTTCTGTGGTGATGGTGCTGTGCTTTTGACGCTGGAAACCATGGTAGAAAGCGGTGGTGGTTGAGGGTTTCACTGCAAATCTGCTCTGTTCTTCACCGATTCATGATTTATATTTGAAGGTATGTAGTAAAGTTCATTCCTTCTTTGATTTTTTATTGTTAATCTGCTCTGTTCTTCACCGATTCATGATTTATATTCGAAGGTATGTTGTAAAGTTCATTCCTTCTTTGATTTTTATTGTTAATGTAATTAATCTTTGTTAACTTTTATTTCTTTTCGACATCGTTGAAGGGTATGCGAACACAGATTTAGGGTTAGATCTGGCGAAAGTTCTGGAGGATGGTTGATGTGTTTTTGATTTCCTTGATTTTGGTTCCGTTAAAAGGTCTATTCTTTTGTTTCCTTGATTTTGGTTCCGTATAGGTACGGTTCGGTAATGTGTTAGTCTTAGGAATTTTTTTTGGTCAGAATAAAGGTTGTCAAATACAGAAAATAATAAATTATGGGAATAAAAGTTTTGGTAAAAAATAATGAATTTAAGTTTCAAACATTCAATCTTATAGATGACGTTTATTGAATTGGGTTGTTTTGTGTAGGTGAAGGTGGACATGAGAGTGGATATCAGTGATCCGAGGGCTATGATGGATTGTAACAAAATTATAGTGAATTGGGTTGTTACAATCTATCAATTTAACCACTTGCTTGATCAATTGATTTAGTGGGTTTTTTTTGGTAGGATAAGCAAGAAATTAGAAACAGCTATGATGGATTACTATCTGCTGCTGCAGCTATGACAAATAGTATATTTGGTAGGTGTTTTTCTGTTGAATCCAAATGATATATTATTTTTACAAGAAATTGATATATGTAAATGATGAAGTCTGTTATATTTTGCATCTAAGAGTTTTCAGAGTCGCTACAGGAAGTAGGGACCTGTTTGCTGGACAAAACCGTAACCGATGCTAATGGTGAATGTGGTAATAAAAGTTTTGTTATAAAACTGTTTGGTTGTTTTTACAGTATTTATGACTTTTGTATAACTATGTATGCAACATTTGTGAACTTACAGGTGGCAGAATAGGTTGTTTTGGATGGCTTGTGGAATTCACATAATGGGCTAGGTCAGGTCTGCTTGGCCTGAATTACTTTTTTATCCAAATATTTAACATTTTTAAACTTTTTTTTAGCTCATTTGACTCTTTTAAGTCAATTTCATTTATGTTACCCATTTGACCCGTTGAACGATGAAACATAATCCGGATCGACCCAGTATAATCATGTTCAGTTCTAATCTCAGTGATGACCAATTGAAACAGAGACTTGATCATATGTGTAGCACACCTTGCCAGGTAACCTGATGGCCATTATAAGTATTTCAAATACTCGATCAAATATACACATAGACATAATAAAATTTGCATTTGCAGGCACTATTTCTATGGCTGATGAACATGTACCAGATTATGTAGACAAGAAAGCATTGGTGCAAAAGCATGTAAATATATGGGTCATGGCAGTTTTAGTTTCCATTTCGGTAATGAGTCGACGGGTTAGATTTTCTGATACTGATTGGGGTTGTTGGCTGTGATTTGAGAAATATAAACTGAGTCGGCTCAGCTCGGAAGTATAAACCAAGTTGAAAACTTGAGCTCGACTCGACTTTAGAAAACTTGGCTTAGTTTGCCTTGAATCGTGCTATCCCGATTTTGGCTTGCTTGTATTGTTAAAACTTAAAGAAAAAAAAACTCTTGATATGAAGTGGAACGGATAACGATGTAAGATCGGGCTTAAAATATTAATCGACTTTTATTACTGCTATAAAATGATATAAGCTGGGGGTTAATTTAAGTGAGCCACCCTTAGCTCGAGCTAAGCAATCTTCAAATTTTGAGTCACTATCTATTTGAATAGCACTACGAATATATCTAATTTGGTATATGCATATTTTGTTTATTGCATAGAAGACCTTTATATTTAAAGTCCTTTCTTTCATCATCATTTTTTTAATTACTACGGGAAGTGAATGGCAATATTAAGATATTAAGATCAATACATATCTACTAAGTTAAAGAAGACTATCTGTTGGTACTTGCATACATATTAATATGTTTATCAAAATTTTATTACAGTTTATTATTCAATTTAAGTTTGAATTCATAAAGTAATCAGTTTGAACTAACTACAAGTTACACTATAAAAAGTACATGTGTTAGTATGGTCACAATAATTATATTATTTGTCAAAATATTTATAGTTTTCACTAAAAATAACGACTAAAATAATCAAATTATTTAAATAATATGTTCATATTATAAAAAACATGGTCATGGGCATTGTGTAAATTCTCTAGCATTAAGCACAGAGTACGTTCTTCGGACCAGTGATGCATTAGGGTTATAATTAGCAGAATAGATATGTATTTGTCTGAATTTTATCGTCGATTTTGTAGTTTGATGATGATAGCTTTTGTTGTAGTTCAGGTTTATGATCTAGGAATTGTTTTCACCGATCTGCAGTTACATATTCTTTTACAAGGTAAGGGTTCTTACGATTACTGATATGCAATTTTCTTTGTCTTCTGATATTATCACCAGAATAAGGTCTTCGTGTTTGATTTTTTAGTTGGTCCTTACCAAAGTCAATTAGCATTGCCTCCTTTTACTGCTAGAGAGAAACACTTTTTAATCAAGATTTTAGATGCTACCTTTGTGATTTTAAATGCTACTTGTGTTACTTTTGAATCGGATATTAGATGCTACTTTGGGATGGTTTTGGTTGGTTTATATGCTTGATACCAAGTAGAAATTAAATGGAACAAACTTTAGTGGAAACCTGTGCTACTTTCGAATATAGATATAGTTTTTTATATGGTTATTTGTACTCTGCATATTTGAATTGCCATACACAATTTCTTTTTATATGCATATTAAAATAAAAACTATTAAAACAAGTAAATATATTAAATGGTAAACTTAGTTAAGGTAACATTTTAACTTATTTCATCTTTTTGGTTAATTTGTTTGACTGTAAAAATACATTTTTAGTCAAAACTAATCAATAACATTATTTAAGGTAAATTTAATATCAATTCGAAAGGTTTTATCTTGATTGCTTACCTTTGTACAATTCAAATGTATTGATAATAGCTTTGACAAATTTATATATAATAATTTGCTTATGTTATTCAGTAATGTATTAATGTATTGAAATCTTATGTACTTATTTTCTTTATCTATTTATTCTTAGGTACAGAAAGTTGTTATTGTTGGAACAATTACCTGAATAAATACTAATCATTTATTGTATTATAGTGGATGCAGTCACTCCAAGTTCAAGGTTGAAAAACAATTCAACACATATGAGCTGGAAATGGGTCTTGTGATGTTCTCGACAAGAAGGTTTATGCATGTATGGGAAGCATGTCTACCAAGTTACAAGGTTTGAATATTTTAATGTATTTTGTACATCATACATATAATGCATGTACTAATTCAAATTGTGGTCTATGCTTATAGCGAATAGGTTTTGGAGTTATTTGATGAGAGGCGATGAATTGTCGATTGGTTATCTTTATGTTTTTAAATGTTCAAAGAGCCAAGGGAAGCTATTGGTTGCAAAACCTCCGAAACATATATTATTGTTGCTTTTGATTGTAATTTAAATTTTCCTACCCGGGTATCTACCCGGGTGATAACCTAGTATAGCATATACGTGTTCGGGTATATGATAAATAAAAGGATGCCTTTGAAAATTAGGCTGACTCAGCAAATGGTGTGTTCGTTGTCGAGACTCGAAACCGTTTTACTTGAATTCCACGTCATCGGTGTATAGGTGAACCACGATGGGATGACGTGTCCAGAAGATTGTGTTATTTTCGTGTTTATCCACTTTATTTCTGCCAACTTTCTTGGACTTTTTTTTAACTACTATATTTTCATTGCCTTTTTACTTTATTTTGAAAAAGGTATTGCAAATTGCAGTTGTCAAGATATCTCACATCACATTTTCAACTTCAATTAACATAATCCATATTAATGTTTAAATCAAACTCATAAGAGTGTGTACTCGAATGTTACCCCGCGTCAGGGCCGGTGATGGGTAGGGACAGGTAGGGCGATGGACCCAGGCCCAAATATCCTGAGGGCCCAAAGTTAAAAAAAAAAAATTTATATGTTATGTATTTGTTGTGGGCTTTGGAATCAAGATATGTCCTGCATTTGGTAGACGTATAGTTTGTTTATGTGATTGTGTGGTTCCATTAAGTGTTAGTTTAGTCAATTTTATGTATTAAGTTCAGTTGCTAAAATAAATGGTTTTGTAATTCAATTTTAGTTACATGTAATGTTGATTTGTAAATTACTAAATTGTAAGTATGGAATTAATGGTTGGCCATGTGTGATTCTGATTTGAAGTTATATACTCAATTTTGTAAGTGGTCTTCGCCTTTCTTTCGGGTTGTAATTTATGTGGGTTAGGGTCGTTAGGTATTGTTAAATGTTAATCCTTGAACATTTAAACCTTGAAGTTATGTTTGTTTCAATTGTTTTAAACTTTCATTTTTTTTCTTCAGAAATATGCCTCCTAAATACAAACATCTATCTGGTTGTCAAAAACGTAAAAGGAAGAAAATAGAGGAAGAAAAAAGAAAGGAAGAAAACGCTAGGAGAGCCGCACGATTCGCTTAAGTAGGTAAATTTAGATTAGTTTGGTATGATGCTTTTGTATTGATGATTGTTATAACAATTCTTGCCATATTATTGTTTTTTATGTATGATTATTGGATTTATATTATATGAGCCCGATTTATTTTTACTCGCACCAGGCCCAAAATGTTTCCAGATTTCTCGGAGACGGCACTGCCCAGCGTCATCACCAATCATCGTGCCCCATAATGTTAGGGTACACTGCCCCTCGGGCGCTATCGGTTAGAAATTTTGATACCCGCCATGGCCATAACGGATAACGGCTGGAAAAGTGTGTGGGAACGAGAATGTTAATGTTGAACGGTAATGTTATTAGTTTTATTATTATTTTTTTAACATTTTAAACATTATATAAACCTCTCATCTCTATTATTTTTATACCACTCTTTTTAGCGTCATTCTCTTTTGTCACACCCCGATATTTCCACATATTACCGGTGGGCCCGGTGGGGAGTATTGTGACGTAGTTGATATCATCATAGTCAAATATACACAGTTTATAGCACAACGGAAGTTTGGTAGAAATTACTATTACAAACCGAAAGTGTAAAGTACAAATAAAAGAATATACAGACGGTTGTAAGAAAGGATCCACAGGCGGATCTAAATATAATACAAAATGTGTTCAACAGACTTAAGGCATTACGAACTTGTAAGATTCTCTATTTAACGCCCCGAAGCTCCCAGCCTAGTACGCATAGTACCTGTCACTTAGCCTTTTTGAAAATACGTCAGTTTACACTAGTAAATACAATTAATCGACTCTTTTGAAAACATTTATGAAAATTGATTTAGATGCACGAGGCGTAAATATCCTTTTATAACTTGGGATAATTATATAAAATAATCTTGTATACAGATTTATATGTTTGTCGTACGTTCAGGGCCCGGGATAGAAGCCAAGACATGATTAATAGACACACCACTAATATAAACCCACAAGGAGTTATCCCCAGCAAGTGGGTATATCTTTTTACATACGCAACTGTCAGGTGTATGCCCTTAAGTCGTGGCCATTTACAAATGAAATGAGCCGAGGATATCCAGGACACGGTCGTATTAACCCCCAAATGTTTATGTTATCAAACAATACAGATTAAAACGGGTTATGTAATTTATTGATCACAATCCGATTAAATGATTCCATACCCGACCAAGCGGTAATATGTTACCGTATCCCAAGCCCGTATAAGGGAAAATAAGTTAAAAGTATTTACCTGAGCTTAAAATGCAAGAATTGCCTACTCAGCCGTATAATCTAATCAAACTAGTGCAAGTAGCTTTTACCGGGGCTCCTAATCTGGAACGAATGTTTTATTAACCTATTAGATTACTAACGGGTCTTATTTAAGTTGTAAACTTAGACCGGTTAGTTTAAAGAAGGATTTGCGGTACGTAACACTAGATTAAACGATGACCGGATTGGAATGTAATTTAGACCCTACAAGTTATGCAAACTAGTTACATAAACCGCACCAAACGTGTATAAGCATAACGGGTAACCGGATGAGTCACGTACAAGTTCCACAAGTTATTATGCTTAGAATATGTTATGATAGATTGATATCAGTAGGATATCAACAAATATGCCCAAAAATATTTTAAAACCGAATTAAGCCTCAAGGGCCTTTTGGTTATTTTATGATTTATAAAAGGGGTTTACATGCAAACTAAGGTTCTGGTCATAAACCTTTTGTAAAAATATTTAATTTATGTTATATTAACAGTAGGATATCATATATATGTGTGGTTTACCATTTATGACCAAACTATGCATCGTGGGGGCATTTTGGTCATTTCACACATAGTTATAAGGACTTATTTGGGATTCAGAGTTTATGATTTATACCTACTGTAAAAATATTAAAAATGGTTTATGAAATCAGTAGGTAACAAGTCTTGGGTGCTAAGTATGGTTTAAAACTATACTATGTACCTTAATGTCGTAAAAATCGATAAATGACGATTATTTTGATGTTTAAAGAATTCTGAAGTTATGACCAGCCTTGAATGGTCAAAATAATTTATTTATTTATAACATATCAGTAACAAAAGGTTTTTGTATGAAAACCTTATTTAAAATCCATTTTATGTGTAAAAAGGGCACAACTGTCATTTTAACAATATAATACAAAACTAATGTATAAACTCAGTTAGTATTCTGACTTGGAATCCCAATTAGTGCTAAATATGATATCGTAACAGTGAGTATTGAGTTTTGATGTTAAAATTATATTTAAACTCTATTTACATGCTTAAGGGTATTTTAGTTCTTTATGAAACATGTTTTGTAATTTATTATGTATGTTCAATCTATGACCAGAATATAATTGCCAAAATATGTTAAATAACTTTACTAATCAGAATATAATGTGTTTGCATGGTTGCTTATGTTAAAATCTCATTTTTTTTAATAAAAGGGCATATTAGTCAAAATTAAGCATAATAACGGAATCAAGTAATTAACTCAGATTACTATGGGACCATGTAATATAACCTCAGAGGGTTATACTACTATATAATATGGTCACAAAGAAACCTTAATGCATAAAGAAACTAAGCTAATTCGGGTCAGAACTGAAAGTCAAAGCAAAAGTCAACTTTTGCGACTTTCGGTTGCGGACCGAGCCTAAACTCAGAATTTTCGGGTTGAACATGTCTAGACATGTTCTAATAATATTTACCAAGTTATTAAAGTGATAAAATATATTTTATAGCTTCTACATTATCAGATTTGATTTTATTTAAAAACTGACCCGTTTGACTTTTTATGTTAATTATGTTGACCCAACAATTAACTAAGTAAACGTGGTAATTAGGAGGTGCCCTTTTGAGGGATTAACACCTACTTAATTATAATCACGTAGCCACATTCATCTCGAACAATGGCTGGACCGTTTAGGTCTAAACCGATAGTCAAAGTGTTATTACGACAACTTTGACTTTCGGCTTTAAAACGTATGAAAACCGAACTAAGGAGGTTAGGAACACTTACACAAGGTCCTAGCTCGAAACTTGAACTGAGGAGGGCTTCCTTCTTGACCCGGAATCCCAGAGAACAAAGCTTTAGAGAGAGAAGTTTTGAAATTTGAATTGTGCAAGTTGAATGGAAGGTTGTGGACCTATTTATAGTGCATGATGAGTTCAATTGTTGCCACCAGGTGTTATGAGAGCTCAACAAGTGTCCAAAGACGTGTCCAAAAACAGAAAACAGCCCACGGTTTCGAATTAAAGCTGTAGAAGGTGACAAACCTGCATCTGTCCATTTTTCTGCCCAGATACAGTCTTTACGGACCTGAGCCCTTACGGTCCGTAACCGCTTTTAATTTTCATCGCCCAGTTACAGTCCTTACGGACCGTAAGCGGAGCCTTTTACGGTCCGTAAGCTTTGGTCAGAGGACAAAAATTTGAAACTTTTTATATTTGATCATACAACCTTTTATATCTTTTATCAGTCGTTTTCGAGAACATGTCATCAATACAATAAAGTTCCTAATCTGATAAATGGTCACTCAGAGGCAAGGATTTGTATGTTGACACTTACATCCTTTCAAAGTAAATTTTATTATCCGTTTAGGGTTTACGACACGTGTCATTACTTCATTGGGCATGATTTTGCGAGGTGTTACATCTTTACTCTATATTTTATAAAAACTCAAGGTTTTTACTCTAGAAAATATGTATCCATACAACCCGGGCTTCGTTCCTCCTCGAAAAAGCGGCAACCCGAAGGAAATGGACACTCCTAACCAACCTGTTGCTCCGGTTCCCACCCGAATAACCGCCTATGGAACCGGATTTGTCGAGTATAATCACAACCAAATCGGTTTCATGGACCTCTTGAACCAATCCCTCACATGACACCCAAATCAATGCGCTAGGAATCTGAACTTCAACATGGGAGGTTACAGCTCATCACAATGTTTCGGCTCGTCACAAAGCGAGCTCGAGTTCGCCCCGTAGACACAAACGGAGACACAACCAGATGAGGAGCGAGAGACACAAACGATAACACCACCGAACCGAACCAACCAAACCAAACGGAACGGAACAAACGAGTGTCACATAAAAAGAAAGAAACAACCGAGACCCGGGCAAAAAAAGCGTGCAAATATGGGATGATGAAGAGGAGTACGCGTTAGCCCGAGCTTGGGTCGACGTATCAGAGGAACCCAATCTTTGTAAACCAAAGTAAAGTTTTGTTTTGGAAACGAATCTGAGCAGTCTTTTTCGATCTCGTCGGTAGGGGGACAATTACCGGCAACCGGATTCAATATTAGGCAAGTGGACCGATATCAACAACAAATGCACAAGATTTCAATCGATTTATCAACGTCAAAAAATAGTTGGTAAAGCGGGGAGAGCGACTAGTATATAGTGCAGTCGGCTTTAATAGAATATCAAGCGGCACGAGGGAATTTTGCATACATGAGGGTTTGGAAGCTTCTTTGTAATAGCTCTAAATGGGACAACGTCCCTACAACGATAGAACTTCTTCCGCTAGGTCGGGAAATAGAAGGCCGACAAAGAAGTCAAAAACCTCCGAGTCGGTTGAACTAAAACGCTAACGTCCGATGCTTGAAACTTCGACTTAAACGATGTTAATGCGTTATTTCTGGGAGAGGACGATGCAGGGGGCGTAAAACCGTACAACCAATGTTTGGGGTGCGAGGGGCGTAATACGGTACTAACTGAACGATAACCAAAACCGGGAAAAACTGTAAGACAAAATCACGAATTTCTAACATCAAAGACTCACGTAGGGGTGTTCAAAAAACTCGTGGCTCGCAACTTGCTCGAAAAAAGCTCGGCTCGAAATTGGCTCGGTTGTAAACGAGCCGAGCTCGAGCTTGGTCTGGCTCGGCTCGTGAGCCGGCTCGATGAGGTTTACATCTTTCATTTTTTTTGTCCCACATTGCTCAGAAGAAAAAAATCAAGGGAGTATCTCCCCTATAAAAGAAAGTAAAGACAATGTACAAAGTGTGCTAACTAGTTATACTTGCATATTTAGCCATTTGGTTAAACTAAATCTCAATTATGGCCCCAAATCTATGAAGAGATTCATTTTTAGGGCTTTTTTATGTAGTAAATTTTGCGGTTCTTTGTTAGTTCGAGCTAGATCGAGCCGAGCCGAGCCAGCTTGTATTTTAATCGAGTCGAGCTCGAGCCTCAAATCTCAGCTCGATTTGAAATTAGAGCTCGAGCCGAGCCAGCTCGAATTGAGTTCGAGCCGTGCTCGAGCTGGGTCGATCTCGGCTCGACTCGGCTCGTTTACAGCCCTAGACTCACGTGACGTAAAACGTAGGTGACGTTGAATCTATACCGACAATATTATTGAAGTTTAGAAGCTTTATGATTACTTTATTAAAATTTCGGGGTAGAAAAGTAAAGCGCTGAAAGAAAAGAAAAAAAAGAAAATGTGATTAAACTATACAGGGGGCTGTAAATTAAAGTTTACAATAAGAGACGAAATAAACTCGAAGACAAAATAGTTACTATTTATTAGAATGTTGTGAATATGTCCTATACGATGATGTTAAAATAAAATAAAGATTCAATATTTATTTGGAAAGGGAATATCTCTATCAAATATGGTGGTTATATGAGGCTAATGACATGGGTACATAGAAGCTACCACTCACCAAAGTTGCGAATTGAAAAGTAGGTAACCTAAACTAGAGAATAATAAGCTTAGACCATGCGTAGTGGTAGAGAAAAATAATGCTCCCACCATGGGGCATTATTCGACACGTGTCATCCCAGTCAGCATGGGGCGTTATTGCGAAAGTGGTGTAGTGGGAATAATACCTAATAATGCCCCTTCCAATCATTAAACAAAAAAAAAAGAAAAGAAAAAGCAAAGAGATGGTGATTGGCTAGTCAAACTTGGACACATGCAAAAGTGGGGGTTCTCAAAAGTTGTCAGACCATGCTCAACATTGATTGGTTAAGCAAATATGTACATAGCGTTATAATTAAAACGTCGGAAACCATTTTTTGAATTAAAAAAAAAACTCCCTATGTAATGGGGGGAGGGGCGTTTTTAGGCCTTTTTTTTCAAATTTAAAAAAAAAAAGCCCCACTACGGGTGGCCTTAGTGGGCTAACCCAACCCATTACAACCAAGCCCATTAGGGTTGGAAATTCTTTCATCTATAAATAGAGAGTTCTATCACCTCATTTCATTATTCCATTTGGTCTAGAAATACATCAACCATCTAATCTCTCTCTCTCTCTCAAATGAAACTATACCAATTCTAATAACAAGTTCCCTGCCATCGAGTTATGCAACCTAATATCACCTCAGCTAATGGCTAGCCGCTGGGTCTGAACCACAACCTCCTTATACATTCTTTATCTATCATATATGTACTCCTTATACATTCTTTATCTATCATATATGTACATATACCTCTATATTTAATGTTTATTAACTCTTATGGGATAAATCACTAATGTTGAGCGTCGGACGGTAATCCATAGCTCCCGGTCTCTGGCCCCTTCAAATGGGTTCTTTCACGTTGATCGGTACAAGCTGGAAGGTGACGGGGTTGACTCTTTGAACGTTAATACCCGACCTTACCCTTGTTGTAGCAACAGGGCCAAGTGTCCGGAACAGGATTTGTTGAATAAGATCTCAATAGTTTTTGTTCATTTTTTTTCTTTCTTTTTTTAACTTTTTTTCTGCACAACGAAACGACGAGTGCCCAAAAGGATCCTAACACCTTAATCTCCTCACACGATGTGTTGGATGACGGAATCCTATTGTTGAACACCTTGACATCTCGAACACGCTAAATGCACCACCATTATGTTAAGAAATCGGAAAAGTTGATGTTTTTTAGACATACATTGCAAAGTTGATGTTTTTCACAAAAATGTAGCACACGGGTGCTGTTTTATATTGTAAGCGAAGGATAAACTGATCATTTCGCGTCGATGCGTACCCTATTGCTTGTCGCTCCATTGGCCTAGCCCAACCTAATTTTAATGGGTTCGTGGGCTGATTTTTAAAATTTACCCTGGCGGAGTTTGTAAATGACCTTTTTACCCCAATCCCCCCAGTCCACAATCTCCCTCACTTGATCACTTCAGCTCCATCATTCTTCTGCCAACATCTCGTTGCGTCATGGTACGATATCCTTGATCTCATTCGTTGATTATCATTTTTTTGTATTTAGTTATATAATTTCGTTATAGTTTTATCATTTAGTTATGTAATTTCGCTATAGTTTCATCATTTAGTCATGTAATTTCGTGCTAAACGTTGATTTATAGATTTTTCTTTTGATAAATATGTGATTTCTGTATTTTCATTCAGTTTTTGTAGTTATCTACACCGTTTGTACGATTTAACAATTATCTACTTTGTTCATCTTGTTTACATTGTCCTCTACGTTGAATTCATTTCTTAGATATGTTTTTAGTTCGTTTTTGTTATAGTTCTATGCTCATTTAGTTTTGTAAATTCTGATTTCTAGATTTTTTTTGAAATAATCTACTGGTGTGATTCTTCTATATATAGTTATCCGAAATATCGGATATCCGAAAATCGGATAATCCGAATTTTCGGATGCGAATATTGATTTCTAAAAATTTCGGATTATCGGATATCTGAAAACTAAAACAAAAGTAGTAAATATATATTATATGAACACTATGTTTAGTATGAAATATAGTAAAAAAAAATAGTAAATAATCATATTCGAATGTGAATTTATGAATGTTTTGTTTTTCATTATTGAAAATTTAGAAAATCGAATATCTGTTTAGTTTTAATTTATGCACAAAAAGGATTTTTGATTCTTTTTTATCAATTCAGATATCCGTTTAAATATCTGAATTCGTATCTGAAAATTTGGATATCCAAAAATCAAATATCCAAATTTCGGATATGGATTCTTATATTAATATTCACTATCCGAAAGCCGGTATAGTTAGTGTTTTGTTGAATTGATTACTTAGAATTATCTATGTTTTATTTCATGCTTTAGAATAGTTCTATGCTCATTTTGATCATCTAGTTTTGTAAAGTCTGATTCTAGGGTTTTTTTAATTATCTACTGGTGTGATCCTTCTAGATAATGTTTTGATTCAAGCTGTTGAGAAGAAGACATCAAAGAAATGAAAACGGAAAGAAGAAGTTATCGAGAAGAAGGCATCAAAGAAAGGAAAACGAAAAGAAGAAGCTAGGGAAGTCTTCGCTACCTCTCTGCTTGTTAAGACAAGAATCTGCACGCGGATCTTATGTGCAGCTTCAGGTGGATCTTACTGAGTTATGCACAACCAGGTAATATCACTTTATCTTATATACCATATAGTGCATTTTTTTGTAACACAATTAACGGCTAACCTTGTATTTTATTCTAAAATAGGTGTGTATTGGCAGAGTGGAACACCGATTCGAAAACTGAATAGCCTCACGCCGTAGATGTGGTTGAGTGTGGTTATCAGACAAAGCTTGTTACTTCCATGGACTACCTACAAACCATGATAGCCGCTCATGAGCCTTACATATTGGCTAGTTTGGATACACAATTCTACACCTCTTTGCAACAAGTATAACGAGACATATTTTTGGATTTTCCAACTACATGTCTGCTAACTTATATTTTTTAATTTTAGCGTTTGGGGATCCATGTACCTATCTATATCGTAAAAGAAAAGAAGGGACCAACCCTTCTCCATCTCACGACATCTCGTTCTAAGACATTGGGTGGTGTACATTATAATCAACTGAGCTTGAGTGAGTGAAAGAAGATGCTTGACTACGACGAGGTAAATGAGTTATTTATATACTATTACTGTCTTTTTTATTTTTATGGTTGTATTATCCTGATCGTTGACGGATGGTCTTTCATGTTAGGCGGATGATGAACTGTGGAACACTCTGAAGAAGGAGACAACAAAGAAAGGCCTTTTCTGTAAGGTGCAAGACAAAGCTCCTAGCAAGGAGAAAACCTCCAAGAAGGTGAAGGGAAAACAGGTAAAACCTACAAGATAGTTTGTCTTTCATGTAAGGCGAAAGGAAAACGGAAGGAAGCTAGGGAAGGTTTGGAGGAGAAAGAATCGAAGAGAGGAAAAGGAAAGGTGTTGTAGAAGTGAATGTAACTTGTTGGTTGATACCTATGCATGCTTTTAATATCGTGTGAATTCTAGACTAATACCGGATGAATAAAATTTGTTACAAGTGACTATCAGTCTTAGTAAAACATATTCTAGACTAATATGACATGGTATTTGAGATTATTTTTCAATCCCTAAAATAAATATTTAAAAACTGAAATGATGTGCTATCAGAAACAGATTTCCGATATTTGAAAAAATATGTGTTTGGGACTTGAGTCACAAAAAGTGTATTGTGGATCGAAATGCTGTGGTACAGGTATCTGGGCACTATCCAGTCCTAGGTATCTAGGCCTAGGACTAGGGGTGTTCAAAACTATCCGTATCCGAAAATCCGATCCGAAATATCCGATATCCGAATCCGAAATATCCGAATTTTTTGGATTTGGATAGTGATTTTCAAAATTTTCGGATATTTCGGATATCCGAAATATCCGAAAATTCAATTTTCATTTTTTTTCCGGATATCCCAATATCCGAAAATATCCGAAGTATCCGAAAATATCCGAAATATCCAAAAAATATCCGAAAACTTATATTCGGATATCCGAAACTATCCAAAATATCCGTTTCCGAATATGAAAAAAATAATAAAAAACTAAAAGTTAAATAAAAATTTGGATTTACGGATATCCGATTCACTATCTGAATCCGTATCCGAAATTTCAGATATCCGAAATTTCGGATACGGATAGTGAAATCCGGTATCCGAAAATTTGGAATATCCGAAATTCAGATATCCGAATTTTCGGATATCCGGTTTTGAACACCCCTATCTAGGACTAGCTGGGGACTGGCGAATCAGTCCCTCCCTGATAACTATTAGGTACTAATTCGGATGTGTCAAAGACTTGTGAATAGGTAGAGAGATGTAGAGAGAGAGAGAGATTTGTTTCTTTTATATATAGTTATGTTTTTAAATATGATTTTTGTTTTTAAATAAGATTTTGAAACATTAAATACAAAACTCTTAGGATACCGCCTGCAGTTGGTATACCATAAAGTATAAAATTTGTAACTTACTATAAGGGAAAAGTGAAAATTGGGCTGCTACAGTTAAGATGAATTTTATTTGTTTTGTTCAAACAGTTCGTACATCTGGATTTGCGCCCCTATTTTAGTAATGTGAAATGGGGTTTCTCATCGTCATTTGTACATACGACAGCTTCCAAAACTATGAGAACAAAACCCACAAAGCCTTACTAGTTCAAAAGGTTATTTTTAGTTGTTTTATGCACTAGTTCAAAATAGAGAGTCTATAGAGTTAAAGGCCTTTGTTGATTCTGACTGGGGTAAATGCTTGGATTCTCGAAGCTCTGTTACTGGATTTTGTGGTTTTTTAGGGAAACTCTTTAGTTTCATGGAAAAGTAAAAAAGCAATCCAAGGTTTCTAGGTCTTCCGCTAAGGCAGAATATCGTTCCATGTGTGTTGCAACATGTGAAGTCATTTGACTTGTTAATGTTTTAAGTGAGCTGGAAATAGATAAACTTCCGATTCTTTTGCATTGTGATAACACTGCAACCATTTCAATAGTTGCAAACCTTGTCTTTCATGAATGCACCAAACATTTTGAACTTGACCTTTTCTTTTTATGAGAAAAGATTTCTAAAGGTGTTATCAAAACTGTGGGTGTCACTTATGAGGATCAAGCTGTTGTTATATTTACCAAAGGATTGTTGGTGAATACTCATGAGAAGGTTTGTATATTCTTGGCTTGTTTGACTGTTTCAAATATTGTATTGTGTGTGTGTGTGTGGGGGGGGGGGGTGTTAAAATTATAATATTTATTTCAATATTTTCTTTAAAATTTCTTTATTTTTTCTTATAAGTCTTTTTCTTTTTTGCATCGGCCATAACGTTTTGGGTTGCTGGCTTGCTTTGGAGCTCGTGGGCTTTTTGTTGTTGTTGGCCTGGTTGAGTTCGTGGTTGGTTACGTTTGTGGGCTTCTTTGTCGGGCGCGTGGGCTTCAGTTACCTTTGGCCTTTAGCTACGCCTTTATACAAATAGAAGAGTGATCAGCGATCTCATGATTCAGAATCTCAATACTCTCTGATCTATCTCTATAATCTTCTTTGTATCTTTAGGGTTTCATTCATTGTTCAGGATTTTAAGTGTTTTGTTGATCGTGTTGATCATTTTAATTAAAATAGATCATCACGTTAATGATCTTCATAGATTGAGAGTGTTTTTTTTTTCATATTTGTACTGATTACTTTATTCGGTTAATCTGTTCTGACTGTTTTGGGTAATAATATCTTGGTTTGGGTATCATGTTCTTGACATGGTGTCAGAGCTTTGATTAAAACTCTTGGGTTCTGTTGATCGTGGTCAGATCTGGTGATCTTGTGTTTACGAAGGTCGGATATGGTGATCTAGGGTTTTCTTTGATTCCTCTGATCAGATCTTCTTGAAAGATCATCCTCTAGAAAGATCTGGTGGTGTTATCTGATTGGCTTACTTTGTTGGATAAGGAAGAAACCCTAACTTAGGGTTTGTTCTCTGGGGGATGGTTTTCTTAGATCTTGGCAAGTGGTGGAGTTGTTCTATTGTAAAATGCAGAACTAGGGATGGGATTGGTATAAGACCCAAGACCCGTAGCTGTCGTACTCGTACCGATACCAAATTTGAACAAAAATGAGTACCAAATACCATACTATATTGGTATGGTACGGGTACAGGTACATGTATTGGTATGGGTATTTCGGTACTGTACCCGCTTTGTTACCACTTTGTTTTTATTTCATTTTTTGGCACTTATACAAGTACTAATGAGATAAAATCGGCATGAATACAAACATATCACGAGTACCACTACGATACAAGTACCAAATAGGTAAAATCGATACGAGTACCATAAATACCATAATATGAAAGAAAACATAATATAAAAAAAACCCTTTAAAGTGTGAGATTAAATATATAATTATTATAATATTTAATCTTGTAGCCATTATAATCATTTATATTATATTGATCAAAATATATTAATAACCTATTAATAATTAGTTGGTAATTGTTGATGGACCATATTACCCTTATTAACTAATTAGGTTTCCTCTTGGGTGTTTAAGGGTTGATTATTAGAGAGTTTAAGGGTTAGACAATTTCACAAACCCTAACAACACATAACATCATATTCTCGGCTATCTCTCCCAACCGAATCCTTCCCTGTTTCGGTTTCATCACCATTATAATCTTACACCCCAAGGAGGAACCATATCATCCTGACAAGTATGTCAAACTCAATGGCTGCATCTCTGACTGGATTCTCTGCTGGCCTGTCTGCTGTAACAGGTATGTTATTCATGTTTTCCATTATGTTTAAACAGAACTGATCAACATGTGGTATCAGAGCATATGTTGATAAATCGGTTCTGTTTTCGTATCCGTTAATTCTGGGATTGAAATCTGTAAAACAGAATTTTTTGAAAGTATTATAACATAATGGGTAAAACTTACTGTTCCAAAATCCATTACAAAACCATTAAAATTCAGGTTTCGGGTTTCCAGAATTATGTTTTAATTTCCTAGGGTTCATTATTTGTTCTAAGAACTCGAAAATTCCTTAAGTTTTGGAATATAATTTGGATTAGTGGGTGTTTTTACTGTTTTTGATCTGTATTTTGTAACACCTCGAAAATTCACGTCCTATAATGTGTTGACAGGTGTCATAAAGTTTGAACGTGATAAAGAATGTTATAAAAGGACTAAAGTTGACAAACATGGAAAGTATGTGATTATACGGGTTCTAAGTGTCAGCAGGGAATAAATATACTTCATAATAACCCTACATGATGTTTATAACATCAAACGAATAAATCATGGATCATACGAAGCTAAAAGTGAGAGATTTCAAACTACAGGGGTTAAATGTGTCAACATGTTTAAAGATATACCTCTGAGTGACCTTTTGACAAACCCGAAGCTTTGTAAATGTTAATTATGCTCACTAGAATGCGCGATATAAATTTCATGAAGTTTCGTTATCGTATGAGAAAGTTATGATCAAATTCGTGCGCGAGGGGTTAAAGCGTAAACGTTGAAAGTTAAGACTTTTCGGGTTAACCGGAAGTGTTCAGGGACTTGGCAAAGTGGGTATAAGTCCTAAGGCCCTTGTGGGTATATTATAAGGGGTCAAATTGCAAGTTTCTAGCTCAATTGACCTTTCGGAAGGGCCAAAGGGTGTGATGCAACATCAAGAAAACGTTTTTGGCTGATCAGAAGGGCCATGCGGCCCGCGTGGACATTAACAGAACTTGAGGCGGGCCGCGTCAGGCGCCCAGAACCAGAAAAACAGGCTGCAGCCTGTTTTGCGTGATTATGACCGATCCCACTGGTATTTCTCACCATTGGGCGACCCCTAAAATGTTCCTAGACCCCAGGGACACTTGTGGGACAATTGTGGTCACTTGTAGCCTTAGTTGTCAACATGTTATGGTGTTTACAAACACTATATAAGGCCTCCAAGTTACAAACATTCTTGCACTCATTTCTGATCATCTCTGGAACTCCAAAGCTGATTCCAAGACTTCCTAACCATCCATTAGACACGTGTAAGTATGCTTAGCCTTTTCTAATTTAGTTTTAGCTTAGAAGTCAAACCGTCGTAATCAACGGTTGACTTTAAGATTAATCACTAATGGTCCAGTGATTAGTCGAATCAAAAGTACCTTTAAGTAGGTAATTATGTGGGTAATAAAACCCCAAAAGGGTTCCCCCTGATTCCCACTCTAACTAGGACAAATGTCGGGTCAAACGTGTTAATAAAAAAGTCAACAGAATGTTTGAAATGCCATTTATGCATAATTAACATTATAGATCATATACACCATTGTTATAACTTGGTAATAAGTGTAAGAACCTGTCTAAACATGTTCAACCCGACAATTTCCTGTTTAAGACCCGGTTCGGAACCGAAAGTCACATAGTTTGACTTTCACTTTGACTTTCAGTTCTGACCCGTTATGGTATGTTTTAGAAATGCCGTAGAGCCTTATTTGGACCAGGTTACATGCTAGTATAACCCTCTGTGATTATACACCTCGGATCATTAATTATCCAACTAATACGCATGATTCCGTTAATTGCCCATATGTTGACCATTATGCCCTTATTGCCTTAAAACGTGATCTTTGGAAAAGTAAAAGAGTAGAAACTTAAATTACTGATATATAAACGTGTATGCAAAGTTTGACATCAATTTGAATTGTAGATTAAGAGTTATGCTCATTATCGCAACATGAATGCTTTATGTTAATAAAATGGCGTAATTAGCGTATAGCCTACTTAAACATACTTTTTGATATCAAATCTTTTACCCACTGATGTAATATATTATTTTGGGAATTTTAAATATTTTTATATAATTTTAGGCTGAGCATAACTCATAGTCGTAGGCTTAATCCGGTAAATGTCGGTTTTGCCCTTACGGGCCATAAAATGAGTTTTACATATCTAAATGACTCCAAACCTTTTGCTACTGATCACACATGTTAAATAAATTATTTTAAGCCTTCTGGAAATATAAAAATATCAGATTTAAGTATCGAACCCGGAAATGGCCTTTAATCGCATTATTAAGCGTTTTAACGCATGGTATGTATTAAAATTATATTGAACATACCCGGGTTGATACCTACTGATATTTTAGGCAAATTATCATATTTTAACAGTAAGCAAAAGTTGATTAACTCAGACTTCAGTTTTAAGCTTTTCGGCTTATGTGAAATTACCAAAATACCCCTACGGGGCATAGTTTGGTTATAATTGATAAATTTCACATATATGTTTTATCCTGCTGATATAACTTAGTAAATTGAGTATATTTGCTGATTACATCTGACCTGTAACTCAGCTTGTTACTTAAACTCTTTTATAAACTTTTAAATGACCAAACTACCCCTACGGGGCCTAGTTTGTGTTTAAACACGTTTCGGGCATAATGAAAGACATCTTACTGATGTCACAACATATTTGAGGCATAATTAACTTAGGAAACCTGTATATAGCTCTCATGAATACCCGTCACGCTTATTACGCGTACGGTTCGGTTTATGTAATAAGTTTACATAAATTAGCCGAAACGGGTCAAACCTTAATGGTTTTATCTCAAAATCCAGAGTGTGAATAATAAACCCATATTAAGTAAGTCTCTGAACTTGTCGGGTCTAAATCACATTCTATCCGGTCTTCGCTTAATCGTGCGTATGAACCGTATCTTTGAAACTAGCCGGTCTAAGCTTAAGCTTAATTAAAGACCCGTTAGGATTCTAATAGGTTATTATAAAACCTTCGTTCCAGATTAGGAGTACCAGTAAAAGCTACTTGCATTTGCTTATTGTGATTTATACATTGCTCAGGTAAATACTTTTAACTTATTTTCCCTATACGGGCTTGGGTTACGGTACATAGCATACCGCTTGATCGAGCATCAAATCTCCACAGTTGAGTGGGTAGTTGAATAATTTGATCGGCTCGTTTAAACAGTCTTGTTTACTTAAAGCCTTTGGGGGGTTGATGACCATGTCCCGGATATCCTTGGCATCATCTTACGAGATGGCCACGACCTGAGCACGGGGTGTAGGCGTACACCTGTCAGTGTATAACTCTATGATGTGGTGTGTCTATTGATCTTTAACCCGGACAAGATCCGGGCGACTGAACGCACAAGTAACATGTAATTCGTTCACAAGATTATAATATTAAATGATTCTCCCAAGTTAAAATAAAAATGTTTATGCCACGTGCATCCAAACCAATTTTTAATCATTTTCCAAAATGAGTCAGTTGAATGTATTTACCAGTGTAAACTGACGTATTTTCCCAAAAAGATTAAATGCAGGTACTAAGCGAAATTGGCTGGGATTTCTCCTTAGCATCTTTAGAAGTCTCGCAAGCTTAAGATGCCTGAAGTCTGTTGAACTATTGTTTCATATTTTATTTCGATCCGTTCTGTGGATAAACATCCGAACGTTGTGATACTTGATATTACAAATATTAAATTCGGTTGTACCATATTTTTTTAAATTTGCTTCCGCTGTGCATATTGATTATTGTGTTGTTTGACTATTATGTTGCCAACCACGTCACGATACTCCCCCACCGGGCCCACCGGTGACACGTGGAAATCGGGGTGTGACAGGTTGGTATCAGAGCCAACACTGAGTGAATTAAACACTAGTCCTTTGTGTTTAATCTCAGTTACACAATTGCACATTCTTGAGTCTAGACAAGAACATAGGACAATTTCCAATTTGTTTCATTGTCTTTTAATTACTTCCTTGATTATTTTTCTGATTAGCCTTAGCATGGGCAAGTCATTTTTATAATAAGTCCCGTTTAGGACAACCATATACTTGTTTAAATTTTAAAGGGACGATTCTGTTTAAATTATCATTCCTATATTATGAGATCTACCATTAAAATAAAATGGCAAAATCAAAAAGGACAAGACCTAGCCTTGGGTCATATTAAGACCGCCCAAGATGGCAGTTCCTCAATTTAGATTCAGATCCTTATTGACATTTCAATTTAGAAATTGTTCTGCGTTAATATTAATAAGAATCTTAAGAGTGAAACCTAGCCATCGGGTCATTTTAAGGCCGGGCCATGATGGTAAGACCTGTTTGAAAGATTCAAATCCCTGTTAACATCTGTAAATATGTTAACACTCCTGGCAGGCGTGATTCGTTAAAATCACACACGTCATTTTTATATATGGATTCTTTAAGAAGATCCCTAACCCAACTTAATGATCCCTGAATCATGGGTTTAGATCATCAATTTAGATGATCATACTTTGACCATATATTGGTAAAATAATGCCTACGGGCTATAATGTATTGTCCGTTTGAGACATTGACATTTGATCTTTATGATTCCTTGTCTATGGTGGTGAGCTATGCTCAAGCCTATTAGTTTGTATGATCAATACGATCCTGACTACTATTATAAAATGAAGATGATCATATTATAAACATCCCTTAGAAGGGAAATGCCTACGGGCTATAGCTAATGTCCTCCGAGACTAAAGACAGTGGTAGCCTACAACTCCCTGTCAAGAAAATGTAATGAACTTTAATTCAAACCTTAATGCCTCGATTCTATGAAATCATGGCTTATAAA
This sequence comes from Helianthus tuberosus, assembly GCA_030545235.1. Lineage (NCBI taxonomy): Eukaryota > Viridiplantae > Streptophyta > Magnoliopsida > Asterales > Asteraceae > Helianthus > Helianthus tuberosus. Next base: position 13,968,814 of record CM060383.1, on the reverse strand, counting down.
TTAAACTTGTCTACGCGACTAAGCCATTTGTGCTATTATTAAAACCTTAATGCCTTGACTCTCTGAAATCATGGCTTGTAAATTTTAAATCTGTCCATGTGACTAAGCCTTTGCGCCACCTTAATATCCTTAATGTTTTATAACTAGGATAAAGTATAATAAAAATACTAAATAAATGTAACTAACAAATTAACCAATATGGTTTATATCACCATGGTTAATAAATCGTTTAAAACGATGAAACTGTATAAACTTCCGTATAAACCTTGCCTTATTTTCTTGTGTAGCAATTAAAACTACATGGCTAGGTCGGAAGAATTGAACAGTCACCCTCTGGAAAACCGCGATGATGATAGGATTAATATAACCAGAGGAGAGCTCCGTACATTGATTGATTCAGTTGTATCTAAAGTTGTGGAGGAGCAATTCAGAGAGTATAGTGAGACTAATAGTAAAGCCTCATCTGTACCCCACTCTAAGTTTGTCCTTAAAACTCATTCAGAACCGCATAACAAGCCGCCCTCAAAGAAAGATGAGTCAAAGAAAGATGATGATCGACGTTCATCTAATCAACACAGTGTTCCATCCAAGAAGAAAGTGTTCGATAATGAACCGCATACCAAGTCCTGTACCTACAAATATTTTGTTTCCTGCAAACCCCGGGATTTCACTGGGGAGAAAGGGGCAATTGATTGTATGGTCTGGTTGGATGAAATGGACACAGTTGTCGATATCAGCGGTTGTGCGGAGAGGGATGTAGTGAAGTATGTATCCCAATCATTCAAGGGAGAGGCGCTAGCGTGGTGGAAGGCTCTCATTCAAGCTGCTGGGAAGATCCCACTTTACAACATGTCATGGGAACAGTTTGTTGCTCTCATTATGGAGAACTACTGCCCCCAACACGAAGTCGAAAGAATCGAATCAGATTTCTTATCATTGGTGATGACAAACTTAGATTGTCAGGCATACCTCACCAGTTTCAATACCCTGTCCAGACTGGTTCCTTACCTAGTAACACCAGAACCCAAGAGAATTGCTCGCTTCATCGGGGGTTTAGCCCCAGAAATCAAAGCCAGTGTGAAGGCTTAAAGACCTACTACATTCAGGTCAGCGGCAGATCTGTCGCTATCTCTTACACTCGATGTAGTCAGAAACAAGGCTGCCAAAGCCTCTGAAGATGGAAAGCGTAAAAGGGAGGATGAGAATTCTCATCGCTCCGATAGGAAGAGGAATTATGAAGATAAGAAGAATTCCGGGTTTAAGAGAGACAGCCAGCAGTCGGGAGAGAAGACCAGGTGCGGAACCTGTAGGAAATACCATCTTGGGAAATGCATATTTGAGTCTGAGCCACTACCCTGTGGAATCTGCAAGTCTAAGGAACATAAAACCTTGGATTGCAAGAAGTTGAAAGATGCAACCTGTTATGGTTGCAACGAGAAGGGGCATATCAAGACTAACTGCCCTAGGAATCAGAAGAAGCCTGAAGATGCCAAGAAAGCAAACGCATGAGTCTTCCGGACGAACGCTAAGGAGATGATGCAGAATAATAACTATATAGCAGATACCTTTCCATATCAAACAATTTATGCATGAATTTTATTTGATACTGGCACAAATGATTCTATAATGAATGATAAAGGTTGAGAACTGTTGTCTCCACCTGATTAAGACTCCGGTTATTTAATGCGCGGTAGAAAGTGACCGATGATACTTTAGAAAATGCTCCAACAAATCTTAGATTAATATTTTATATCTATTATGAATCACTTTTTCTGATATCCTTATGGCAAGCTTTTAAGCTATCCAAATTCATCATTATAATCAAGACAGAAGTGACATTTTGATCCCCTGTCAAAAAGATGATGTATTAGGACCAAACTTTAAATACCATTAATGGTCTTTTGTGACCTAGGCTAAGTAAAAATTGATATATATTAAATAACATTCATTAAGAATGTTAATGCTATATTGGCCTGTATGGTTTAATGAAACCACGGTTAGTATAAAGCCATGAGGATGACGAATAGCAGTTGTCGGATCGCAACCAAGAAGTTGATTCGTTTAGTAATAAGGACTAATTTTTTTCTGTTCCTGTAAGAAATCGGTAAGTCGCAAAAAAAAATGGTGGAACCGGCCGTCCCCGGAATCGAACCTGGGTCTAGGCCACACCCTTTCGCGCGCCTAGCCAACCGAGCTAGGTGCCTAGTTTGTGAAAATTTCCATTCTGATTAAATATAAGCACATATAGTTGATATCTCTTTAATCTCTATCGATTTCGAATACCAAATGGTATGACAAAAGCGCTATACGAGGATTGGTGTATCTTAATAAATTCCATAGATTGCTTCCATGCCTGATCAGTATGGAGGTTTAATGCATGGAACCACAAAGATATCCCAATGATCATATGGTACTAAAGTCAACTAATGGTATCCAAAGAAGATATCCAGAATGGAATTGTCCAAATAAATATTCCCTGGTAAAGAAATATGTGGACTCATAACATAAATGTGTCACTTATTAGGCACAAGCGTTGATGAGTGAACTGGAGCCTGAGATATGGAAATCTCTGTAACCTCCTTGTACCTTGATTATCTTCTCCTAAGATTACCCTGTTTACCCCTCGGAGGCAGGTAGGGTTAAGTTTCATATCCCATTTAAGGCTGTATTATTATGAAATCTCCAAGACGGCTAGTACCATCATTGGAAGAATCGAAACCCTGATTTACTAAGTTTTAAAATAGAGGGTTCATATAACCTAACTCGATATTCCGAAAGTTTGATATTGTTAAATAAGAAAGACGGTTCATTTTGCTTATGCATTAGTTACCGCAACCCTAATTAGGCAACGATTAAGAATTTGCCATCAACTACCCAGGATCTAAAGGCAAATTATTGGTGGATAGGCTTGAAAAAGTCTGTAGCCACTCATGTAGCTAAATGCTTGACGTGTGCGCAAGTCAAAGCCGAGCATCAAAAACCGTCAGGTGTGCTATAACAGCCTGAACTCCCTACGTGGAAGTGGGAAATGGTGACGATGGATTTTATTACCAAGTTACCCAAGACCAGGAAAGGAAATGGTACAATATGAGTTGTAGTTGATAGACTAACTAAATCAGCACATTTCTTACCCATCAAGGAGACTTATAGCTCCGACATGTTAGCCCAGTTATACGTTGATAAGATTGTAGCCTTACATGGCATACCTGTGTCTATTATCTCTGACCGAGATACTAGATACACGTTACATTTTTGGAAGAGTTTCCAACAATCTTTGGGCACACGTTTGAATTTTAGTACGGCCTATCATCCTCAGACTGACGGTCAGAGTGAGCGTACTATTCAAACGTTAGAAGATATGCTACGTGCATGTGCGATCGATTTGGGTGGTAGTTGGGATAAGAACTTACCATTAATCGAATTCTCCTACAACAATAGCTACCACACCAGCATAAAGGCTGCGCCTTTTGAGGCATTACATGGTAGAAAGTGTAGATCGCCCGTATGTTGGGCGGAAGTTGGAGATGTCCAATTGTCAGGACCAGAGATAGTCTTCGAAACGACGGACAAGATTATCCAGATTCCTGACCGTCTCAAAGCTGCCCAAGATAGGCAGAAGAGCTACGCAGATCCGAAGCGTAAAGCTTTTCACTTCGAAGTAGGTGATAAAGTGTTGCTTAAAGTATCACCCTGGAAGGGAGTGATGCGGTTTGGTAAGAAAGGCAAGCTAAGCCCGAGATACATAGGACCTTTCGAGGTTATCGAACGTATCGGGTCAGTTTCCTATAAGTTAAACTTACCGGAAGAGCTCAGTGGAATTCACAATGTGTTCCACATCTGCAATCTGAAGAAGTGTTTCGCTGACGAATCACTGGTAATACCCCATACAGATGTGCATATAGACGAGAGCTTAAAATTTGTTGAAAAACCTTTGTCGATTGAAGATCGACAGGTAAAGAAGCTTCGAAGGAAGCATGTACCTATTGTTAAGGTCAAATGGGATGCCCGTAGAGGTCCCGAATTCACGTGGGAGGTTAAATCCACGATGAAAGAAAAGTACCCTTACTTATTTCAGTAAATCTCGGGTCGAGATTTATTTTAAGGGGGTGAGGATGTAACACCTCGAAAATTCACGTCCTATAATGTGTTGACAGGTGTCATAAAGTTTGAACGTGATAAAGAATGTTATAAAAGGACTAAAGTTGACAAACATGGAAAGTATGTGATTATACGGGTTCTAAGTGTCAGCAGGGAATAAATATACTTCATAATAACCCTACATGATGTTTATAACATCAAACGAATAAATCATGGATCATACGAAGCTAAAAGTGAGAGATTTCAAACTACAGGGGTTAAATGTGTCAACATGTTTAAAGATATACCTCTGAGTGACCTTTTGACAAACCCGAAGCTTTGTAAATGTTAATTATGCTCACTAGAATGCGCGATATAAATTTCATGAAGTTTCGTTATCGTATGAGAAAGTTATGATCAAATTCGTGCGCGAGGGGTTAAAGCGTAAACGTTGAAAGTTAAGACTTTTCGGGTTAACCGGAAGTGTTCAGGGACTTGGCAAAGTGGGTATAAGTCCTAAGGCCCTTGTGGGTATATTATAAGGGGTCAAATTGCAAGTTTCTAGCTCAATTGACCTTTCGGAAGGGCCAAAGGGTGTGATGCAACATCAAGAAAACGTTTTTGGCTGATCAGAAGGGCCATGCGGCCCGCGTGGACATTAACAGAACTTGAGGCGGGCCGCGTCAGGCGCCCAGAACCAGAAAAACAGGCTGCAGCCTGTTTTGCGCGATTATGACCGATCCCACTGGTATTTCTCACCATTGGGCGACCCCTAAAATGTTCCTAGACCCCAGGGACACTTGTGGGACAATTGTGGTCACTTGTAGCCTTAGTTGTCAACATGTTATGGTGTTTACAAACACTATATAAGGCCTCCAAGTTACAAACATTCTTGCACTCATTTCTGATCATCTCTGGAACTCCAAAGCTGATTCCAAGACTTCCTAACCATCCATTAGACACGTGTAAGTATGCTTAGCCTTTTCTAATTTAGTTTTAGCTTAGAAGTCAAACCGTCGTAATCAACGGTTGACTTTAAGATTAATCACTAATGGTCCAGTGATTAGTCGAATCAAAAGTACCTTTAAATAGGTAATTATGTGGGTAATAAAACCCCAAAAGGGTTCCCCCTGATTCCCACTCTAACTAGGACAAATGTCGGGTCAAACGTGTTAATAAAAAAGTCAACAGAATGTTTGAAATGCCATTTATGCATAATTAACATTATAGATCATATACACCATTGTTATAACTTGGTAATAAGTGTAAGAACCTGTCTAAACATGTTCAACCCGACAATTTCCTGTTTAAGACCCGGTTCGGAACCGAAAGTCACATAGTTTGACTTTCACTTTGACTTTCAGTTCTGACCCGTTATGGTATGTTTTAGAAATGCCGTAGAGCCTTATTTGGACCAGGTTACATGCTAGTATAACCCTCTGTGATTATACACCTCGGATCATTAATTATCCAACTAATACGCATGATTCCGTTAATTGCCCATATGTTGACCATTATGCCCTTATTGCCTTAAAACGTGATCTTTGGAAAAGTAAAAGAGTAGAAACTTAAATTACTGATATATAAACGTGTATGCAAAGTTTGACATCAATTTGAATTGTAGATTAAGAGTTATGCTCATTATCGCAAAATGAATGCTTTATGTTAATAAAATGGCGTAATTAGCGTATAGCCTACTTAAACATACTTTTTGATATCAAATCTTTTACCCACTGATGTAATATATTATTTTGGGAATTTTAAAGATTTTTATATAATTTTAGGCTGAGCATAACTCATAGTCGTAGGCTTAATCCGGTAAATGTCGGTTTTGCCCTTACGGGCCATAAAATGAGTTTTACATATCTAAACGACTCCAAACCTTTTGCTACTGATCACACATGTTAAATAAATTATTTTAAGCCTTCTGGAAATATAAAAATATCAGATTTAAGTATCGAACCCGGAAATGGCCTTTAATCGCATTATTAAGCGTTTTAACGCATGGTATGTATTAAAATTATATTGAACATACCCGGGTTGATACCTACTGATATTTTAGGCAAATTATCATATTTTAACAGTAAGCAAAAGTTGATTAACTCAGACTTCAGTTTTAAGCTTTTCGGCTTATGTGAAATTACCAAAATACCCCTACGGGGCATAGTTTGGTTATAATTGATAAATTTCACATATATGTTTTATCCTGCTGATATAACTTAGTAAATTGAGTATATTTGCTGATTACATCTGACCTGTAACTCAGCTTGTTACTTAAACTCTTTTATAAACTTTTAAATGACCAAACTACCCCTACGGGGCCTAGTTTGTGTTTAAACACGTTTCGGGCATAATGAAAGACATCTTACTGATGTCACAACATATTTGAGGCATAATTAACTTAGGAAACCTGTATATAGCTCTCATGAATACCCGTCACGCTTATTACGCGTACGGTTCGGTTTATGTAATAAGTTTACATAAATTAGCTGAAACGGGTCAAACCTTAATGGTTTTATCTCAAAATCCAGAGTGTGAATAATAAACCCATATTAAGTAAGTCTCTGAACTTGTCGGGTCTAAATCACATTCTATCCGGTCTTCGCTTAATCATGCGTACGAACCGTATCTTTGAAACTAGCCGGTCTAAGCTTAAGCTTAATTAAAGACCCGTTAGGATTCTAATAGGTTATTATAAAACCTTCGTTCCAGATTAGGAGTACCAGTAAAAGCTACTTGCATTTGCTTATTGTGATTTATACATTTCTCAGGTAAATACTTTTAACTTATTTTCCCTATACGGGCTTGGGTTACGGTACATAGCATACCGCTTGATCGAGCATCAAATCTCCACAGTTGAGTGGGTAGTTGAATAATTTGATCGGCTCGTTTAAACAGTCTTGTTTACTTAAAGCCTTTGGGGGGTTGATGACCATGTCCCGGATATCCTTGGCATCATCTTACGAGATGGCCACGACCTGAGCACGGGGTGTAGGCGTACACCTGTCAGTGTATAACTCTATGATGTGGTGTGTCTATTGATCTTTAACCCGGACAAGATCCGGGCGACTGAACGCACAAGTAACATGTAATTCGTTCACAAGATTATAATATTAAATGATTCTCCCAAGTTAAAATAAAAATGTTTATGCCACGTGCATCCAAACCAATTTTTAATCATTTTCCAAAATGAGTCAGTTGAATGTATTTAACAGTGTAAACTGACGTATTTTCCCAAAAAGATTAAATGCAGGTACTAAGTGAAATTGGCTGAGATTTCTCCTTAGCATCTTTAGAAGTCTCGCAAGCTTAAGATGCCTGAAGTCTGTTGAACTATTGTTTCATATTTTATTTCGATCCGTTCTGTGGATAAACATCCGAACGTTGTGATACTTGATATTACAAATATTAAATTCGGTTGTACCATATTTTTTTAAATTTGCTTCCACTGTGCATATTGATTATTGTGTTGTTTGACTATTATGTTGCCAACCACGTCCGATACTCCCCCACCGGGCCCACCGGTGACACGTGGAAATCGGGGTGTGAGAATTTTATCTTTTAAAACTTTGAAAACTGTTAATAGATAATCAGTTATTATTTTCGAAATCTTTTGATAAGTTTAGATCAGCAATAAAACAGGAAACATTATCCCACAATCCCTAAAATTTCCAGTTTTCAGTTATTATCACAATAACAGCTGTTAACAGTGGACTTGAGACCATCAGATCTCGACTCGAGACCACAAGGTCTCGACTCGAAATCATAAGGGCCCTCAAATCTTTACAACTCGAGACAAAGGTCTCGACTCGAGACCATAAAGTTTCAACTCGAGACCACTAAGGTTTCGACTAAGGGTTTTAAATCTACACAACTCAAGACCATGAGGTTGCGACTCGAGACCATAAGGCTACAACTAGAGACCATAAGGTTGCGACTCGAGACCATAAGGCTACAACTCGAGACCAAGGTTGCGACTCGAGACCTCATAACTGACTCGAGATCTCATAACTCAGTCGAGACCTGACTCGAGACCTCACTCGAAACCTCATTATTTTAGACCTCACTCACCGCGGAGTTCGATCCGCGCTAACAGGTGGTTTGCTATTAAATACTTGGTTTTGTAAACACTTAATTAACTAACCATAATCAGATAATTTTTTACAAAACCAAAATAACTTAACTTGAATAAGCTTCTGATGTATCATTTCTGGCCAAAGCTGATTTAATACATCTATGTATTGTTCAAGTATTATAAAAGCTATGTTGAGTATGCATTACAAACGTGAAATGTCTTAATTTCTGGCCAAAGCTGATTTAATTCATTCATGTCTAGCATACTTGACAAGTGCATGACTAAAGTGATTGTCTCATTTCTGGCCAAAGCTAATTCGTCACGATTACTTTGCACACATACTTAAATGATTACACTACTGGCCAAAGCTGATTTATCTTCGTTTAAGTAGAATTTTTTAACTAAGTCTATTATTTTGATGTTAGTAATAGACAATATCACAGCTTTATAATTAAAATGGTCATTATTTATGCTTGCCTTAGTATAACATGCCCTTAGATCACATTAGGACTTCTTTCTTAGTATCATAACTTGCTCATCTTATTTCCACTATCAGCACCCAATTGCGGGATTCCACCTTTGACTAGTGATAACTTTGCTGAATGGAAGGATGCTCTCATGCTTACACTTGGATTGCTAGACTTCGATTATGCTTTAAGAGAGAATAAGCCAGCGGACCTTACTCCTCAAAGTACTGCTGCTGAGCAGATAGTTCATGAAAAATGGACTAGGTGTAACCGCATGTCTCTCATGTTCATGAAGCAATCCATACACAATGCAATTAGAGGAGCTATTCCTGATTCTGAGGATGCTAAAACCTATCTGGCTTCTGTGGAGGCACAATTCAAAGGGACATCAAAAGCACACGCTAGCACTCTTATCCTCAAGCTGGTGACGACTAAGTATGATGGGAGGAGCGGCATTCGCGAACACATCATGATGATGCATGACATGGCCAATAAGCTGAAAGGGCTAGAGATGGAAATCAGTGATGCTTTTCTTGTTCACTTCATCATCACTTCGCTTCCTTCGTCCTATGAAGCATTCAAGATCAATTACAACACTCAGAAGGATAAATGGACGATGAGTGAGTTGGTCGCTGTGTGCGTACAAGAGGAAGAGTGTATGAAGATGGATCGCACTACTGATGTTGCTAACTTCACCGCCTCTAACTCTAAGAAGAGGAAGAACAACTATCAAAGAAAGGATGCTTCCAAAGTCCAAAAGCCAAATCCTAATACAAGTACACCTTCCAGCTCTAAGAGCTCCTTAGGCAAACACTACTGCAAGTTCGGTAAGAAAACAGGACATAAGCAAAAGGAATGCCCTGACTTCAAGGAGTGGCTGGCAAAGAAAGGTAATGATTTTTTCATGATACTTGAGTCCTTTAATTTAAATGTTCCTTCTAATTCTTGGTGGTTTGATTCTGGTTCTATGGTTCATGTAACCGACTCTACTAAGGGATTCCTTTCAATCCGGAAGCTGGGAAGAAACCAAAGAACACTTAAAGCTGGGGATGATCGGGAATTAGAAGTGAAGGCCATAGGAACATTACAATTATTTTTGAAAACTGGTTTATGTATTAAACTTTATGATACCTTATATGTTCCTGAGGTAACTCGGAACCTTGTATCAGGACCAAAGTTAGACATGGACGGTTTTATCGTTTCCAATGGTCATCGCAAACTCTCTATTCTCTATGATTCTGTTGTTTATGGTACTGGCATCCTAGATGGGGGTCTCTATAGATTAGTACTAGATTATAATTTTTCCAAATCTTTGTTGTCATATAATGTTAATGAATCACTCACAAAGATGAAACAGATTCGAGACTTAGAGACTTCATCTATGTTGTGGCATCAACGATTAGGCCACATCTCAAGAGAACGATTAAATCGTCTCGTAAAGGATGAAGTCTTACCTCCTCTTGATTTCACTGATTTTGGAACATGTGTCAAATGTCTTAAAGGCAAAATGACATTAGCGAATAAGAAAGGTGCCCCTAGGAGCTCTAATCTATTAGAACTCATTCATACTGACATTAGTGGTCCCTACCAAATCGCTGGCATAACAGGACATACTTCATTTATCACTTTCATTGATGATTATTCTCGTTACATGTACTTGTATCTCATTAAGGAAAAAATTGAATCCCTTACAACTTTTAAAGATTATAAAGCTGAAGTTGAAAAGCAATTAGATCGTCAGATTAAAGTTGTGAGATCAGATAGAGGCGGTGAATATTATGGAAGACATACTGATGTGGGTCAAGCTCCTGGTCCATTTTATGAGTTTTGTAAGGGCCAGGGGATTGTAAACCAATACACCATGCCTGGTACACCTCAGCAGAACGGTGTCACTGAACGAAGAAATCGTACCCTTATGAACATGGTGCGCAGTATGTTAGCCAACACTAATTTACCATTATTCCTCTGGACTGAAGCGTTAATAGCAGCTGTTCATATACTCAATAGAGTTCCTTCTAAGTCTGTCCCTAAAACTCCTTATGAACTTTGGACAGAAAGGAAACCGAGTCTTAAATATATGAAAGTATGGGGCTGCATTGCTGAAGCAAAACTCTATAATCCTTTCCTAAGGAAACTTGACCCCAAAACAGTTACCTATTTCTTTATCGGGTATCCTGATCACTCGAAGGGTTATCGTTTCTATTGTCCTTCCCATGTCACCCGTATTGTTGAAACCAAGCGTGCTGCATTCCTGGAGGATTTCAAGGTCAGTGGGAGTAGTACCAACCCTTACGAAGAATTGCAAGAAGTACAAGACGCGGGGGGAGAGACTCGTCGCTTACTATTACTCCATTTACTCCTCTTGTACCAAATGCAACAACTGCACCTGAAGCTACTGCACAAACTCCATCTCCACAATCAGAACCCATTATACCTCATAACGAAGGCACATCAAACACTCAAATCCAAGACAACGCTGAACCCAATAATCAACTCAGGAGGTCATATAGGCAAAGAAGGCCTACTAATTGGGATGATTATGATACCTACCTGACTGAAATGGATGCTGGAAAGCTCAATGATCCTATCTCTTATAATGAAGCCATTAGTAGTGATCAGTTTTCTGAATGGAACAAAGCAATGATTGATGAGCTTGAATCCATGAAGAAAAATGACGTTTGGGATTTGGTCGAATTACCCAACGGTGTTAAACCCGTAGGATGTAAATAGGTGTTCAAAACAAAACTGGATCCGAATGGGAACGTTGAACGCTATAAAGCGAGATTGGTTGCAAAGGCTACACTCAGAAATAGGGAATTGATTATCAAGAGACGTTTTCACCTGTCTCTCGTAAAGATTCATTAAGGATCGTTATGGCCCTAATAGCTCATTTTGATTTGGAGCTGCATCAGATGGACGTCAAAACTGCTTTCCTTAACGGAGACTTAGACGAAGATGTTTACATGAAGCAACCTGAAGGCTTTAAACCTGAAGGTCAGGAGCATCTAGTCTGTAAGTTGAAGAAATCTATGTACGGGTTAAAACAAGCATCATGTCAATGGTACCTTAAGTTTGATGAAGTCATAAAGAGACAAGGTTTTATGAAGAATCAAGTGGATCAATGCACATACCTCAAGATGAGTGGGAGTAACTTTACTATACTTGTCCTTTATGTAGACAATATTCTATTGGCAAGTAATAGTTTAGACATGTTGCATGAGTCTAAGTGGTTACTCTCGCATAACTTCGACATGAAGGATCTCAGAGATACTTCTTATGTCATTGGCATCGAAATTCACCGAGATAGACACAAAGGGATCTTAGGATTGTCTCAAAAGACTTACATAGACCGTGTCCTTACACGTTACAACATGCAACAGTGCAAACCCTCAGTCGCTCCAGTAGTTAAGGGAGATGTTTTCGGTTCATTCCAGTGTCCGACAACAGAGGTTGAAAAGGAGCAAATGAGCCAGATACCTTACGCGTCAGTAGTCGGGAGCCTGATGTATGCTCAAGTCTGTCCTCACCCAGATATCGCTTATATTGCTGGAATGCTAGGCCGTTATCAGACTAGTCCTGGCCTAGATCACTGGAAAGCAGCTAAGAAGGTCCTTAGATATCTGCAAGGGACGAAAGACTATAAACTGACTTATAGAAGAAGTGATCACTTAGAAGTGGTAGGTTATTCTGATTCTGACTTTACCAAATGCAAAGATGACAAGAAATCCACTTCGGGCTACATCTTTATGTTAGCAGGCGGACCTATCTCATGGAAGAGTCATAAACAACAGTTAACCACAACTTCCACAATGATGGCAGAATACATTGTTGTTTACAATGAAACCTGTCATGGAATGTTGCTTAGAAATTTGCTCACTGGACTCAAAATCGTTAATTCCATTTCTAGACCATTGAAGCTTTACTGTGATAACTCAGTTGCCGTTAGTTTCTCGAACAGTAACAGTTCGACTGGAGCTGGTTTATATCTCGATATAAAATATTTGTTCGTATGTGAACGAGTTGAGGAAAATAATCTTCGTATTGAGTATATTAGTACTAAAGATATGCTTGCGGATCCGATGACTAAGGTCTCCCACCTAAAGTATTCGAAGAACATGTATCGAATATGGGACTTACTTAAGACCTTATTTAATGGCATATTGTACTAGCTTATGTTTTAATTAATGAAATTTCCTCAGTTTGATTTTGTATGTCTCTAACATATGTTCTGCCGGTGTAATGACATATAGACAAATATAGATACAAATTAGACGCTAAAGGGTTTATGCGTATTTTGATCATAACTATTAGGTTTTAAATTGAGGCTATAGTATGACTAATGGGGGTCCTGAGTCGAATAATGATTCAACGCCTGTATTTCTCTGCTATAGTTCTTGGTTTAAGGCTAAAATGAGTGCTAACTCCTGGCCAGGCTCATCTAATACTCATGATAAATGATTACTCGGCTAAGTGGGAGAATGTGAGATTAAATATATAATTATATAGATTAAAATATATTAATAACCTATTAATAATTAGTTGGTAATTGTTGATGGACCATATTACCCTTATTAACTAATTAGGTTTCCTCTTGGGTGTATATATAAGGAGATTATTAGAGAGTTTAAGGGTTAGACAATTTCACAAACCCTAACAACACATAACATCATATTCTCGGCTCTCTCTCCCAACCGAATCCTTCCCTTGTTTCAGTTTCATCACCATCATAATCTTACACCCTAAGGAGCCAGATCATCCTGACAAGTATGTCAAACTCAATGGCTGCATCTCTGAATGGATTCTCTGCTGGCCTGTCAGCTGTAACAGGTATGTTATTCATGTTTTCCATTATGTTTAAACAGAACTGATCAACATAAAGTTCTTATATAAAATTTGGTACAAATACCCGTTTTTACCTGTACTGATACCGAAAGTACCAAATACCAAAATCAATAAAACTGGGTACCGATACATGTACCGACTACCTAAAATCGGTACGGGTATGGGTATTTGGGAAAAAAGCTTATACATATCCAGAACCAAGGGACTCAGGGTTGTAATCCCATGCAATTTTTGTGTTTTTCTTAAATTTCACACTTAACACCCTTAGACTTTAACCATTTATTTTTTTTCTTTTCCTTTTCTTAAGTTAGGAGCTGTTTGGCAACATCTGAATGGTTAAGTGTTGAACCAGTAAGAGGTCTGAACCATTAAGTGCTGAATCAGTAAGAGGTCTGAACCATTAAGAGCCTGTATAATGCTTAACCGTTCAGAGGCAAATGTCTGACCAATTCAGATTAGAGGTCTTAACCATTCAGACTCTGTATAAATCTTAACCATTTAGAGGCAAATGTCTGAACCATTCAGACATTTGCTTGTGAAACAAACAGTATGAACCATTAAGTGCTGAACCAGTAAGAGGTCTGAACCATTAAGAGCCTCATTTAGAGGTAAACAAACATCCCCTTAATTGACCTGTTACCCCTGAAATTTAATAAAGTTGCTCTACAATTTTTAAACTTTGAAATTTCTTCAATCATTATATTTTATCAACGTCTCGGTATAGATTTTTATCGAGATCGTGTTGTGAGTTGTATTGTATAAGTAATCAAAGCATAAACGTATATGTTATCACATCAAGAATGATTCAGTATAACGGATCATATTATGAGTTGTACTGTATAGGTAATCAAACCACAAACGCATATCTTATTACATCAAGAACGATTCGGTTTAACACGCAGGATATTAAGCTAGTTACTTATTAAATAAAATGTATTCGTATTATAAAACGTATATTTACCCGCAACCAAAAACAAAATAATAAAAAAATCGTACCTATTAGAACACGTAATGAAATTTAGGCATAATGCTTTACAACTTTCTCTGGGTAAGATTCCGTCTAAAGTTGGTCTGATACGCAGAGGTATAAACATCGGAGCGGGCTATGTAGTAAGTGCGATATAGAAGATGAAGACTCGGACCATACACTTTTTAATTGTGTTTGGGCAGCGGCCATTTGGTGGCATATTTGTGCTTTCCACGTGTGAAGACGTTCTTTTAGCGGTGGACAAGATTAAAGGTTCAAAAACATGGAAGCGGGTGGGTAGTGGAAACTGTGATTTTTTCCACTATTTGGAAATATAGGAACGAGAAGCTATTCGAGGATAAAAGTTCTTCGGTCATGACCATGGTTTTTAGCATCAAAGAAGACTCCTTTGGATGGATTAAAAATTGATCCAAACTTGTGGACTTAGATTGGGGTAAATGACAAGATTTCGATATTAGTGATATCATTGTTTAATGTTTCTTTTTGATGTATTGTCAAAAAAAATCTAAACAAACTTAGTTAACTAATCCTGACGATAAATGATTTCAACTGAAGAGGTAGCAACATGTTGTTTTCATGGAAAACAAAGCATAGGTTGTTGATTGGTTTACTAATATTTTCATATGAAGTCATTAGTAAAATGACTTGCTAATCTAAGAAAATCTTCCCATGGTACGATATTATATGATACATCTTATCTACATACATAATACATTGCATTTATCATTATCTATCATCTATTAGTATGCAAAATAACTATTTGTTTTCACTTGCATTTTCTTATTCTATAGTTAATATGTCCTATACAAAGATGTTAAAATAAAATAAACATTCAATACTTATTTGGGAAGGGAATATCTCTATTAAATTTGGTTGGTTAGATAGGGCTAATGACATGGGTACATAAAAGCTATCACTTAGCAAAGTTAGGAAGTGACAAGCAGGAAACCTAAACTAGAAAATAATAAGTTTAGTGGGTCAACCCAACCCATTACAACAAAGCCCATTAGGGTTGGGAATTCATTCATTTATAAATAGAATAGAGAGGTATATCACCTCATTTCATTATCCCATTTGGTCTAGAAATACATCAACCATCTAATCTCTCTATCTCTCTCTCTCTCAAATGAAACTATATCTTATCAACTGAGTTGTTAAGCCTTCGAGCTTCTAAGATCATGAGTTTCTGGGTACTACACCAATTCTAATAACGAACCCCCTGCCATCGAGTTATGCAACCTAATATCACCTCAGCTAATGGCTAGCCGTTGGGTCTCAACCACAACCTCCTTATACATTCTCTATCTCTCATATACAAATATATACCTCTATGTTTAATGTTTATTAACTCTTATGGGATAAATTACTAATGTTGAGCGTCGGACGGTGGTCCATAAATCCCGGTCTCTGGCCCCTTCTAATGTGTTCTTTCATGTTGACCGGTACAACCTGGAAGGTGACGAGGCTGACTCTTTGAACGTTCATACCTAACCTTATCCTTGTTGTAACAACAGGGGCCAAGTGTCACGAACATGATTTGTTGAATAAGATCTCAATAGGTTTTGTTCATTTATATTTTTTTGAACTTTTTTATGGACAATGAAATGATGAGCATCCAAAAGGATCCTAACACCTTAATCTCCTCACACGACGTGTTGGATGACGAAATCCTTTTGATGAACACCTTGTCGTCTCGAACACGCTAAATACACCACCACTATGTTAAGAAATATGAAAAGTTGATGTTTTTTAGACGTACATTGCAAAGTTATTTTTTCACAAAAAAGTAGCAAACGTGTGTTGTTTTATATTGTAAGCGAAGGGCAAAACCGATCATTTCGTGTCGGTGCGTACCCTATTGCTTGTCGCTCCATTGGCTTAGCCCAACCTAATTTTAATGGATTTAGTGGCCCGATTTTTAAAATTTACCTTGGCGGAGTTTGTAAATGACCTTTTTACCCCAATCCCCCTCAGTTCATCACAATCTCCCTCACTTGATCATTTCAGCTCCATCATTCTCCCGCCAACATCTTTGCGTCATGGTACGATATACTTTATCTCATCCTTGATCATCATTTTTTCTGTATTTAGTTATATAATTTCGCTATAGTTTTATCATTTAATTATGTAATTTCGCAATAGTTTCATCATTTATTTATGTAATTTCGTGCTAAACATTGATTTATAGGTTTTTCTTTTGATAAATATGTGATTTCTATATTTTCATTCAGTTTTTCTAGTTATCTACATTGTTTGTACGATTCAACTAATTATCAACTTTGTTCTTCTTGTTTACATTGTCCCTCTACGTTGAATTCATTTCTTAGATATATTTTTAGTTCGTTTTTGTTATAGTTCTATGCTCATTTAGTTTTGTAAATTATGATTTCTAGATTTTTCTAACACTGTGTTATTCTTCTATATCTAGTTATCCAAAATATCCGAATTTTCGGATTCTAATATTGATTTCTAAAAATTTCAGATAATCGGATTATCTGATATCTGAAAACTAAAACAAAAATAGTAAATATATATTATATGAGCACTATGTTTAGTTTGAAGTATAGTAAAAAATATTAATAATCAGATTCTGATGTGGATTTATGAATATTTTTGTTTTTAATGTTGAAAATTTAGAAAATCCATTATCTGTTTAGTTTTACTTTATGCACAAAAAGGATTTTTTTGATTCTTTTTTATCAATTCGGTTATCCGTTTAAATATCCGAATTCGTATCTAAAAATTTGGATATCCGAAAATCAGATATCCAAATTTCAGATATAGATTCAAATATTAATATTCACTATCCGAAAACCGGATAATTTGATCTCAAACACCCCTAAATATAGTTAGTGTTTTGTTGAATTAATTACTTAGATTTATTTATGTTTTATTCCATGCTTTACAATAGTTCTATGCTCATTTTGATTGTCTAGTTTGTAAATTTTGATTTTAGGGTTTTTTTTTTTTGTAATTATCTACTGGTGTAATTATTCTAGATACTGATTCAAGTAGGATATCGATGTATTCGTTAATTAGATCTATTTATTTATTTTCATGATTGTGATCTATGTAGGTTTTCAGTTTGATAAGTTTTCATGCTTATGTTCCATTGTTTTTATGAGTTATGCTTTTCTAGTTAGTTATGTAAGGTTGATTTTTGTATGGTGTTTACTTACGTATACTTTTTATTCAAACACTGATTTATAATAGGACGGAGAAACAATTCGGTGCTATAAGGACTGCTTAGGTATGCAAACAACCGTTTAGTTGCTTTACGATTATTCCTACATTCGCTACCTCTCTGCCGTTTACAAGAACTTGTGTGATTTGCATAATAACAATGCAGAAGAAAAGAATGTGATTGCGATGTCATGTGCATGTCTGGGGTGAATTGTATCGAGTTGGACACAACAAATTTATCGCAATTTATGCTATATACTTCATAATGTAGGTTTTGTTATGTAAAACATAACATCTTTTTTATTTTAAAATAAGCGTGTATCGGAAGATTTGAGAGCCAGTTCCAAAGCTGATCTACTCTCCTTTAAAATCTAGTCTCATGTGGATGTGGTAGAGTGTGCCCTTGTGATGCGTGCTTTTGTTTGTGGTCATCACAGTAAAGCTGTAAGTGCCATGGAGTGTCTACAAGGTATAATGGACAGACAATTTTCTGATTATGGGCTGTAAGTGTGATTCTTCTAGATAATAATCTGATTCAACTAGGGTGTTGATGTGTTGGTTAATTAGATCTGTTTAGGCTTCATTTTATGAATATGATCTGCGTAAGTTTTCATGCTTATGTTCCATTGTTTTTCTGAGTTATGTTCTCATAGTTAGCTATGTAAGGTTGATTTTGTATCATGTTTACTTATGTATACTTGTTGTTCAAACACTAATTTATAATAGGACGGAGAAACAATCTATAAGGACTGTTTTGGTATGCAAACAACTGTTCGGTTGCTTTGCGATTATTCCTACTTTCGCTACCTCACTACTGTTTACAAAAACTCATGTGATTTGCATAATAACAATGTTGATTAAAAGAATGTGCATGCCGATGTCATGTGCATTTCTGGGTGAATCGTATCGAGTTGGACACAACAAAGTAATATCAATTTATGTTTTATACTTTATAATGCAGGTTTTGCTATATAAGCCTAACCACTTTTTTTCATTTTAAAACAAGTGTGTATTGGAAGATTTGAGTGCCAGTTCCAAAGCTGGTCTACTCTCCTTTAAAATCTTCTTCTAACTCCATCTCTTAAGAAGACATTGAGTGATTTGAAATTTCACGCTCTAAGTTTGAGTGTACGATTGAAGATTATGGACGATGAGGAAAAGGAAGCACACGTGTCTTCTTCTATTACAATTTTTTTTGCTTGTTTCAATATCCTAATCAATGATTGTTTGACTTAAATGTAATCCCAACATTAGAAATCTAACTAATTAACTATTTTAAATCATATGAATCTTTTCTAAAGTCCTTATTTCTATTAACCTCATTTAGCACATAGTAATCCATAATCACATAACTTATAAATCGAAAAATTTGGGATGTTACATTGAATATCCTTGATCATCTTGGAATTTTTCGAATGGCGTCTCTTAGAACTTTCGGGAAACGCAATATTTTAACTAGAAAATCCAGCAATTTGAGCTGAATTTCGGGTGGTTTGTGAAATTCGCCCCCACCCGATTTCAAGATGTCATCGTCGTGTATCTTTGGTGGTAACTGATTCAGGCCTCTGAGGTCACGCCACACTTCAAGTTACATACTCGACCATCTTGCATTGTACGTCATCCATTATAATGACTATCGCGAATGAACTTGTAGTCATCCATAGGTACTAACAAGTCGATGGTGCCTTCCCAGCCCTCGATCTTAGCCTTGACCCTATGGATTGACCTATTAGTCAGCTTGGGATCTTCATTAGCAGCCTTGATCCACGCCATTGCACTTAGCATCCAGCGATTGCCAGAATCATTAAAATGAAATGGTACAGAACAGACGTTTCTACTTTGTAGAACTTATTGAGGATCAACGACGAGCAAACTGTTTTGAGATACACAAATGAGAAATGTATAACCAACTTAAATCGGATTTGGTTCATCATATTTACGAGTTTTAATGATTTTATCTACTATGGTTTTTGTTAAATAATTGGAAGGAGAACTGATAAAGGCGGGAATCATCTAACAAGTTTTAGAGTGTTCGATTAATCAACAGACGGATCAAACAACAGGACTAATCATTAGTGGTAAAAATGAACAAATGGGGTAGTTTTTTAGCGGTAGGTGGTCGATAGCAGATGGCTTATAACACGAGAAGAAACCAAATCTTGGGCATACCCAAAGTGGATATTGGAGGTCCAGGCTTGAGGAAAGTTAAATATCACTCTAAAACTAAGTTTATTAATGGGGGGTATCAGTAGTTAAACAAAAACTTAAGTTTTATTCTGTCATTGCTATAGAAAACAATATACATATATGTATAATTCAAGATTTGACAATATACATATATGTATAGAGTCAATTTTAAACTATGCATATGTGTATATTACAAAAAACTTAGGGAAATGGGTGGTCCAGAATGCTTCTCGAGTTTCTCAAATATGATGGACTTCTCTTACGATCCCTACTCTATATATATAAACCCCACCAAAATAGATGTCTATGTTGTTTTTTTTCATCCATACAACTAGAAAGATTATCAAATAGATACACTACATCAACTGACCCATATCTCCATATTAAGGTATGATATCACAACTCCAATTGCCCAACTGTTATCAGCCTAGGGTTTAGCTGAAGAAACAATCTCTCAACTTAGGCTTTAATTTTGCTGAATTGGGCGATCCTCCTAATCGTACGAAATTTGAAACTCTCGAAATGAACAAGAACTACTTACCTCACTAAGATAACTCTTATGGGAGTGAAGATTGTCGATGTAAACCTCATCTTGAGGATCTCTACTCAGTTTTGCACTCGGAGATGCTACGGTGGATGATGATGGAGAAGCAGTTACAAATACATGAACATATTAGGCTTTCGATAAAGTTCTCATCCTAAAACTTTCGCACCACAAATCCTTAAATTCAACAACAATGGACGGAATTGATGTATGTAACTAAGGCGAATACCAAAAAAAGAAAACATGTATAACGAATTACACAAAAAAAACCCATCTATCCTGCATTCTTGTCGATTATATGTAGAGACATGTCATTGGTCCAGGGTTGCTAGTCTGCAAGACTGCAACTACAAAAGAGTTAGTTACATAACTTAAAGAGTAATGTTAAAAACATAGTTAGACCCGGCCCTGTGATTTGGTTCGGGTAACATCTTCAGGGTCTAAGTTTCAAAATTTGTAAGTTTAAGTTAGATGCCTTTTATTTTGTAACAAATTTGAGGTTTAACACCATCCTATGTTAAGTTTTCTATTTATTTTGGATCAAATGACCAACATTCACCAACTTATGTTAGTTTTATGTTAAAATATGATGCTTTCTTCCAGCTTTACATACTAGGGAGATACCGAATTGCAAATATCACCCCCCTGTATTATTATATAATCTACACTTTTAGTCCTCTTTTTTTGCATTTCATCTTGTAGTAGGAAGACTGGTTAGTGGATAACGATATCAATAATAAAATGGAAATATTCTTGCCAACAAACTCATATTTCTGTTACATTTTTGTACAGTTATGAATCATACGAATTCAAAGAAACCTGAGGCGCCCAGATGCGTCAACAAGTTGCCGCAATTTGAGAGCAGCAGAGGTCAAAGTAGCATCATCCTTACAGAAAGCAAATCTGATGTATCGATTATCGTAATCATGTTTCATGTGAAAAAAACCACGTCCAGGAACAGCAACAACTCCAGCTTCTTTTATTAATTGCTCCACAAATTCAACCTAAAAAATCCACCATTATCATCAACTTCTGCTTTTATAACTAATATTTAGCATAGAACAAATTCCAAAAAACACGTACGTCAGTAAGTTTGCAAGTCTCCGGAATCGCTGCAAATATGAAAAACGAACCCAATGGTTTAAACTCCACCTGAAAACCCATCCGGCACAACAACTTGAAGACGAAATCTCTTTTCGATTCATACTCCTAAGAACCGACACGCCAATTGTAAGGAAAAACCATATAAGTAGGACCACGAGATGATTATATAAAGAGTAAAACACCACTTTCGTCCTTGAGGTTTGACCCGTTTTGCGACTTTCATCCGAAGGTTTGTTTTTCCACATTTGGATCCAAAAGGTTAGAAATCTTGCCATCTTCATCCGGCTCGTTAACTCCATCCATTTTTTCCGGTAAGTCAGGAGTATTTCCGTCTTTTTTGTTAACTTAAAGGGTAATTCGGTCTTTTTCACTTTATGTACAAGCATTTAAAATACCCCTGACCGAATCTGTTATACCAAATTGCCCTTTAAGTTAACGAAAAAGACGGAAATACCCCTGAATTAACGACGAAATATGGATAGAGTTAACGAGCCAGATGAAAATGGCAAGATTTCCAACCTTTTGGATCCAGATGCGGAAAAACAAACCTTTGGACGAAAGTCGCAAAAATGAAATTTTACTCTTATATAAATGATGACATAAGGTATCTGTTCTTTTTATGAAATCCTTACTGTTCTCAACGATCTGTAGTATTCTGGTGGACTCCTTAACGCGGTCAACGCAGCTTCCTGAAAAGGTGCAGGAGCAGAATCGGTAACTTTAGTATGAATGTTTCGGATCGCAGATGCAATGCAAGATGGGCCTATGGCCCACCCAACCCTCCAACCTGATACACAATAGCTAAGTAATTAGTTGTGAAATAAGAATCATTTTAAACTTTGAAGAAAAAATAAGTTAGCATACCGGTTACACTATAAGTCTTAGACAAGGAAGACGTTATGACGGTCCTATTTTGCATTCCTGGTAGAGATGCAAGGCTTATATGCGGTTCGTTGTCGTATATTATATGCTCATAAACCTTCAGAAACATTTAAAAGGATAGAAAATTTATGCAGATAAGACACAAATAAAGATAAAAGTGAACATAATAGGTTGTCATACTTCATCAGTAATTGCAATGCAATCCTTTGTTCTGCAACATTCAGCAATAATCTCTAGCTCACCCATGTTAAAAACTTTTCCGGTTGGATTATGAGGACTGTGAAATGAATGGAAATGTATTAAAAGATCTACCTACTTCACAAAGTTATAAAATTTGCATTATTGTTTGACTTTGGTCAATGCCTACAGATCCCTTAAAAAATGGTGAAGCAGGGTTTTGGGTGGCCCCGTGAGTTTTCTTGTGACGGGTTTTCACGGTTATAAAAAAATAAATTAAATAAATCCAAGTTCAGAAACAAACCCACCTATTCAGTACTAAAGCCTTTGTCTTGGCGGTAAAAACATTCAAAAGTTTGACCTTATCAAGAGTCCAGTAAGGCGGGTCAAGGGCTACATATACCTTCACGCCCAACAAACAACAAAACAACGTGATTCAAATATTCAATAGTTCAAAGCTACAAAATCATACCCCTGGATATGGCTCAGAGAGACAAGATCATATGATTGTGCTAAACGCTTACAGGGACTCCTCCAGCCAATAAAATACATGTTGCGTATGTTTCAAAAGAAGGATCAAACAGTATTACTTCATCACCAGGGTTAATTACTGCACAGAAACAAAAAAAAAACAATTAGATATAATTGTGTTTCTGAGTAAACGGATAGAAGAAAAGGCGACAGTAACAAGAGGGAAACATACTAGCAAACATTGTGGCAGCAAATGCCTCGGTCTGGCCACAGCAAATGGCAATATCCGTTAACGGGTCGACATCTAAACCGTGCATTTCCTTCATTTTGTCCACAAGCAGATCACAAATTCCCTGCACATGCCTTCAGTTACCATTTGCAAAACTATGTTACTTAACTGTTTAACATAGTTCATTTTAAACTAGTAAAATAATAAATAAATAAAAAAAGTATGTTTCAGGTTCGTTTGGATGTGCGAACAAACTGAGACAAAGCAATCAATTATCGAGCATTAGATACAAAGCAAGCATGCCTGTGCTTACTTTTAGCTATTAAGTATAACAAACGAATCATCGCGGTAAATGTAAAACTGTCTGCAGCATTCTCGACTTCAAAACACAAATATCTTAACCTGAATGTAACACTGATCACTTAAAAATTCACATCCAAACGCCCGCTTAGACATACCGACGTTAATTAAGTTTCATAAACACCTAACAGGTTACAATTTCATTGAGTTCAAACCAACATTTCTACTAATTAATGTGTAGTAACAGTAATATATTACATTATATTTTGTCTAGGAGTTTATCAAGACAGTAATACATTAAATATTTTTTGCTTCATTTTTTAATCAATCCATTATATAATTATTATCACATACAATATCCATTGCTAGTTAAAATTTCAAATTGAAACAAACTTCCGGTTATATTAATTAATTATTACAAACAAAACAGAAATTAGGGTTTAGTGGAGACCTGTATTGGTTAAAATCGGATGTGATGGCGGAGACGGCGGCGGCCTTGATATGTGGTGGTGCCGGAAAATCAGGGAAGCCTTCGGCGAGGTTAACGGCGTTGCAACGTTCGGCTAGAAACGATAACTGCTGGATTGGTGAAGGTTTTAGGGTTTTAGCAATTGATGACAGTTTTTCCTCCATTTTGCTTTCAATTCAAATCTTATCATCGTAGAAGAAGGTCGGGTGGAATAGCAACTACAAGATGTCAAGCCAAGTCTTTGACTTTCTTTGACCATAAATTTTAGGTAAGACTAAAGGGTATGGTTTGGCCCATCCCAAATGGGATGAGCCTCCACGTAGGCGCCACGTAGGCGGCTCGTGGGGGATGGGCCTCCATGAGTTTTGAGGGGGATGGAGGCTCGTGGGGGATGGGGCCCCACCTCATTATTTTATAATTTTCTAAGTTTTAATTTATTAACTTAATAAAAACTTTATAAAAATTAAAAAATAGAACATAAAACAACATAAATAATTTCATTTCATAATATAAAAAAAAATTACATTTCCTAAAAAAAAAAAAATTACCGAAAAAAAAAAAATAATAAATTACATAACCTAAAAATAACTACTCGTCTTCGTCCTCGACACCGTCCGCTACGTTAAAGTTGTTCCAAATATGTTCTACCAAATCCTGTTGAAGGTTTGCATGCGTGAAGTCGTTGGTTAGCGAGAACGAGTTTAAATCCTGTTGTGGCGGATCAACCGAGACAGTATTCCCGTATGATGCATTCTCATCATACTCACAAATTGCCCGACCTTCGTCTTCAATTATCATGTTATGGAGCAAAATGCAAGCGTACATAGAAAGGCGCAACCTCTTCGGTGTGAACGCACGTGCCGGTTGTTCAAGGATGGCCCATTTTTTTCGTAAGACACCAAAAGCACGTTCGATGTCTTTTCTTGCAGCTTCTTGACGCTTGGCAAATTTTTTTCTTTTTTCGTCATCGGGATGTCGAATAGTCTTCACAATTGTAGACCAAGACGGATATATCCCGTCAGCAAGATAATACCCACGTCTATACTCAACCCCATAAACTGTAAAACGGGTGTCCGGACCGGTTCCATTAACGACATCGGTAAAGATCGCCGATTGGTATAACACATTGAGGTCGTTGAGTGAACCAGGGAGACCAAAGAAAGAATGCCAGATCCACAAATCTTGTGATGCCACGGCTTCAAGTATCACGGTTGGATAGCCGTGATCACCGCGAGTATATTGGCCGCGCCACGCAGTCGGGCATCTATGCCACGCCCAATGCATACAATCAATACTACCGAGCATTCCCGGAAACCCGTGCCGTGCTTCATGAGCTTGGTACAACTGCTGAACATCATACACGTTTGGTTTACGCAAATATTTTTTGCTATACAGTTTCACCACATTACGGCAAAACCGATACAAACATTCCCGCGTATGTCTTGCCGACATTTGTAAGTATTCGTCCAAAGCGTCGGCCACTATCCCGTACGCCAGTTGGCGAATGGCCGCAATACACTTTTGTAACGTGGTGAACCCGTTATAACCGCGAGCATCGGGTCGTTGCGTGAAAAACGGGTCTAGCCCCGCCAAATCATCAGCAATCCGTGTGAATAACCGACGACTCATTCGGAATCTGCGTCTGAATATCTCGGCATTGTAAAGGGGTGCATCCGAAAAATAATCGTTCACCAATTTCTCGTGCGCTCCTGTCGTAAAAATATATAAATACGAGGAAATAAGGATAATAAAATTTATTAATGATAAACCTTGGCGGTCTCTGTTAACCCGTATTCGTGTGGTAATAACGCTTTCAGACGAGACGTCTTCCTCTTCGTCTTCCTCTTCCTCCTCGATAAGAATCTCCGCCGCCCGTAGCACAATGTTCGCGATAAACATATCCTCTTCCTCATCCGAAGACGAGGACCACCAAGAATTAGATGGCATTGTGGATGAAAAGGTAATTTTTTTTTATAAAAGTGAAGAGAAAATGGTATAAAAATGAGAGAGTTGTGGGTTGAAAGTGAGGGAAAATGGTGAAAATGGGAGTGTTTTTATAGAAAAATAGAATTTTTTTTTTATTTTGAATACTAGCCGTTCAACGTTCAAATTTTCGAAATAGGTGAAAGTGGGTCCGTCTCAATCGGCGCAGGTGGGACGTGTCAGCCGGGCCGGGGCTAAGGGGGGCGGTGTGGGGGCTCGGCGCCGGACCTAGCCGGGGCTAGCCGACCCCCATACCCATTAGTCTAAGGGGGTATAATGCTCGGTGAGTGGTGCAGGGAGTGGGAGTCACCGATCGGTGACTATACCCACTTGATGAACTTGATCGGTGAGTTGGAGAGAGGTGAGCAAAATCGGTGTAAAGTCACCGAATGATGGAGAAGGGTGATGGAGGAGAGAGAGAGAGGAGAGAAGAGAAGAGAGAGGAACTAATCAAAAAATATATAACTCAAACACCCTAGGGTGATTAACCATACCCTCTGATTGAGTGCAAAATGGAGAGTGGAATTAGGAGTTGACATGACATAATATTATTCGGTAGGATTTCACTCAATTATCCTAGAGTGATTAACTATACCCTCCACCCTTAGGTCGGGGCATCCTCGGGTACCCTATTCGGGTAATGTGGGCATTGCGGCTACAGTGTTGTTGGCCCTTCGGTTGATAAGTGGGTCAAAAGTACCCGTTGTTGAAAGATGACGAGGGAGAGTTGCGTGTTGAGGTTGAGGTTGGAATACATAGTAGGGGCGGGTTCACAGAAACCATGATGCTGGTTGATGTGAGTTCAGTTGGGTGCAAATAAGGTTGGTGAGTTGTCGACTGGTGATTACCTGGTTCTGACGTGGTACGGCTAGCCTACACTAAGAAACGATTTGTGTTAAAAGTGTCAATATTTTTTTAATCTTTAAATTTTTGCTTTTTAAATTAAAAAGTAATGAAGTTTAAATATTGTCGCATGCTTGAAGGTTTATACCAAATAAAAACCATAATACACGTTAAATTGTATTTTAATCATGAGATGATGTTTATTAGTTATCTTAAGATAATATAATGCATTTCGTTTAAACTCTTAATCCATTAGGGGATGTGTTGAATGTATAGAGTCTTAAAACATCAATATTTTTATTCTTACACTCTTTTAAGATGATGTTTATCAGTTATCTTAAGATATTATTGCCAATGATCTCTAGATCAAGTGGTAGAAGACTTGCATTTCTCTTGAGAGATGCAAGTTCAACTCCCACTTGGTGTAGAGTGAGGCATTGGTGGTCAATGATAGGAGACCCAGGGAAACCTGGGTTCGATCCTTGAGCCAAACGGGTTTTACCAGTAATTTCACCGTCGTGCCTACGGGCGGGTGGGTTACCGGGTTTTCCCCAGAATTGGTGGTGGACTCGGGTTACTCTCGGGATTGATTCTGTTGGCCGTTCAAAAAAAAAAAAAAACAGATATTATAATGCATTTCGTTTAAACTCTTAATCCTTTAGGGGATGTGTTGAATGTATAGAGTCTTAAAACGTAAATATTTTTATTCTTACACTCTTTTATTTGTTTGAATGCACACGTCCATAATTGGCATCCCCTAACAAACATCCTTAAATTAAATATCACAATTTGTACTTTCTTTTACTTCTTAATTGTATATTGTATGTACATATACATGTAATAGACACAAAGCCACTTAGCCACACATACACATATCATAAAGAGCATTGTTGTAAAAGTCGCTAGGCGCTCCTTAGTCGAATTTTAAGAGTACTTGGGAAGTACTAGGCCTAGGCGGAGATTACTCGGGAGTTATCGACCTAGCGATCAGTACTTGGGACTCGGCAGCCTACCTTGTAGCGAGTACTTGAGGAGTACTTGGAGCCTAGACGAGACTTTTACAACCATCATAAAGATACAGTGAAGGAGACTTCGAAAAAAAAAAGATAAAAAGATAAAAATCTAGTAGGAATAAAGAGGTACCGCTTATTTGATCAATCCAACATGTTTGGGCCTAAGACATGGGAATCCTAAGGGCTTTAGCCCACCCATCTCCTGAACATAGAAAGTTCCAACACTTCAAGTCTTCAACCCTCAAAAGCTCTCTTTTTTTCCATGACTTGCTCCATATACCTTCTTCTCAGATTACTCCCACCCTCTCTGTATTCATTATCATATTTATACAAACGAGAGCATGGGTGGCGAAAGTCTGGTGTTTCGTTGGGACCAGGGATGACAAGACTTTACATTTAATCTTTAATCATACATCATTCAATCATATTAACACCACACATACAATCATCAAACATAACACATAACTGTTAACACATAACACATAACTACTGGTCATTCACAAAACTACACTTGACACCACATGAATCAAATTGTGAAACATGATTGCGAGATCAATGAGAGGTAAACGGAAAGACCTTGAAATCTTGGGTTGTCATAGACATTGCCGCCGCAACGTGCGGCACGGGTAAAAATCTAGTTCCTATAGTAGTACGTATGTGTTGTATATTCATTGTTGGAGCATCTACTACAGACGAGTTTTATAATTTCCTATGTAACAAAGTTTTCAAACTAATAGTCCTGGATTCAAGATGCTCTCAACGTGAAAAGAAGAAATTCAAGCCAAAATTTAATTAGAAGAGGGGTTACATTTATGATTTATTAACAACATTAGTACACTTGGTAGGTGAAAAAATATGTTATTCAACCCTTTATGTAAATATACAACTGAAATAACAAAGAAAAGAATTAACGAATATCTCCTACTTTAGGTTGCATCACTCGACCAGCATCATCGATCCATGATACATCAAAATCAAACCAACCTAATGACCAGGTCCTCTTGGGCTTGGACCGGACGCAAGTCGTTGGAGCCAAAACGACATACCGTTCTTGGCTTTCTCATACACGGTTGAGTATGTAGCGAGATGGTTTGCACCAGCAAAGTCCTCAGACAAGACTCTACCTTCAACTACAAGTGGGCTTATAACAGCAATCAAAATAACAAGAAAAACCAAAAGGGTGCATGCATTCTTGAAAGCCATCTTACAAGATTATTAAAAGAAATGGAAATGCTTATAAGTTATAAAGCTTTGTTATTTTAATGCTTTTTGAAGTTGTTTCTGTGATGGCTTGAATGAATTTGCTACCAGGGAATTGTAGGTATATATAGACAGAGAGTTTGACTTGGAGGTATTAGGGCGAGTTTAACGTTTGACTTGAAATTTTCGTACATCTTTTAATAAGGTAAGCTGTACTTGTTGACCAAGGAACCAAGAGCCAGGAACGGTCAAGATAATGTGTTGATTATTCTACAGCTTATTTTCCTTTTGATGTCGTGTGGCTTTTTTATATATATTTTTAGGGACAATTCACGTTCTCTAAATTTACTTTTACATTACATCTTTTTATAAGTACTAGTAATAAGTCTCGCGCGCGTTGCGGCGCGGGTATATCACAAACATCAAATAGATTAGTCCAAGCATTATGTGATGCGTTAATCATATGAAAACACGCGTTTCGACGTGACCAATTGAACTCGAAGTAACCTATATAAGCATTGCGATTGGATCAAAACGTAATGTAATTTATACCGCAAAACCATAACTTATTAAAAGAAAAATTGACACGTGTAATCAAATGAGATTAATTAGAGCTTAAAAAAAGAAAACACAATTTAACTTCATTCGGCACAGAACAAAATTTAGGAAACGTACATAAAATTCACCTATATATTAAAATTTGAAAGGAATGAATAGTAATATTCATTAGCAAATGGTATCGGGTACTCGTGCCGGTATCTGATTTACCAAACCAGTATATTTTCGGTATCAGTTCGGCACCGGTATTCACCGGTTTTTACCCTCAAATACCGGTGTCGTACCAGTACCGACCGGTACCGTATCAGGTATATTCGGTACCTTTACCAGCTTTTGGGGATTTCAGTAACGGTATTTTCGGTACCAGTTGGTACCGAGCTCATCAAATCCTGTAGCAACACAACAATGCAAGTAATTTGCTTTAAAATAAATCAGCAAATTAACTCTATTACATTTTACAACTTCCGTGAACAGTGGTTTATTATTTTCTTTTCTTTTAGACTTTTTTGCCTTTTGGGGCCAAACCAATTTACGATTTTGTCCCGCTTTAAAATTACAATTTTGCCATCAGTTTAAAATTATGTTTTTACCACCAGGTCAAAATAAAATCATGCTTTTGCCCCCTGTGAAATTTGGGGTGCTAAACGAATGAATGAATGTGTTGATATAGGCGTGAAGGAAGAAGGTTCAAGTACTAAGAAATCGGAAGGCTCACAAGATCGAGGTATGTTCCGTTGCATACAAAACTTTACTTAAATTTTTGTTAATAATCACGAAACACAACCCTTGTTATAATGATTATGTTGGTTAGTAAGTAGATAGCAAATCCCTCGCGGATTTGGTTATGTTAACGAAGGTTATGACAAGTTATGCAAATCGACCGGTTCGAGTTGAACAAGTCGAGTAAGAATAAGGTGCCCTCCGTTTGGAATGGGTGGTCATGAATGCAATTACGAATGTATGATGTTCAATCCGTTATACGGATAGGACGAAAGATTTTTGTTGAAAGCAATTAACCCGATGTTATCGGGTCATAAGTGGTATGCTTGAATCTCATTATAAGAGTATATGTCATACCCATTTAATTGGGAAATCGAATGCGTAAGAGAAATGAAAGTATATAAACGAATGGAACTAAAATGTTGGTATTATAAGCGAAATAAGTATTATGACTAACTTTTTAAAGCTTGTTGTTGTTGAATGTAGGTAAATCCTCAATTTAGGCTACTTGGCGAATTGGAGCGAGCACGTGTTCATAATATGTCATACCAAGCGCTTCCGCTAGTTTGCACTAATGTTTTGGGACAAATACTTGTTAATTTTGCATAACTTTGTTAGTAGTCATACTTTTCAAGACTTGATGTTATGGGTTTTAGTCGTGTCTAATCGAACGGGTCATGAACATTATCGTTTGGAAGTTGTACAAAACAGGGATACGCTCGTCTTACGGACGGGTCATGCCCAAATTTTGTTAAAAGTATGTATTAGTGTTGCTAGTTTTGCAATCTTTAAATCGGACAAAGTTGGGACGTTTTAAAAAGTTATACTTTAAATCGCCCTTGTATATTATTTTAGAAAAACGAAAAATCGGGCCTTTACAAGTTGGTATCAGAGCTGAGGTTTGAGGGATTCGAGCACAAGTAGTAGTGCTTGAACTCAAACTGACGGCTCGCTCGAAGGTGTGCTCACTCCAAGATCGCCAATGAGGTAAAAATTTAAGTTTCGGTAAACGCAAGTATGCATAGTGTGCTTACAATGTAAATAATTAAGATAAGTATGTTGGGAAATAATAAGGGGAGGTGAAACGGGAAGTTCCAGGAACCGTATAGCTGGAACCGACCCGAAAAACGATTAAAAGTGCCTAAAACAAATCTGCAGCGAAATCATCAAACGGAAGGCTGTCACCGACGGGCTTCAGGTCATCGCCGACGCCCCCTTCATTTGGACCAACGCCCTATGTGGCTGCCTACGGACATTGTGGCCGACGCCACTTTACAAGGCCCGTCGCCGATGGCCAGTGTAAATTCGATCCGCTGAAAAATGTTTGTTTTGTTTGTTTTTCACGCCTAGGGTTCCCGTATGAACTAAATGACTATCGATAATGACATAAGATCCTTGTAAGCATACTAATAAGATACTTACGATCGTAAATTGAGATCAAAACGGAAAAAGAATTCGTAAGTGTGGCAAGCAATGGAATAAATGATCCGAAACGAATGATGAAAATTTGACGGTTAAAAACCATGAAACGCATGATTACGATTGTAGTAATCAAAGGTTGAAGTATGTGTATAATTGAGAGCTTGTGTTTAATGATGAATGTAAATGTTATTTTTATAGATGGCTGATACAAGAAACGTTAATGATAACGACGATGATACGGCTAGACAAGAAGCATTTAATAGCAAAGTCACAGAAGTGGCGGAAGGGGTTATTGTAACACCCCGAAAACGGGTTTGGTAATCAAACCACGTTTATACTAAAAGACGGGTAATTTACCTTTAGTGGTAAAAGTAACCCGGTGAATATTAGGATTCTTAAATAAACGAGAATTTACTAACTAGGAATTTTAACCTAGTTAGCTAATAGTCTAGAAATAACTTATAATAGGGTTAAAATTAGCCAAACTATAAGTTATACAAAAGTGGAGTGACCTAAGTTGTATAACTTGAAACTAGAAATTATTAAAACAAATTAAATAAAAACCAAACACACAAATTAGTGTGCTTGGTTGATCAAAAAAGCAGGGGAGCGACCAGGAGCTCTCACCAAACCATAACTCCACAAATTTGATCAATTGAAGGCTAATTCCTGTCCCAAATTGAAATCTGAACATAGATTCGTGATCCTCATCACAAGGGGGTTACAAGGTATGTGAAATTTAGTGCTAATTCTCTGTTTGAAATTCTTATGAAATTGGGAAAATATGAAATTCATGGTTGCATGTTTGTTATATGATGAAATTAGGAATGATTTTATGTCTAGGAGTAAACCCTAGTCATTTACTTGTTGAATTGATGTTCATAATTGCGAATTCATGATCACCCGATTATGTGCTAAATGGGTTTTGTAGAAACATGATGAACCCTAGAATCATAATGGTTAAATTGTGTTAATAGAACTCCCTGAAGTTAGATTTGAAGTTTGATGTTAGTACTTGTTAATTATGCTAGAATTTAAGGGTTTAGAACACTTAAATGGGCTGGAGAAATTTGATGTTTCGTGTTGCACACAAGGTGCTTGATGAAATGCTTGAACAAGAAAATATAACAAAGCTGATTGGGATTAAAAATTATTGGGCTGCAGTTTTAAAAAAATCATATAAAATCACTGGAACGACCTGTGAGGTTGAGCCTTATATGCTCAGAAAGCTATTGAAACATACTACGTTTTATGTTTGAACATGTTTGTTAAATTCTGATGTTAAACGGGTCAAAACAGTGTCCGAAGTCGGCTGAATTGTTTTGACAGCAAGCTGATTGGAAGCATTTTTTACTTCAGAGCTGATTTTGTAAAAATCATATAAAATCATAGGAACATCGTTAGAAGACGTACCATATATGCCTAGAAAGCTATTTTAGAGTTCTACGATCCATCTTTGAACATGTTGATCTAATTCAGCTTTTAAATGGGTCAAAATGGTCAATTACAGCAGCTGAATATAAAATCGCTGCACTTTAATAATGTTCTTGTTAACCAAGAAAAAAGCATAGGATTGTATATACTTGCTTTAGGCATGAAGTATTGATTGTTGGGAACAAATAACACTTTATGTGACATGCTTAAAGTGTTTAAAATCACTTACTAACTAGTTGTATAAGTAACTTCACTAACGGGTCAAACGGTTAGTGAATGAAAAGAATTATGGTATGAAACTAGTTATTGAATATATTGCATGCTTTGATGATAAGTGTGTAAAAAAAAAGGTCCATAGGGTGATGACCATTATATAGAATGACCAATCTAACCATCTTATGGATGTTATGATATAGTTGACTCTAAACAAGCTAGGTGGGAGCTTGGAAAGGAACGGGTCAAACGGATCATGGATGCGAAGAATGTTTGCGCGGACGAGAGGTAAGTAAAGCTTGCACCCAATTTACGTGTACGTATTTATTTTATAGGTGATAAATATGACAACAGATTGTATCCGAATATCGGTTCCGATACGAAACAATATGAGTCGGAACAAATAAAATGATAAAAAAAACCATGTTTAATGGCAAAAAGGGGCGAAATGGGTTAAATAATGAAATGGTAAATAAATACCATTCAAATATAAGTGCAAAATGTTTGGTCATTTAGACGAAACAGGTCAAATGGTAATGTTAACACCATTTGACGAATAACATTTGACAATCGCTTGTTGAGTTTTGTAATCACAGGAAAATAACATAAGCTTGCGTTGCTTTAACTAGAAAGATTTAAAGCAAAAGGTTATGTAAACGGGTCAATACCTTGACCCGAGCCAGGTACGCATAGTTAAGTTGCTAGATAAACATGCAAATATGGGTCAAATAATTAGCGAGAGTCCTTCGTCGTAAATGAGGGACTAAAAATGACCAAAACGCCCATGATTTGTAAATCGGGCAAATGTAGAGGTCGTTTAGATACTAGTATTATGATTATGCAACTCTTAGATATATGTAAGAGTTGTAAGTATAAACCTTGAGAGTCAAATGCCTAAGAACGGGTCAATTACGTAGAATGACTATCCAAAGGGTAAAATTTAGAATAACGGTCCGTTATGTTAAGTCCACTACAAAATAGTTGTTGTGGAATATAAGAGGCTATTTAAAAAAATGGAAATATGAAGTGTACAAAGAGAAATGCGAGTTTGATGCTTAAATGCATGAAAACTTCTAAACGGGTCAAAATAAAGTAGGTGGTAAAATGTTGGCTTAAGTGTAATAAAGAAAAACGTAAACCGGGTAACGGGAGCGTAAACTATATGAATAATGGATCCGGGTAATGGATGATAGCTTAGACATGTTAAGAAACGAACCCCGAGAAATTAAAATGAGTTTGGATAGGTTTGGATGCAAATTTGATGAAAAATAAACGTGCAGAGTTGACACGGGCGGGTGAACTTTTGACACGGCCGGGTGAAGGGGCTGTGAAAAATATATGTTAAGCTGACACGGCCGGGTGATCTTTTGACACGGCCAGGTGAAGGGGCTGAAAACAAAATATATAATTTTTTGTATTTAATTATTTTGTTCAAATGCCTTGATTTCTAATCCCATATAACTTGTTTAAACTTGTTATTTAACTATCAAAACTAACTTTTAAGTTGGTTTTGATCATAGGTGATTGCCAAGAGTGCCCGGATGAAGATCAAGCTCGAAGAAGAACCGAACACGATAAAGTTAAAAGCTTCCGCACGACGTTTCGTCGTAACTTTAAACGACGAACTCAAATTCATTAAGTTGTATTATTTTCAAATTGTAAAAGTTTTAATTATCCCGTATTATTCAACATCACGTATGTACAATTACATGTTTATTTTCGTAATTTATACGAAAACCTTTAAAATAATAACACGGGTGTTACAGTTATGCAAGCTAATCTTCCACGATTAGCTCAAGAAGTGGAGAGTCGGGTGTTGGGAGTTGTGGATGCAATGATGACAAGCAAGATAGAAGAATTGAAGGAACTAATTGAGGGTTCTAAAGTTAAAAGCAAGGAACGATGATGCACATATAAAGATTTCATGGCATGCAATCCTGCAACGTATGATGGTAAAATTGATCCAATTAGGGATGGCAATCAAACCCGAACCCGATGGGTAAACCCGAAACCCGACACATTTGGGACGGGTTTGGGGTCGGTTAATCGGGTTTGGGAATAGTTTTTATTTTTTTCGCGGGTTTGGGACGGGTTTGGGATTTAGTGATATACCCGTTTACCCGACCCAATTACCCGATAAACTGTACCCGTTTACCCGATTGTATACCCGATATAATTTCTTTTATATTATTAAATATGTATATATATGATACATCCATTTTTACGCATATAGGTATTCTATTCCGTATACATTGTAGTTATTTGATATATATTTTTATAATGACAATACAAAATGTAACCGGTTAGTAGTTACCCGATAGGTACCCAATGGGTTTTGAGATGAGTATACCCAACAAGTAATCTTTTTAAATTAACGGGTTTACCCAAAACCCGCGGGTATACCCGATACCCGATGGGTATTTACCCGCTAGAAACCCGACGGGTTTTGGGACGGGTTTGGGACAAGCTTATCTAACTAGGTTTGGGTTTGGGATTACCTAAACCCGTCCCAAACCCGACCCATTGCCATCGTTGGATCCAATCGCATGCCAAAGATGGATATCCAATATAGAGGCAATATTTATACGAAGTAGGTGTGATAAGGAAGACCAAGTGATGTTCGCAACTGGGCAACTCTCTTTCCAGGCGAAAGATTGGTGGGATGCGTATAGCAAGGAGATAGGTGAGGATAGACTCCAAATGATGACGTGGCAAGAATTTAAGGAACCCTTCATGAGATATCATTGTCCTCAGTCAGCCATTGATAAGATTCAGGAGGATTTCTTACGCCTCTGACAGAAAAACGAGACGATAAACGAAATATCAAACACTTTTATGGATAAGATGAAGTTTTGTGGAGATTTTGTGAAGACTGAAAGAATGAAGATCAATCGCTTTTATGGCATACTGAAGGCAGAATTTAGGGAGTTCATCACTCCCTCGAAATGTGAGACCCTTGATGAGCTTATCAATCTGGCACGGGATAGAGAAATTGAAATTAAGAGGCAAGAAGAACGTGGTGAAAAGAGATCAAGTGAAAAAGGTGCAAGTTTGAGTCCATCTAAAAAGGGGAAGTATCAAGAGCAAGGAAGGAAAGATAAATCGAAGGGTGGTATTACTCCTTGCAAGACTTGTGGAAAACTTCATACTGGAGAGTGTCTGTTAGGCAAGAAGGGGTGCTACAAATGTGGTAAGGAGGGACATTCGTCTTATCAATGTCCAAATAACCCGAAGACTTGTTTCATTTGTTTCGAAAGGGGGCACATTAAATCGGAATGCCCAAAACTTCAGCAAGAGTTGAAAAAGGAAGATAAGAAGCAAGAGGGTTCTAGGGCTAAAGTAAGGATGTTCCAAATCACATCCGAGGAGGCTAAGGTTCATCCGAATGTAGTTTCAGGTATCTTTTTATTAAAATCTATGCCGGTTTATGTATTATTTGATACCGGAGCAACCATGTCATTTATTTCTAGGGAGATAGCACATCATCCCTCGTTTAAGATTGAATTAATGTCGGTTCCCTTAGAAGTAGAAATAGCCGATAGTAAGAACTATTTGTTATACGAGATTTGTAGAAGTTGCAAGTTCACTATAGAGGATGAAGAATTTGATATCGACCTTATACCCATGGTTTTGGGGGAATTTAAAATGATAGTGGGTATGGATTGGATGGCCCGACACCATGCAGAGATTAATTGTGAAACTAAAACAATACATGTTCAATCCCCAAGTGGAAAACGATTAAATATACAAGGCGAGAGAAAGGTGGAAGGGAAACTCTGTACCCTCGTTCAAGCCGTTAAGTATACACTTAACGGGAGTAGGGTATACCTAGCTTACGTGGTTGATGCTCAACAAGGTTTCCCGAAGCTTGAAGATGTTGAGATTGTGAACGAATTTCCAGACGTATTTCCGGAGGAATTACCGGGACTCCCTCCCGAACGTGAAGTAGAGTTCCGCATCGAATTAAATCCGGGTGCAAAACCGGTAGCGAAAGCCCCTTACAGGTTGGCTCCCACCGAGATGCGGGAGTTAATGACACAGTTACAAGATCTTTTTGATAAGGGCTTCATACGCCCGCGTGTGTCACCGTGGGGAGCACCCGTCTTATTTGTAAAAAAGAAGGATGGGTCGATGCGCATGTGTGTCGACTATAGGGAACTGAACAAAATAACCATAAAGAACCGCTACCCCTTACCCAGAATTGATGATCTTTTCGATCAGTTACAAGGGGCAAATTGTTTCTCAAAGATAGACTTACGTTCGGGATATCATCAAGTCAGGGTACGAGAAGAAGACATTGCAAAGACTGCATTTAGAACCCGATATGGACATTACGAGTTCCTAGTTATGTCCTTTGGACTGACGAACGCTCCAGCAGCGTTTATGGATCTTATGAACAGGGTATGCCAACCCATGCTAGATAAATCTGTGATCGTGTTCATAGATGATATTCTAGTCTATTCGCGAAGTAAGGCTGAACATGCGAGACATTTGCGAGAAGTACTTGAAACTCTCCGTAAGGAAAAACTTTATGCAAAATTCTCAAAGTGTGCCTTTTGACTCAGAGAAGTGCAGTTTATGGGCCATGTGATAAACTCGGAAGGTATCTTAGTAGACCCGTCAAAAATTGAGGCCGTAATGAAGTGGGTTTCCCCGAGAAACCCAACTGAAATAAGAAGTTTTCTAGGCCTCGCAGGGTATTATAGGAGGTTCATACAGGATTTCTCGAAGATAGCGTTACCCCTAACGAAACTGACGAGGAAGAAAGAGAAGTTTGTGTGGGGTGAAGAACAGGAAGAAGCCTTTCGAAAGTTAAAGGAGAAATTGTCGAGTCCCCCGGTCTTAACGCTACCGGATGGAACAGAGGATCTGGTTGTTTATTCGGATGCCTCACGGCAAGGTTTGGGGTATGTTTTGATGCAAAGGGGAAAGGTAATCGCCTATGCTTCGCGCCAATTAAAACCACATGAGGTGAACTACCCAACACATGATTTAGAATTGGCAGCAGTAGTGTTCGCCTTAAAGATTTGGAGGCACTGTCTATATGGTACGAGATGTACAATCTACTCAGATCATAAAAGCCTCAAATATTTCTTTGAACATAAAGATTTGAATATGAGGCAGCGGAGATGGCTGGAACTTATTAAAGACTACGACTGCGATATCCTTTATCACCCGGGAAAGGCAAATGTCGTAGCGGATGCGTTAAGTCGAAAAGAGTATCCACCTCCGATCCAAATAAAGTCCATGAGGATGATAGTTACACCACGTTTACTTGATATGATACGAGATTCCCAAATAAAGTCGCTTGGAGCAGAAGACCCAAAGAAAGAAAGAACGAAAGGTATAGCCGATAAATTAGAAGAAAATTCGACCGGGCTCAAAACAAGATTCGGTCGAATTTGGATACCACGATTTTCCGAAGTCAAGACTGCTCTACTCGACGAGGCTCATAAGTCGCGATACTCAATCCATCCCGGGGCAACCAAGATGTACCGGGACTTGAAAACCAATTATTGGTGGCCGGGTATGAAACGCGATATTGCAAAGTATATCTCGAAATGCCTAACATGCTCCCAAGTAAAAGCAGAACATCAAAAACTATGCGGGGAGTTACAACCCTTGGAAATTCCAGTCTGGAAGTGGGAAGGGATAACTATGGATCTGGTAACCAAGCTTCCGAGAACGAAAAAGGGGCACGATGCAATATGGGTGATCGTAGACCGACTCACAAAAAGCGCCCACTTTTTACCTATTCGAGAAGCTCACTCTTCCGAGAGAATGGCGGAAATCTATATGAATGAGATCGTATCTCGACACGGGGTGCCCGTGTCAATTGTTTCAGATCGGGATACTAGATTCACCTCTCGCTACTGGCAGAAGTTTCATGAAAGTATAGGCACGAAGCTACACATAAGCACGACCTATCACCCTCAGACTGATGGTCAATCAGAGCGAACCATCCAAACACTTGTTGATATGTTAAGAGCTTGTGCCTTAGATTTCGGCGAGAACTGGGATGACCAATTACCACTAGTGGAATTTTCTTATAATAATAGCTATCATAGTGGTATTCAAATGGCTCCCTATGAACTATTATACGGGAGGAAATGTAGGACTCCCGTGTGTTGGGGCGAAGTTGGACAGAGAGAACTTGCGCCTAATGATCTGATAGCGATGACTAACGAAAAGATCGATCTTATTAGAGCTCGACTGAAAGCGGCTCAAGATCGGCAGAAGGCCTATGCGGATAAGAGGAGACGTCCTATTGAGTTTCAAGTGGGAGATTATGTTCTATTGTAGGTGTCCCCGTGGAAGGGCATAATCCATTTTCGTAAACGGGGTAAATTGGGTCCCCGTTATATTAGACCATTTAAAATTTTGGCTCGAGTCGGGAAGGTTGCATACCGTTTAGAATTGCCGCCTACATTAGACGGGATTCACAATACTTTCCACGTATCGCAATTAAGAAAGTGCCTTGCGGATGAAGCGGCGTTTGTGCCTCTTGATGATATTGAATTGGATAAGGGGTTGAATTACATTGAAAGACCGATAGCTATAAAAGACGTTAAGGTAAAGAACCTCCGCAACAAAGCCATTAGACAAGTGTTGGTTCAATGGCAACACCAAAAAGGATCGGAACTTACATGGGAAGCGGAAGATGAAATGCGAAAGCACTACCCTTTTCTCTTCGGTACGTAAATAATTAATTTGTTATATGACCAGGTTTCGGGGACGAAACCTCCTTTTAAGGGGGGTAGACTTGTAACACCCCAAAAACGACCTTTAGACATACGAGCTAAATTAATTAAAAGTCTAACCTAGTAAATGTAAATGTTACAAAATACTAGTTAGATAATGAGAAAAGCCTAAATTATGAGAAGTGTTTAAATTAAACACTTAACAATCTTGAGGGGGGTAATGTAGAAAATTATAATTAAGAAAGGGGAATAAGGAGTTCAAACCAAAAACACACACCTTGGGCGTGTTTTGGTCGAACAGAAGCAGGAGAAACAAGGGTCACCCTTGTTCTTGCAAAACTCATCAATTGACAAGGAAATTCAGTGTTAATCGGCTACATGTTACCAGATTTTCGATTAACCTAACATCCTCTATAAAGTGGTAAGTTCAATTAGGTGTTTTTGATGTATGTTAGGAAGTGGGTTATGACCCAATCTTGAAATTTTGCAAGAAATTGTATAGATTGGGTGTAACACCTCGAAAATTCACGTCCTATAATGTATTGACACGTGTCATCAGCTTGAACGTGAGAAAGTATACTTTAGAGGGACTAAAGCTGACAAACATAGAAAGTATGTGAAAATAAGGATTTCAAAATGTCAACAATGGATAAACATACTTCATAATAACCCTACTTGATGTTTATAACATCAAACGAATAAATCATGGAT
Source organism: Helianthus tuberosus (assembly GCA_030545235.1). NCBI lineage: Eukaryota > Viridiplantae > Streptophyta > Magnoliopsida > Asterales > Asteraceae > Helianthus > Helianthus tuberosus. The sequence goes on along the minus strand of CM060383.1, from coordinate 13,928,021 downwards.
CATACGAAGCCAAAACTGAGAGATTTCAAACTATAGGGGTTAAATGTGTCAACATGTTTAAAGATATACCTCTGGGTGACCTTTTGACAAACCCGAAGCTTTGTAAATGTTAATTATGCTCACTAGAATGCACGATTTAAATTTCGTAAAGTTTCGTTAACGTATGAGAAAGTTATGATCGAATTCGTGTGCGAGGGGTTAAAGTGTCAACGTTGAAAATTAGGCCTTTTCGGGTAACAATAAAGTTACCCGGGGACTTAACGAAGTGGGTATATATCTTGAGGCCCTTATAGATCAATATTGAGGGTCCATATCGCAATAAACAAGTGTCTGTACAAAGTTTGAAGAGCCAGGGACTGAAACTGCAATCTAACCAAAATATGTTGGAGAACCCTTAGGGCTCGCGTAGCGCGAGCTTATAAGCTCAGGCAGTCGCGCTACACGACTGCCACATCTGGACAGAATGTGATCTTCTTTGATCCTTTGTCTGCACATTGAACTTGGATGCACTTTGATCGATCATAACTCACCCATTGGCCCCTAAAACACCCTCTAGAACAACTAGGACACTTGTTGATTAGTTGTGGTTGGATGGTAGACTTAGATGTCAAAGATTTGTGGTGTTTAAACCACTATATAAGAGCCTTAGTAGCAACTTATTCTTCACAACCTTCATCTGCAATTCTTGAGCACTTCTGGAGCTTAGGAGCAGACCCAATACCTTCCTACTCGAGCTTAGGACTTGGGTAAGTATGCTAGACCTTCCTCGGTTTAGTTTTTGCTTAGTTATTAGCTTAAAAGGCAACCGTCGTAATTAACGGTTGACTTAACGATTTATCGCTAATGGTCCAGCGATTAGTCAAACTTAAAGTAGTTATAAGTTGGTAATTAGGTGGGTAATAAACCCCTAAAAAGGGTTCCCCTGATTCCCATTCTAACCAGGTCAAATGTCGGGTCAAACGGTTATTTAAAAAGTCAACATAATGCTTAAAATGTCGTTTATGCATAATTAGCTATCTAGAACATATATAATCTGTTTGATCATTGTTATAACTTAATAATAAGTGTAAGAACATGTCCAAACATGTTCGACCCGACTATTTCCTGTTTAGACCCGGTTCGGAACCGAAAGTCACATAGTTTGACTTTCACTTTGACTTTCAGTTCTGACCCGCTTTAGTATGATTTGGAAATGCTTTAGAGTTTACTTAGGACCAAGCTACATGTTAGCATAACCCTCTGTGGTTGGTTCATTGATTGACCCATTCGGTTACGCGTTTCCGTTAAATGCTCATATGTTGACCATTATGCCCTTATTACCTTAGAACGTGATTTATGAAAATGTAAAAGTGTAGAAACCTTAGTTACTGATATATAAACTTGTATGCAAAGTTTGATATCAGTTTGACTTATAGATTAGGAGTTATGCTCATTATCGCAAAACTAATGCTTTATGTTAATAAAACGGCGTAATTAGCGTATAGCCTAGTTAAGCCGACTTTTTGGTATCAAACTTAATACCCACTGATGTAATATATTATTTTAGGATTTTTAAAGATTTTTAATTAATTTTAGGCTGAGCATAACTCATAGTCGTAGGCTTAATTCGGTAATTGTCGGTTTTGCCCTTACGGGCCATAAAATGAGTTTTACTTATCTAAACGACTCCAAACCTTTTACTACTGATCACATATGATTAATAAATTATTTTTAGCCTTCTGGAAATATAAAAATATCAGATTTACGTATCGAACCCGGTAATGGCCCTTAATCGCCTAAATTAGCGTTTTTAACACATAGTATGTCTTAGAATCATATTGGACATACCCGGGTTGATACCTACTGATATATGAGGCAAATTATGATATTTAAACAGTAAGCAAAGGTTAATAAACTCAGACTTCGTTTTTGAGCTTTTCGGCTTATGTGAAATTACCAAAATACCCCTACGGGGCATAGTTTGGTTAAATATGATAAATTTCACATATATGCCTTAGCCTACTGTTATAACCCATCAAAATGAGTATGTTTGCTGTTTACATCAGACATGTAACTCAGTTAAACAATCAAACTCTTTTACAAACTTTAAAATGACCAAACTACCCCTACGGGGCATAGTTTGTGTTTAAATTGGTTCGGGGCATAACGAAAGACATCCTACTGATGTTACAACATATTTGAAGCATATTAACTTAGGAAACCTGTATATGGCTCTTACGGATACCCGTTACGCTTATTTCGCGTTCGGTTCGGTTTATGTAACTAGTTTGCATAAATTAGCCGAAACGGGTCAAACGTTATCGTTTGTATCTCAAAATCCAGAATGTGTTTAGTTTACCCATATTATACAAGTCTCCAAACTTGTCGGGTCTAAATCACATCCTATCCCAGTCTTCGCTTAATCATGCGTTTTGAACCGTAAACCTTTCCTTAAAAATAACCGGTCTAAGTTACGACTTAAATAAGACCCGTTAGGAATTTAATAGGTTAATAAAACCTTCGTTCCAGATTAAGAGCCCCAGTAGAAGTACTTGTGCTTGCTGATTAAGATATACGGCTGAGTGTAAATTGCATTGCTAACTCAGGTAAATACTTTTAACTTATTTTCCCTTATACGGGCTTGGGATACGGTATTATAAAAATACCGCTTGGTCGGGTGTAGAAACCTTTTAATCGGAGATGATTAAATTGCATAATCCCGTTTTAATCTGTATTGATTGATAACAAATAACATTGGGGGTTAATGACCGTGTCCTGGATATCCTTGGCTCATTTTAAAAAGTGAATGGCCACGACGTAAGCACAAGGTGTAGACATAACACCTCCTGTTGCATATGTATAACGTATACTCACTCGTGAGGGTATCTTCTTGTGAGATTATATTTGTGGTGTGTCGATTAATCTTGTCCGGCTTGTATTGTATAATCACCGGCCCTAAATGTTGGACAACCATGTAAATCGGATACAAGATTTTTATTAACAAAATTGTCCCAAGTATAAAAGATTAATTTTGCCTCTGTGCATTTTAATCAATGTGTCAAGATATTTTGTGCCGTTTGCACTCGAATCACTTTTCAAACTCTTTTTCCAAAATGAGTCAGTTAATTGTATTTACCAGTGTAAACTGACGTATTTTCCAAAAAGGTTAAGTGACAGGTACTATGCGTAATTGGCTGGGAGCTCAGGGCGTCACTAGGGAATCTTGCCAGTTCTAGATGCCTAAAGTCTGTTGAACAGTTTTCTTTTATTGATCCGCCTGTGGATCCTTTACCTTCCGTTGTAATACTTTGACATTACTTATATTCGGAACGTAATATATTTATCTTTTGCTTCCGCTGTGCATTATTATATTGTGTTGTTTGACTATTATGTTGCCAACCACGTCACGATACTCCCCCACCGGGCCCACCGGTGACACGTGGAAAATTGGGGTGTGACAGGTTGGTATCAGAGCCAACATTGAGTGAATTAAACACTAGCTTTTGTGTTTAATCTCAATGACACAATTGCACATTCCTAAATCTTCTGAGTCTAGACTTAACATAGGAATATTCTCAATCCTAATCTGGAAATTTTACTTCCAAATTTTTATTGGATACGTCGCCAAGCGAAGAAGCCGTAATAGGAGTTCTCCACACCCGGAGCCCTGAGATGCTAAGCTTCGTACCGCGGCTAGAATGAAACGAGCATCCAAGGAGAAAGCATTCAGAAATAAAATGAAGAAGAAACTCCTTTTACTGAAGATCGTTTCCTTATTAGTCCTTATAAGGACATATTTATCTTTCAGTCCCTTTAAGGACACATTATTCCTTTCAAAGACCCGCTTAGGGCAACTCTGTACTTCTATCTCCATATAATGGATTGATTAAATTAAGTTTTCATTCTAAACATGAAATATGAAATAAGAAATGAATGGAAAATAACATCCCTTAGAAGGGAAGTGCCTACGGGCTATAATTAACGTCCTCTGAGACTAAAGACGGTGGTAGCCTACAGCTCCCTGTCAAGGAAAGGTAATGAACTTTGATTCACACCTAAATGCCTCGATCCCAGACGATCATGGCTTATAAATTAAACTTGTCCACGTGACTAAGCCTTTTGTGCTATTACTAAATGCCTCGATCCCAGACGATCATGGCTTATAAATTAAACTTGTCCACGTGACTAGGCCTTTTGTGCCATTACAAATTCATAAATTGCCCTGATTCTCTGAAATCTTGGCTTATAAATTAAACTTGTCTACGCGACTAGGCCATTTGAGCTATTATTAAAAATTATAAATTAGGATTTATGATAAAAATCCTGAATAAAATAAATATTCGTCCTTCCCTGCCAGTAGGCAATTTAAAGAGAATCTTAAAGGTGAAACCTAGCCTACGCGGCCAAGATGGTGAGACCTACTCAAGAGATTCAAATTCTTGTTAACACCTAAGAACGTGTTAGCACTCCTGATAAATGTGATTCGATAAAATCACAACAGTCATCCTTATATTAGATTCTTCCAATTTCCTTATCTAGCCTAGTGATTTAGAAATCATGGCTTGTGTCATCCTATAAGATGATCACATTATAAACATCCAGTAGTGATGAAGTGCCTACGGGCTAAACTTGTTGTCCGAAAAGGCAACGACAGTGGTGGTCCTTGACCTCCTGTCCAAAAATGTTGGACCAGGTCCAAGCATAATAGTCGGTAGGATCCATACAATCTCGACTAATAGCATCTGAGAAGATGATCATATTATAACCATCCCTCAGAAGGGAAATGCCCACGGGCTATATCTATTGTCCTAAAAGACAAAAGACAGTTGAAGTCTACAACTCCCTGTCAAGGTAATGAATGTGATTCAAACCTTAATGCCTCGATTCTCTGAAATCATGGCTTACAAATTTAGAACTGTCCTTGTGACTAGGCCTTATGCGCCACTTTAATATCCTTAATGTTTCATAACTAGGATAAATTATAATGAAAATACAGATTTAATATAACTAACAAATTAACCAATATGGTTTATATTACCATGGTTGATGAATCGTCAAAGATGATGATTCCATAATAACCTTTGAATAAATCATTGTCAATGTTTATGTAGACATCAAGCTACATGGCTGGATTAGATGAAGTTAACAGCCACATGAAGGAGGACAATGATACTACCAGAATTAATGTAACTGGAGCAGAACTACAGGCAATAATAGATTATGCTGTTACTCGAGCTCTTGATCGGCAGTATGATGAGTCAAATGATACCCACTCTAAGACTCTATCTGTGGCTTGTTGTAAGCCCCCTTCTAACACACATGAGTTGAGGAAGGACGATGTTCGTGACTTGTCAAATCAAAGGAGTATTCCGCCTAGACATGTTGTGTTTCATCAAGAGGCACCAGTTAAGACCTGTTCATATAAATATTTTGTCTCCTGCAAGCCCAGAGACTTTACAGGAGAAGAAGGGGCCATCGATTGCATGACATGGCTCGATGAGATGGACGCTGTTGTTGACATCAGCGGTTGTGCGGAGCAAGATGTTGTGAAATTTGTTTCGCAAGCGTTCAAAGGAGAAGCTTTGGCATGGTGGAGGTCATTGCTCCAAGCCACGGGAAAGGTTCTACTCTACAACTTATCTTGGGAGCAATTTGTTGCATTAGTCAAGGAAAACTATTGCCCCCAGCACGAGGTAGAAAAGATAGAATCAGACTTCTTGACTCTGGTCATGGAGAATTTGGATTGTCAGGCATATGTGACAAGTTTCAACACTATGTCCCGCCTAGTTCCTTATTTAGTCACCCCTGAACCTAAACGCATAGCGCGTTTCATTGGAGGCCTAGCACCAGAGATAAAAGGGAATGTTAAAGCATCTAGGCCAACCACATATAGGTCCGCGGTGGACTTATCCTTATCTCTCACCTTAGACGCAATCAGAATTAAGTCTGTTAAGGCTTCTGGCGAGAGAAGAAGAGAAAGAGAGGAGGAAAACTCTCATCAAACTAACAAGATAAAGAAGGGAATCTCGGAGCGCGGGAAGGATTCCGAGGTTAAGAAGAACTCGAGTCAGTCTGATAGCAGACCCAATTGCAGTAACTGCAAAAAGCAACATTTTGGAAAATGTACAATAGACCCACGCGCTAAATTGTGTGGAATTTGCAAGACCAAGGGTCACAAAACCTTAGAGTGCAAGGGGATGAAGAACGCCACATGTTACAATTGTAACGAGGAAGGGCACATCAAAACCAACTGCCCAAAGCTTATAAAGAAGCCTGGAGAGGCCAGGAAAACAAACGCATGAGTCTTCCGGATGAACGCCAGGAGATGGTGCAGAAGGATAACTATATAGCAGGTACTTTTCCTTATCAAGCAGTTTATACAGAAATTTATTTGATGCTGACACATGTGATTCAATAATGAACGATGACTGTTGAGAACTGTTGTCTCCGTCTGATTAGGACTTTGGTCATTTATACAAAGTAGAAATTGTCCGATGATACTTTAGAAGATGCTCCAACAAAACTTAGATGGATATTTTATATCTAATAGGAATCACTCTTTTCTGATATTCCTATGGCAAGCTTTCAAGCTACCTAAATTCTTTAATATAATAAAGACAGGTGCGACGTTTTGATCCTCTGTCAGAAAAGTGATGGACTAGGTCCAAATCTTTAATGCCATTGATGGTCTTTTGCGACCTAGGCTAAGTAATATTAATATATTTTAAATAACGTTCATTAAGAATGTTAGTGCTATAATAGCCTGTATAGGTTATTGACACCATGGTTAGTATATATTAAGGCCATCAAAATAAAAATAGTAATTGTTGGATTTCAACTAAGAAATTGTTTTATTGGTATTAGGAACCAATATCGAGTATGGCAAACTCGGATAAGACAACAAGCAATCGCGCCATTGATGACGCGACGCATTCTAATGATGCCGAAATTGTAAACCTTAGAATTTCCAAAGATATTCTTCAAACTATGATAGACGCAGCCGTTGGAAAAGCTGTGAAGAGAGCTGTGAAAAATTTAAAGGAGACCCATGTTGTTCAGTCCAAATTTTACCTAGGACCACATTTCCTTACTCATAAGAAGGATCTCGTTCATGCCTCTGATGCAAAGGATGAACTAAAAAGGAAAAGGGAGGTAGATAACTCCCAGAGTTCTAAGAAAAAGAACAAACAAAAGTCCGACCAGAAACCAGTATGTGAGACCTGCAAGAAGCGTCATTATGGGAAATGCAGGTTCGAACCAAAATCCAAATCGCAGCCCAGAGCTTGTGGGATCTGCAAGTCTAAGGGACATAAAACGTTGGACTGTAAGGATATGAAGAATGCAGTTTGTTTCGGCTGTAAGGAGAAAGGCCACATCAAGACTACGTGCCCTAAGTATGTCAAAGGAAATGCGGCAGAGGAAGTAAAGCCTAAAGTTGAAAGCGCCTAAAATGCCTAAGCTAGCCCATAAATAATGACATCAGGTACATGCATTGGCATTTTATCAGTAATTTAAATGCTAAGAGTTTTATTTTGGTTCGGATACCAGTAAATCCTTCGTAAACTATAAGTTTAACAAGTAAAAAAAAAATGGTGGAAATGGCCGTCCCCGGATTCGAACCCGGGTCTAGGCCGCACCCTTTCGCGCGCCTAGCCAACTGAGCTAGGTGCCTAGTTTGTGAAACTTCCATTATTAATTAATTATAAGCACTTGTACAATAAACTTCCTTATCATTGATCAATACTAATTTCTGCTAAGTATCCTGTTTTAATACAGGCAATAATAAATCTTCATGAACCATAAACTTAGCAAAAATTTTATTATCATCCATAAGGTATAAATACCAAGGAAACCTTAGTAACCGATTCTTCTCGTATCGGCAAGGAATCCTTCCGAAAATCTGAGAGCACTCTTTCTTTGCATAGAGTACGACAACATATGTTATTTTAATTATTTTTCTTTTCTCATTGTTTTCTATCGCCTGCGAATGCCAAACTATGTTTGATGAAAGTGTCATATGAGGATTGGCATATCCTAGTGTGTCTCATAGATTATTTCCATGTCTGATCAGCATGGAGGTTTAATACATGGAACCCCTAAGATATCCCAACGATCATATTGTACTAAAGTCGACTAGTAGTATTCAAAGAAGATATCCAAAAATGGAATTTTTCTTCCCAAGTAAATGTTCCCGATTAAGGAATTCGAGGACTTATAACATAAAGGTGTCACTCATTTGACACGGACAAGGATGGATGAACTGGAACCTGAGATATGGAAAATCTCTGTAGCCTCCTTGTATCTTAATTATCTTCTCAAAAGATATCCCTGCTTACATCCTGGAAGGCAGGTAGAATTAAGATTTGTCGCCCGCCGTGGGCTGGAGTATTGTGAAAACTCCATTTTAATTATGGAATAAACGAAACCTTGAGTAAGTAGATTTTAAGACGTAGGCTCATATAGGCAGACTCAATATTCTGAGGGTGTTATATTAATAAATAAGAAAGACGGTTCATATTGCTTATGCATGCATGCCGCAACCCTAAATAGGCAACGATTAAGAATTTGCCATCAGCTACCCAGGATCGTCGAATTGTTCGACTAACGACAAGGATTAGCTATTCCTTAATATTAGTTAAGTAATGGTTGGAATAACCACCTTAAGATAAGCTTTTCTTTAATAATTGATATGTAAGTATTAAGGCTACTCCTTTGGAGACCTTGTATAGATGAAATGTTAAACATCTGTTGTTAGGACAATAGATTGGTAAGTCCAATATTCAGGATCTGAAAGTTGCATTGGAAACAACAAATAAGATCATACAAATTCCTAATCATCTGTAAGTTGCCATTATTAGGCAGAGAATACTTCCTTTATTTCGGTAAATCTCGGGCCGAGATTTCTTTTAAGGGGGTGAGGATGTAACACCTCGAAAATTCACGTCCTATAATGTATTGACACGTGTCATCAGCTTGAACGTGAGAAAGTATACTTTAGAGGGACTAAAGCTGACAAACATAGAAAGTATGTGAAAATAAGGATTTCAAAATGTCAACAATGGATAAACATACTTCATAATAACCCTACTTGATGTTTATAACATCAAACGAATAAATCATGGATCATACGAAGCCAAAACTGAGAGATTTCAAACTATAGGGGTTAAATGTGTCAACATGTTTAAAGATATACCTCTGGGTGACCTTTTGACAAACCCGAAGCTTTGTAAATGTTAATTATGCTCACTAGAATGCACGATTTAAATTTCGTAAAGTTTCGTTAACGTATGAGAAAGTTATGATCGAATTCGTGTGCGAGGGGTTAAAGTGTCAACGTTGAAAATTAGGCCTTTTCGGGTAACAATAAAGTTACCCGGGGACTTAACGAAGTGGGTATATATCTTGAGGCCCTTATAGATCAATATTGAGGGTCCATATCGCAATAAACAAGTGTCTGTACAAAGTTTGAAGAGCCAGGGACTGAAACTGCAATCTAACCAAAATATGTTGGAGAACCCTTAGGGCTCGCGTAGCGCGAGCTTATAAGCTCAGGCAGTCGCGCTACGCGACTGCCACATCTGGACAGAATGTGATCTTCTTTGATCCTTTGTCTGCACATTGAACTTGGATGCACTTTGATCGATCATAACTCACCCATTGGCCCCTAAAACACCCTCTAGAACAACTAGGACACTTGTTGATTAGTTGTGGTTGGATGGTAGACTTAGATGTCAAAGATTTGTGGTGTTTAAACCACTATATAAGAGCCTTAGTAGCAACTTATTCTTCACAACCTTCATCTGCAATTCTTGAGCACTTCTGGAGCTTAGGAGCAGACCCAATACCTTCCTACTCGAGCTTAGGACTTGGGTAAGTATGCTAGACCTTCCTCGGTTTAGTTTTTGCTTAGTTATTAGCTTAAAAGGCAACCGTCGTAATTAACGGTTGACTTAACGATTTATCGCTAATGGTCCAGCGATTAGTCAAACTTAAAGTAGTTATAAGTTGGTAATTAGGTGGGTAATAAACCCCTAAAAAGGGTTCCCCTGATTCCCATTCTAACCAGGTCAAATGTCGGGTCAAACGGTTATTTAAAAAGTCAACATAATGCTTAAAATGTCGTTTATGCATAATTAGCTATCTAGAACATATATAATCTGTTTGATCATTGTTATAACTTAATAATAAGTGTAAGAACATGTCCAAACATGTTCGACCCGACTATTTCCTGTTTAGACCCGGTTCGGAACCGAAAGTCACATAGTTTGACTTTCACTTTGACTTTCAGTTCTGACCCGCTTTAGTATGATTTGGAAATGCTTTAGAGTTTACTTAGGACCAAGCTACATGTTAGCATAACCCTCTGTGGTTGGTTCATTGATTGACCCATTCGGTTACGCGTTTCCGTTAAATGCTCATATGTTGACCATTATGCCCTTATTACCTTAGAACGTGATTTATGAAAATGTAAAAGTGTAGAAACCTTAGTTACTGATATATAAACTTGTATGCAAAGTTTGATATCAGTTTGACTTATAGATTAGGAGTTATGCTCATTATCGCAAAACTAATGCTTTATGTTAATAAAACGGCGTAATTAGCGTATAGCCTAGTTAAGCCGACTTTTTGGTATCAAACTTAATACCCACTGATGTAATATATTATTTTAGGATTTTTAAAGATTTTTAATTAATTTTAGGCTGAGCATAACTCATAGTCGTAGGCTTAATTCGGTAATTGTCGGTTTTGCCCTTACGGGCCATAAAATGAGTTTTACTTATCTAAACGACTCCAAACCTTTTACTACTGATCACATATGATTAATAAATTATTTTTAGCCTTCTGGAAATATAAAAATATCAGATTTACGTATCGAACCCGGTAATGGCCCTTAATCGCCTAAATTAGCGTTTTTAACACATAGTATGTCTTAGAATCATATTGGACATACCCGGGTTGATACCTACTGATATATGAGGCAAATTATGATATTTAAACAGTAAGCAAAGGTTAATAAACTCAGACTTCGTTTTTGAGCTTTTCGGCTTATGTGAAATTACCAAAATACCCCTACGGGGCATAGTTTGGTTAAATATGATAAATTTCACATATATGCCTTAGCCTACTGTTATAACCCATCAAAATGAGTATGTTTGCTGTTTACATCAGACATGTAACTCAGTTAAACAATCAAACTCTTTTACAAACTTTAAAATGACCAAACTACCCCTACGGGGCATAGTTTGTGTTTAAATTGGTTCGGGGCATAACGAAAGACATCCTACTGATGTTACAACATATTTGAAGCATATTAACTTAGGAAACCTGTATATGGCTCTTACGGATACCCGTTACGCTTATTTCGCGTTCGGTTCGGTTTATGTAACTAGTTTGCATAAATTAGCCGAAACGGGTCAAACGTTATCGTTTGTATCTCAAAATCTAGAATGTGTTTAGTTTACCCATATTATACAAGTCTCCAAACTTGTCGGGTCTAAATCACATCCTATCCCAGTCTTCGCTTAATCATGCGTTTTGAACCGTAAACCTTTCCTTAAAAATAACCGGTCTAAGTTACGACTTAAATAAGACCCGTTAGGAATTTAATAGGTTAATAAAACCTTCGTTCCAGATTAAGAGCCCCAGTAGAAGTACTTGTGCTTGCTGATTAAGATATACGGCTGAGTGTAAATTGCATTGCTAACTCAGGTAAATACTTTTAACTTATTTTCCCTTATACGGGCTTGGGATACGGTATTATAAAAATACCGCTTGGTCGGGTGTAGAAACCTTTTAATCGGAGATGATTAAATTGCATAATCCCGTTTTAATCTGTATTGATTGATAACAAATAACATTGGGGGTTAATGACCGTGTCCTGGATATCCTTGGCTCATTTTAAAAAGTGAATGGCCACGACGTAAGCACAAGGTGTAGACATAACACCTCCTGTTGCATATGTATAACGTATACTCACTCGTGAGGGTATCTTCTTGTGAGATTATATTTGTGGTGTGTCGATTAATCTTGTCCGGCTTGTATTGTATAATCACCGGCCCTAAATGTTGGACAACCATGTAAATCGGATACAAGATTTTTATTAACAAAATTGTCCCAAGTATAAAAGATTAATTTTGCCTCTGTGCATTTTAATCAATGTGTCAAGATATTTTGTGCCGTTTGCACTCGAATCACTTTTCAAACTCTTTTTCCAAAATGAGTCAGTTAATTGTATTTACCAGTGTAAACTGACGTATTTTCCAAAAAGGTTAAGTGACAGGTACTATGCGTAATTGGCTGGGAGCTCAGGGCGTCACTAGGGAATCTTGCCAGTTCTAGATGCCTAAAGTCTGTTGAACAGTTTTCTTTTATTGATCCGCCTGTGGATCCTTTACCTTCCGTTGTAATACTTTGACATTACTTATATTCGGAACGTAATATATTTATCTTTTGCTTCCGCTGTGCATTATTATATTGTGTTGTTTGACTATTATGTTGCCAACCACGTCACGATACTCCCCCACCGGGCCCACCGGTGACACGTGGAAAATTGGGGTGTGACATTGGGGTTAGGACTTCGCTATAAAACAGGAATCATGTATGTTTAGGTGTGAATTTGATTATATGAAAAGCTAATTGCATAACCCATTGGTATGAATAATTAGAGATGTTGAAAGGTGGAAAAATTGGTAGGAATCATGTGTAGTTTTGACATGTGATGATGTTGTAGTACTGGAATCTTAAACAAATTAAGTAGGACAAGAGAATATTATGAATTTGATTGATTGTTGATGAACTTTGAAATGAACTAGTAGGAATTATACTTTAAAAGCTTGTACTTAGTGTCCCACAAATGCGAAACCCGCCAAGTGCTTGATGAAATGCTTGAAAGAATAATTATGTGTAATTTGGAAAATAATGGAATGAAATTTGGGGTGCTAAACGAATGAATGAATGTGTTGATATAGGCGTGAAGGAAGAAGGTTCAAGTACTAAGAAATCGGAAGGCTCACAAGATCGAGGTATGTTCCGTTGCATACAAAACCTTACTTAAATTTTTGTTAATAATCACGAAACACAACCCTTGTTATAATGATTATGTTGGTTAGTAAGTAGATAGCAAATCCCTCGCGGATTTGGTTATGTTAACGAAGGTTATGACAAGTGATGCAAATCGACTGGTTCGAGTTGAACAAGTCAAGTAAGAATAAGGTGCCCTCCGTTTGGAATGGGTGGTCATGAATGCAATTACGAATGTATGATGTTCAATCCGTTATACGGATAGGACGAAAGATTTATGTTGAAAGCAATTAACCCGATGTTATCGGGTCATAAGTGGTATGCTTGAATCTCATTATGAGAGTATATGTCATACCCATTTAATTGGGAAATCGAATGCGTAAGAGAAATGAAAGTATATAAACGAATGGAACTAAAATGTTGGTATTGTAAGCGAAATAAGTATTATGACTAACTTTTTAAAGCTTGTTGTTGTTGAATGTAGGTAAATCCTCAATTTAGGCTACTTGACGAATTGGAGCGAGCACGTGTTCATAACATGTCATACCAAGCGCTTCCGCTAGTTTGCACTAATGTTTTGGGTCAAATACTTGTTAATTTTGCATAACTTTGTTAGTAGTCATACTTTTCAAGACTTGATGTTATGGGTTTTAGTCGTGTCTAATCGAACGGGTCATGAACATTATCGTTTGGAAGTTTTACAAAACAGGGATACGCTCGTCTTACGGACGGGTCATGCCCAAATTTTGTTAAAAGTATGTATTAGTGTTGCTAGTTTTGCAATCTTTAAATCAGACAAAGTTGGGACGTTTTAAAAAGTTATACTTTAAATCGCCCTTGTATATTATTTTAGAAAAACGAAAAATCGGGCCTTTACAACGTACATAAAAATATGCAGTAAAAATGCTTTATTTTTAATGAAAATATATTATATTTAACCTGGCATGTTTCCAGAAAAAAGTTTGCGTTGAAAATAGACTAACTCGAATTTATCCCAACACATAAATAAAAATATGCACGTAAAAAATTAGTCTTTATAAAGTAAAGAAACAATATCCGCCTCCCGTGGCCCAGTGGGTTATTCCCATGGGGTTAAGTCGGCCGGCTTCCTCCTTGGAGGTCGCCGGTTCGACTCCCACTTGTGGTCTTAGAGGGGGGGACGTCCCAATGATGGATCGTATCCTACCGAGACATGGTGCGGTCTTGAGGGCAACCCGGTTTTACCCAGCTGTTACCCCAGCGAGTCTCTCGTGTGGGGGCAGTATGGTTTCCGGGCGGAAGTCAGCTTGCGCAACGGCCGGGGCCCGATCGAACATCGTGTCTGGAAAAGCGGGGCTGACGGGGGATTGTCTTCGACATGAACCCGGTGACCCAGGTCCTGTACATTGAAAGTCACATTCAAAAAAAAAAGTAAAGAAACAATAGGGGTAAACAAAAGGAATTAACGAATTATTGAATGAAAAATAAAATAGTAAAAAACTTAATATAGTATAAAGGTATATTATATATTCAATAAAATCCACTTCTTACTTTAACTAATGGTTTTTAAATTTCACTAAAGAGTATTTATGTATATTATATATTCAATAAAATCCACTTATTACTCTTGTTAAATAGTTTTCAAGTAGTAAAGGGAATCCGGGGAAACAACAATCCCTTTGAAATGAAATATATATGCACTACAGATGGAAACAGACAATGAGAAAAAGAACCAAAGAAAAAAAATGAATACTTGAAGGGTCAATGGAAAAATAAGCAAAGGGATATAACATGTAATATCCACCGACATTTCTTTTTAATATAGATACAATAAATTATCATGAATACTCCATTGTGGTGTGCAAGTCAAATTCGATGGTAGTCTAAAGACCCCAGTTTCTGACCTGAACACATTGCTAATGAGTTCTTATTATGTTCTTCGTATGGTGTTTTACACCTCCATTTCAGTAGGTGTTCTTCGTGTGTTGTTTTACACCTGCATTCATAGTGTTTTATGTCTGCATTCCAGTAGTTGTTCTTCGTATGGTGTTTTACACCTGCATTTAAACCTGCATTCATGATGTTTTACACCTGCATTCCAATAGGTGTTCTTCATATGGTGTTTTACATCTGCATTCATGGTGTTTTACACCAGTATTTTAGTAGACGTTCTTTGTATGGTGTTTTAAACTTGCATTCTAGTAGGTATCATATCATGCTATATGTAATTTTTTTCTCTATATAAGGAATATGGTACTCATATTAAACATAAAAAAAAGCTCACTATTAGTCCCCCCGTAGTGGGGCGTTTTTTAAAAAAAAAATTCAAAAAAAAAACGCCGGATAACGCCGAGATCACCATTACATAAGGCGTTTCCGGGCGTTTTTTTTGAAAAAAAATGATGCCGACGTGTTTATTAAAACGCTGCTTGATGTTTTGAATGCCCAATCCCAACTCAAACGGCTAGTTTTTTTAAACGGCTAGTTTTATTTTCAACCAAAACATTTCCCCACTATATATATAAACTCATTCATTTTCAACCAAAACATCACAAAAACCCTCTAAAAAATACACCCATTTTATAAAAAAACTTGATGGATTCTCCTAGTTCTTCATCCATGGTAAATTATTACTACAACGAGTTTTTTGCGGATGGCGATGGTACAACCGATGAGGAGGTTGAGCAAGAGGCGGTTACGAGTGCTTGTCAACTAGCGATGAGATATGTCGAGCATTGTCGTCGCCCCCAAGCAGGAAAAACTAAAAGAGGTTATATTGAACGAGACCGACGCGGGGCACACGATCGTTTGATGAAAGATTATTTTGATGAGGAGCCGACATATACGAACGAAATGTTTAGGCGTCGTTTCCGAATGAGTAAGCGGTTATTTCTACGCATAGTCGACGACTTGGAAGCCAACTACGATTATTTTAAACAAAAAGCGGATGCGAGAGGGGAACTTGGATTTACCGGTATCCAAAAGTGTACGTCGGCGTTACGAATCCTTGCTTATGGAAACACTACCGACATCAACGACGAGTATCTAAAAATGGCGGAGAAAACAACGAGAGATAGCTTGGAGCATTTTTGTCGCGGTAAAATTCCTATACTTTACTTTTTTTTAAACCTCGAGTATGTTTACAATTTATTTTTTTAAGCTTATGTTTGTTTGTTTTTTGTCTATTTTTTTTATAAAGGTATAATTGATGTGTACGGTGCGCGTTATCTTAGAACGCCCACATGGGACGACCTTCAAAAGATCTACGAGGTACATAATGCTGAGCATGGTTTGCCTGGTATGATCGGGAGCATAGATTGCATGCATTGGCGTTGGAATAACTGCCCGACTGCATGGCGAGGCCAACACACACGGGGTGACCAAAAAGGACCCACTATTATTCTTCAGGCGGTTGCTTCACAGGACCTTTGGGTTTGGTCGGCTTACTTTGGCGTGGTCGGGTCATGCAATGATATCAATGTTTTTGAACAATCTCCGCTGTTAGAGGAGTGGATTTCTGGCAAAGCTCCAAAAGCGTCGTTTTACGCAAATGAAAACTACTACCCTCATGGATATTATTTGAGCGACGGAATTTATCCTAGGTATTCGATTTTCGTGAAGACGTATAGTGATCATTTTGATGAAAAAAGAGCATACTTTAAAAAGGTTCAAGAGTCTTCACGAAAAGACATTGAGAGATGCTTTGGGGTTCTTAAACAACGCTGACATTATTTGAGAAATCCTTGTCGTGCATGGAGCAAGCAAAAAATGAGGGATGCTATGTACGCGTGTATAATCATGCACAACATGATTTTGGAAGACGAAGGAAAGGCGATATGCCAGAATTATGTGCCAGAAGCCGTTCAAGAGGAGCATCCACAGGCGTCAATGGAAGAAATAGTGAGTAATGCGCGAGAGTTGCGTTACGAACCGTACCATTCGCAGTTAATGGTTGATTTGCTACACCACGCATGGTCGGTTCGGTATGTACCACCTGAGGGAGAGGAAGAAACGGAGGACAAGGAAGACGAAGTTGGCGAGGGTGAAGAAAGCGAAGATGAAAACTAGTTTTTTTTTTTTTTTAATTTCATCGGATTTTAATTTTTTTATTTCTAGTATTGTATTTTTTTTTATTTAATGAAGTATTTAAAGTTAAAAAAAAATAATTGGGAAATGATTGCATGGGCGTTATTGGAATAATGCCCCACTACACCACTTTATGCTATAATGCCCCATGCTGACTGGGATGCCACGTGTCGGATAATGCCCCATGGTGGGGGCATTATAAGTTGTTACCACTACGGGTGGTCTTATGGTGTATTTTTTTAAAGTTACGTATAAAAAGTTATTGATGATAAAAAAAATAGGTGAAATTTGCATGTGCATTGAGGTTGATGACAATTTCTTTATTTAAACAACACAATATAAAAAAAACACTATTACCTTAATCTAGCCAAATTAGTAAAAATAAAATAAAACATAATTTACATTTTAAGCTCATTTTTATCTCAACCATTAACTACAAAATCTAAGGAGTTAAAACACTTCTCACAAAATCAACATTTTTTATACTAACCCTACCTGAATTTGAATTTTACACTAAACATGTAAATCTTGTAAAAGAATGAGGGGGCAGAATAGTAATTAAGCAAGAAATATAAAGTGAGCTAGGGTTTAGTGTCCCGCCGACCAGTACCATCCAACTCTCTCTTCCCCAAAATATTATTTTACTTTTAAACTTTCGTCGTCTCGTCTCTTGGGTCAAAGTCAGCACTCTAAAGCTGCACACTCCAACCCAGCTGCACATATTATCATCTGACCCCTACCCCCACCCCCCTCACTCATATCCACATCCGCCATTATCACACGCAGATTCTCATTCAGACTGCAATCGTCATCATCATCACCATGGATCCCAACGATAAGGTACTAGTACTACTACACATTACGTCTATTTCTTTCATCACTGTTTTTATTTGAATTTATATGAATCTGAACACTCAACAAGCTCGAATCGAACTATCACTGTGTTGATATCACTTTGTTGATCATTTTGAATTAAGTTTTCTGTGAATCTGAACACTGCACAAGCTCGAATCGAACTATCAGTCTATCACTGTGTGTATTGAATCTGTTGATCGTTTTGATTTAGGTTAGGTTTTTTCTATGAATATGAACACTGAACATATGCTCAAAATCGAACTCTCACTGCGTGTGTCTATCGTTTTGATTTGAATTTTCTCTGAATCTGAACACTGAATCAAACTATCACTGTGTGTGTTTATCGTTTTTTATTTATAATTTGTATGAATCTGAACACTGAACGAGTTCAAATCGAACTATCAGTCTATCACTGTGTGTTCATCCTTTTGATTTAAGTTTTCTATGAATCCGAACACTTTACAAGCTCGAATCGAACTATATACACTGTGTCGATCGTTTTGATGTAAGTTTCTACAAATCTGAACACTAAACAAGCTCGAATCGAACTGTTTTTGCAGCGATCTGACGGTTCGCAAGTAGAAGATGTAACCGAATCGTCAAACGAGAAGAAATGCTGTACCGATTGTCACACAACCAGAACTCCTCTTTGGAGAGGCGGTCCTGCTGGTCCTAAGGTATGTTTACGCTTCATTTGATCCAGATTTGGTGTAACGATTATGAAGTTTTTTGCGAGTTTTGGTTCTAGATTTTCATTTTTTGTTGTTTTTGTTTGAAGTCGCTTTGCAATGCGTGTGGAATCAAATACAACAAGAAGAGGAGGCAACAGATTGATAAAACCGGAACCAAAACTTCAAAAGTTTTGAATCGAAATGGAGATTTGAAAATGAAAATGAAAATGAACATGAACATGAAACTGATGGTGATAAATCAAAAACAATCACAATCACAAACACAAACACAATCACATCATAATCATGATCATGATCTTCAACGGTCGAAGAGAAAGAGATCGTCGTATGAAAGAGGGAAGCCATGGTGGAACAAGCTAAGGGAAGAAGAACAAGCTGCAATATTGTTAATGGCAATATCATGTGGTGGATGTTTGTATTGATGATTGATTTTGAATATTTTGTTTTTGTTTCCCCAAATTGGAAATTGGGGGAAATGAAAACCCTAACTAATTGACGTTATGTCAGCCCTAACTATAGTAAAAAAGGGGGCAATTTTTCCTTTGTGGTGTTTGTTGACACCTCGATTGTACTAGTAGTACTAACTATGTTAAATTGTTTGTTGATTTTTGTTGGAATCTAGATTCTAGATGAGTATGGTTTATCAAGTCAAATTTGACATCCTCTCTTTTTTGTTTAGCTTATTTATATGAGTTAATGGATTTAAACACCCCCAACTATGGCCATTTGGCCGATGATACTCTCAACTTTTACTTTGGCTCAGACAACTCCAAACTTAACACTTGGGTTGTCATGACACCCCTCGTTAAATATTCACTAACCAGGTTAGTAAATTTAGCCTATGTGGCAATTTTATCTGATGTGGCATGTATGATGTGTCATTTAAATCTGATGTGGCCAATTATTTTTTTAAAGAAATCTATATAATAATTATTATATTTAATAATAATATATATATATATATATATATAGGGAGCCGCTAGAATGAGAACCACCACGAGTTATGAGAACCACGAGAACCGCGCCCCGCGGGTGGCCGTCGGTAACGAAATTTTTTTTACACCTAGATCCGAATATTTTAGCGGGGGGTTTAAATTTTCGGTTCAAACGGCGCACCCGAGGGGGTAGTTTTTTACGCCCAAAGTTTGGTAAAAAAAAAAAGAAAAATTAAAAAAACCCAAACTTTGGGCGTCAAAAACTACCCTCTCGGGCGCGCCGTTTGAACCGAAAATTTAAACCCCCCGCTAAAATATACGGATCTAGGTGTAAAAAAAATTTCGTCGCCGACGGCCACCCGCGGGGCGCGGTTCTCGTGGTTCTCATAACTCGTGGTGGTTCTCATTCTAGCGATATATATATATATAGGGAGAAGATCATGCGAGAACCACCTCTTATTGCGAGAACCGCGAGAACCAATGTGAACACACCAAAAATGCCTAAAAATAGCTAAAAATCACACAAAAAATTTTTTTTTGATTTTTTTAATATTTTTTATGTTAAAATCGCTACTTTTCGAACAAAAAAAAAAAAAAAAAAATATTTTTTAAATTTTTTTTTTTTTTAAAATTTTTGTTTTTTTTTTTTTTTGCTTCGAAAACTAGCGATTTTAACCTAAAAAATATTAAAAAAAATAAAAAAAAAATATTTGGATTTTTTTAGATTTTTTTTAGATTTTTTTAGGTTTTTTGGGGGTTTAGTTTTTAGCATTTTAGCTTGGGGGGGGGGGGGGTTAGGTTTTTTTTTGGGGGGGGTGGGGGGGTGGGGGGTTTAGGTTTTTGGGTGGGGGGGGGGGGGTGGGGGTTAGGTTTTTTTAGCTATTTTAGGTTGTGTTCACATTGGTTCTCATGGTTCTCACAATAAGGGTGGTTCTCGCATGAGCCCCTCCCTATATATATATATATATATAATGTGTTTTTAGTGGAGTAGACAACGATGAGGACATTCAGATCACCATTGACGGGCAAGTGGTTCCGCAGGTCAATAAGTTCAAGTATCTAGGATCGTTTGTTCAGAGGGATGGGGAGATAGATAGTGACGTTGCCCACCGCATCCAGGTTGGATGGTGTAGGTGGAGAGCTGCCACTGGGGTATTGTGCGATAGGAGGTTCCCAACAAAACTGAAAGGGAAATTTTATAGGGTTGCAATTAGACCTGCTATGTTATACGGAACCGACTGTTGGGCCATTAAGGAAGTACAAGCACGCAAGTTGTAGGTGGCAGAGATGAGAATGCTAAGATGGATGTGTGGGCACACAATGTTAGACCGGATAAGAAACGATGTTTTTAGGGAGCGGTTAGAAGTAGCTAGTATATCAGATAAGATAAAGGAGGGGAGATTGAGGTGGTTTGGGCATGTGAAGAGGAGGCAAACGATAGAGCCCGTTAGAGTGGTTGAAACTCTCGAGGTGGAAGGGAGGAGGAGTAGAGGCAGACCCAAAATTACTTGGGATGAGCGGATTAGGCAGGATTTGCAAAAATTGCACCTCTCTGAGAACATGGTCCATGATAGGAGCTCGTGGAGACAGAGGATTAAGGTTAAGGATTTCTAGGTGAGAGTACAATTGTGTTTTTAGGTACAGTGTATGGCCGTAGATATGCTTCTATTTATATAGGCTGTTTGTGTTATATTTGTCTTGTATACCATGCAATCTTTCACCACTCATGTTATATTGGTAGCTTCATTCACACACACATACGTAGCTTCATTCACACACACATACACCTCATGTTCTATTTATTTATTTCCTGGGTGTTTTTGGAGCCGAGGGTCTCACTGGAAGCAGCCTCTCTATCCCTAGAGGTAGAGGTAAGGTGTGCCTACATCCCACCCTCCCCAGACCCTACCAATAGCTTTGCTATTTGTGGGATTTTACTGGGTATGATTGATTGATTGATTGATATATATATAATGTGTATTTATATATGCAGAGTTGAATCTGTACATCTCCATCTCCCTCTCTCCACCAACAACTGCCACCATCAACAATCACCGCCACCACTTCCTCACCTGCTAACATCCACTCTAGATCCGAAACAGCCACACTACAACCGCCCCATCAGCATGTATATAAGCTCCATGTCCGCTCAAAACAGCCACACTATATGAATCTATCTCTGGCTAGCGTTGACCCGGACCCAAAGCAAAACAGAATCGAACAAGGCTCCACCGCCGCGGCTCCACCTCCACCACCGCCATACGTTGCTTGTGTATTTTAATCGGTCTGTTTAATCGAACAAGGCTCCACCTCCACCACCACCGCGGCTCCACCTCCACCACCGCCGACGAAGGTGGCGGTCTTCATTTCATTCCGACAGGGTCACCGGTCAGATTTGTTTCGAACTATCTCTCTCTGCTTCACTTTCTCTCTCTTCTCTTTCTGATCTCGTTCTCTGTCTCTCTGTCGTTGCGCCGTCGCCGTGTGCGGCGGCTCCCTTTCTTCCGATCTGCAACGTGAAGGTGGAGTTGAAGGGTGGTTGGGGGTGTGTGGGTGTCGGGTTGACTGTGGCGGTGGTGAGAAAGGGAGAAGGAGATGGTGGCTGGGTTGATTGTGGCGGTGGTGAGAAAGGGGGTGAAACCTGATGTTGAAGATGATGAAATCTGATGTTGGTGGTGGTGAAATATGTTTGCTGGTGGTGGTGAAATCTGTTTGCCGTTGGATTTAATCAAAAGAAAGAGACAAGTTTTTTTGGTTTTAAAATCCTAATCGTGAAATTGTGACTTGTTCAACAACCATTGGCCATAAAATGGCCACGTCAGCAAAAATAGACACATTGGATAAGAACAGGCCATGTCACCATGCCACGTTGGACAAAATGGCCAAGTCAGCAAAAAGAACTAACCCAGTTAGTGTTTATTTAACGACAGGGTGACACAGCAACCCAAGTGTTAAGTTGGGAGTGATCTGAGCCAAAGTGAAAGTTGAGAGTGCCATCGGCCAAATGGCGATAGTTGGGGGTGTTTAAATCCATTAACCCTATTTATATTTAATGTAAAGTGTAATGATTTATCAAAAAGATGGATTTTCAAGCTGATTTGGTTTGACAATTATCACCAAACTAGTAACATGACCTTAAGTGTTGCCGCGATACTATGATTTTATTGGGTCGTTTTATTGTGGTATTAATGTTGTATTGGACTATTGGCACTCTGAATACCAAAAAAAAAAAGATAGTGCAAAATACGTAACTTTGTATAAGAAAAATGAAAGCTAGAAGTCGTTGATAACCATTGCAACTTAAAGTGCAGAGAGTGTAGGTAACTTTATTAAAGTTCAGGGGCTGCAGTGTAAAATTGTTAAAAAACAAAAATATTTTTTTATTAAAATTGTAGGGTCGTACAATGATTTTTGTTAAAATTAAGAGGTGTATATGAAATTATGAAGTTAAAAGACAAAAGTCATTTACTACTTTCAACACATAAGAATCAAGGTTGTACTCTATGCTTATAAATTGTAAATCACTATTAACAAAAGTGGATAATTCATAATTGTATGGTAGTTAGTATTGGTGATCCTGTTACAATAAGATCAAATATGTATGTATATGCGCTATGGATAGCAAATCGTGTTTTATCTAGTATACATATATAAGTAAACATGAGTAAAAAAAATTAAATTTTGTATCAATTATGGTAGTACGGTACATGAGATGCAAAAATAACGAGACCAACTAGTAACGAAACTGAAAACCATAAACATGGACAACGATGTTGAAGTTATTCGATCTGTATTAGTACAATATCAATACTCGCTAAAATACTCATTCCTAAAAGACAGTTGTAGTAGAAAGGGAACAAGGCACAACTCCACAAGTCAAGTGAAAGAGGAAGTGAAGGGGAGGAGACAAAGACCTGTTATTTCAATCGTTGAGCCTTCTGTATAGGAGGGAATGTGCATTGGCCAATGCACGTTAATCTTGATACAAAAACCAAAATTTGGTTCAAGCAGTCTAACAATTTTGACAACAACAAAACTGGGTTGAACCACTAATCAAGGTTTCAAAAAAGAAAATCAAAACAACTAGTTGGTCGGGGCAGCAGAACCATTGGCGTTCGTCGTTAGGCATAATTTTGCAGTTATTAACCATGTTGTATATGTATTAGATTCGTTAATTAGGCTAAAACCATGTTGTACTACTAAAGTTGTAGCATTTTGTTAAAACCAATCGTTACTTCTAACCGTTATTAACCAAACATAGGTTGAGGATATTTGTCGTTAACATGTCCAACGTAAGCTATTTAATATATATTAAAGACAAAGTTCGGTGGACCTTTGTCTTTAATTCCCTTAACTTTTGCAAAACTACATATATAGCCCTTACACTTTTATCTTCTTTCAACTTTCAAAAAACCATCAAGAGTTACAATTCTAACCCTTATACTTTAAATTCTTTCATTTCACACTCTCAAACTAAGTAAGTTACACATTTATTTCCAACTTTGGTAATTTATAACTTTGATCAACCAACTTTTTGTACTTAGTAACTTGACGTCTCATTTTACTACGAATTGCTTTTACGACTTTAGATCATAGTGTCACACATTAATATACTTTTTTTTATCTATGTATAACCATGTTAATGTCTAAATTACTTTTACAACTTTACACGGTTATCTAAAATATTGTTACAACTTTACACCATAATGAGCGATTCATACTCTTTTTTTATCCATATCTAATGACGTTAATGTCAAGAACGTACTGTATATAACAAAATCAAACACGTGTAATGTCGCGTGCAGGCATCACACGTTAATGTCATCACCGTATACTGTAACCGCAATGCTTATATTATACAGAGTTAGATAGGATATGTCAACACATGTGTTTTTATATGGTTAACGAATCATATAACGTGCCGCCGACTACAAACAACTAAGGTGTCGCCACCGTAATGCGCGGCGTATGGCAGTTTTAACGTACCTGTCATTTTAAATTCACGTTTCAACGTAAACGACTCACGTTTTGACATAATTTTTTCTCTCAAACGAGTCTGGTAAAAAATAATACGTTTTTATACTTATTTTGTGTACGTTCGTAAACTGTGTTCGAAAGCGAGTCGGGTCAAATATAATGCGTGTTCATTCGACGAAGACGCAAATTTTTTTTGGATAAAGAGTCAAGTCAAATATACACTATAAATGCAAGTTATTATAACTTTCGACGCCGCCGCAACGCGCGGCAGGTCAATATCCTTACAACTAAGTTTGTAATTTTTATGCCTCAAATAATGTATATCTCGCGCCCATGGCTTTATAGCCTAGTGGCATCTTGGTGGTGGGATAAGGCTTTGGGACCAATAGGTCCTGGGTTCGATTCCCACAAGGGGGGTTTTCCCATATTTATTGGGTTTCATCCTGAATTGGTGTGGCATTATGCCTAGTGGAGATGGATATGATCGGGTGGTTCCTCTGGTGGCACGATGATACTCCAGTGGTCTGTCAGTGATCCAAATTTGCCGTTCAAAAAAAATAAAAATAAAAAATAATAATAATAATGTATCTCGGACACATGTATCTATGCATGCATGCTTGCATGTATCGGATCAAATAGATAATTATTTTTTTATGCACGTAGCCAGTTTTCATGATTAGTGTAGAGGTTCTTTCATTGAATAATACATGTTTTTAGATTCGATCACGTGTTCTCATATTGGGCCAAATGTATGGGCCCGAGTCTAGGTAAGATCAGTTCAATATCTATTGGGCCTACTTACGTAATAACAAATTAACTTGATGATATATAGCTTCTTCTCTCGTCCCTCTCCTACAAATAGTGGCAGAGCTTGATTAAAAGTTCTCGAGGGACGGAAAGTCATGGGACCAAATTTTTTTTCCTATCGCTATGTTTCGGGTTATATGTTCGGGTCGGATATTTGATTCGGGTCGGGTCAAACAATAATAACTTAAAATGAAACTACATAATCTTCATTCATTCAAATGAGACGTTCTTACACATAAAAACATTAAATATTGTTTAACAAAAACAAAAACAAAGACCAAATATTTATAATGATGCCAGATAAATGTTAATAATCTGGACGAAGAATTACAACTCAGCCCAACAATCTTTAAGACCTATAAGATAAAAAAGAACCCTCAACTTTGATTTTTATATATAAAGTAATAACAAAACTTTACTTAAAGTTTAGCCCGTTTTTCACATTTTTTTTAACTCAATCTGAAAATACGTATATATATTTTTGACAATAAACTTGGTAGGGGTAGGATATTTTTAGGCAAAATAATTGGCGGGGTGGACCTATATAATTTTAAAAGTTTCGAAAGAAAAATCGAAAATATTACATTTCTAACCGAAACATTCGTGGGAGGGGGGTTGCACCCCTGTCCCTTAAAAGCTACACCACTACCTACACATACCCTCTCTCTACTCTAATATTTGTTCTATTATACATATTTCACACATATACACACACATACCGAGTTGATGGTGATAAGGCGATCCGCCGATCCCTGAGTGAAGAAACACAGAATCACCGTTAGAGTGATTTGAACTGCTTTATATAAGAGACCGAGAATCACACCTTGTTATTCCTCTTGAAACCTAAATCTATGATGGAGAAAATAGAAAATTGGGGGAAGATCCAAAAAGTGGACCGAACTCTGGATCGATCACGATTAGATCTTTAATAGCTTGAGAAGTTGAACCTGCACAAGCAACAGACCGTTACGCTCGCCGTAGAGGTGGGATGGCCACTTTGTGACCACCCTCGAGCGTGAGGATAAGTATTTGTTTAGAGAGAGAAAGTAGAGAAAGAATGAGGACGAAGGTTCAAAAAATCGTACTTGAGGTGTACTTGGAGAGGGTATTTATACCAGTTGGTTTTTAGATGACGTCATTCGGGCTGGACGAACTTTATGATGTGCGTCATTTCCTTGGACGGAGGGACAACCTTTTTTGTTATTGGTCATGACCTTTTGATCATTCGGTCCCCTGGCGGGTATACATTCGTCCGACCTTCAAAGTGGTCCGGACTCGGTTATGTATCTACAACTCCCCCAGTTTATCAAGTTGGAATCTGGACTTGGTAAAATTCGCATGGTCCATTTTGTTGTTCGAACGGTGACGTGGCGTCCGTCAGTTAGTCACCTACAAGTGTCCATAGTGTACCCTTCTTGGGAATCGTAACCGTGTCCAGAAGTGACATCTGATTGGACAGATGGGCGACCGACTGTCTTCCAACATCTTTCCTTTATATAAAGGGGAAAATCTTTTTCACTTTTTACCTTTTCTTCTCTAATCTCTACTTCTTTATCTTCTTTTTAACTAGCAGCAAATAGTTCCAGTGATCCTTCCTTCTCTCTTTTCTTCTACAGAGAGGTGCGTTCCTTATCTCTTTTTGTTTAAATCATGATTCCGTGTAAGGAGAATTTATCCACAAGCTTTAGCGTGCTGATGCAAAAACAACTAGACAAGTTTATTAGGGTTTACCAGATCCCGGTGTTTTTAATCCAGAGCTTCTGGAGAGAAACCTAGCGATATATCCATTTTTATTTGTGTATATAGATAATTTAAAAAAAAATAGTGGATGCCAAATGGCATCTACCCATTGACCTGCAAATTTCATTAACCAATCAAAACACTCAAAGTTGAATAGTAAAACCTTCTCGCATACAATATTTAATAAATTATATATAGGAAATATACAAATTAGAAAATTGATTTTATATTGGATTTTGTAAAACAATGATGGTGGTGGTGGTATGTGTTGGCAATGGCAATCTGTAGTGGCGCGGTTAACAAGAAGGTCATAGTGGTGAGGCATCGTCGACTGGTGCGATTATGATAGGTTAGCTGGGACGGTGACGATGAGGGAGTGAGATATTCCAATTCGTTTGGTTTAATTACTTTACAAATTGGAAGAAAATATTATATTGCATTACTTGTTGGAATTTGTATAAATTCATTTCAATTCCAATTTCATGGATATTCCAATCAAACATGCTATCATTTAAAAATTAGACTAGTTTAAGTACCCGTGAATTTCACGGGATGCAAAAAGGAAACATCTTTAATATCACCGTTAACATAAATATTATAATTTCATACACGTTAAAACACGAACAAATATATAAGATTTGAACCACAAATTGAAATACATGAATACGCAACAATCAAAAATCGTTGAAAATCTCTCTATACACGATATTAGTTGTTTTATTTCTAATGTTGTGTATGGATTACGAATAAATCAATTGATTGAAATAAAATTTATTAGGAAGAGTGTTTAAATATAAATACATGAATATGCAACAATCACAAATCATCAAATGTTAGTCGTTAATTAGAAGCAATGCTATACATTTATCAATTACAATTCGTTAAAAATCTCTTTATAAACAACATTACTTGGTTTATCTGTCGGTTTTCCATTGTTGTCAAGTATGAGTAGTTTGACCCCATCTCTTGTTTTCACCCTTGACAAAGCAACATACAATTGACCATGAGAGAAGACGGGTTGTTTCAGGTACAAACCAACTCTCGAAAGCGACTGGCCTTGACTTTTGTTTATTGTCATCGCAAAACATACGGAAAGTGGAAATTGCCTCCTTTGAAAAGCAAAAGGAATCTTTTTATTAGAAGGAATCAAATTAATTCGAGGTATATATGTAGAAGTACCAATATTTGCACCAGATATTATCTCGGCTTCTATTACACGGTTGTACAGCTTTTTTACTTGTAGCCTTGTACCGTTGCACAAACCATTCCGTTGGTCAATATTTCGTAATAACATTACTGGAACACCAACTTTTAGCACCAACCTATGATTTGGTAAGCCTGATATTTTAAGACCATTGAGCACATCCGGAGAGTATATTCTTTGTTGTGTAGCATTTACATCTTCGGTCGGACAAAGACTGTCAAAGCTAAGATACTCTCTTTCTTCACCAGGAAACATTGATAGCAACCTGTCATTAATCTCATGCACAACATCATTCTTCGGTGCAAGTATAGCGCGCTCACTGAAATAATTATGGTTGTTGATGTTTTGCAAGATTGATGGATAAACAAAATCAATTAAACTTGCAATTGGGTCGGCTTCATCAGTAATAAGAAGATCTTGTGGTATTTGAATAGTTGCTTCCCCATCATTTGGACCACCAACATTACCCTCACCCAAATCCAAAAGCCATTTGGCAAAACTGTTTATTTCTTCAATATCTACCGTCGACCTTCCAACGGTTAACCTCATGTTTCTTGTTAATCTTAGCAATTTACATTTACTCCACAAGTAAGACGAACATAAGGAGGCATTAACAATCTCTTGTCTTCCACCGTTTGGAACGACAGGTAATATTTGTCTAAAATCTCCACCAAAAACAATTACCTTACCTCCAAACCGTATGTCTGAATTGAGAGATTGGTCGATGTTGAAAACGTCATTCAGTGTTCTATCCAGTGCTCCGAATGCATGTTTGTGTACCATAGGTGCTTCGTCCCAAATTATTAATTTCGTCTCATGCAGTAATTTAGACACGTCACTTTCTGGTTTTATATTACATACAGAGTCTTCAGTAAGATTCAAAGGTATGTGAAACCTGGAATGTGCAGTCCTGCCACCATCTAACAACAACGATGCAATTCCACTTGAAGCCACATTTAAGACGATTTGACCTTTTGATCTAATTGCAGCGGACAATGTCTTCCATAGAAATGTTTTACCTGTTCCACCATAGCCGTAAAGGAAAAAAATCCCACCGTTATCACCGTTAACTGTTGCCATAATTTCTTCAAACACAGAGCGTTGTTCATCAGTTAACATTGTCAACTGACTATCGTAAAGATTTCCAAGATGTGTTATATCATAGGCCCGCTTCTCGTATATCAAACGACTATCCGAACTACCTGAAGACGACATATCTGGAAATGGCATTGTTTGAAATTTTCGCAAGGATGAATTATTTCGTAGTAAAAACTTCTCAATCTCGCACAAAGCATAGTTTTTCAGTTGGTGCTCTGGAATTGATAACGCTGTGCAATACGAAAAATATATCAAACTCATCATAATAACATAACCGAGATTAAATAATATCTAAAACATTAAATAATGTATTTGATAATATAAATGCTAACATTTATTGTAAACAAAACTTACCTGTAACTCGATGGTATTTCTGAAGTCTATATAAAAAATCGTCTGTCATGTATTTCCATGAACTTTCCCAAACAACCTCAGGTCTAGAAAGACTACTGGATAACAGCATGGTACAAAATAAATTACGAATATATGAAGCGCTTCCTGATAAACTTGCTTCCTTTATTGCCTCCACATACTCGGAGTCATCATCCAAAAGACCGAGCGCATAGCAAGCATCTCTATATGTATCGTAAACATGACCATTAACTGTTTTAATGTCATCAAACGATGTTGGTCCTCTGACCTTGTTAAGCAGAATTCTCAAAAAATAAGCTTCACCTAGTGACGGAGGGATGGAATGAATCCTGCCAATTGCTGTTTTCCTTTGTCTAGGTTCCCAGACTCGCTTATCAAGCTTCCAAACATAAAAATTGGGGAACTGAACATATGTAAGTGTACGGGCCAACGTGTCATTTGGGTCTTTATTACGTTCCATCCATGAGAGAAACATTGAAGATTTAACAGATGGTTTGTTTAGAACATAGTTAATATCCTCATCTGGTCCGAAAACAACAGGTTGTTGGCCAGGTAGATGGAACGGAAGTCTCATAACAGAAGGTCTTCTATAATGCACTTCATTGGCAAATATCCTCCAAGATGCTTCGCAAGCTGATATATACCGACAATCGTAATACTCTTTTATCTCGTCTTGTACTTGTTCTTCAGATTGTTTATCGCTTTGCACAACAGCTATAGTGGCTCTATCAGGCCCTTTATTAATGTATTTAAACAGATACTTTATCTAAGCGGCCTGATTGCACCATTCAACATTTATATGAGCTTGATACCTTTTCAATAGTTTTTTGTCGTACGGTACCACACTTCTGTTATCAAGGTGAATTTTATTTTTCACAACAAAAGCGACATTGTTTCTCCTTCTGTATAATGGAAACTCGTTTGAATCTAGTGTAGTATGATCTTGAAAGTCTTTGGGAAAGCCTTTTGAACACTTCCTATCAACCATACATGGAGAGCTCAACCTAGCATTACCACATGGACCGTGTATCATATATTCTTTCACAAGCATGAATAATTCTGGATCTTGATTTCTGTTTGGTATTTCTGCGCATATAAATGCATCAACATTGTCCACCGTAGGTAATTTAGATTCAGGCTCCATGAATAAGCATAAATGGGCATGAGGCAAACCACGTTTTTGAAACTCGATTGTGTAAACAACTACAAAAACCAAACAAATTGTTACATTTTACGGCATAATATTAATTTGAATAGTATTTTAAAAACTGTACCTGCTGAAGCTTTGCCAAATAGATGATTCTTTTTTAAATCTTTGCAAATTGAATCAAGCTTAATTTTGAACAATCTGGAAAGGATATCAGGCCTATCTTCCGGACTGAGATTAGTGTCTTTGAGAAAGCGTTGAACTTCTGGCCATTTGGGATTGCATGTTATGGTTATAAAAAAATCCGGATAACCAAAGCATTTACACAGAGCCATAGCGTCTAAATAGTTTTGCATCATATATCGTGCTCCACCAGTAAAGGAAGATGGCAAGAAGATACGTTTTCCAGCCTTAGATATATCATCTTGACCGTGTGTTTTTAATTTACGGAGGCTTTCATATGTGTCAGACCTAAGATCTTTCTGTTGATATCGTATATAGCTAAGTCTCTCGCTCTCTATCATAGTATAAGCATCAACCAAGAACTGCTGGAATAGCCTCTTAGAATTCAAGATTAACGAAAACTGATTTATCCGATCCTGCATACGATAAGCAAAGAACTCTCTCATAGTACAATTTGGACGTTTCTTATTAACAACATCAATGACACCTCTGTGAGGGATATCAATTCTGTAGCCATCGTCTCCGTACGGGAACAAAATCGGATACTGTAGTGCGAGATATGACGGGTGCAACTCACTAATTCTCTTCAGTGTACCAGTTTGTGTCTCAACAACAATATCTCTATTGTCAATTACATTTTCAATATCTCCAACAATGAGAGCGGCAATCTCACCCGTCGTTGGTAAGTTATACGTCCGACCATCTTTTTCTCTTCTTTCGATTAGGCGAAGCTTCAAATTTACATGAGGGCTGTCTTGAAGAGAATCCCTAGCTCTTCTGTAAGTTTTGACCAACTCATTGTCGTTATCTAAAACATCTTTTATATGTTCTATTAACTTACGATCAAGAGTAGCAGAATAAGAAGACGATGCATCCTCTGAACGACTGTTAATAAAAGTTACCAAATATTATTAAGATTGACATATAATACAAAAGAATAATGTAAATAAATATACGAATGTTAATAATATTCAATGGAAATTACCTAAATATCGCTTGCCTGTTTGTAAGTTCGTTCTCTGTATCGTATATGTATAGTTGGCAAAATTTTGGTTGCGCTCCGTTGTTTGGCATAAGACTTCCAATTGTATGGTAATTTTCTCCACTAATTCTAAAGCAAAAAGGAGCATTGCCTCTATTAACCGTTGAGTCAACCTTACCACCCATTGAAGTAAATGCGAACATGGAATTGTAACGGCGAATATTTTTCAAAAAGTGCTTGCTTTCCTTATTTTTGTTACTAAATAGGATCCGATAACTTCCTCTGGCATCTTTGTAATCTGGAAGCTCTACTATGCCGTAAGAACAACATAAGAAATAACACATTTTCCCATCCTTTCTTCTTCCTCTTCCTTTTTCTGCATCCCATAACTTTGCGTTACATACTTCACAGGTAACGCATTGGTCACCATGATCCAAATAATCTGTTTTCAAAATTAATAAAAAGCAAATAAAATAGTGATTTAATAAGAAAAATACTATCTACTTGTAACATTTAATAGTTTACGGAGGTTATACTACAAATCATTAGACATGTACCTTTTGAAAGACCCTTGAACGGATCTTGATCTACGATTTCCTCTGTATTGAAATCCATAATTGGTATTGGAGATGTAATTCGTGATGTGCTAATTAACTTTCGTTTTCCGGATGACAACCTTTCCAAAGATGAATTTCGAAGCATACTGGAGGTGTCGGTGAATGATGACATGTTAAAAGAAATATGACCCGGAGTACAGTTTGTTGGTTGAGTGACATTGTTAGTAATACAACTAACATTACCTATTAAGATATACAAACAAAGTTTATAAAAAAAACTAAAGATATTAATTTATATAAAGAACAGAAAAATATACAAAGGTTAATAAGTCCTTACTTGTTGGCATCAATGGTGTGGTTGCTGTAACATTAGCGATGACATTTGGAGTTGACTCGGTTCGAGAAGAAGTTGGTAAATTTATATTGGTGTATGATATGATGTGTCTTTTGTCAGATCTTTTATTATCCAAAATAACTTCCCTTAATCGGCTGTTATCTATGTATTCAAATACAATCGAATGTGGGAAATAAAGAAAGCATGAAAATAAAACAAACGATTCTAGTAAACAATAAATATAGATACCAATATTGTAAAATGCAAGTTTATTGTTATATGATACTTTAAAGGGGGGGTATTAAAAATAAGCATAATAATTAACTTTCTGATAAAACCGATAAGTCCTTTGTAACAATGCGCGTACCAGGAGTTGTTATCTAATCATTGGTTGTGGCATTATTAGTGAGAGATTCTGATGGACATCCATGTAAGTTACACCTCTTGTTATCCAATAATAATTTCCTTATTTCCCGACTCTGTTTTGCCTGATCTTGACTAACAATGGGAATATTAGCTACAACACCAGCAACAGAGATCACAATTAATAATTTAACACACAATGCATAACAGTGAAATATATCAAGGTTAATAAGTCTTTACTTCGTGGCCTGAATGGTCGGGTTGTTGTAACATTAGCGACGACATTTGGAGTTGACTTCGATGGATAAGAAGTCGGTAAATTTATATTGGTGTCTGATATGATGGGTGTCGTAAGAGATCTTTTATTATCCAAAATTAATTCCCTTAGTCGGCTGTTATCTATGTATTCAAATACAATAGAAGGTGGGAAATAAAGAAAACATGAAAATAAAACATAAGATTCAGTTAAAATAAATACAGATATCAATATTGTAAAATGCAAGTTTATTATTATATGTTAGTTTAAAGGCGGCTATTAAAAAGAAGCATAATAATTAACCTTCTGATAAAACCGATACGTCTTCTGTAACAATACGCGAAACAGACGGAATTATTATCGAATCATCGGTTGTGACATTAGTGTTGACAGAATCTGATGGACATCCATGTAACTTACACCTCTTGTTATCCAATAATAATTTCCTTATTTTCCGACTCTGTTTTGCCTCCTCTTGAGTAACAATGGGGATAACAGCTACAACACCATCAACATAGATCACAATTAATAATTCAACACATAAATGCATAACAATGATGTTTTTTAAATAAAAAAGCATACATAAATTGCAAAATATACTTTTACAGAAACTTCAAATTAAAGATAAAAACACATCAAAGTAAAACATATCAAAAAGTAGTACCGTTTGTAATGTTCGATAGTGGTCTTCTTCCTCGACGAACTGCGCGGGAATAAAAAGGATGTTAACTTTAGAAAAACGCATTACCTTTTAAGACATGGCTGATATTCATATTAGTAATTGTAGTATAATATATTAAATTAACTTTAATTCCTTTGGGCAATGGCAAAGCTAATTTATGTATTAAATACCAATATCTATAATTAAATAATAACTTATATTATTGCGAAGTTAGATTCGTACCGGATGTAATATTGGAGGATGGATTAGTAGGTACAAAAGCTGTAGCATCTGTAATTAAAATGATTATGTAAAAGTTAAACATGTTCATAAACAAATATTATAAAAGATGAATGAAGTGTTAAATTTACGACATTACCGCTTGAAATGTTTTCCTTTCCGGTGTTATTAGATGAAGATGAAGAGTGGAAATTTTTTCTTTTAGACATTCCTGAAATTCTGGTACGATGTAAGAATACGACAATCCAAAATTTAACTCCATTATAATTGAAACTAAGGATCAGATTGTCGAAATTAACTTAAGATACTAATTCATATGTACCTTATGTTATCCTAAATCCTAAAATACCATTATACAATGAAAGAATAGTAGCGTGACAAAATTTTGAAATAATATCATTCCATAAGAACAAACTGAAATATAAGTTACTGAATACATTTATTATGCATACGGAAAAAATGCAATACAATAAGAAGTTATTTTATTATTAAACATAAAAAAACAAATAACATCAGATACTTGAAACAAATAATAAAGTTCTAGAACCAAAAGACAAAAAAGTATAAAATACAATCATAATTTAGATTCGATAGGAGAAACAGTGGTCTCTATAAATAAGGCTCCTTTCGGACCGTTGTAGTTGTCAACATGTTGGAGGTAGTTAAAAGCTTCATTGCACAAGTCAACTTCAACAAAATCACCCCAAATACTTGTTATCAGCCACTTGTTGTCTTGAATTATATTTGTCCTTTGCTGCCTTGCCTGATAATCAAGTATGTGAGGCTTATCGAAAGAAAACACCTTGACCCAGTCATCATGTTCAAATTTGTACAAATCAGCGATTAGTTCATCAGCACGTCCAACGACAATCACATGCAGCTTGTTCGAAATGGTTAGAAAATGTCCTTGGCAAGGATTGACTTCCATACGGCCGGGAAAACAAAGTACGCTGAAAGATTCAGAAATAACATCAAAAGTAACTATGTTCCTCTCGCCAGGTGGAAACCAATAATTTGAAACCATGAAATATATGGTTTTGCCGGAATAAGTTGCAGGAGACCGTGAATAATACGATGAAGCAAATTTAGATTCGTTGAGGAAATCTATTTTTCTCCATGAGTCAAGACGTCGTGAGTAAACACGGGCAGTAGCAACGTTACGATAACACTTGATGTGAAGCACTTTGAGATCGTCGAACTGGTCAAAGTACATTCCACCGGTATCGGAGTTACGATCAAAACGATGATTAAAGTAGTCGTCCGATATAAATTTTAAGCGGCCCGTTGTTGGATTCCAAAGGATGAGCTCACATAAAATCCTTTCATTGCAAACTAACAACAGTCCGTTAAAAGACGATATAATACGTAAGAAGGAAGGATGGATATTGTATGGGAAAGTTATTGTTTTGCTTGTATCGACTTCCAAATTCCCACCTACTATATCGTCAACGATTATCGACTCATGTTTCAAGGACAGTAGTTTCTTTTGTAGTGAATGTCCAGCCCGGCGAGAATGCTTCAACTCAAAATTATGAGTTGATAGTTCCTTACGAAAATATTTCGAAAGACTTTTGAAACGATCTACAGCTTTTGCAGGGAGCCTTGAGAAAATCTCGTCGACAACCATTTCCATGCCAATCTTTTCCATTTTAAGATCTACTGTGATAGAATAGAAAACCTAACAAATGAAATACAATTGATGTATGTATATGTTTAGAAAAAAAAAAGTATTACTATATAAGAATATATATTGAAAAAAAAACAGTTGGGATATTTAAAAAAATAAGATCACATAAGGTTGATAGCATACACATTCAGAGAAATTAAAAATTGTATACAGATTGAAATCAATTTAATATTACACAATTACTTAAAATTAACAGGATACATATATTTAAATTGTAACTTCATATTGAACAATAGGATGTAGCAATAATATTGTATATATATCTGAATGATATAGAACTATACAGTGAGTATTTGTTTATTTTATATTATATAAAATAAAAATTAACGATTTATTACTTTAAATAATGAAAACATTTATATTAATGTGTAACGATGTAAAAACTAACATCTAAAATCTAACAACGTATAACGAATTTGAGTATAATAGATGAACATAAACTTAAAAGTATATATATATATATATATATATATATTTGTATATAAAAAAGATGTTAGTGTTCGTATAGTAAATTTAGAATAGGTGGCTAAGAGAATTCAGCATATCTACATCAAGATGTTGAAACAAAAAAAAAGTGATGTTGAAATATATTTATTTTATATAAACTGATTACAACACTATCATTTAATTTAAATTCATATTAGCATTAAATAAGATTAACATATAACCATATGAAAAAACAAGTATGCAATAGCAAAGAATACAACTATGAACATTCAATACTATAATATCAGTATAAACAATTTAATTTTTATTAAAACAAAAATGCAATAACAATGATCAAGAAAAACATTTTATATTACTTACACAATAGTTCTAATGATGCATTATAATAACATCCATAGTAACCATACCTCTGTGTGTGTATCGATGAAAGAAGGTAAGAAGGCTGGATGTGTATGAATTATAAGGTAGGAGGAGGGTATTTATAATAGATGAGGCTATGTAAGTTTGGAAATAATATACCTAAATATAATTTTAAAATCGTAGTTCAAAAAAATAGATAAATATACGAAAGTAATTGAATGTGATTGAGACATCTCCATATATCTCCATATCTCCATAAGAAATATAAATTGTAAAGTTAGAAAGTTTACAAAATGAGGTACTTAATTGTATTATTAAATTCGACATTAATTTAAATAAATAAATAAATAATTGTAACTAATTCGATGTGATTGTGCAATTTCCATATAAACTATATATTTTAAATTAAGAAAGACTGCATAAATTTAAACATATAAATACAAAGTCTTATCTTCTATAATGTGTTTGAAAATAGTTTGTTCCATTTAAGATGTTAGATTAAAAAAGGGAAAAAAAATTTAATGATTCTATATACCTTATTAATCGTTACTCATTTTAAGATAGTCAATTCATTGAAAATTTGGTTTTCTTTCAAATTTATGTCAAAAGCACCAAAATTAACCGTTATTCTCTTCAGAAAATAAAGTCTTTAAAAATTTGGTAGTCTATGATTTTAATATCAAAAGTAACTAACAATAATATATACGTTATTAATAGTTGCTCTATTTACAAATTAAATTCCTGGAACATATATATTCCTAGATTTAAAACATTTACATTTACAAAATTTAATAAGCTAAAATAGTTGAACTTAGTTAGAATATTATTTTGAAATTGTTTGTTTTAATAATTATATAGATTTGATCTTCTCTCAGTTTGCATATACATTTTGAAATTTTTTTTTTAGATTTAACATGTCCATATGTATAGTAAATGTATTAGATTAATTTACAAAAACATCCCAAGATAATATGTTATTCTAGATTAAATGGAATAGTAATATGCGTTTAATTTAATGTTTATTTTGATAAATAACATAATGCATGAAATTAAGTAGCACGCAAATGTCTATATAAAAGTTGACACTTAATTTTATCTTTGGTCACAAAGTCAACTGCAATTTTGTAAGAAATTTTTAGTTGTAGTAATAAACATAAACATTCACGATATACACAAAAGTTAAGTACCATACAAAAGTCTATTATCAAAAAAGTCGATAAAGGTACATGTTCAAAAGATAGTTAACAAAAGAAATACCAAACAGTTGTTCAAAAGACAACTTATAAAAGATAGGTGCACTTTGGATTAGACAGAGCGGACATTTTTTAAGATGACGGTTTTTTTTGAAGTCACATAAGTGAAATCAAGCATGACGCCATCATTCAAATTATTTTCCGCCATAAATATAGGCCAGTTTATGACTGAATAGCGTGATGCACTCCCATTTTTTTCTGGTTTGACTTCATAAATACTAACCTGCCCCTGCAGGTTTTCAAACTTCATTGTATGAAGCTTCTTTGTAAACCCTGCGCGTTTTGATACCAGGGCCGGAAGACGCTGCATGTAACAACGTGAATTAAAAACCATTAATTTTAGACATCAAATAATAAAGACAAACAATGTAAATTTAAAGAATGATTAAGCAAAAAAAAAATACCAGCCTGTATTCCCCTCTACGTGTAAAGTTAAAAAACTCCGGATCTTCAGGTATATTGTGTTTTCCAGATTTCTTTCCAGGTAAACGCTTCTTAGACTTGGAAGTACCAACAGAGCTTACATTTTTCTTTACCTTTATGATGGAAAAAGTTGTTGTTTTAAAAAAGATACCATATTATTGTTAACAATTGAAGATTAATTGTAAAAATTCATAAACTTACATCTTTTGTGACAGATGGGGATCCTTCAGCTATAACTCCCTTGGAAGTGAAATAAACGTCATGTTGTTTAACATTACTTGGATCTCCAAGTCCCTCCTTTATGTTGATAGAATTCTGTTCTTGCATGCAAATATCCTGATTCAATAACACATTTTACATTAACATTCTTAAGTTAAATAATTAGCTGTGATTTTTTAAATTAATATGAATTTTATGTATACATAGACATTTATAGAAGTATACGATTACCTGGTGGACATTTGGTTCTTCATGTGAAAACATGAAGCCATAATCTTTATGTATGTCCTATAAAGGACAGTATGCGAATAATTAGTGTCAAATAACTATTTAGAAATAATGTGTAAACAGATAATAGAAGATTACCTCATCTAGTTTGTGAATGAACTCACCACGAGATACTTCAACAACCTCATCATCGGAATTGTCTCCCATTATGAATACAACCAGCAATTGAACTAAAACAACTGTTAAGGTGAGCAATATCAATGTTCTTAAATATCAATATATATTCATCATATAAAAAAATAAATGAAATGAATAACTAAGGTTAAAGATGCAGTTTTTGGAACCGACATATTACAATAATAAAAACACTTTTTATACTAAATAAGATTCAAACAATACAATCCGAATATCATAAAATAATATATCATTAATTCAAAAAAATAATATTAAATATATTGAAGAAACTATAGATTATATCCATATAGGCCTAAAAAAATAATCTAACACTGAATTAACACAGTAAATTCTGAAAACACTCATCAAACATCTAACATCTAACATTTAAAATAAAAACAAAATTATTTCCCAGAGGATAGTAAGAATGAGATTAAAATTGCAGTTTAAAGGTATAACCCCCAATTTCCACTAACGGTTAACCACATTTAAACATGTACTTTATGCAAGTTATACCATACAAACTTGAAAATACTTTCGTTAATAACCATAAATGGAAACAAACAACAAAATCTGCAAATGAAACAATAATTTCAGATTAATCATGATAATTGATATTAGATATGTTCAACGAACTAGAACTTTGCATCCATACAGACATAAAAAAAACTAATCTGAAACTGATTAAGTAAATTATAATGTTAAAAACTAAATATATACCAGTTTTTATGAAAAAAGTAACTAAAAAGACATTTATAACAAATAATTTTCAGATCAAATAACATGCATATCTGTTGATGTAAAACAAATTCAAAAAATGTTGATTAGCATTCTGATTGAAGAATTTATTACAAACTACCCGATGAATCGTAACAAAATAAACGTATAAACAGAAAGTAAGTGTGGTAAAGTTACCGATTAGGATATGATGCAACAAAGGTATGATCTCCCGGAACTTGATATTTGGTAGACCACAATGGGTTTCCTCAAGAACTAAACAAATATTTTTATGCTAAATAGAAAAATAAAGAAGTGAAATAGATGTTTGAGATGATGGGTGAGGGGTAATGATGCATTTAGGTTTCCAATGTCTGATTTTTTGTTTGCCATTAATTTTATAATATTTCAATTTGGAAGAAATTATCATTACCATATTTCATTTTGCCGAAAATTGTGTTTAATAAAATTTGATTTATCTATAATTGCATTAGAAGGAAATTATCATTACCATATTTTTTAAGGAAAATACCAACACTTTGTAAACGTTAAATATAGTCAAAATTATAACATCTTTTTGTTTATAAGGTTGTTAAACTTTTGAAATTTAAATTAAAATAACATATGTTTCCTACCTACCTAACATAAGTTTTAAAATTACGGTACGTTATAATTATTATTAATAAAATCACGGTTAAATGTTACATCTTACATTTAATATATTACATTTATAAATAAAATTTAGTGCGTGTTATTTGGTACCAATCATGTATTCTAGCAATAAGGGTTTGTGACCACGAATGAGATATAAATATTGAGAACAACAAATATAAAAAACAATTCCGATATAATAAATTCATCACATTGTATTAAGATAATGAAAGAAAACAAAACACCGAACATTGTGCAAACTTAAACGAAATAAATAAGTACGATTATTATCCATAAATATAAATAACAGATATTTATTCCAAAAGAAGAGGACGACAAAATCAATGGAGGCCAACTCATATTATCAAATGAGATACGGATCCGGATGAATGCCTTCTTCAAGAAGTTCTTCCTGATACAAAAATGGGAAAGATTTTGACAATTACTATAAGTAGTGTTAAATATAAATATAAATATGAATTTAAATTCATTCTATTTGGTCTATGACAAAAAGATATTACCAATCTATTACTAACGCGGCTCGAATGCTTCATTAGAAATTCAAAACTTCTTAGTGCTTCATACCAATCTTTACATACAGTTCTGAACCGACCAACTGATTTGAGAGGGAGCCTAAAAAATATTTCCATGAGCACCAAATCGAACGGGATATTCTCCATGATACGAACAAACCTAGCAAAAATACCCACATATAATAATCAAATTAAATTAGTTATTTCTCATTAATCAAAAGACAGTGGGTATTAAAAAAGCTATTTTGATAATACCTTCTTGAAGAAACACAAAAAGAGTAAATAATTTGATATGTATTGTAGGGAAATGTTGTTGTTACTTATAGGAAAAAAAAATTAAAAATGGAATGATATATATAATTGAGTAGAAGATATTAACAAATATGTATGACATATACTTGGGATTGATATATGAAAGGCATATGTGATAACAAATGGAAATGATAATTGCTTTTAGAAGCCATATCCGAATTTTTTCTTTCCATTAAGATTACCATATTTTTTTTAAATATAGATACCATTACGAAATTAAATTTATATAGCCGATCATAATATTTGTTTATAGATTTTATCTAGTATGATATACAAAATAAAAATTTTTGAAATATCATAATTATTGTTAATGAATGTGTGACCATATAATATTAATAAATATAACAAATAATATTTTTGAATGATCAATTTTTTTTTTGGATGGATCGAGCAAAAACCTTAAATTGAAAAAAGCTACAAAAAATTATATATTATATAATGTTTAGTAATTAAATGTAATATAAAAGGTTATTGCTGGAAATCCGAGCAACAAAACTACGGATTCGGTAACCTTTTTATATATTATTGTTGGAACATTTTGTGGCGTAATATAACGTATCACTTGAAATTCGTAATTTAATTAAATGTTTATTAAATTTAATTTAAAAAAAACAGCAACACAAATATAACAAATATAGCAAGCTATATCATTATGAATTAACTGTAACCCATTATTAATTTTAAACTTCTAATTAACTCGAGAATTTACTCGGTAATCATTATCGACTTAATTAAAGAATGGATGTTCTCTAAGTTTAATACGTTAGTTATTGATTGATATAAACATAGGTTAGAATATTACAATATGATACTAAGTTTGACAACCTATCAATTAAAAAACAGTTATCACTCATACCATCATGAATGAAATATACAAATTAGTAACGTTAAAAGATTTACAAAACATGATCAAGAAAGTTGGTTAACGAAAATACTAAAACATGTACATAACATGCAAAACTTAGTAAGCTAACATATCGTTACTGAAACTAAAGTAGCGGACCAACAAAAACAGTAATTGGTACTAAAATAACAACAACCCAAAAGATAATTCCACTGTTTCTAACCACCAAACGTAAAGATCATTATACTGTTTTTAACCACCAACACATCCCATCTACCTTGACCGCCTCAATGGTAAATCAACATACCTTTACTTTTGACATAAACCATATGAAACTCCGAATCCCTTGCCAACTGTTTGTCTCGAACAAAATGATTCATACCAGTCACGTTGTAGCGCGGAAATCCTTGAGAGTGCTCGACACCAATGGAGACGTCCCAAGTCAAACCAGCGGAGTCCTTGATAATCAAATCCATCTTACGATCCAAACCGTGCAATTGTGCCCACTTCTTTTTCAGGCGCTACGAATACAAATAAAACAATTTAATAAATAGAGTGCTTAAACAGGAGTCATCCAATTATAAGGAATACAAAACACAACATACATTAGTATTATGAAAAGGTAAAAATCACAAACTTACATAATGATTGCCGACGCGAAAT
This sequence comes from Helianthus tuberosus, assembly GCA_030545235.1. Taxonomy (NCBI): domain Eukaryota; kingdom Viridiplantae; phylum Streptophyta; class Magnoliopsida; order Asterales; family Asteraceae; genus Helianthus; species Helianthus tuberosus. Next base: position 13,885,043 of record CM060383.1, on the reverse strand, counting down.
ACAACCGGTACTTCGTCATCCGGATTTCCGTCAACACCAACTACAGGAATCGGATTAGGCAAGTCATCATCAGAAACTTCAATCACCTCATCTGTAGGTTCTTTTTTGGTAGCATGTAGTTTCGGTGGTAAAGTTAATAGGGCAGGTTTCCAACAGAATACACTCAACTCATAGGTCCTCAAATCAACCATTTCAAAAACCACCAAATGATGATCAGTAATAGACATCTCAGTTTTGATTCGACTCCAACCAGTTGTAATATAGAGATCATAGTCAAAAACTTCCATACGGACGAACCATTTACGATTACCGGAAGACCGTACCACAGCAGGATATATCGGAAAAGTATTTAACATCTTGTGATGAACAAACATCCTACTCACATACCACACGTGATATGCAAACATATATCAGTACAGTTTAAACATATATAAATTCAAATGTAAAACAGATATAAGTTAAAATGGATAAGTACCATGCAATTATCTCGGTCCTTTGATCCTCCAGGTAGGTAGTAGAAATACTCAGACGGCGCAAGAGATATGTCTTGATAAAAGTAGATAAGACGAAAAGAAGATAAAGCTTCTTCAAATTGGAAAACCAACCAGGCATTTGATGGTAACTTCAAAGAGGTGACCATATCAACCCACCCGTTTGCAATCTTAATAATTTTTACTTTAAAAATCCTCCCATCGACAGTGCGGATGACATCATTCTTATCCGGGTAGTTGAATGTTTTAATCCACTCGTGATATAATGCCGGAAGTTTCTATAAACAAACACAATAGGTAATGTCAATAGTAAGTATAAGATGAATAATGACAGAGAAATTATTAAAAAAAATATTATTGTGGTCCATAATTGTTAAAGGATTAATACTAACCAACGATTTTCTGTCATTGTTAAGGACACGAGCAGCGAATCCATAAACCATTTCAGCTTTCTACGTATGCCTTGAACATGACACGAAAAGATTTATATTTAAACCATCAAAACATAAGTGTACAAATTTAGAAGTTCAAACAGGATCTTCAAATAAGCAATAAAAAATTCCATTACTAAAATCAAAATTTTTTGTCATACACAATAAAATTAACAGTCAACCTAATCAAAACAAAATGCATTACTAAAATCACAAAATCTTATCATAATTTTAGGACTTACCCAACAACATCACCGAAGTATATAAGATCAATAAAAACAAAAGAGCCTTATCTACTCAGAAACAATCACAAACAATCTCGAGAATGGTTTCGGTATACGTTTTAATCAGAAAAAAAAAGCAAGAAAAACAAAAGATCCTTGTATAAGCATGAAGATATAGAAACAACAACGGAGACGGAATCGAACATTTAAAGTAAATTACATTGTTCAAAATACACAACAAACAGATATGCTATCAAAAAGATAGAGATTACCGAAGCCGATTTTGATGAAGCTTGGATCAAGTTGTTGAAGATCAAAAGGGTTTCTTGGTTTACGTGTATAAGAAAAAGACACAACTGAGATTTTGTGTATATTATTAACAAAATAACAATTATATACGGTCCATTTTTTTTAATGGGCGGGTCGGGTTCTTCAATTTCGGATGCCGGGAACACGACTTAAAAAAGGAGGAATTTATTTTTTTTAGATTACAATATTTTTTTTAAATATAGATAGAATTACAATATTAAATTTATTATATAGTCGATCATAATATTTGTTAATAGATTTTATTTTGTATGATATACTAAAAAAATTTTTGGAAAGATCATAATTATTGATAATGGTGGTGTTACCAAATAATATTAATAAATATAACAAATAATATTTTTGAATTATCAGTTGTGTTTTTTTTTAATGTATCTTAATCGATGATGATATTTGGTAATAAAGAATGCAAGTTACCAACGCAAATCAATACATAATTAAAAAAAAAATTACCATTATGAAATGAGTAAATATTTAAATATTTTATTTTAAAATTATTTGGAAATTGGAAATGCGACAATTTAATAAACTATTAATATCCATAGTAAATCTAAATAATAAATGTAACATCAACTTATCAACTTATTAATACTAAATAGGTGAGACAACGGTCTCTTCAAACGATGCTACATTGTATAGTCCTTTAAATGTCTCAGCGTCTCGTAAGTATTGAGAATCCTTCATTCCAATTTGTATCTCCATAATACCACACCGATCGATCTGAACAGACCAAGTGTCACCTTTGTTCTCAGCTAATTTGTTACGCCATGAATCAAATGAGTAAAATAACTTTACCTTTGTAAAAGACGACACTTCTGACCATAGTTCATCTTCAAATTTATATAGCTTCACGATTGTTTCAGGGGTCTCTACAACAATAAACATATGAAGTGTGTTGCGGATTTTGAGAAAACTGGTTTGGCGACCAATAACATCAGTAGATTGGGGTATGGAAACCTTCGAGAAAGTTTCAGATTCCACATCAAAAGCAATCGTATAACTTTTAGCAGGCGTCCAATAGTGTGGAGATGGAAAATATAAAACATTATTGCATAAACTTCCGGAAGACAACCAATATAAACTTGAACCTAAATCCTGCCCTTTCATGAAAGTTAAAGTTTTCCATTCACATGTGTTCCGAGAATACACATGCGGTACAATATCATCCATACGACGTTGGAGAAGTAATATTTTAACATCGTTAGATGAATCAATATAAATCCCAACTGCATCTGTCTTAAAATCAAAAAAATGTTTCGGTTTCTTATCACACAAATTCTTAAATTGGTTAGTTGTTGGATTCCAAAGAATTAATTCGTTCGGTAACCAATGGATGGAGATCAACAAAAGACCATATTCAGAAGCAAGAATTGTTAGATTTGAAAGACAGGTGTCAACGGGGAATGAAATAATCTTCCTTGAAGAAATGTCTACCTTTCCACTAATCAAGTTATGAAGATCAATTGATGACTTGGTCAGCGTGATGAGCTTACGATCTTCATATTTAGCCGTACGGCGATAGTGAATAATCGCAAACAAATGTGACGACAATTCGTATCGCCATTGTTTGGAAACACATCTTAATCTACCAACACACTTTGTTGGTAGCCTTGTTAGGATTTCGTTAGCAAACATTTCAAATTCAAGATGTTGCATCCTACAAAATATTTGAAAAGAAACAACTGATAAGAATTATGTACTCGAATTTGTGAAGTATGCAACCGAGTTATATTACTAAGAGAATAATATATAATGACGAATTATAATAACATCCATAATACTCATACCTTTCTGTGTGTATCGATTAAAGAATGTAAGAAGGTTGGATGTGTATGAAATAAAAGGTAGGAGAATGGTATTTATAATATATGTGGCCATCTAAGTTTGGCAATGATGTACCTAATTACAATTCCAATTTCGACATTAAAATACATAAATTTCCATATTGTATGTGATTGACCAATTTCCATATTTACAAATATACTATATAATATAAAGTAAGAAAGTTTGGTACATGATGTAAGTAATTATAATTTTAAATTTAACATTTATTAAAATTAAAATAAATAAATATGTTAAGTCCAGCTGTATATGTATAATCGATATTTTGTTAAATATATTTTTCTGAATTACTGATATCAATCTATATAAATCGATTATTTGATAAAATAAATTATAAAATTAACTAATTGTATCAATATATTATTCTCCTGAATTAATGATACCAAAATAAATAAATAAATAAGACCTTGATTCAAATAAAAAAAAAATCAATTTCACATATAAATATAACGTATAACCGTTTATACAATTCATTTTTAACTAATAGTAAGGTTTTGTGCAATTTCCATATAAAATGTATATTTTAAGATTCATAATTTAGAGTATTGTCGATATCAGTTAAAGAATATAGAATACCATTAAGCGTATGATTTGTTTTTTATTTAGGAACTAGGTTATCACCCGGGAAATGCTTCCCGGGCTGGAGAAAGTTATACATGTCACCTATTATTTATAAGCAATACATACTTAAATAACATGAAAAAAAATAAGTGACATGTTATTTGAAATCAAAAAGCAACAGTTTACATTATAAGCTACCAAAGACTTCTTTATATACGACATTAGACGTCTTATTTGTTGGTCTTCCATCGGCATCGAATATCAATATTTTAACTCCTTCTCTCGTCTTGACCCTTGATAATGCAACGTACAACTGACCATGAGTGAACACAGGATCTTTCAAATACAGACCAACTTTTGATAATGATTGTCCTTGACTCTTGTTAATTGTCATGGCAAAACAAACTGATAAAGGAAATTGTCTTCGTTGGAATTCGAATGGTATTTTTTTGTCGGACGGAATCATATTACATGTTTATAAGCCCTTTCATAATGGTTTATATTCCTTTCGATATTATACTGTTTGAAATTCTAATTAGGCTTAATGGTAGAGACATTGAGCAGTACAAATGTGTATGCAAACAATGGAATGAAGGGCTATCATCATGGCCGTTTGAATGGTTACACGTCAACTATGGTAAACAATATGCGGTAATATATTATACTTATCTTGTACTTACATTCAAAATTTAAATTACTTTATACAACAATGTCTGTTTTTTATTCAAAATTATTTCCGATTTATGGACGCAGGAAAGTTTCTGGGAGGATTGCCCAACGCTATATAGAATCATTTATGACGAGTACTTTCCTCCTCAATCGAAACGCAGAAAGTTAATGGAAAAATATTATGACGCAATGGAAGAAGATAACACGATTGGTGAAAAAAATCATTAGTCTTTTGGAACATTTACCTTATGGCTTGTTTGATCGTTATAATAACTGTTTCCTACCTTATGAATAATATTTCAAGTTTTAATTTTGGTTGGATTAAAAATAATTGTGATATGCAAACGAATGGTTTTTGCTTATTATAATTATAATCTGTTATATAATGTGTAATATCCATTATTTATAATTGCAATGGAAGGTAAAATCTATAATTAATGAGGATAATTTATTTTAAGAATCTATTATATAAGATATAATCCATTAAATAAGAAAATGAAAGAAAATATTGTGTCCAAAATTAGATAAATGGACCATACATCTATTTCAATTTAAATTTGATTGATTAACGATATAGGAAATACATAAAAAAAACAAATAAACCAAAAATAAAATACTCTAAAAAACATTTTTTATTCAATATTTTAATGTACCCTATTAATTGGCGATATCAAAATATAGTTAGTCACCAGCATACAATGTCAACCGATAACCTTCTAAACCATTTGACGGATTTATATAAAAAAATTATATTTTTTCAAACTTTGTTATATTACCATACTAATATAATATTAATTGATATTTTTTATCAAACTTAATTACCATAAAATGAAAATGTAACAACTGTAATCAAATTATAGAATATTGATAAGGTAACTTGTCCATAATTGATGAATTCCCAAAAATAGTTAAAAAAAACGGTTGACTAATTTCAGTTAATATATCACAATTACATAGACAACTAGGGATGAGCTCGGTCCGGTTCGGTACCGAAAATCCTCAAAAGTGGGTACCGGTACCGGTACCGAATATACCCGGTTCGGTACGGTTCGGTACCGGTACTGGTTCGGTACCGGTATTTGAGGGTAAAAACAAGCAAAATACCGGTACCGAACCGGTACCGTACCGGACCGGTACCGAAAATGTCAAAAGTGGGTACCGAATCGGTACCGAAAAGGTACCCGGTTCGGTAAATTCGGTACCGGTACCGGTTCGGTACTGGTACCGGGTCCATTTTGCTCATCCCTGTAGACAACCAAGTCATTGTAAACGTTAAATATCATCAGAATTATAAAATGTTTCTGTTAATAAGGTTGTTAAGTTTTCCAAATAAAGATTATGGTACGTTTTGTAATCATATCTATTATGTATATTAAAACAATACATTTTGGTGCCACTTGGCATCCTCTTACACCCTTAATTGCCACCTGTCCTCTCTACATCTTCTAACTTTACAAAATCTCGCTCAAACTAAAACCCTAAACTAAAACACGCTTAGACGACTCTGTTCCTTCTCCTACAATCTTCTTTCCTTCTTTCATTGTTTCTCTATTGTCTGCAACTCTTCACCTCTTAATCGATTCACCAGAATATTCCACATAGTCGTCTGAAACTCTTCACCTCTATTGTCCTCTCAACACCTATCTTCTCTGTCAAGCTATTTCCTCAATTTTCCATTTGAGCGGCAAATTGAATAGAGTCTTCCTACGTTTCATAATCTTACACCAGAAGCCAAATCCCACACAATCATTCTCTCCATCTTCTCTCAAATCACCTTCGAGTTTCCATCTGTAAGTTCAAAAACCCTAATTTCCATCTTCTTGACATGAGAATCTATGCTTCTCTTCATTGTAAATCACAAACCCTAAATCTTAAAGACAAAAAACCTTCTCATCCAGGTATGAATATCTCTGGATTCCTCTTTGCGGTTGCGGTTGTATAACTTCTTCTTTGATCGGTGAGTTCAAACCCTAGATTATTGGTCTTTGTTGTGTCTTGATCTAGGGCTCGAATTGATTTTTTTTGTTTGAGTCGAACCATTTGTAACCATTCCTTCCTATAGGTGTCCTCTTCTTCGTCTCCGGTCACATCGTCACTCTCGTTCAGGTTCCATCATTTCTTTTCAATTTCTTCACAACAATTCACTCTTTTAAATCTCTCTACGTTCTACAGGCACTTATATTCGTAACTGTACGCCCATTTTCAAAGAGTTTGTTTAGAAGGATTAACAGACAGGTCGCCGAGCTCTTGTGGCTGGAGCTTTTGTGGATCGTTGATTGGTGGTCTGGAGTTAAGGTCAGCTTCATTTTAATCGTTTTGTTGAAATTATTATTTAATTTGATTGCTGATTAATTTATGCATGTGATCATGTATATGAAGTAAATTAGGGCACTGTTATAATTAAAGTTTTTTTTTAATTTGATTATTGATTAGTTTATGTATGTGTTTATGTATATGAAGTAAATTAGCATTCTGTTATTGTTATTGATTACGAGTTTAGGAGAGATTGACTTTATTGAATTTTTTTCTATAGTTTTTATTCAATTGTTTAGTAGTTTATGCATGTGTTCATTTATATTATGTATATTATGCTCTGTTATGTTTACTGATTTCAGTGGTTATGAGGTTGATTTTATTGATTTTTTTATAATACTGATTGTTAATTTGTTTATGCATATCTTCATGTATTTGAAGTAAATTAGGGCTCTGTTATGTTTACTGATTTAAGTGATTATGAGTTTCTATTGTATTTGTGATTCAAAAAAATGATGCTTTTGGGAAGTTTGGGGCAAAATCAACTACTTGATTCAATGGTGGATTCAGTGATTGATATATTTTTTATGTGACACTATCCCCACACCCATGGCTTTTTCATATTGCCTTTATGTCATACGAGCCATATGTCATGCGAAAAATGGTCATACAGGTCGTATTACGTGTTTTAATGACACATCATACGGGTCGTGTGATGTGTTAAACTGACACATAAATGACTGATGTGACAGCGAACGCCACTAAAGAGTCATATGGCCTGTATGACTATTTTTACCATGTCATACTGCCCGGCGCCTATGATGACATCAGGTGGTGTACCTATGGTAGCATCCTTTTGATTGCGCAAGATTGATCAGTTTGAAATTAGCAATCCTAAAATGATTGAAAGCAACTTTTTTCACACTAAAATAAATAATAAGCATGAACACTTTCTTTTAGATGGGTTAATGTTTTATTGTGAATTAAGTGTATGATTTGTTGTTTTTTTGTGATAATGTAATTGTGCTTATTAAGGTTTGTTTTGAATGATTTAGGATAAAGTGGTGAAGAGTGGGTCGATATGGAAGTTATTGAGGAGTTTCTCGGGTGTAATCGGTTCTGTTCGATATATTTGAAGCTTTTGATGAGGTAAGTAATCTTTTAAAAAAGTACTAAATTTCTTTAAACTTCAAAGCTTACTATTTACATTATTGCAGCTATTGTTGATGAAAAGAGGTGGAAAGGTTACTTACACTGGACCTCTAGAACACCATTCTCACCTACTACTAGAGTATTTTGAAGTGAGTCAATACTACATTCTTATTTCATGCTTACAGTTAACACAACATATAAAAGCTAGCATGAACAGTTCACTTCTCAGTCCATTCCAGGGGTTAACAAAATAAAAGACGGTCAAAATCCGACCATATGGATGCTCGATGTTACTTCTTCAACAGTCGAAGCTCAAGTTGGTGTTGATTTTGCAGAGATCTATGCCAATTCAGATCTGTATAAGTATGAATCCTCCTAATGTTTCCCCTTATAATTCATTTTCTTTATAAAATAGATTCTATCAAGACCCTCGATTATGTATTCTTAATGACAGGAGGAACCAACAACTAATTACCGAGCTAAGTAAACCATCACTAAGCTCCCAGGATCTTTACTTCTCAACAAAGTATTCTCAGATGGTGTTTGGGATTCCTTTTAAAAGTTTGTAAAAAAATGTTAGATATGAAATCCATTTTCTTACTATCTGTTGTAACTTCATTTGGTACATTACGTACCCACGGGTAGAGGGATGGATTTCATTTTACTTCAACGTTTATTTCTTTCAAAATATTATCTCAACAATTTTAAGTTATATATTTGTGTGTTAGTCCACCCGCGAAAGTTATATATTTGGATTAACGGTAGTGGTGGTGGATTGATTTATTTGTCATGCCACTAGCCAGATTCAAACAGTCTGTCCGAGAGGTACAATTTCTACAGCTAATCATACAAACTAGGTGTGGAGATTAGGCAATTTCTGTTTCAAGCCATTGCCTGCTTATCTAAATTCTAATCTTTGTTTATTTTTTATTTAAATATCAGGTAGAAGATGCCTGATAATAGGAGCAGCCTAGACAGATGCAAATGAAGGTTAGTTAGGGCTTTAATTTTGTATTTTGTTAATTAAACATGGTCATAATGCTGTCAGATTGAATCTAATTAGTTACCAACTGGTCCAAAACTGAATTGACCAAAATTTAGCGAGTAAGTTGTGCTTGAATGAACTGATTGAAATGTACAAGAATTTATTTTTAAAGGTAGGTGGTTCAGAGATGGAAGTGTTTCTGGTGGGAGTGTGTTTTCAAAGTGAGATTAGGTAGTTCGCTGATTGATATAGCAGACTTGATAGGGGTGTCGGAAGCTGGTTGAAAGTACACATGCAATGTTTTCTGGCAAATCTTTAGAAGCCCGCTGATGGATACTGTGGAATTCTAAAGTCCGCCGGATGAGACGGTGGGCTTGCTGGAAGTCCACAGATGTTGATGGTGGGCTTCAATTTTGGACTGTTTCGCTGTGGTAGATCACAGAGAAGTGATGTTGATGGAAGACTCAAGTCCGTTGCCAGTCTTGAAGTACGCGCGCTATTGAAACATATCTTGAAATATAACGTGGTGTTCTTCATATCAATAACGGATGTCAAGGTAATGTACTTTTCTAGCTTTGTATTTTGAATACGAATATGTTGTTTATAAGAATGGTTAAATTAGACATGAGTTTGTTATATGTTGCAGTTGCTTTCTTAATATTCTGTATAGTTAGGAGTAAGTTGGAGTAAATGATTTTCATGACAAGTAAAGCTAAAGACGCATATTAGAAAGTTTGAGTTACTTACCACCCTCTTGGAAATGGTTGATTTAGAAAATCAGTATGAATTCAATTGATTTTGTAATCTTATGGCCTTAAAGTGTTGATTTTCTAATTGATATTGGTTGTCTATTTTTTTTCTTTGTAAAATTATTATGGCGTGTCTATTTTGTTAATTGGGTTATGTGTTTCTTCCATAACTAAATGTTTGTGGAAACTTTCTTCTGTAATGGTGTGCTTGATGTACTCTACTGTGTCTTAAAAATTCACTCTTCTAAATAAGAGATGAATAGCTGGGAAATGGTATAATGAGGCCATATTGGGGGTGTTTGGCATTCCTTTTGACTTCTAACTTCTCAAAAGTCCTTCTCAAAAGGAATAAGTAAGAAATTCTTACTTCTTAATTTCTCCTTTTTGAAGGCATAAAAGTCCTTTTCAAGGGGTTTTTAGGATTCCTTTTGACTTCAAAAGTCTTTCTCAGATGGTGTTTGGGATTCCTTTTAACTTCTAAGAAGTTAATAAGTCAAAATTAGCTCCAAAAGCCCTTTTCAAAAGGAATCCCAAACACCCACATTATCTAGGAACTTTGTATGAGATTAATCGATCCATACTACAAGTATGATGTTGGTTAAAACCATTTTATCTATTAAGTTATTTGTATCAGAAAGTGTCATTAGTTGTTGGTTATGTAGGATTCAAATAGATGTTGAGTACAAACCCAATTAGTTAACATGTCAAAATGGTCCAAATATGAGTTCTCTAACTGTGGTTTATATATTTAGCAATTTGCATGATAATTCATATCCACTCAAAGTTACAACATAGGTCAAAGCAACTTGAATATCTTTATGGTCAAAGCAAGTCAACAAGACATCAACTCTACACTGCTTTTATAGTCAATATTGTTTTCGCCTATTATGTCTTCATCTTAACCTGAATACTATTGAAAAGGAGACTGTATCTGGCACGCCATATGTACTGTTTTTTTATGATTCTTTTTCTTCTATAGATGAGAGAAGAGATGCTGTCTCATCAATCGAAGTTAGAAGGAAGTCTATTATAGCATTGGCTATTCCTTTGGAAGGCCAGTAGAAGTTGACCCAATATGTGAACTTCTATATATATATATATATATATATATATATATATATATATATATATATATTATAAATAAACCATTTTTAAAATAATTTCTTATACATATATAAATGGGGTTACCAGGTTTTTTTTTTTGGAAAGCTGCGTTTCTAGCTTGCTTTAGCGTGCTTAATTTGGAGCTTTTTCTTTATGCTAGCAACCCCCAATGAGTTGTTTTTATCGTAGGCTAGAGTCACCTCTAATAATATTAAGGGTGAATTGCATATACCCCCTCAAAAATTCATTAATTGCGAATTTACCCGGTCCAAAACCAAAATTACATATATCCCCTCTCTTTTTTAAATTAATTGTAAATTTCCTCATTTTAATTTATCTTATTAAAAATAAATTGCAGAATGGCAGTTTTACCCATAATATAACTAAAACTTTAAAATCTATCAAGTTTTTATATTTACCGCATTTTAAACTGGTTTTTATAATCTTTTTCACAAGTTCTTTGGTTTTAGCTTTAGGTCTTTCGTTCTTCTTTTTTGTTATGTTTTGCTAATGGTTGTTTTTATATATAAAAACTCTGCAAGTTTATAATTGACCCGTTTACTTTCCTATTATTATATTATAATTCATAACTCATTTATTTTAATTTCGATATTTAAGTATATGACATAGTAAAAGAAACCCACAACTGTGCAAATGGCTTCGAACTTTGTAAATTAATAAGCTTTTTGTTGTTAATAGGTTTACTACCACATACTATATGGTGAAAATGAGCAAGTTGCAGTAGTTTCTCATCATGATAAATCTGAGGGTCACCCAAAGGATAAACAAGAAGATGGTAAAATGAAGATGAAAGGCAACCAGAAAATAAACAAAAACCTGTAGAACCAAACGAGTCCAACTGTTAAAGAGATTTTAACAAATTGTGATCATTGCATATTCATGTATTTCAATTTGTCGTCGTAATCTAATCTATTCGGTTTTCTTTTACCGTGTATAAAATCATAATATTTAATGTCAGCGGTATTGAATAAATTTTCTTTTACCAACCCGCGAAATTCGCGGGTTCTTAAACTAGTTAGGTAATAATTAACAACAATCAAAACACGATTAAATCTTACATCTTACATTTGATAATGTTACATTTTTAAATACTATTTTTTTACGTGTAAATTGATAACAATATTGTATTATAGCAATAAGGATTTATGATATAACAATTCTGATATAAGAAATTCATGGCATTGTATTAAGACAATGAAAACATAGAACACCGAACATTTTGAAAACTTAAACAAAAGCAATAATTACGATTATTATCAATTAATATAAAAAACGGATATTAATTATTAAGACAATGAAAACATAGAACACCGAATATAATAAAATGTTTAAAAAAAACACTAATTCAAAATCCATAAGACAACTAAAACATATGTTGAAACAAAATACCACAATCAAGCCAAACAGTGAAATTGTTTATTAACTTCAAAATCCAAGGATTATACTAAAAATCAAAACCACCAATTCAAAATCATAATAAACCCAAAACCATGTGTTCAAACAAAAAACCATAATAAAAAAGAAACAGTGAAATTGTTTTTAAAATGCAGGAAATTATTTCTCAGTCTTCGGAATGAATGTCTTAGAAAGACCAACAACTTCATCTTCGACGATTTCATCACTCATGCGGCGCTTTGTAGAAGAACAACGTAATGCATCATCTACTTCATAAACTTCACCTAGATTACGTTTTACTTCACAAGAAGACGCCTTCTTACTGCTTCCAGCTCCATTGGAGATAGGCGTAACATTGTCACCGGTGATTGACACATCATCCTAATATAAAAAAACAATAAGTCTAAGTATAAAAAAAATTAAGTCAAATAATATATTATTATATTACCTTAGTAACCTCACAAGCATTAGACAGACTGGCGGACAAAGGAACACCATAAGATTCCGACTGCTCATGCTGCAATTTCAAAATAAACAATAAAATAAAATACAAGTGGTTATATTTATATAGAACGATAGCGACAGTAATATGAAACAATAAGAATTACATAATTACAAAGTAGACCTGGTTAATGTTGAATTTGGAGTAGAGAGCAACAATAATTTCATCATCATTTGTTGCCATTGCAATACTGTAACGACTCTCATCAAAAGTCATAATTATTAAAATAATTTGACCAATAGGAAAACCTAATTGAGACACCCAAGTGATTCTGAATAAACCCTAAAATTTTCATAATTTTCAGAATCAGGATTAGGGCCCCTAAAACTCAGGGGGGGTTAAACCCTATTGACGATTACCCACTTAAAACGTAGGCAGAAAGGAATTTTCAGAAATCGTCGACTCAGCTGAGCTAGTCCCACACGTGGCAACCCTATACATAAAAATATTTCTTACGCGGGCCGCCTCAAGTTAGCTTAATTCTCACGCGGGCCGCCTAAGGGACAAAGTTCACCTACAAATACAGGAGTTTGGGACTTGATTCTGGGAGTTGAAACGACGAAGAAATTCCAATTCTACACGGAGTTATGCTCTGTATACTCCAATTAACACACACGATTCACTAATCGACGCCGCAATCAGGGTATTAGCACAATCGCTGCTACGATTCATTTTCCGACGATCAATATATCCAATGAATGTTTAAGTGCCGCCCACATTAGGGTTATACTTTATCGTTCGTCATTAATTTGACGGATCATCGTTAATTCGATGGATGAAGTATTGTACTTTATCGTTCGTCATTAATTTGACGGATCATCGTTAAATCGATGGATGAAGTATTGCACTTTGTCGTTCGTTGTGAGAATTTGATCTCGTGAGTTATCGTAATTGCTGGATTGATTACTAACCCAGTTTTGTGTGCCTGTTATTAAATTTAGGAAAAGGCTAAATCAGTAGGCCAAACTCTGCCCGTATAAATCTGCAATGTGAGTCATTCTCTTTTCTCACAGTTTGTGAGTCATTCTCCTTTTCTCACAGTTTGTGAGTCATTCTCTTTTTCTCACAGTTTGTGAGTCATTCTCTTTTTATCAACTATTTTTACAATACCTCAAATTATTTTCAAGGTTATAATTACAGGGACTAAGTCGTGGATATCTTGAATTACTGGTTAGTGGGGGTATTGTGCACATTACTAATTGTCTCCCAGTTAGGTTCATTGACCTACTCGGGATAATCACTGTTAGGTTCATTGACCTACAGGGATAATCATCACTATTTAGGTTCATTGATCTAAATAGTGGTATGACCATCGTCACCATTGTGACTTGTCACCATTGTGACAGAATGCCAGATAAAAATAAGATAGAAGCCATTGTAATCGCTCTTATGCTGTAATTAATAACTATGCATCATTATGCAAAATAGAATGATTCACTCAGTATTTCCCGCTGACAAAACCTTTTTCAAACATGTTTCAGGTGATCTGTTATGATCTAGGAAAAGTGCCATATAGCACTACAAGCTCAAGGAAGTGGCTCAGTATAAAATAAAGAAACATGTTTTGTAAAAATAAAAGATTTCTTCATGAAATCAAACTATTGTAAATTACCGGGTTTTATCCCGAATTGTGAAATAAAATAATCGGGAAATATTTACATTTTAAAAGATCCTGATGATAAACTTCCGCTGTTAAACTCAATTAAATAAATACCACGGGATTTCTGTCCCACGGCTCCTGAAACGGGTCAAACCGGGTCGGGGGCCGTGACAGAAAAAGGTGGTATCAGAGCCACTTATCGAGCCACTGATTTAAGCCAATTAAGTATTTAGAAAATACTTAATTTTTATTAATTGCTATTTTGTGATTATATGTTTTAATTATTTGACTAATTATGAATAGTATGGGCAGATTTTTATATGTTAGCTACTGTAGTAGTAAATATAAATCTTTAAATAATTTGACTCAAAGTTTTAGCACTTTTATTATCTACGGTCTATAAACCTTATTCAGTAAATAAATTTACAAATAAAACCTAGTATGTTTTCATATTCGGTTGTTTCATAGTTACCCAATATGAAATAATATTTAAAAGTTTTTCTATAAAGTTTTGCTATGATTTTTAACTTAGTAATTATGTGTATCTTGCATAAACAGCATGAGTGATCTGTCGGAAGCCCTTCAGAATTTAAATCTCTATCCAGTAAGAATAGAAGTTTCCAGAGATTTCAATAGGTATATTCCGGACATAGAAGAACCTATAGAATTCAACGCTTTACCTCTCGAGAAACCCAAGCCTAAGAAAATGGAAATTGGAGAAAGCTCTAGACAAATTAAGGGGTTACCATCTCAAGAAGAACTAGATTTTTATAATGGCAACCGATGATACTATTGAGCCTATTAATGAAAATGATTTTATTCATTCTCTTGAAACACAACTACCAATGAGAGTAGAACCAGCTATTCCAAACCCTTCAATCCACTGGCAAATAGACGAATGGTTGAATAATGAAATACTGTTACAAAACCATCCCTATAGGCTTTTTCCTAAGTTCAATCCAGAACCTTTACCAAATTCACCAATGAGTAACGAGAATATAGCTGAACTCCGTCATTTTGACAAAATGGATGCTGGGAATAGGATCCAAGAGATTTTGGGACAGATCTCCTGGAAATACGATGAGAAGGAACGTCGTTACTAGAATATCATCTGACAAAGGATAAGGGATTTATGGAAATATGGTTGTGTAATAGTAATAGTAAAATCAGTATGTATAGAATAAATAATAAAACGGTTGTATATAGAAGCATGCTATAATCTATAAAACAAATGAAATTTTAGAAATTTACAATTTTGTTGTATATTCGTTTACGTGATTATGTGCAATTAATTGTGACATTGAATTATTTCTTTTATACTAATTATTTATCTATAAATTAGTTATCAGATGGAAAACGCTAATAATGAACCAGTTAATGAGGTTAATCAACCTGAGCAACAACCGGGGGATCAATTTATGACTAGACAGGATATAGAAAATATCGTTGCTCAAGGGATAGCCAACGCTATTCCAGAAATAGTTGCTCAAGGGATAGCCAATGCTATTCCAGCAATCGTTGCTGCTGTTAAAAATCCAATCGAACCGCAACAAATTGTTCCTAGTAAACGTATTTCTGAAAATAACTTCAGTAATAGCGTAAATGGAGGCAATGATCATGTTAATCATGATAATGAACCACGGCAAGCTCCGCTCCCTAAGAAAAGGAAAGCTGCAACGCCTGGTTGCACTTATAAAGAATTTCTTGCTTGTAAACCCACTGAGTTTGCAGGCAATGAAGGAGCGACTGCGGCACTGCGTTGGTTAGAGAAAACCGAGGCAGTAATTGCCATAAGTAAATGTGCTCAGGATGATCAGGTTATGTATGTATCAAACCTTTTCAAAGAAGTGGCGTTAGAATGGTGGAACACAGTGTTACAGGCAAAAGGAAGAAGGATGGCATATGCTATGAACTGGGAAGAATTTAAGAGTCTTGTAGAAAGAAAATTCTGTCCCGAATATGAAAAAGATCAAATGGCAAATAAGTTTCTAACCCATCGGATGGTGGATGTAGATTGTCGAGGGTATACTACGACATTCTTCGAATATGCTCGAGTGGTACCAACCCTGGCTTCGCCAGAGCCAGTACTTATCTCTCGTTATATTTGGGGATTGATTTCCGAAATCCGTAATATCGTCAAAGCTGCAAAACCTCATACAATTGATGATGCAGTAGAATTAGCCAATACTCTGACTGACGAACTAGTACGGACAAGAGAAGAAAATAGAAGGAAGGAAGTAGCCCAAAAGATTACCCAAGAATTCCGTTCAGGTAACTATAACAATTTCAAGAAAGGAGGGAATGGGCAATCTTCTACTAGTACATTTTGCAATTTCTGCAAAAGGAAGCATTTTGGAAGATGCAAAAGATATTGCAATTTTTGCAAAATTCCAGGGCATCAAGAAGAAGACCGCAGGAGAAAGAAATTTTCAGTCTGCTACAACTGTGGAGAAGCTGGACATCTTAGGCCAGATTGTCCAAAACTGAATAAACCATTTGACAATAAAGCCAAACCGGCAGAAGGAGCAAAGAGGAATGCGAGAGCCTTTCAGCTGACTACTCATGAAGTCGAGATGATTCCAGATGTGATAGCCGGTATGTTCTTAGCTTACAACGTTTACACGAAAGTATTATTTGACTCTGGTGCAAACCAAAGTTTTATAAATACTTTACTCTGTCAAACTCTTAACTTACCGATAACAAGCATTAGATAAATTTCTACAGTAGAAACGGCAGTTGGGAATTTAGTTAAAATAAATAAGGTTCTGAGAAACATAGAAATAGAACTTTTAAGTCATAAATTCTCTGCAACCCTATTATTTATGAAATTAGTTGAAATCAAGGTTGTGCTAAAAATGGATTGATTAGTAAAACCATTATGCTCGAACTATCTGTGATAAGAATTCTATAGAAATTTGAGCAATCACTGGAGAAGTAATAATGATTACAGGAAATAAGTCATAAAGTTCATATCAGTAATAAAAATTGCTAATTATGAACAAAAACAAGGAATAGTAGATATGATTTCAGTAATCATTAATACTAAAGATAAAGAAATTAAGGAAATTTCTGTAAATTCAGAATACCCAGCTGTATTCTCAGAAGATTTACATGGATTACCACCAGATAGGGAAATAGAATTTAGGATTCATCTAATTCCAGGAATTTTACCGATAAGCCAGGGAACCTTATCGGTTAGCACAATATTGTTTGTTAAGAAAAAGTATGGTTCGATGAGAAAGTGTATTGATTATAAGGTTACAATTAAGAATCAATACCTAGAATTAATGATCTATTCAAATCAAATTCCAGGGAAATAGATATTTTCCTAAGATCGACTTATGTTCCAGATATCATCAATTGAAAGTACAAGAGGAAGACAATACCTAAAACTGCTTACAAAACTAGGTATGGTCATTACGAAATTACAGTCATGCCCTTTGGGTTAACAAATGCACCTGCAGTATTAATGGACATGATAAATAGGATCGGTACACCATATTGGATAAATTGATAATAATCTTCATCGATGATATACTTATGTATTCCAAAAGTTAGGAAGAACATTATCAGCACTTGCAGGTACTCTTAACTTTGTTAAGAAAAGAAAAGCTTTACGCCAAATTTTCGAAGAATGAATTTTGGCTGCTAGAAGTGCAATTTTAGGACATATGGTGAATCCCGAAGGTATTCACGTAAATTCTGATAAGATATTACCAAATGAAAGGTTCCCTAATCCGCAAGGGAAATTAGAAGTCTAGTCGGATATTACAGACAATTTATTAAGGATTTTTTTTAGATAGTTATACCATTAACCTGTAAAATAGTTAAGTTTGAATGAGAATCTTAAAGCAGAAATTAACCAAACTGCTCAAATCTTAGCCTTATGAACTGAAGATTTTGAAGTATAAGGTAATGCTTCAAAGTTAGGATTTGAATGCATGTTAATGCAACACAAAAAGGTAATTGCGTATGCATCAAGATAATTGAAAAAGAACGAAGGAACTATACCACTCATGAGTTAGAATTAGGAACCATAATTTTTACCTTAAGATTTGAAGACATTATCTATGAAAGTAAGTTTACTGTCGATACGGATCATAAGAATTTAAGATATATAGTTGGGCAAAAAGAATTAAACATGAGGCAAAGGAGATGTATGAAAATTTTAAGTAACTACGACTGTGATATTTAGTATCACGAAGAAAAGGCTGAACACGACTAAGGATCGTCAGAAGAATTATACAGATAATAGATGAAAGCCGTTGGAGTTCGAGTTGGAGACAAAATGTAATTGGAAGTATCTCCTTGGAAAGGAGTTGGTAGATTTGGTAAGAAAGGAAAAGTTAAGTCCAAATTACGTAGGACCATTTCCAGTGAAACAACGTATAGGAACAGTTACTTATCGTTTACAACTACCAGGAAGAGTTAGCTGGAATTTCAAGAGATGTCTAACAGATGAATCTTTGGTAATACCTTTTCAAGATATAAAGGTACACAAATAGTGTTAGTTTAAGTAAAGTGGGATTCAAAGATAGGACCCTAATATACTTGGGGATTTGAAATCCAAAATGAAGAGAAAATATCCTCAATTATTCCGGTAAATCTCGAGGACGAGATTTTTATTAAGGTAGGGAGAATGTAACGACTCTCATCAAAAGTCATAATTATTAAAATAATTTGACCAATAGGAAAACCTAATTGAGACACCCAAGTGATTCTGAATAAACCCTAAAATTTTCATAATTTTCAGAATCAGGATTAGGGCCCCTAAAACTCAGGGGGGGGGGGTTAAACCCTATTGACGATTATCCACTTAAAACGTAGGCAGAAAGGAATTTTCAGAAATCGTCGACTCAGCTGAGCTAGTCCCACACGTGGTAACCCTATACATAAAAATATTTCTTACGCGGGCCGCCTCAAGTTAGCTTAATTCTCACGCGGGCCGCCTAAGGGACAAAATTCACCTATAAATACAGGAGTTTGGGACTTGATTCTGGGAGTTGAAACGACGAAGAAATTCCAATTCTACACGGAGTTATGCTCTGTATACTCCAATTAACACACACGATTCACTAATCGACGCCGCAATCAGGGTATTAGCACAATCGCTGCTACGATTCATTTTCCGACGATCAATATATCCAATGAATGTTTAAGTGCCGCCCACATTAGGGTTATACTTTATCGTTCGTCATTAATTTGACGGATCATCGTTAATTCGATGGATGAAGTATTGTACTTTATCGTTCGTCATTAATTTGACGGATCATCGTTAAATCGATGGATGAAGTATTGCACTTTTTCGTTCGTTGTGAGAATTTGATCTCGTGAGTTATCGTAATTGCTGGATTGATTACTAACCCAGTTTTGTGTGCCTGTTATTAAATTTAGGAAAAGGCTAAATCAGTAGGCCAAACTCTGCCCGTATAAATCTGCAATGTGAGTCATTCTCTTTTCTCACAGTTTGTGAGTCATTCTCCTTTTCTCACAGTTTGTGAGTCATTCTCTTTTTATCAACTATTTTTACAATACCTCAAATTATTTTCAAGGTTATAATTACAGGGACTAAGTCGTGGATATCTTGAATTACTGGTTAGTGGGGTATTGTGCACATTACTAATTGTCTCCCAGTTAGGTTCATTGACCTACTCGGGATAATCACTGTTAGGTTCATTGACCTACAGGGATAATCATCACTATTTAGGTTCATTGATCTAAATAGTGGTATGACCATCGTCACCATTGTGACTTGTCACCATTGTGACAGAATGCCAGATAAAAATAAGATAGAAGCCATTGTAATCGCTCTTATGCTGTAATTAATAACTATGCATCGTTATGCAAAATAGAATGATTCACTCAGTATTTCCCGCTGACAAAACCTTTTTCAAACATGTTTAAGGTGATCTGTTATGATCTAGGAAAAGTGCCATATAGCACTACAAGCTCAAGGAAGTGGCTCAGTATAAAATAAAAAAAATAAAAGATTTCTTCATGAAATCAAACTATTGTAAATTACCGGGTTTTATCCCGAATTGTGAAATAAAATAATCGGGAAATATTTACATTTTAAAAGATCCTGATGATAAACTTCCGCTGTTAAACTCAATTAAATAAATACCACGGGATTTCTGTCCCGCGGCTCCTGAAACGGGTCAAACCGGGTCGGGGGCCGTGACAAATACCGTAGTTCTCAACTTGATATTCAATGTTATAGTCGCTAACATTTATGACAAACGCATATTTCTTTCCAACCAATGTGTCAAATACCTCAGGATAGGGGTTGGGTATCTCACCGGAATTAACAACTTATAATTTTATACAACAAATTGTTACTTACTACGAGTACAAAAATGAATAACGGGGTTAACTAATTGGATTACCTGATCTTGGACAGCAAGTAAGTCTTTCGCCGATTTCTTAAAAATTTTGAAAGCTTCATAATCAAATAGCGTTAATGAAACAGTGCCAGATGAATCTTGGACCCTGATAGGTATCTTGAAACTATTATATTAAAATTAAAACCAAATTATAATGTTAATATTAGTTAAAAAAAAGTAATTTCGGTTTACAATTGTATAAAAGAGTTAAAAAGATTATCAAACCGCGGAATTGCATAAATGTCCACTCCTTGACATTCATTGTTCGTACAAACCAAACCCTTTGTTTCAGCAGCATCACATGAACCGTCATCACCCTCCTTGGTTACAAATCTATCCTCGACACGTGATTTGCAGTGGTTACAACCATTGTGATACCAAAGCTTATCAGTACATATGGCCGTGACTGTGCCAATAACCAACACCTTCTTTTTCTAATAAAAATAAACAACAATATTATTAATCTTAAAATGCAACCATCATACATACCACTATGTAATATAGGTATTACAAAATACAAAAAAAAAAAAAAACCAAAAATAACTATACCTCTAATATGGTTCCAAGTAAACCAATGAGCATGAAATCTCCTTTGTTGAGGAACTCATCTTCCACAGTTGAAATAATATAAGAACCAACATTCTCATTAGATGAGGACGAAACAGAAACTTTGGCAACATACCTAAACATAGTTGCAAGATATATGCATGGGTAATAATCACTAAAATTATAATTTCAATTAAAATAATATTGTTTTATTTTTTTTCGGTATAAATAAATATACCTCTCTCTGAAAGATGAAATTTCTTCAACATCAGCATTATCAATAAAAAGTCTACTTAGATCAAAACTGTTCGCCACTCCACGCTTGCCTGAAATGAAATAGAAGACACAATTAAATCAATATTTACAACATAAAACTTCTAAAATATAACTAAATATAATAATAAATTATAAGATACTAAACAAATAAAAAAAAATTGTGTTGAAGATTTGTAACGTACCCTTGTAAAGATTTACTGTACCAAAGTGGCAAATGATAACAACAAATTTCTCACTTTTTTGTCATTCATGTACGTAAACATGTCAACAGCAAAAGAGTCCCACAACGTAACAGGACATTTTTGACCTCTAAAAATAAGATAATATAATATAAAAACAGCAAATAAACATTAAGACGTAGATAAAATTGTAAATGTTGTGTACTAAATAAAAAACTAACTCAAGGTCTTCAATTTTCAGATTGAGTCTCTTTCCTTTGCTACCATCTTTCTTTGTTGTGTCTTCGATGTTGAAACACACTTCGACAAATCCAATAAAATCTAGACAAAAAAAATAAGTTGTTAAAAAAACTTAACATATAAATGAAACAAAACAATATGATGTAATACACATACCAATAGTAGTATTAACTTCTACTTTATTCTGAACAACATCTTTTAGATTGACGAAATTAAATTTGAATTTCGGACCACACCAGTCAAGTACTTTCTCAACAGAAGTGTAAAAATACAAAGATATTTTTTCATTCCTGTTGACCATTTTAGAAGATGACTTATTAGCAGCAAGAGAAGGTTTAGTAATCTGAAGACATTCATCAAGCTGCAGGAAGTCTTCAAATCTTTCTAACAACTTATGAAGGCAGCTAGCTTGTATCATATTGCCCTACAAACATGAAACGAAGAAATTAGATATATAGATTTCATATAAAATTACTTTATTTAGATTTATAAAAAAAACATAAACTTGAATATATACGGTACCATCTCGTCCATAAAGATCATATCAAGCCGATATGTTTCATTCTTATTATGATTCATCATCTTCCTTGATGTGCTAACGATCTTGACTCTAATGGAATAGTTATTTGAATAACTGTTTAAATCATTAAGCATAGTAACCTTTGCAACCTCCATTTTACAGCTGACATTTAAAAATTAAAGACTATGTCAGAATACAATTAGAATTAGAATCAATTTAAAGTAAAAAAAATATAAAAATGGAAAAAAATTTACCAATACACGTTGAGTTTTAAGATTGAATGAAATGAGAAAAGTGATTTGGAATTGTTGAACGACATCGGCTTATATAGGATGCCAATGAAGATAACAAATTTGGAAACGGTATTCATATTAAAGGAAAGTTTCTTATTCGAAATAATAATAAAAAAAATACTTTTATCAGCTGGATACACAAAATAACAGTTGTATATAGGGTGAATTTGTAGAGAATAATATATTTACAGAAATATAAAAAAATAAAAATACTTTATTAGCTGGATACACAAAATAACCGATATTTTATTGATATAAAATAACCGAAGCTAACATAAAATATAATTTTAATTTTATAACATATTTTCCAAGATATGAAATCTAATGTTAATTTAAGAAACGGATAATTTAATACAACTGATTTGCTAATTTATCGAAATTGCTCATTAAGGTTTGTATCTACGCATGGAAAGTTTATAAATAGTGCTAAATCTCATACCAAATTTAAATCGAAAGTTTATCTTTAGAACTATATTGAATCCTAGTAATGGATCATCATTATTAGGCATTTATTAATAAATATCTTTGATACATAGTCAACGTTAAGCCTAAAAATAACAGTAACACATTATTATTGTTAAAATCATTAATCAATAGACACAAAGATTAAATTACATAAATTATAAAATTAATTTCTTTTGTGACATAAAAATAAGATTGTAAAAAAATAAGATTTTTTCATTATTAATATATTCAAAAATTCCATGAAATGCATAAAAATGTCTGACATTGTATGTTGAATACATGAACCAAAACTTAATAACCAAACATGTTGTTGAAATTATATATAGCCAAACGTATATAACAAAAAGATTGTTCAAAACATAGTAACCAAACATGTTCCAAAAACAAACTAAAAACATACAAAACCATAAAATATTGTTCAAAAAGAGTCGTTACTAAAACAATAAAGCGAACTACTTCGAAACTTTCTTCAAAATCAACTTATCTGCATCAGGAGAGTAGACGAAAGTGCATCTATGAGGTGCATTGATTCCATTGGGCTTAGTGAACTTGGAACGCCATCCATTCGCAACATATGTAAATCCTCCACCATGTTTCTCTGGTCGAAAAGTAACAACGGTATCAACTCCAGCAAGATTTTGAACTGTCATCTTTTTAGAGACATCAACACGAGCCATACTTGCAACTTTGCTGTTCAGTCGCTACAAAAAAAAAAAAAAAAAACAAAAAAAAATTATTCAACAACAAAACCAAAATTATAAAATTTACGAACAATAATCAGCAAATAATTCTTACAACTATATAATTAATATAACTTACGAAATGGCGTGGATGATAATCCCATTCAAATTCTACGGGCTGATAATCAGGGTCGTTTTTCTCATTATCAGAATCACCATTAGAATCTTCAACGTCATCATCATCGAAATCATCATCAATGGATACATCACTGTCAGAACTACCAACAACGGATTCCTCAGAATCAGAAGGTTCAAATAAAGCAGCTACATCCGGATCAAGATCAGAATTGATATCAACATCATGATGAACATCATCAACATTGTTTACCAAGTGAGTTGATGTTCGCAATCCAGGAGCAGAATTAAACTGTGCACCAAATCTAGGCATAACAATCTCAGATCCATTCACATCAAACAATGTCAACTGAAAATTGTAATAAAAGATATAGCGTAAAACAACCAGACATTGATTACGAACACCTAGATGTTGTACAATGTTGTTCCAACCATCGGTAAAAAAATAACATTTGCTATCTGAATCTTTCTCAACAAATACATCTAAAGAGTCCCATGCATTAACATGAACCTTCATTGGTCTTCCAAGTTTACCAACACCAATAGTGCTTTTAACAACATAAGTCGGTAGAAGCTAAAATAAAAAATAAAATATTTCAATTAATATTGTAAATATAAAATAAATATTAAAGATTATATACTAAAAAAAATATTTTAAACATACCAGTGTATTAACACTTTGATCATTGAAAACATGGCAGAAAGACTCTATGTATTTCCTATTCGGCAAAGATGAGATCGATAGAAACAAAGTGATGCCTGGATCACATAGTGGATAAGGTGTTTCCTTGAAAAAAGGTGTGAGTATATAATTATAGACATTAACTTGCTTGAAAAGAAGTAAACAACCCTCAGATAAACGAAGGTCAGCTACAACCTTTGACCATCCTTCTGTAAAGGCAAAATTACCATTGTTATTGGAGAAATTAACATTCCAAACCTTTTCGTTGATACTCTTTATGACGACCATATTACCACCAACAGCAGAAGATAACCATATCTTTGAAAACTGAACAGGTATAACCTTCAGAGTAAAAGATTACATACTAAAATGTTAAAAAAATAAAATTAACACTACACAAATAAATGAACATCAATGAAGATGAAAGTACCAAAAATTCTCTGGTAAGTGCAGACATTGACTTGTAAAAAGACATTATTGCGTTTGTAATGTTGATCCTGAAATAAGAAAGAAAACATTAATACCAAAATCATGTTAGTAAACTAAGCAAAAATATAGTATCTTACTTTCTGTAAACTATAACGGATGTACCAAAAAAACCCTAAAAATTCAACATTCAACTAAAAACTCATACCTCACTTCCATATATAATAATAATAATAAATCATATCTACAATAAAATAATTAATCAACATGCATATAAACAGAAATTTCAAAACCCTAAAATCATCAACAACTAAAAATTAGAATACTAAAAGGAATAAAGATCAATTAACAGAACTGTGAACAAATTATCAGTGGGATAAATCCCCAAAACAAAAAACATAAATCGAACAACATTAAGCCAAAAGATTATCATTAATATGAACAACAAAAACAAATACTTCAAAGTAAATAATCACTGTAAAACAAAACATAAATTAAGCAGGAACTCAAAAACGATGATTAAGTGATGATCTTCAAAAAAAAAAATAAATAAATAAATAAACGAAGAAGATGAAGATCAAAAGATAAAGCTGATGTACAATAAATGAGTGTAACTTGAGTACCTTGAAAAACTTAATCGGAAGATGATGTACAGATTGTATCGCCGATTGAAGAAAGATGATATGATAATAGGGATGGAAGATTGGACATAAAGGATTGTTTATATCAAGAAATAACTGACAATGGAAGAAAATAGAGAGAGAGGTAATGATGGAAATCTTCTACAGAAAAGTAATATGGAAAAGTTTATGGTTTTATAAGATCCGAAAAGTCGGGTCCCAAATCAAAGAATCAAGATCCGCGTGTGTATTTTCAGCCCATATTGTTTTCCCGCCAAAATGAAAATCTAGATGCTCTAATCTAATGCCACATCAGCCCAAATCTTTATGTTTATTATATACTAGTCTAAGTTCCCGTGTGTTACACGGGTGGTGACGTGACCGTGTCGTCCCGATCAGTCAAAAACCCAATTAAACCTAGGTAGCTAGGGTAAGTCGGGTATCGAATCCACGAAGAGCAGGTGGTCAGTATCACACGACTCGTTCGATTAGTTAGACTATTTACAAATAATGTACAAGATGATTATGAAGTTTGCTAATTTTATTTATTAAATTAGTTTAAAAGGATATCGGAGTGAACCGACAAATTGATATTATCTAAAACGATGATTTGTTAACGAAACTTTCAAAACTAAACTACTTAATTGAAAACAAGAATTAGGAATACGGATCACACCCGGTTTCGGTAATTGTAAGTCCTAGGGTTCCTACATGTTTTAATTCAACTCAATTGCATACGATTAGCGGATTTAGTGTACCGTGACTTAGGTGCCAATAACTATCAACGTCCCGAAGAACGGACAAGAATACACTTTGTAATCAACACAAGTAAATCCTAACCACGACAATGCATAACTACACATAACCATTTCGCAAAGTCATAACTTTTAACATCGTTCGACAATTTACGAATACGAAACAAATGTAAACTGTTGTCAATGGTTTCAAAAATCAATACAAGTTGTCACAAAGTCGAATCAAAGAAAAAATGCATAAACCCTAGAAATATACAACTACCTACACCGGGGTGAATCCGAAGAGACTAGCCGCGCATGTCGGTTGTGATCCTTGAAACCCTCACGTGATTTTGTTCGAACCTCGTGTCTGCCTATGTCGGCTGCCTCCTCCCTTCTTGCCGTCAAAAGATGATGATATGTGATGAGTTCGAGAGCCAAAAGGGTGATGTGTGGCCCTCCTGTAACCGTTGTCTCCTGTAACCCCCTTTTTTTTCTGTTTCTCGATGACTAGGCCCAAAATTGTTTATGGCTAGCCCACTTTAGTATATTAATGTCAATGTTCATGATAATGGAAGCCCATCAAAACAATAAAGGTTGTTGCAATTATTGATGGAAGGTGGCTGCCAAACTTTCATAAGTTGCTGCTGACTTGCGTGGCCCACAAGAAGTATATTGGCTGCTAATTGTCGACAGGAAGGCCTCCACTCTTTCCTAAGTCACATGTATACATATAAATATTGAGATGATGATTGATTATTAAATGTCAAAATACTTTTTTGTTGCTCCTTTGAACCGTAAGCCCCATCGAATACTTGTTGTTTTCTTTTGTGGAGACTTCATAGAAGCCGTAACGGATTAGAAACCGTAACCCACATATGAATGCTATTGTTTCTTTTGTTATTCTCGATGACCACCTCCCACCATAAATGTGATATTGAGTTGATTTTATTACTACAATAATACTCCTCATTTGTCTCCTTCACATCTAAGCATTATAATTCGACCCGAATGCTCCCGTTCACAACAATTATCAATCTCGGGTGTTCCGCCTCATCTTTAAACATGTTAACTTCCCCGGATTAAGCACTTAACCTGCAACACCATAATTTCTCGTAGTTATCTTATTCCATGCATATAATTACTTAAAATCACAGAAAACACTCAAGATAAACACTTTAAAGCTCGGGTTTCACTCTCTACATCAGGTGGCTAATAAGAAAAATAACTACTTTAACATTGTTGACATAAATATTTTAATTATATATTATAATTAAGATGTAAAAACATAAATACAGTAACAAAAGCTTTTCTTGCTACTGTCGCTGATGGTGGTGGTAGAAGAGCTTATTCCCATTGATGCCATCATACTCACCACCGGGTCCTTACCCTTTGCAAATCAATCCTTGGTCTACAAAATAGCCATAACAAACTCAGTTTACAGTAAATAAAATACAAATATAATCTAAAAAACATGTTGACAACGCTTTGAATGAGGTGAATCATGTGGGTCGTAAACATTGATCCTTTAGCCTGTTTAGTGACATATGTTGGCTGCACATCTGGAAGCTCCTTATGCACATCTTGCATAAATCGTATGCCTATGGGTTCTTTTCAAAGAGATTTTTTTTTCCATTTTTATGTTTCCCGGTAAAGTTATTTTATACAGGAACGACCTTAAGGTCCCTCAGTTATGAGTTTTTAACTTCTCGCTATGCAAATTACACATGAACTAAATGAAAAGTTAGATATTACTATTAATAATGTTGTTTTTATGATTATACTTACAGCATCAAATATTTACAATTTTTAAAAAAGAAAGAAGGGCATCAGGTTTATGCTGGTCATCTTGGTTTGGCCCGTTTCAACCCTACTGAAAATTGCAACTTTCAATCCAAAGTGATTTTGAGCCACGACATGATATGGTTAAAAGAGAGTAAAATGAAAAAAAAAATGAACCTTGGAATGTTGATGTTGTCATCAAACGGTATAAAATAAGAAAAATTGATGGACATCATCCACCCTATAGTGTTCCTCCACACTGGCAATGATATGATGGCCATTTTGAGTTTGAGAATTTCAGTAGCACCCTTTTGTGGTAAGAGAACAGTGCGTCTAACTTCAAATGCAGCTCTCTGTTTGTATTGAAAGTATTTTTAAAGGAACAAACCAATCATAAACAAAATCCATAAGCTTATTATCCGTAGTCTTTTCCAGTTTCCTTGTATATAATAAATTTTTATATTTCATCGAGTCAATCAATATCAATATCTGAGACAATTTTTAATCCAGAAAGATCATGACTTACTTTCTTAACGGGGGATTTTGTAAGAACTGGATCTTTGCAAAAACTTCTTCCAAAGCTCTTAGATGATGGTTGGCTTCTTCCAACTATAAAAATAATGAATCAAAAGATATGATTGTACTTAATATTACTCAAGGTAAATTTCTAAATTATAGCCACCAGCATTTGTTTTCCCCTTGAGCAGAATATTCAAAAAGATATGATGACCGAGCATAATTAAGCCTAAAAGATATGATGCTGCAAAATCTAATATTTGTTTAAACGAATGGTGAACGAAGCATTAGAGATCAGATCATACCTCCATGATTGAATACTAATGCACTATGCAGATAAAGAAAAAGAATTTGGAAAGTGTCTGGCTAAGCTTCTAAAATTTGGAGCATTATAGCTTTTTGGCTTAATTTGCAATGAAAGAGGACATATCATGCAGTAGTTTGCAAAATGCAAACATTTGGCCAAGTTATACTTTAGAGTTGGTCTCATAGTCACAGATATGAAAGTGAAAAGGCCAAATTAGTTTAAAGTCTTGAAAATGCAACAGTAGACAGTACACAACATAATGAAAACAAATAACATTGAGTTATTAAGAAATGTTAAAGAGTTTGTGGTGGGTGTGTGAGTTTGATGTTTAAAAAATTTAACGTGTTCATAAAGCATCTTTGGCAAATCATACATATGCCTTCCATTAAGGGTCAAAACAGCAAGAGCAACAATATGCCGATCAAAATAATCACAAACCCGTATGATGACCAAAATTATCTACATAAAAAATTACCAAAAACATTATTATTTTTATATATTAGAGAATTAAACTCTATTAAAAATTACAAAATTAATGAATTGATCATACCTTGTCTTTCCTAATGAGCTTGCATCCTTTAAGAGCACCAGTGTTGAAATATTTGTAGAAGTAGGGGTTCAGTTACCTGAGGGCTGTTTCTGGTACAGGACAGAAGTAGCCTAAGTGATTTCTAGCAAGCATAGAGAAATATATCTTTGAAAGAAACGCCAAATTTATGGAAAAAGTTAAGGATTATTAACACTTTATTTATATATAAGTATTTATAAAGAAGAGATAAAAAGCATTTGTGGGTCAACCTAACCCGGTACTAAAAATGAATCGTCTTAACCTGAACTCGATTTGACCGACGACCCATTAGCCAACCCACCCAACCATGGGTAAATAAGCCATTTTGACCGGTTTTCAAAGATCCAAATGTACATGTAACATTAGAACTAACTCAAAAGTCTTGTATAAGCACAAACGAAAAGAAACAAATGATAAGAAGTAGCACATATTTTATTAGAATTTACCAGTTTTGAATGGTGATTAAGAAAGACACTGGAGGTAATAATTTTGACCCATTACGTATGAATGGTGGATTTGGGTTGTTTTCTATCCGAACCAGGTCAAATAAAAAAGATAAAACTTAAAAGTTCATTTAGCAAGCATCACCAACATCAGGAGTCTACAATGTTATAATCCATAGTTAAATATAACTTTATTTAGTGTCAAACCGGCTCATACTGACCCATAGCTAAATATAAAAAAAAAAAAATCTAAGCAACCCATCCATTTTACTGTGTGTCGAGATATAGATTTCGTACATGCACATCATCAAGAACATTGCTTAATATTGTTAAAAAAAAAAGAAGAATCGTATGTTCACCATGGAGTCATCTGGTAAGAAATTCAAACTCTAATCAACCCATTTGAGTATTCACTAAATAGAGCCCCCTATAGTAGATGAGAGAATTCATAGCTCCACTACCATGGTATTTTGCCTCCAGATATTTTGTAAGGACACAAGGTATTAGTTTTCAATGAAATGATCAGTTGAGTTAATTAGGAATATTTTGTAATCACTTGTCTATTGGGAATAATGGAATATAAAAAGGGAAAACTGCTTGAAAAAAAAAGTTTAAATTCTTCTGATTTCAGCAACCAGATATATATTAGGCACAAAAAAAACTGACCTGAAACCTACCTTGTTTTAATAGATTTACTAAATTCTTTATGTGGAAAGGCTGAACGGAGTCGAAGCACCGATTGTCCTTCATTCCTCAAATGACGAACAACGAACAGAAACTCAATGGATCGAAGCTAATTGTCCTTCATTCCTTGCTTTTTGGCTGACATCAAAAATTAAAAAAAAAATCGATCAATCGACACTCATGCTTTTCAAACTTATATAGCAATGACAGAAATGCAATTAACAGAAAGAATGCAAACCTTTCTCGACGGGCACATCAACCTTTAGCTCTGTTTCTTTGTCCACCCAAACAAACACGTAATTCGAAAGCTTACATGTTGCCGAATCCCTATGCATCTACAGCCAGATTCACCATTTCGGTTGAAAACCAATTAAAACCAAGCTAATCCACATGTTCCAGTTAAAACTGAAGTTCACGTTTATGTTATTTGACTATGATATACAACTATACCATATCTCAACCTCAAAGTATAATTACACCCATGAAAGAATTAATAATAAGTTAGGAATGGATGAAGCATATGATTTATACCTGAGGAACTTCTTTGCAAGCATTGCAAAACAACTTCAACTATGGCCTTTTCATTTGCTAATTGGTGCAACTTTGATGCAAAGCAAATAAGCTACAAAGTGATGATGTTAACATAACTTAATATCGGATACAAAAAGTATAAGTTTTGAACAAAAATGGTAACTAAATGGTGGTTTGAATTAGGATAAAAAGATATTCTTCTCGGAGTGTTATTATAAACATCACAAATTTCAAATTAAAATAGTGAATACGCATACAATAAACATCATACCAGAATTGAAACATTACAGAACCTTTGCCGGAAAAAATATAGAGGCTTCAGTTCTCTCAGATTACCTCCGCCACCTGCCACTCTGGCTGCCAAAGGAGCACCTCCGCTACCACTCTGCAATACAACTTCTATCTCCCCCTTTGACACCACCCTGCAACGCCAGCAACTCACACCACCATTTCGGTGACACCACCGCCACACTACCTACCACCAACTCTTGGTGGTTTTGCTACATCTCTGGATTGAATTTTCATAACAGGCAACTACTGATCCTTAATAATCATATTTAAGCAAAACAAAAAATAATTAGTTTTATTTATCCACTCATTGATGTAATCTTTTTTTTAAGTTTCAAATTAAATGAAAAAAGCTTACTTAGAAGGGCTGCCAGTTGTTGTTTAACTTCCGATATCATAATCAGATGCCAACGGGATAGGTTGGCTCGAGTCAAGTGGATCATCACTATCACTACAACATTTACTAAATACAGAAGCAGAAGTGGTTGAGCCTAAGGTCTTTCTTGAAAACTTTGACATCTAGCCACAAGTGTGTTCTGAATGCAAAAGATTCGTATTTTGGAATACTAAACAAAAGATAAGTCAATTAGCTAATATGAAGATACGACCAAAAGATAAATTACATACTTTTTTAAACATTTACTGCAAAATGTAAGTCCAAGAAAACTTGAAATAAAAGTTCAATAGAAAAATGACGAAAAATGAATGTTCGCTTTTATTGTTAACGATCAGAATTTTGACTTGAACATATTATGGGCCTCTAGTGTATTTCTTGTTTCCAAGTGGTAGCATAAGTGTTTGACCATTTGTTAATTACTTTCTCAAAACCATATTCCAGGTACGAATGAATCGTGAGACCGTTGCTTAAACAGATCCATTGCTTATATTGTTGTCCATTTAAGGTATAAATTGTGACCTCTTCTATCAGTAACATAATATGCCTAACAATCTTTTCAGTTTCACACGGCATTTCATCGAGCTGTTGGTGTGCATTTATCAAAAACATTATAGAAATCCAATATTTGATTCAGTTGAGCCCCATAATAATAAGTTTAAATAAGAATCATCCTAATATGAAGCATTCATTGATTTAATTTAAACATTTTACTATAAGATCAAAAATAATTAGAACCTGCAAGGATGATAGTCATTCAATTCTTTGAGTGTAGCAGGTATATCAGACGACACTTCTCCACCATTAGCATCTTCTTTCAACATCTCTGTTATGCATATCAAAATCAAATTAAGAAAAATAACTACTTTAACAATTTCTTCATTATCAAAGTTTTTATTTTTTTCTTGAATGTTGTTTTGATACATTTTAATGCCTACCAATAAGCAAACCCCAAAAAAAAATCACATTTTTATAACTACCCATGTAACCAATCATCAAAAAACACATAAAAAACATGCAACTCCTCCATAATCAAACCATTTTAACTTAAAACTTGTAACAATACCTTAGGGAAATGCGGTTTAAGTCACAACTGGAGTCGTGTGTTAATTGAACACCCTACCTACACATCACATTGATTGTTTAAGAAGACCGGAAGAAAATGAAAAAGAACACCAAAAACACATCACATTGATTGTGTAGAGAAACACAATGTAAGTGTAACCAGCCATAAAAAGAGCTGAATTGGAGGCAACTGATCAAACACCAGGTACGCAACCACTTTCTTAGACAGTTCTGACCCTTTAAGAGGCAACTTAGACCCTGGATTTGACATAAACACATAAACAACTTCAAAACACAATATATGAAATAATACATATAAAATGGGAGGCAATTGATCAAACACCTGGTAGGCAGCCACTTTCTAAGACAATTCTGACCCGTTTAAGAGGCAACCTAGACCCTGAATCTGAAATAAACACAAAATCAACTTCAACTTCAAAACACAATATCCGAAATAATACATATAAAATGGGAAGCAATTGATCAAACACCTGGTAGGCAGCCATTTTTTGAACCCACTGCAAAAACACAGAAACCTTTCTTTGTTATTTAAATATATAATATAACATCATATGAAACATTAAAGAATTTTGTTACTTGTCCAATTTTCACTTGACCAGAGCATTTGTGTTGATGTGAGAGGGATCATCTCTCTTAATATGACTACAAACATATCAAACAAATTTCACAGAATCATCAGCTATTGTTTGAAATTAATCACTCAAACGTTAGGAAAGAGATTAGGTCACTGATTCTTACCAAATTTAGCGAGAGAAGAATAGACATAAGCAATCAATTTGGAAGATAATGATCTCAATCCGGTGTTGAATGCCATTAGGGTGTATAATAACACCAATAAACACACAAATTAGAACAATGAACTGCTTAAAACCGCATATAAAAAAGAATTAGCGGCTTAATCAACAACAACAACATACAAATCATACAACCAAATTAGGGTTTTCTTATAACAAATACAAAATCACAAACAGAGATGGAAACCAACTTACCTATGATTCAGTTTCGAAGAATGATGATGAAGATAAATCAAAACAGGCGACTTCAGTGTTCCTTTGAAACCTCCGATTAATAGCCCCAAATTGTATATAGAACGTAAAATTGGAAACGCTTCTATAATTTCCAAAAACATCTTCTGATAATTGATTAATTATTCAACCTTCCATATATAATCAAAGGAGACTTTGAAAGAAGAATGAAGGAATTGATTAATTGAATGAGAATAGAGAGAATAGAAAAATGGCGCTCAAAAAATGAATTCTCTGGCCAAAGAGATATGCCACATAATGGTCAAATAGTCAACCATTATTTTGCTTTAATATAAGAGATAGATAACAGATTAAACATTATTAATATGATATATATAAATTTATGACAATGCACTAAGAAAATATAAATGCAAAGGCTGCTTAATAAAACCATCTCTTATTCATAAAACAATAAAAAACCACACAAAAGACACACCGAATACATATTCGGTACCCAAGCAATGAAAACCACAGTTCAAAATTCAGAATGATAATGAAAACATAAGGGGAAAATTAAATTGTTTAAACACATTGAGATGATTATTAGACTGACAGGCTACTTCTCGATCTTGGGCTTCAAAAGCCCATCACTCACATTCGCGTCTTCCTCCATGTCGCTATCACACTTACGCGGTTTAGTAGAGGACTGGGAAGAACAAAAGTCAGCCTCATAAACCGCATCCAGATTGCGCTTAAGTTCCTTTTCCATCATCGAAACAGAACTACTCTTGACAGGAACAGAGGGGGTGGTAAACATGCTCTCGTTCAACTTAGAAATCGGAGTCTCATCCTCACCCGTACGGGAAACCGAATCCTATCAATAATATATAAAAAGGTTAGTAGATGAAATAAAAAAAATACGCCACAAAATGTTCCAGCAATTATTAAATTAATGTAGCTCACAAACCTTAACATGAACCTTCACAGTTGGATTTGAATCAGCAGAAACAACGTTTAACGGTTCCTCATCAACAGGCTGTTTTTAATAAAGTTTATAAGTAATAAGTTAACATATAAATATAACGTATAACAGTTTATACCAATACAGTTGAAAGGTAGAAATAACCTGCATAGCATGAAAATGGTGATCAAGCTCGGACATTATTTCTGGATTTTCAGTCAACTTTGAAACAGAGTAGCCATCTGCTTTGTTTTTGAGGTTATAAGAACCTATGGCTATCTTGAAAGCAAACTTGCAATTTAGCAAAGCATTAAACTCTTTATGAAACTTTCCTTCGCCAGCCAACTGTTTGACAAATGTAAAAAACTTGATCTTGAACAACATTGATAGTATTTTTAACAAATTAAGAAACGAAATACGAAATGTATAACCCACGAGTAAATTTACCTCTATGTTGTTTTCTAAAAGCTGATTTGCAGAAACACTGAGCAGTTTGACAACTTCACGTTCAAACAAAGTCAAGGTGACAATGCCGGTACAATCCTGAACACGTATCGGAACTTTGATCCTGAAAATATATGTTAACGTTTTAGTTAACAATGAAAATATAATATGAGGAAAAAAAATAAAACGGTAAATTTACCTGGGAACAGAGGTGACGGTCTTTTGATTACAACGATCAGTCTGGCATTCCAACACTGTTACTTCATCAAAACCTTCGCTTCCATCTTCCTTCTCCTTGCAAATAGTTGTTGTAAAAACCTTTTTGGTGCAAGATTTACACGCATTGTAAAACCATGTGCTTTCTGATGCGAAGCTCTTGATTGTACCAAGGATAATAACAGCCTTTTTCTGTGCACACCAAAGAATAGTTAAACATACTTTAAATTAATTATTACGATATAACTGTACTATAAAATAGCTACAAAGTGTACATCTTACCTCTGCGATTCCGCTTAAAGCTCCAATTGTACTGAAGGTGAAATCTTTAAGATATTCGTCAACAGGTGACTTTATAACAGAAGAAGTCAACCCAGAATAACCGGAAGACGTTGAAGCAGAAATCTGAGCAACAAAACTAATAACAAATAACAAAGTTAGTGACAGTAATTTGTAAGTTAACTATAATATAGAAAACTGTATTACGAATACAAACCTTTTTTTAAAATCAACAATCTCGGGAATGTCACTGTTGATGAACACTCGAGTTACAGTATACAAATTGGATACATTGACATGTCATGTGTATTAAAAAAACATGTAACTAAATATACAGCTTAAATACATGTAAAAACATTGGTAAAAGATAATTGACATTGATCAGATAGAATATACCTCCCCAAAACCGGTACTTCCCAAACTGAATAACGACCACAACATTCTTTTCCGCTGGATGGTTGCTCTCAAATGCTCGAATTTGATCAGATTAACCATCCCATAGTGTAACAAAAATCTGATGGTGCCTATATAAAAAATTTAATAGTTAACTTGTTATTTGCAGATAAAGTCAAAAAGTAAAATTACTAAAACAGATATAAATATATGTAAATGTATTCGTACTGCAAGTCTTCAAGAATAAAGGTAACTTTGTTTTCCTCTTTGTCGTTGTTACTATCACTCTTCACCTCAGCCGGAATGCTCTTCACCACAAACCCAATTACATCTAAAAATAAAAATAGTAGAAACTAAATAAGATATATATCGAAATTCCAAACTTTTTTCATATCAGATTATATTTTTAAATAATTTACCAATTGGACTTTTGAAAGACTTAAAGTCCTCATCTGGGTCCTCCAGAATAGAATCAAATGGAGTAAAATCAAATCCCCACTCAGAACCAACAGGCTCGGTGTAAGCCTCAACAACAGTGTTCTCATTTAGATTGATCTTCAACGTACTATGAACGTATTTAACTTTCTGGCGATTCTCACCCATGGATGGGTTACGTATAGTTAAACACTGATTTTCTTTCAAAAGGTGCTCATAAACGGCAGCGTTTCTTTGGAGTACAAATGCCTGCATTTTGGTGCCCTGCAACAGCACGGGTTATAATAATGTGTTAAGTAAAAATAAGATATATCTATATATATATATATATATAAGTTATAAAAATGTATATAAACAAACCTCTTGGTCCATGAAGATCATGTCATAGCAGTAAATCTTTCGAGGATTGTTGAAGGCAGGTCTTGTCCATAATCGGACAACGCGGACTCTGATAGTGTAATCATCAACATTAAGATCAATATTGTTGAGAAGTGTAATAGCAGCCTGTTCCATTTCTGCAAATGAATAATAAATAAAACATTATGGTGTAATCATCAAAGCAATATGTTAATCGACAATATAAAATGCTGAATTAAAATGAAACAAAAATGATAAAGATACATTGATATGAGAGAAAGTTTGTGAGTAAGATGTGAATGAAAATGTAATATGTCAAAAGTGTTATTTATAATAGGAGTTGGGAAGTTAATTTTGGAAAAGAAATTTCTTATTATAATACACAATTTGAATGAATTCTTTATTAAAATAGAAAATTCAGTTACATCTATTTTTATATGATTGATAATTTCCATATAATCAATCACGATTGAAGAGGATAGAGAAAAAACAAAAATGAAAAAATGCCAGTTCAAATCAAACACAAATGCACTGCAAATTAAAAAGTTAAAAAGTGGTAAAATAAATAGGCCAAATAAATATTTAACCTTAAAATATTAACATAATAATTTGCGTCGGATTCCTAAATACAAATAAAAATGAAATCTAATGGCTGCGTAATACCTTAATGGTAGCAAACAGGGCATTAGCCTTCCTTGGTATCCAACCTCGAACAAATTTTTTTTACAAAATTCATCACATCCGGAAAACGAACTCGGGACGAAACGATCAAATATAAGCTACAGTTCCATATACCGAAAATGCGTGTATGGTAGGGTGTCTTTGCAACATGATAATTAAAATTACCTTATGACCACATCACAAAGGGCTCAGAATAGGTATTGTGGTTCTCAATGCTGCTTAACAGGTTGCAAGAAGAAAACAGAGCACTCGCCATCCGTGCTATGCAACATCAAACCAAGTTTTTTTTTACCAAAGTCATCACAGCCGGAAAATCAAACTCGGGACGCCAACATCAATATTATGAATACATTATGACAAATTAACACTGGGCTCAGAATAGGTATTGTGGTTCTCATGGCTGCATAACAGGTTGCAAGAAGAAAACAGCGCACTCGCCATCCATGCTATGCAACATTTAACCAAGTTGTTTTTTTACAAAAGTCATCACAGCCGGAAATAAAACTCGGGACGCAACAAACGAATATAGAATTCAAATCAATCACAAATGCACTGCAAATGAAAAAATGGTAAAATAATTAGGCCAAATAAATGTTTAAACTGAAAATATTAACATAATAATTTGCGTCGGATCAATAAATAGAAATAAAAATGAATTATAATGCCAGCGTAATACATTAATGGTAGCAAACAGGGCAATAGCCTTCCCTTGATACCCAACTTTGAACACAGTTTTTTTTACAAAAGCCATCACATCCGCAAACCGAACTCGGGACGGAACGATAAAATATAAATTACAGTTTCATATACCGAAAATGCCAGTAGGCAGGGTGTCGTTGCCAACATCATTATTAAAAATACCTTATGACCAAATAACAAAGGGCTCAGAATAGGTATTGTGGTTCTCATGGTTGCATAACAGGTTGCAATATGAAAACAGCGCACTCGCCATCCATGCTATGCAACATCGAACCAAGTTTTTTTTTTACCAAAGTCATCACAGCCGGAAAATCAAACTCGGGACGCCAAAATCAATATTATGAAAACCTTATGACACATTGTGACAGGGTTCAGAATACGTATTGTGGTTCTCATGGCTGCAAAACAGGTTGCAAGAAGAAAACAGCGCACTCGCCATCGATGGTATGCAACATCGAACCAACTTTAGATGATACAGGTTCACGTAACAAAAAATAAACCCTCTGTTGAAGAAGCAACCAGTGAGAGATTTTTGATGGAATTTTTATGAGGGGTCGGTGACATTGCCGAGGAGTATAAGAAAATGCTATCACTAAGCATTTCATGACACTCCACGACAACATCACCGACACATCCATGTTTCCAGCAAAAGTCTGTCACTGGTTGCTAATTCAACAGAGGGTTAATTCTTATTAACTTGAATGTATCATCTAAACCGTATAAATTGTGCACGTATGGATTTCTTTTTTACCTCAATTACCCTATCTGCAAAATTAAAAAAAAAAGGATTATATCAAAAAAAAAAAGACAAAGAAATATGACTACAGAAATATGTTAATTGATGGGAAGATATTCAAGATTTAACCTTTAGTGGATCCTGTTCAAGATCAAGAAAATGCAACTACAGTTCTTTGGTATTCGTTAATTTAATAAGTTCTCCAAGCTCTTTGACATTTATATCAGATATATCAGTTATTCAATAATGATGACCCATAAATTCTCGAAGATAGAAAATTCCTGAACCCTAAGAACACATGAAATAGTTATCCACACATATACAAAACTTGAGGATTGCACATACTCGGTCTCAAAGTACGGTCATCTTTCCACCATAAACATTCTGATCCCTGTTAATAATGCCATATCTGTCCAACATCATACATCAAAAATCATGTGTATGTAACCCGGCTTCAATGAGTGGTACGATGATGCATATTTAGCCGATACACTATTGTAAAATCACTTGTCTTTCATGATAAGCAACAACCAAACTTTGTTTAAAAAAATCAACATCTTTCTTTATGTGTATTTGCATACCAAAGTGTTAGACTTAACTATTATACACACAGATCTACCAATGAAACAATACCTTTGACAATAAAACATGAAATAATGAGCAGATGGCAAGAAAAACGTCCATTCAAAATCATGAACACAAAACCTCTGCCAATCAAATAACCTAATTACTTATCTCAGTCACATAACGTAGTTCAATCAACAAATTTGTTACTTATCTCAGCCAAAAACCTTCTTCATAGATACCCATAACAACCAAATGTAAATCCCAGACCCTAGAAGTCCGGTTTCAAATCCGGTTTCAAATCATATCAACCAAATCCGGATTCAAATCAAATAAACCCAATACGGATTAGGGTTACAGTTCATTTTAGACCATGAAATTCAACATGTAAATAAACGCGATAAACCAAAACCGGATTCAAACAGCAAGGTTTAGTTTTAAGCCCTAATCTGGGACTACAGATCTATGAATGAAACATGAACTTCAAAAACTTACCATAATGAGATTAATCAGATCCGGATTCAAAGCGAAAGGATTGTAGCGGTGGATGATTAGCAACGAAAGAGAATCTGCTCGTAGAAGATGGCGAAATTTGAAGTCTGGTGTTCTCAAAATCGGATGTGTCTTGAAATAAGGAGAAGAAAGATAATGAAGAGAGAGGGCAAATGAATTTGGCGCCCATGTACCAATTATCTCCTCAAAGAGAGATGCCACATCAATTAAAAATGGTTTAAGAATAGGACATGTGGCATTAAGTGTATTTTTTTAGTATAATAGGTAGATTTTAAATTCGACGAAATACCCGCATAAAAAAAGTTGAAACTATAATCCTTCATATTCAATATAGAAATCCAAAAAAATACATATATATATTCAATATAGAAATCCAAAAAAAAAAAAAAAAAAAACCTCGCCCTCTAATTCTAGTAATTGGTTATCATTAACTATC
Source organism: Helianthus tuberosus (assembly GCA_030545235.1). Classification (NCBI taxonomy): domain Eukaryota; kingdom Viridiplantae; phylum Streptophyta; class Magnoliopsida; order Asterales; family Asteraceae; genus Helianthus; species Helianthus tuberosus. Next base: position 13,844,280 of record CM060383.1, on the reverse strand, counting down.
GACGAACCCTTAGTTAAAATATATGTGAGTGAGGATACACTTTTGAAAGTTGAGTTGCTTCTATGCTAAACAATTAAAAAGGAAAACCTTCTTTTCCTTTTTTCCTGGCCCATTTGTTGCAAAGTTAACCCAAAAGCGAATAATATTTGAAGCCCAAGTATTGTTGATTGTCACTTTATGCTTTTGCCAGCTTGCCATATACATTTTCATGAATGATTGAAGTTTATTTTTAAATTGATTTATTTCCGCTAAATAGACACGATCACTAACTAGTAATCACTCACTACTATACATCTTTCTTAAAATATGTACACCATACTAATAATTAGATAATATTTAAATTATTCTTTAAGATATGCTAGATTTTCCTTGCTTAATATAAATGAATATAGATTAGGATGCACATATTAACTTTTTACTGTGGTGCATAAGATAGTTACGTAATCATCTACTTATCAAAGTGGCGTTGATATCCAAGTATGTAAAATGGTGTTTCTCCGTAAGAGGTCAAGAATTCGAGTCCCAGAGTAAACAATAGTGTAGAATTATAAATAGATTAATTTGTTATTGAGAAAAAAGAGTAAAGTAGTCGTGACTCCCATTTTCTTTCTACTTTTGATTATATGTCAAGAATTATATACACAATCGTACGAAAAAAAATAATTTATTTAAAATTGGTTATATATCAAACGCGTAACATGTAACAAAAAAAACCCAGTAAAAGCAATGAGAAAGAACTTTGCGTTAATTGTGATATATTAGACAGTTACGTAAACAGTTACTCCTTTTTCTTTCTAGTTTCGACTATATGTCAAGCATCATATACAGTGGCGGACTCAGAAATTATTTGTTGGGGGTGCGAATGATGTGTTCAACCGTATTTTCAAGGGGTGCGGTCGTATTTTTTGCTTAAAATATACACTAATTTTTTTTTCAAGGGATGGGTGCGGCCGCCCACCTTAGCCAAAGGGTGGGTCCGCCCCTCCATGTACACAATTTTATTAAATAATTTTTGCAGTTTACTTAAAATTAGTTATGCAATAAACACGTAACACCTAAAAATAGCAATGAGATTATAGTGGTGATAAATGCATATAATGTGAACCAAAATTAGCTACAATAATTGATGAACAACAAGTTAGGTGTAGACAAAACCAAAAAACCTTTTTCATTATTGTTTGAGATAGTTAAACTACAATAATTAATCAAAGAAAATCACAGAAAAACATCCTGTCAAACTCTTCACTTGATCGCAGGTAAAACATTCTTCTGCAATTGTTTGCTGTCGAATCATCAAAAGTCAGAAAATTAAAAAAAAAAAAAAAAAACTAATATTAGTGACCGAATCGGAATACCATTCCCATATATTCATATAAGATATAACCACTTCAATTCTTAAACAAAGAAGAATATTATTATAAACAAAACCGGCAGAATGATTTGGTTTTGAACCCGGTTGATGTTTATCCGACCCGGACCCGAACCCGAAATCTGACCCGGTGGTGGTGGATTGTAGTAGTAGAATGGGAAGTATGGTAGAATTGGATTGGGTGGTGGTGGGGTAGGGTAGCCGTAGCCACCACCTCCGGGGGGTGGTGGAGGGGAGTAGTATGGAAAATTTGGAACCGATGGGGTGGCGGGAGGGGGGTTGCTGGTGGGAGATGGTGGAGAGGGTGGTGGCGGGCAGTTCGTGTCGACGGGCGGTGGTGAAGGTGGTGGTGGTGATGGTGGTGGTTGGCATGGGTTTTCGCATTCGTCGCACATAGTGCATGAGACTTGGTCTCGGGAAAACGATGTTGTTCGGGTGGTATCGGTTAGAAGATTGGGGGTTCCAACCATGATGATAAAAATAGTAAAGAGTAGAGATGTGTGGGAAAAATGTGTCATGGTGGGATGAGGATTTGGAAATGAAGCAAGGGGTGGATAGGTGTGGGGGGTTGGGGGTTTATAGGAGTCGAAAATGTTGAAAATAATAATAATAATAATAATTGTTATTTAATTGTCTTTATGATTTTGTTTTAGTTTGTGTGTAATTTTATATGATATGTTATGTTTTAGTATTTTTTTTTCTAACAGGATTTACTTAATAATGACACCCAAAAAAAACCTTAGTAAGAAGTTTAAAATGTTATTTAAAGTTGAAACTAAAATGTAAATGATAAGAAAGTGTAAAAGAGTAAAGAGGAAAGTGGGAGGCAGGATTCGGTGGGTTGTAATATACGCCACCATTGTCATCGTCGTATCATTATTATTTTCCACCAACACTAACACCTTTCACAATTCAACATTGACATTTGAGTCTTTGACAATAGGGTGATAGATTTTGGTATTCAAATAATTTATTTAGTTATAAAATTGAACTAGATTTAGGCGCAGTCGCGATACGGCGGGAACTATATTATATACGTCAATCTGTATCTTACTATAAGCCTATAGGGTGTGAGGGGCATGGTTGGGTCATCAATCGCCACGTAGGACCATTAATGGATTGCTACACCACCCCCATTGTATCATCCAACATGATTTCCATGGATTAAACCATGACAACAATGGTCCTCCTTTCCTTATTTAATATATTCTTTCATTTTCACAAAAATAAATTAAAATAAGATAATAGTGGTTTGATTCATGACCACACTCTTAGAGTAGTGGTTTTGAATGATGGATTAGATGTATGTGACATGGTACTGATGTGGAGGGTCATGATAATCATGAGGGTTAGTGGCGGAACTAGCCTAAAAAGTTAGGGGTATCCTATTTTTTTTAGGATCAGGGGTATCCTTTATATAACATAAACAGAGTTGAGGGGTATTTTTATACTACGGAAATGAAGTTAAGGGGTATTTTTACACTACGGAGACGCGGTTGAGAGGTAGCCCGTGCTACCCCTATTTATACTCTAAGTCCGCCACTGATGAGGGTCATGACCACACTCTATAGCCTAACCACATACAACATACATTATAATATTATAATTGTTACTAAAATATTACAAGATTTGCAATCAATGTAAAAACTATTATAACAACTAAACATGTAAGTTCTTATTAACATTTTTAGGCTAAACATAACCCACAAAAGGCACGTCAATAACAACTTGAAGTTCAACATATCATTTGTGTATCTTCCGAACACGCTCGGTTAGTGCAACTAACTTTTCCATAACCAAATGATCGGACTTAATCAGATCTTTAAGAAGAGATGCAAGCAGGGGCGGACCCAAGTTATGGGGTGGGTGGGCGGCCGCACCCCTTGGAAAAAAAAATTTAGTGGTATTTTTCGCGAAAAATCCAGACCGCACCCCTTGGAAATTTTCGTCCGCACCCCTTAGAAAAAGGGAAAATCGCCAAAATGTCCAAGACGTGGTCAAACCTTCCAAAATAGCCTGGTCAACCGTCTCGTGGAGACGTCTGAACCTAGGTGAGACGTCTTGACGGCGGTCCAACCACAACGTGCCACGTGTCCGACAAACACATCAGGTTACTGGACGGCTGAGACGTCTTGGCTAAGACGTTTGCGCCGGCTTAAGACGTTTCATATTGGCTAGCCGTTAAGCTTCTATTTTGCATGGCTTGAGACGTTTGAGAGTGGCTTCGAGACGTTTTGAATGGCTTGAGACGTTTGAGAGTGGCTAGCCGTTAAGCTTATATATATTTTTTTAATATTTGATTGTAATGTTTTTTTTTTCTTTTTTAAATATTAGTTTCTAATTTTTTAAAACACTGAAAATATAAAAAAAACCGGTCACATGGGGGGGGGGGGGTCGAACTCGGGGCGTTTTATTCAACAAACGACGTCGTGACCAGCCGGGCTAAGCCCTCATCCGTTGATGTGTCAGACATATATTAAATATATAATAATTTGTTGATGTGTTAGACATAAATTTATAATAATATATAATTATTTATTTATTTTTTAATGTTTTATTTAATTGTTAAGACGTTTCACGGTTTTCAACGTTTCAGACGTATGAGACGTCTCAGACGTTTGAGACGTTTCCCGATTTTCGAAGAAATTTTCAGGACGTTTTGAACCTGTTTTTAAGTCACAATTTTCCACCATGTTATACACATTGGTGTTTACAGCTTAAAAAAATGGGCAGACCCCCGGATTCAACAAATGGTTCTATGAAGTTATCTACGACTGTTCTAAGAAGTCATCTACAACGGACACAGATCTTCCCAGTTTTGGTGGGATCAGGTCTAATATCGCCTTCTACGTGCTCTGCGGGGTTGATCGGGTTCAAGAACTCATCTACAACGGACACGTGAAGGGTTAAACGGGTTGTTCAGGTAATGACGATTCTACCCGTTTTGGATGGTTAATATGACTTTGGCTAACACAATGGGCTCTCACCAATGTGTTCGCCAAGTCTTGTAACATCACCCAGCGGGGGAACCGCCGAACCAAATTTGGAACAACCCGTTACATATCACCTAGGCCAAAAAAAATATGGGTTGATGGAACTTACCAGTTCACAACCCATAGTATTTTTTCCTAGGTGTTTTGATGCGAATTTCCGGAATCAACTTTCGGATGGGAAACCCCATTTTAAATTTATGGAAGTTGCGGTTTTGTAGTTCAAATGAAGTAGCGGTTTAGTGTATTATAGTTCAAAGAGATTATATTTGTATCAGTGTTATGTTATTCGGATTATGTACTTTGTATTAAATAACAATAAAGTTAAAAATTTTAGTATGTGACGTTTTAATTCTTAGTCAATCAGTATTATCAATGTGTTTAAAGATGTTATAAATTCAAGGCGTTTAAGACGTTTCAACATGTTAAAAATTCATGCCACTTCACCACCTATATATACCCCAAAATCTAAACATTCACACGGCGTTCTTGTTCTTCCACATCTTTGTTCATCTTTCTACACACAACCAGACATGGCTGCTCACGGGTGGACGGAACTTGAGGACATAGCTTTGGTGGAGGCTTGGGAGGAGGTGTATGTCAATCCTCCTTCTCGAGGGCAGGGGGGTCTATGGGTACGGGTGCAACAATATTTTGCACAACTCCGTGGTCCGAACCACGGTCGTACCGTTGATGCATTATCTTCACGGTTTCGGGTTATACGGTTGGAATGTAAGAAGTTCGAGAATTACTACAAGTCTGTGGAAAACTCATCCGAGGGCCTTAGCGAGGACGACATCAAGGCGGTTGCCCTTATCAACTTCCGCCACGATGAAGGTCATGATTTCGAACATGTCTCGCAGTGGGAAACGATTAGGGTTTGGATTTAGATGTTTGTTTGTTTTTTTTTATCTTATTTGGTAATGTAATGTTTTTTTTTCTTTAAGGAATGTAATGTTTTTTTTGTTTTGTAAAAATTTGTCTTTTAAATTTAACGTTTAGTATGTTTGAAAAGTTAAACGTTAACATAATACAACTTGTGTATATATATAATATATGTGCAGAATATTAACGGATGAGGGCTTAGCCCGACCGGTCACCATGTCGTTTGTTGAATTACACGTCCCGAGTTCGAATCCCCTATGTGACCGGTTTTTAGGTATTTTTTTGTTTTAATGTTTTTGAGTTACACTTAAGTCCCTGTGTTTGTAAAACTGACGCAAACCGTCCCTGAATTAGTTAGTTAACCCAAAGTTAAAGAAATAAATGGATGAAGTTAAGCTAGTGTACTGAAATGGTTACAGAAATGAACCTAACGGGCTGAAAACGTTATGTTTGTCAAACTTCAAGGATGAAAACATGAATATAACTCTTATAAAAGAAAAGAAATATCAACTTGGAACATTTGATTCAACATGTCCTCGTCTACTACCTCTGGTCTAATTCGAAGACCACGACTTTTCAAGGTCGATTTGGATGGAAATGTGTACTGTCATCACGACATTCTTGCTGTTGTTCGGGTTGCTGGACTTAAAAGTCAAAGACATGGTGAAGAATTTTACGGGTGTTCTCACTGGCCTGTAAGTTGGATTTGTTTTTTTAAGATAGTCAATTGCAATTACTTTATAGTTGCTGTGTTTTTGTAGAGAGGTGATTGCAAATTCTTCTTGTGGAAACAAGATGTTGATAATATGTTCCTTGAACGTTCATACGGCACCTCAACTACAGTGACGTTTAAAGATATGAAGATAAAGAACCTAGAATTACAAAACCAGTTATTAATAGAGGAGAACAATAACTTGAAAGCAATGAGAGGTGACCCAAAGATGAAGTCGAAGAAACTATATGTGCTAAGCTTTTTAATTGCAAGTGCAATATTGTTGTATTTGTGGAATTAGTATGTATTGCATCGCTATCCTATTTAGTGTTTGTAATTGAATTTGCAATATTGTTGTATTTGTGGAATTTGTAGGCAAATGTTTTGAACGGATTTGCAATTAGATAAAACGATGAAACATGTTTTTAATATAACATAAAAAACGATACAAGATAAAAAAAAAAAACCTAAAACGCTACTAAATATAATTTTTCAAGATTTCAAACACTGAAATGTGTTCAAAATCCTCGTCATAAATTATTGCGTAGTCTAGCAGGGCTTCTTCAATCACCTCCTTTTGGGCCATGTTATTGTTCCGATCCTTTTTTTTAACGTTCTTGTACCTTCTGTAAAAACGGCTACATTTGAAGCGTAGGAAAGCACACCGAGTGTCGAGGTCATTCGGGCTACGGGTCGTTTGTTGCACGTGAATGCAGAATAAGTTCATAACTTGACCCCAGAACGCGGGATCGGAGACTGAGTGAGTGCCTTCATCATGAGCGGCAGCGTACGAGACGGCAATAGCAATGTCTTCTTCGTCAGTCCATGAAGAATCCATGATGTGGTTAAATGGCAAGAATGTCTATGCCATTTTATAGTGGGTTCATTGATTACTGTTAACATTTAATGTTAAAGTCTTTATATTTAATATCAAATGAATAAATTAAAGACAAAATAAATTGAAAACCAGTATTTTATTGCATAAACTATCCAACGTTTGGACGGGGTAAACACCGCCAAAAATACAGTTTTTCTGCAATGAATTGTCTGTACGACAAAAAAGTTTTACAAATGTCTCCAGTTATATTTATTGGTTTATCCGTAACCAGATGCTCCATAAGCATACACAGGTAGACTGCTTCATTCCCTGCGATTGTTGGGTTAGATAACACGTAGTTGTCATTGAGTTCGGCACATATACATTTTTCTGGTTTTCCCGTTTTTTTCCAATATTGCAGATACACTAGTAATGCTCCTAAGTAAACTTTAACCTTCGTCAAACGGGGTAGAATAACGTTTCTGTATTTATTGCCCACACAAACATCTTCGCACGGGTAGTACACCAAGTCCTGTGACGATAACTCTAGTCTAGCTAGGAGCCATTCGTTGTTTTCTAACGGTAACGGAAATAAGACGTAATCCACCTCGAAGAAAGATGGAAATGGGTGTAATTTGCCATTGGCATACTTAACAACGGTTTTTGGAGTAGAATCTAACAACATTTCATAAAATTGTGGTGGAAGAATTGTCCACCGCAAGTTTAACAACGGTTTTTGGAGTAGAATCATTCTATTTCTCCAAGCCATTAGCCTTCCCACCCATCCTTCGATATGCTGTATAAGTTTTAATTTAAAATTAATTAAAAACGCGAAAAAAATTAGTAAAATTAATAAAAAAAAATTAAGAAGAATAATTAACTGTTGAGGTTAGGTAGCCGCCACAGCGAAAACCTAATAGAGTCCCCCAAAATTTTTTGTCCAACTCTATTGATCTTGTGAAAACTGCTGAATAACAGAACGGCGCATCCCCATTTCTGTAGAATGTTTCCACATCTTTTGACCAGTTCTCACTTTCGTCGTCTGGAATTGCCCATGTACCAGCCCTGTGGAGGTGAAAGCTTTCTCTATTGTGTACAAAGTGCATTTGGTTTGAATCATTTCGTTGTGGATCTTCAGAAGAACTTTCACCCTTGTTACTTCTCCATCTTTTGAGAATCCAAGATGATGTTTTCTTTGCTGGTTGAGAGCAGTATACATCGTTTTTATTGTTTTCAGACATTTTTCGCGTGCTACAGAAATATACTGAAATAGGGAAGAATTGTTATTGAGATCACGTTCCTATTTATTAAAAAAAATTTAATAATATTTAATAAAAAATCATTTTTGCATGTCCCGAGGTATGCAAGACGTTTCAGACGTTTTCAAGACGTCTCAGCAGTTTGCAAGACGTTTCAGCAATTTTCGAGACGTTTCAGACGTCTCACCCTAATCAAGACGGGTAAGCGTTTGCCACGTTTCATTTAAGACGTTTCAAAATTTTGAAGACGTTAAAGACGTTTGACTGTAATTTGAGACGTTTGACTTCCATTTTCAGACGTTTGGGACGTTTCACGAGACCCTTAAATGAACGACACGTGTTATTTTTAAGATGTTTAAGACGTTTCAGGAGGTCCTGAGACGTTTCCCGTGAACACGTCAGAGGTTTCATTTCGATATGCCCTTAGATGAACGACACGTGTGTCCCCGTTACCCATCGCTTGACACGTATCCGGGAACACGTTTTGAGTAGGAGAGTGTGAGTTCATGTGTTTCATTTCACACGGGCAAACGGCATTGGGACCACGTTCTTTCCTTTGGGGCCATCTTGAACAAAGATCCGAAGACCGTTGAAGATCCGAAGAAAAACCCGACCCGCGTTGAAACCTGCGTTGAAACCACACGACATTCACGTTCCGAAGCATCACGTTTCTCGTTGACTCAAAATGGATCCAGATTACTACGGTTTCCCACGTCAAGAGCACATGCAACCACCTGAACATGACATGCAAGACGTTGGACGAAACGTTATCCCATCTGTATCGGTGATATCCTATGTCTTTTCTTCCATTATTCTTAGTGTTTTAGTATTTTAGTATACTTACTATTCTTTTTTTTTTTCTGTTTTTTTTTTGTTACTTTACAAGGTCCAAAAGATCAAAGTTCGTCAATCATGGAATATAGTGAAGTATATAAACGATAGAATGACGGATCATATTATATCAAAGATTAGGCAGACATGTTTTGGTCCGTATTTGGATATTAGGTGTGTCATGTGTGACAGTCTACTCTTACTAGGTGTTGCACAACTACAAGTGAATACACCTACACCCAGATTGGGGATTACATATCGCCTAGGCCAACAAACGCTAATGTTTTGCCCCAAACAATTTTGTCTAATAACGGGATTAAGGTTTGGGTCCAATAATTGGACGCCGATTGACCACCCTGAGTCATTTAAAAACCGTCATTTCTCGGGCCGAGAACGTATTAATTTCAAACTAATTAGAGATATGTTTGAAGGTCCTATGCAATATAGCGAGGAAGATTGCGCAAGAATATGTTTACTGATGCTCTTGGGTCAAGGGTTTTTAGGGTTGCAGGATACAAATGCAGTCGATATTAAATTGTTACACCTGGTGGATAATCTGAATGAGTTTAACCAATATCCATGGGGTAATTATTTTTGGGAGAGCACGTATACGAATGTGTATGATATGCACGTTCGTCAAAAGGAAGACACGAGGGGTTTTTCGTTAGATGGATTTGTTTGGCCGTTTAAGGTACCTGAAAAAATGTATATTATATTTTATATTTTAAGTGTAATGTTTGTCTTAACTTAATTTGTATACTAATAGTTGATAAATAATGCATTTACAGATGTGGATTCTGGAGGTATTTCCGGAATTTAAACAAAAGAGGGGGTATTTCGAAAGGCAGACCATCCCGAGATTTTTAGGATGGAAAAAAGGACATAGGCTATTGAAGGTGAATGTTGATGGCATCTTAGCCAATGCGGTAAAGGTGAGTTTTTTATACTTTAAACTAACTATATTTTCATTCCGTTAACCATATTAAACTTATATATTTTTAAAATTTTCAAAAACGATATATTTAAAAAACGTTAAATTTTAGAAACTGTTTAAAATTTTAGAAACTGTTTAAAATTTTAGAAACTGTTTAAAATTTTCAAAACTGTTTAAAATTTTAGAAACTGTTTAAAATTTTCAACTTATATATTTAAAAAAACTGTTTAAATTATATATTTAAAAACTAAAAAAAATCAACTATGTTAGAAACTGTTTAAATTATATTATAACATTTATTTTATAATATTTCGTTTTCAACATGTTAGATATCTGAATATAAACCCCTAATGGCTATACTACCAACTATGTTCGAGGCCGAGACTGAGTGGTATAGTTCAAGCTCGGATTATTTGGACCTTGAACGTCAAGTTTTTAATCCTGCTATGGCGACTGAATTACCCCCTCAAATTAATCCAATCGGCCTGAGTCAAAACTACGGCCAACCACAGAAGGACTTCATTGCCAGCTTGTTCGGCGATGCTGAAGTTCAGGTGCCTCTAACGCACGGATTTTCACCGGAAATCCCGGTTCATACAAACCATGTTCCGTTAAAGACGGCTGAGTTTGAACGTGATGCTGGTCCCGGTCAGTTTTCATCGGGATTTTATCATGAAGAGCAGCTTGTGTCTAAATTTCAGTCAATGATGTTATCAAACAACCGGGCATTGACTGACATGATCAACTCGGAGTGGTCGCAGAAGATGTACTCAAACAACCGCGCAATAACTGACATGTTGAAGTCGGAGTTGTTGCAAAGTTTTCGTATGGCTCCGGTATCAACTCCAAGCCACATACGAACACCGATGGACCAATCGCCAAAAGTATATTACAATGTAACCCATTTATTTTTTTATTTGCCTAAAAAAGTCTAAAAAATTAAATTTAGTTCAAAAATTTTTCTAACTATTTTTAATAATTTTTAGGCGGCAGCTGATTCCTTTTTGAATTTCGATAATCAAGATAATGAAGTGTATCATGTGTCTGCCATTCCAGAAAATGTTACCGAAGAAGCCGTAAGTTTGGCAAGCGTATATAATTTTTATAATCCATCTATGTTTTGTTAATTTAGTTCTTAAATAATGTAATTGTAGGATGAGGATGTGGAGATGATTAAAGTGAGGCGGTCCGAAAGGCTTGTGAAGCCCGCCAAGGCTATGCTTTCACCATTTGTAGTTTACAAAAATCTCCGGCGGAAGCAAAAAAATATTTCAAATAATGAAGATCAAATAATTGAAAAGATAAAAAATTGGGCACCAAGTAGCGGAGATAGACAACTAACACTCACAGCAGGCGGCTATGTTGGTCCTGTTTTCTGGGGGTCTTTGCTAGGCACTGAGGTGAATGGCTGGTTAAGCGATGAGGTACACTTGTTAATACTAAATATACTATAGTTTGGTATAAACTTTCGCTAAAATTGTCCAAACTTGTAACAGCATATTTTTGCATGGATGCTACACATGTATAATTCAAGAGATCCATCCGCTCGTTGGTCCATTTTACCCCCATATTTTCAGATGCATTTGCAAACTCTGGATCAGAAATTCGCTTGTTATTTCGACGGGAAAGTAGAGCCTTTTCCTCGGATAACTAGCGTTGACGAGGTGTATGTACCGTTATTTATACCATCAATTCACTGGTTTTTAGGAGTTTTCAACCTCGTTAACAGGACCCTCACTATTTATGACAGGTAAAAATTTAATTTTAAACAGTGTTTATTTTATACTTTTAATCTCAAAAGTTATGACTTTTAAAATTAATGTTTGTTTTTTTTTTTTTTAGCTTGATGGGTATGCGAGATTTGGATAAACGAAGAACGGAAGTGGTTTGCCACATCAATTTTGTTTTTGACCATTGGCTTCGTGTGCATGGTTACTATGACAACAAACCTTTACCGTTCAAATTTCCGTTTCAAACAGAATATGCAAATGATGTGCCACAACAGTCAGGACCGTTAGGGGACTGTGGGGTTTGGGTTTGTATATTTCTAGACCGGTTGATTAACAAAAAACCTCTAAATGATGGTGAAAAAACAAGCATAACGGCTTCAAGGATGAGGCGCCATATGTTGACACTTTTCTACGACTCGCTTATTCCTAAAGAAATAGTCAACGAGCTAGAAGAGGACGACCTCGAATTTATTGGTTGATTTATATTAATTTAAATTATAAACATAACTATTTGTATTAAACTTATATTTTATATTATTTAATTTTTTTTTTACTGTGAAAATGTGTGTATATATATGTGTGCCCTCACTATCTCAATAATGCCACACCAAATGTCTTACTCAAACATTCCACATTCTGTGCAACGCACCATTTGGATAAACAAAGAGGATGGGTTTGAACATTGGTCGCCAAATATTCTAGAGTTTTATTATGACGGCGATAATCCGACTTGCTACTCAACCTACATGGGTAAAACACCTCTCGGAAAAGAATGGTGGGGCGGATTACTTGGATTTTGTGGAAACGGATTTATTCAGGAAACGGTAACTTCGAAATACCTATTATGTTAATGATACGTTTATTAAACTTTTTTTTTTGTCAAACATTTACCATATTTTTCTTAGCATATCAATGCCTGGTGCAACAAGCTTATGTATCAACGGGCGATGTCGTCAAATGATGATCGGTGGACAGTTCTCCCGCCTACTTTTTTTAACATGATAGTAGAACAAAATAGAGAGGCCTACGGATATGGAGACGGTACAAAAGAATTTTTTCCTCCCATATGGGAGGTTGATACGGTACACTTTTTTAAAAAAAATTCCATTAAAATAATACCTTTTCCAATACTTATTTTCGTTTTAAATTTTTCCAGATTTACATGCCCGTAGCGCACAACGAAAACCACTGGTTACTTCTAAAAATAAATATGCGTTCGTTTAAAATATATGCTTATTTTCCCGTTAACTGTAACGTAAGTAACTGCGGAGAAGGATTTTGCATACACAGGAAGATACATCAAATTCTTTTAGAATTTGAATCTCCATTTGTATGGTTTCTGGGACGTATATCATACTGGCAACAATCAAGGAAAGATAGTGTACAAGCCTTAGAGTTTTGGGGGGATGTTGTGTGGCCTGACCACGAAGCTCATATTGGTCGAAACTCAGGGGTTATCATATGTATGCTATTGGAAAATCTAGTTAACAACCGTTCATTAACATGGAACGAAGTAAACATGCAGGATGCTTGTGTCAGATATAGACGCTACATGGCTGATGAACTATACGCCGGGCGCTACACACCAAGTAATTTTTGATGGCTTGACGTACGGATTGTAAAATTTAATTCTTATATTAATTAAAAGTAGAATTTGTTACATGATCTTCATAAAATAAAACATAAAAAAAATATATATTATTAAAATTCTGCTAAATTATAAGATGGAAAAATGTCATCCGTTGAACTCTGGGTTTCTGTCTCTTTCTCTTTTCCTTTGCCTGATGATTTTCGTGAACGAATCTGTGATTTCATTGGATCTAAACAAACGTCACGAACATGTCCGTATGTTCGGCAACGCGAACAATATACCGGAACAGGTTCTTCCCCACGAGACAAGATTCGGTTGTTTTCTTTTGGACGACCTGATTGACGTTTTGTAATATTCGGCGGTAATACACTGCCAAGGCCTTCTGGTATTACCCATTCAGACCTATGAGGCAGAGGATTAATCGATTCTTCATACGTTTTTTTGTATACTTCGTTTGAGTAACACGAGAAAGCATAATGACTACAGTCAGGTTCACCCAAAAATCTTGAAACAGCAATCACATGCCCACAAGGTAAACCCGAAACTTGCCAGACACGACAGCTGCACGAACGATTCGAAAGATCAACTACACCCCTTTTCCCACCGTCATCAACAACAAAGCTGTTTACCTGGATGCCTGCAACAGTCCAGGTTCTAGACCCTTCGATTTTCTTTAAAATTTTCTTATGTGCCCACTGAGTAAGTGAATGGCTCTCCTGCATGCCCTGCAATCGACGGTCATAAAACCATTTTTGTACAGACTCGCGGAAAAATTCGATAAGTTGCGTTATCGGCATCTTACGCGAGAATCTAGACAAAGAGTTAATAGACTCCGCACTATTAGATGTCATATAGTGGTATCGATTGCCGGGACAATGAGCTCTTGCCCATCTACCAAACCCAATATTTGTTAAAACCTGGCGTATTCGAGGAACAGCAAGACACAAAGCATTAAATGACTCGTCAAAGTCAGACATCCGATAAGATTTACACGTCTTCCACCATAGTGCCTCGTACTCTTTTTTTTTAGACGACGGCAAACGTAGATTCATCATTAAATGACGACAACACAGGCCGTGGTACACACGTGGAAACACATTCCTAACACCCACATGTATCGAATTCGCCCTATCCGAAATGATCGCCATATCTGCTATTTCACCAACACAATCTCTAAGCTTTGAGAGAAACCATGTCCAAGATTCACCATCCTCTGATTTTCCAATGCCATAAGCAAGCGGTAAAATCTGATTATTTCCATCCATGCCCACTGCTAAAAACAACGTCCCTTTAAATTTACCCTTTAGGTGTGCCGCGTCAATGATAACAACAGGTCTTAGATTAAACATAAAGCTACGAATCTGAAAATTAACGAAAATGAAATGAGACAAAAACCCATGTTACTTTAAAAAAAAAATAAGAGAAAGTAGAAAATATAATGTATAATTTACCGCCGCCCCTAAACCAACAAAAACCATTTCAAAACGACTCTGCTCATCAACCAAGATGTGGGTAACGCTTCCAGGATTTGCAAGTTTCAAATTGTAACAATATATTGGTAGTTCCGCAAAAGAGTCTCGCGTAGTTCCTTGTAGTAGTTCAAGTGCATAGCTTTTACCACGCCAAGCTTGAAGGTTTGTTATCTCAACCTCGAACCTTTGTCTAAAATCTTTGACAATCTCTTTCGCTCGATATATCCTACCACTGTCTTTTAGTTGTTCCTTCAAAAAGTGACCCAAAACCTTTGGGTTAGCCTGACGAAAATGTGGGTGTGTTTGCGTCTTCGAACAGGTGTGACTATCGTTCATATGTTTAACAAACCATAAATTGCCACAAGGAATAGCATGAGCCTTAAATCGCCATTCACAACCATCACCCCTGCATGAAACTTCATACCGCGTCTTAGATGATCTATCAACTTTAAACTCGAAATGCTCTAACAAACATTTCTTTCCCAACTCGAGCTTCATCTCTTCTTTGTTATTGAATATATGACCGGCCTCGAACACTATAGATGAAGAACCTGATTGGTTGTGAGACGTTAAAGATTTTTCAGAATATTTTTCTAAATTTGGACACTCATCGTTTAAAACATCAAAACTTTCTTTTACTGGAATATTTAGATCTGGAGCTTTAAAATTGTTTAAACAAGACAAACCAGATGAACCAACATCAGACTCTTGAATAACATATAATTTATATAATTCAAAAGGATTCTGCATCGCCAGATCAAAAAAAAATCTAACATCTCGATCATTAATAATATCGATCGGATCGGTAAACGTAGACATCCGGTATGACAACCGTGTAATGTTTGGAGTATCACACATCTTAGAAACATAGTTTAAAAAACTATTATATGAATGATCTGTTTCAATTTCTAAACCACGTCTCCTTGAATCGACACCAGTAACATACTCAATGTTTCCGTTAATCAAATCCCACTTCCCCGCAGTATAAACAACAAACTTGACCCTCATGTTGTGAGATAATCACCAAAAAACAATTTTTCTCTTAAAGTTCGTGTTTAAAATTAAGTGATCTATATAAATTCAAAAACAAACGTCTTGAAATTCATATAAAACGTCTTAAATTAATATTAAACGTCTTGAAATTCATATAAAACGTCTTAAATTAATATTAAACGTCTTGAAATGGTACAACGCGTCTCAAAAAAAAAATGAAAAAAAAAAATGGACAAAAATGGATCAAGCCGGCTAAAGAAACAAAAATGGCTCAAGCCGCCCAGACACGGCTCAAGCCGAGGGGAAACGTCTCAAGCCGTATTGATTAACGGCTAGCCAATATGAAACGTCTTAAGCCGGCGCAAACGTCTTAGCCAAGACGTCTTAAGCCGGCGCAAACGTCTTAGCCAAGACGTCTCAGCCGTCCAGTAACCTGATGTGTTTGTCGGACACGTGGCACGTTGTGGTTGGACCGCCGTCAAGACGTCTCACCTAGGTTCAGACGTCTCCACGAGACGGTTGACCAGGCTATTTTGGAAGGTTTGACCACGTCTTGGACATTTTGGCGATTTTCCCTTAGAAAAAAATGTTAGGAATTTATGTAAAAAAAAATTGTGAACACGGATTGAAACCCGATCAAATTATGTAAACAATTTAGTCTACTAACCCTTTTAATAAAACTTAAATTCAATCCATCAAGCCCAATAACTTAATACTCATTCAAGCCCAACCCAACTACTAGTTTTGTTAAACAAACCAGTCCACATAATAAAAAAAACCCAAATCGCTGCCACTTGTCAGCGACTCCCGCCCTCCCTCTGCCTCACTTCAGCGCCCAGCGACAGTATAATTCCGGTCGGCCAATGCAAAATTTAGGCTGCAAACTGGTTAATTCAGGCCGCCCCTGACAGGTACATGTTTTTTACTAGGGCTTGAAATTCAAAATTTTGGTTGGCAAACATGTATGATTGTGGGTTGGCAAATAATAATTACTAGGGCTTGAAATTCAAAATTTCAAATTGAAAATTAAGGAACATGGGCTATGGTTGAACACTTGAAGATCCTTGTTTATTTTGTATGTGATAGGATTAGGAATGAACAATGAGTAGGGAAGTTATGTCGCGATTTCTCAAGAGGAAAGGGGTTGAACCACTTTTTTTCGCCGGATTATTCTAATTAAAGACTAAGGTATGTTATAGATAAGTTTTTTTATTCTTTTATTGAATGATTAAGAGAAATAAAAGTAGGGATGGTTTGAACTTTGATGTTTTTTTGTTTGTTAATGTGATATGAAGTTAGGAACTAGGGTTTGATTGTTTGAGAATTGAAATGGACCCAACCCGATCTGATTCGACCCGCTATGAAACTTTGTTTGTTTTTACTTGTTTTACATGACCCGACCCGATACGACCCACTATGAACTGATTTTTTATATAGCTAGGGGTCTAAAATCTTTAAAAAATTTCCGCACCCCCAGGAAAAAAATCCTGGTTCCGCCACTGGATGCAAGGCGCTCAAGAACACATATCTCGTGATTGGAGTTTAACATTTTTTAACCTATCAATTTAGAAACAAATTAGCCTAATAGTTTAAAAAAACAAAAGATAAAATAGTTTAAATGAACTTCCTTTGTAGTTTAAAGGCTCATATACATCATTTAAGTGTAATGCCTTTTTGATGTAATTATGTAATGCGTCATCGCTATTTCATTTCATCTGATCATACCCAATAAACAAAACCAAGCTAAAAAAATACAAAAAACAATTGACTATAATCAAAATACATTTGACGTGTTATTAAATATTTCTTTAGTAGGCTCAAAAAGTTGGTCTTAACCGGTTGCTTTTGTAAAGCCGTCACATGTTTACAAGATCATACTTTTAACATCATAGCCAATCACACTTCGAGCAACAATCACCAATAGGGCTGTAAACGAACCGAACGTTCAGCGAACAGTTAATGAACCGTTTGGTGGGAAGTTCGTTTATGTTCGTTCGTTTATTCATGAACAAGAAATTTGGTTCGATAAGTTAAATGAACAACATGAATAGAGATGTCGTTCGTTTAATTGTGTTCGTGAATGTTTGCCCGTTCGGTAAGGTGTTCGTGAACATTTGTTCATTTGCGTTCGTTTATGTTCGTTTGTTTGTGTTTTAATTAAAGATTTTTGTACTTTCATATACTTTATCTATACTTTTTATATTGTTAATTTTTTATTTATTTATATTACCCTAATAATTAAACTAGGAAACCCTATGCCACCTTGTTTATTCACCATCCTCCTTTCCTTTCTCATTATGTATATCGACGAATACGATCGGCCTCTGTTCCACATTAAGGGATTCAAGTTCCAATGCTACTCTTTGGACCATCCACCATTATCCTTCGTCCCGTTCGCCAAATTTATTTATGTTCGTTGTGTTCGCGAACTGTTCATGAACACGCTCATTTCCTTAATGAAAGAACATGGATATAAAATATCGTTCGGTAAGTGTTCATGAACCGTTCGTGAAAAGATTTATTTCCTTAACGAAAGAATACGAACAAGGCCTTGTTCGTGTTCGTTCGGTTCGTTTACAGCCCTAATCACCAAGTCATTAAATATATATATATATATATATATATATATATATATATAGGGGATCGCTAGAATGAAAACCACCACGAGTTATGAGAACCACGAGAACCGCGCCCCGCGGGTGGCCGTCGGCGACGAAATTTTTTTTACACCTAGATCCGTATATTTTAGCGGGGGGTTTAAATTTTCGGTTCAAACGGCGCGCCCGAGGGGGTAGTTTTTTACGCCCAAAGTTTGGGTTTTTTTAATTTTTCTTTTTTTTTTTACCAAACTTTGGGCGTAAAAAACTACCCCCTCGGGCGCGCCGTTTGAACCGAAAATTTAAACCCCCCGCTAAAATATACGGATCTAGGTGTAAAAAAAATTTCGTCGCCGACGGCCACCCGCGGGGCGCGGTTCTCGTGGTTCTCATAACTCGTGGTGGTTCTCATTCTAGTGGCTCCCTATATATATATATATATATATATATATGTATATATTATCAATTTGCAACAATTAACGCTCGGTAACAAACACGACTGCAAGACATATCGCCACGCCAAATGTCAAGTACCCTCACAACTATTATATCAATACATTATATAGAAATAAGACTTCACAATCATTGGCGAAGGATAAAAGGGGCGGGGAGGGGCGCCCGACCCCCCGAAATTTTCGCTTAGTAGCGTTATATATGTATTTTTTGAATAGAAATTTTTGGGTATATACGTTTTCGACCCCCCGGTTCTATAGAATTTTTTTGGTATATACGTTTTCGACCCCCCGATCATTCGGGTCAAGCTTCGCCACTGTTCACAATGAAGCCAAACCCCAATTTAACAAAGCTTTAAATACTTACAAATTAAAACAACTTGCAAAGCCAAATGTACAAACACACCATTCATAAGAAAACAATAAAGTATGAGGTACATGGTAACATAACCTAGCTATGTTGCAAACTGATAATATATAAATAAATAAATAAAACAATTCTAGAAACATGAAACTATTCCAAGATGCCAAAATGTTGAGAATCGAGACGACTGCCACACATGCACAACATAACAATTTAAAGTTGTATGCACAAACACCATAACCCTCAACAAAACATGTAAACAACGAAGCTCGGAGGTGTAGGATGATGGCAACATATAATACAAAGCCAAATCCTAACCAAAATCACAGCTATGGCTCTCAGAGGACTAATATGTCAGTTTCATCTAACTAAACGGTCAACAATTCAGCAATGCGACAATAAAGAAGACTGTTTTGAACCGGTTAGGCTAACCAAGTGGTACATCAGCCAACAACCACATAATAGGACCAAGATAGAGTATGCAAATAACATTACATATCCAAATGGCCATAATCAAAATCAAAACAGCCATAAAATAAAGCTTATAAGCAATAGACAACTGCAATATAAGTTACCAAACCAAGTCCAAAGCAACATCATACCTAATGGTCTTCGATGAGCCACAAGTCAACTTCATCGACCAAACAAACAACCATCACAAAGACTAACAAAAGATGTAAAACCACAAAAGATCTTCGATGAAGATTATCATTACACCTTCAAACACCCTTAAAACCAATAGCAAAACAAATCGGAAAAATGAAACCAAACAAAACCGCAAACAAAAATACTCAAAAGATCTCATCCAAACATCCAAAAAGAAACGTAAACCAAAAATCCCAGATAAATAACATCAAATGTTCGATAATGACATCCCGATTAACAAAAAAAAAAAAAAAAAAGACTTATACCAACAAATCCTTCATAGCAATACAAAACCCCAACATAAAAGTTGAAACAAAACCAACGACGCGTAAGTCGTCTTTAAGGACTAAGGATGGATGACAAAACCCCCAAAAATCGAAATCAACACAACAACAACAAGAATCTACCTCGAAACAACGAAGAGGCAACGATGGGAGCAATTCTGGCCGTCGTAGAATGTGGATAGAAGTCCAGGCGGTGGTATACACAGATAAGCTAAAAGCTTCAAAATGAAGCCAAAACCCAACCAAACAAATCTTTAAATACCCAAAATTAAAACAACTTGCAAAGTCAAATGTACAAACATACCATGCATAAGAAAACAATAAAGAACGATGTACAAAACAACGTAGCCTAGCTATGTTGCAAATTGATTATATATAAACTTTTAACGTTGTCTTCTTATATTGTGTTTAATTATATGTCTTAGGATGAGTATAGGTTTTGTGACAGTTAAAAGTTTTCTGTGGGACTCTGTTTGGAAATCTAATTTCAAAATAATAAAAGAAAAACGATTTAAAATAATTTAAAACTTAGAATACAATTCAAGCATTTGCATAATATTAATAAGTTTAATTTTCTAATGTTTTAACAAATTCAAAATATAGTAGATATGATATGCATAACATCAACATCATCAATTCATAAAAAAAAAAAAAAACCCATAACGGTACAATAACTATATATAACCCAAAACCAAAAGTAAAGCAAAGATACATAAAGTTTACATTTCAAATATTTACTATGCACTTTTAATTACTTTTTACATATATTCAATTTTGAAACAGTAACTCGTATCATATCAGTGTTGGATGTTCGGGTTAAGTATCACTTAATACCATCACTGCAATCAAACAAAAAATTATAAATTAATCATCTATACATGATGGCTTCTTTGAAAATTTGTGTGATCCTACCACAATGTTTGATTTTTGGATTTCTACCTTTAAATTTTCTTGACAACCTTATTTCAACCACATAAAAGTAGGACTTTATAGTACACTTTACCCCACCGAATAATACTTCATCAAGCCTAATTGTTAACTTGAGTGTGCCTCAAGTAACACTTACTCACACTTGCTTTTTTCCTTTCCACATAGACGATATATTTTTAATATAAGAATAAATATGTTGAAATAATGAAGAATTTCAAGAAATTAAAATCATTTTGGCAATAAAGATCGACTATCAATAAATTTGTTACATCACAATAGATATTGTGATAAGTAAATTAAAACATTTTTGAAGTTAAAGGTAGTTAACAATACATATTAATATGACAAACAATTCATATAATCAATTTCACATTCACGCTTTTTCTTGTTTTGTCTCACCCTTGTACATGTTGAAAACCCAATTTCACCAACACATGCATGCATTATTATTTAACATCACTATCAAGTATCAACTCCTCTCACTTTGCATTTTCACTCTATTATCTCACCCCCCCCCCCCCCCCCCCCCCCTCTTCCGCTAGTGTAAGGTTTGTCTAGATTGTTATAATCCCTATTATGGACTTATCTCTTCGATGAGGTTTTCCTCACCATATCAATCCAGGATATGGGATTCGCCAAAAGTATCTCCTCAAACACCCATAGGGACTCATGTTCTAAATAAGTTTTACCTCAACATCCCAAACATCATAAAAGTGACTGGTATGATACTATTTGCAACATCTACCTCCTCATCGTTTAAATCTTCCACTTGTTTAATCATATGTGTACTTCTATAAGTAGTGTGTTTTAAGTGTTAAGCAGTGTGTTTTAAATTTAACGCCCATAATATATTGCATTGTGTTTTAAATTGTTATGTTTGGTATTTTTCTTTCCAAAACAACCCAAAACATCATGTCTAAGTCCAAAATAGGATGCCTACATGTCAGTTTCTATGCCTTCTCACACTTCTCACAAAAAAAGATCATTTTTATTTTTACAGGAAACTCACCCATCTATAAGGTGTGCATTCATAACCTATACGTCACATTTATTTTCTATTTTAAATCATTTTAATTGTAGTAGTTGGCTAGAATAATCAAGATATGAGGATTTTATATAAGGTGTGCATTCATAACCTATACATCATATTTATTTTCTATTTTAAACCATTTTAATTGTAGTAGTTGGCTAGAATGATCAAGATATGGGGATTTTATTTTTAAGAAAAAAAATAATTTACATAAATTATTTTACAAAAGCAATTGTTTATTACAATAATCTAATTAAATTTTCATAAATAACTTGGTTTAATATAATAAACAATTTGGTTATAAATAATGATATGTAAATGAAATAATAATTATTAAAATCGGAGGGTAATAAAATATTTTTAAAAATTACTAATATTGCTGATATAAACTTGCATTTGGAGACGGTGTTATAGGGTGTACAATTATATCATATAAAGACTTAATTTAAAGATTTAACTTTAAATATTACAATCATCATACTTCTCTCCTAGTTAAGTGCAATTTCATTCCTGACTTTAAAATTCTGTACCATCTACTATGACAGATTTGATAATCTTATCTCTCAAAAAAAAAAAAAAAAAAAAAAGGGTTAAATGTATGCTACTATCTTAGTTTTGTGCCATTTACAATTTTAGATAGGCAAGCCCAAACCTATTTGACCATAGTCAGAACCCAGCTGGGTTGAATAAGGCCTACATTAGTAAGCCCAAAACTTTGATGTTGCAAAGCCTTTTAACCTTATATCCATTGATGAGTCTACTTCCTTTATTGTTGACAACAAATTACAAAAGTGCCACATAGCACAAGTCAATGACTACCAAAATTCAACAATGGTATAGAATGATACATAGTCACTTTATTCATGTTGGATTATGTGTTATGACTTGTCAAATCAATGTCACTTCAACCATTGTATGTGAACACAGATAGTGATACTTTTCAAATAAGGTTGATGAAACACATGTAACATGTAACATATAGAATTTATATAAATCTACCTGAAGAATATTATGGCTCAATTGGAATTCTCTTTCATTGATACCTCACTATAAATACAAGATACAATCCCTAATCTTAGGGAACAAGTAAATACACAACTTAGGGAACAAGCAAATACAAAATCATATCTATATTTACATAAGAGATATTCCATTACACCCCCGCAGTCGAAGCAAGAGGTGGGCGAATGTTGAGACTGGAGCGGAAATCATCAAATAATACTCGAGGTAAGCCTTTGGTGAAGATGACAGCGATCTGTAAACGAGTAGGCGTGTGAAGTATCCGTATGGTACCACGTTGAACATGTTCGCGCACAAAATGAATATCAAGTTCTATGTGCTTGGTACGTTGATGCTGAACCGGATTACTAGATAAGTAGATAGCACTGATATTGTCGCAATATACTAAAGTGGCAGTGGAGAGGGGGCGACGTAACTCGAGAAGAAGGTTACGAAGCCAGCAAACTTCAGCAACGACATTGGCGACTGCTCGATATTCTGCTTCAGCGCTGGAACGAGAAATGGTAGACTGCCGCTTGGAAGACCAGGACAGTAAATTTTGTCCCATATAGACACAATATCCTGAGATAGAGCGACGTGTATCCGGACAGCCCGCCCAATCAGCATCTGTATAAGCCCGAAGAGAGATGGCCGCACACGTAGATAGAGAAAGACCATATGTGGTTGTGCCTTGTATGTAACGGATAATACGCTTCAATGCCTGCCAGTGTTCAATACTAGGATTATGCATATGAATACAAATTTGTTGTACGGCATAACTTATATCGGGCCTAGTGAATGTGAGATACTGAAGTGCACCCGCAAGGCTGCGATATAATGTGGGGTCATCAAACGGAACGCTAGATTGAGCACCAAGCTTTGGTTTCGTATCAACAGGGGTGGCGACTGGTTTACAAGTAGCCATGCCCGCACGGTTGACAATGTCTAACGCATAATTGTGTTGCGAGAGAAACATCTTATTACCGGTACGAGAAACGTTAATTCCCAAGAAGTAGCTGAGTGGTCCAAGATCTTTCATAGCAAATTCAGCCGCGAGGCTGCCCAATAGTTTAACACGAATTGAATCGGAAGAAGTGGTGAGAATAATATCATCTACATAGATCAATAGATACGCAATGTCACCACCATGATGATAAGTGAAAAGAGAATTGTCACATCGGATTTGTGTGAACCCCATGGATATAACGAAATCTGTAAACCGTTGGTACCACGCCCTCGGTGCTTGTTTAAGCCCATAAAGTGACTTTTTAAGAAGACACACATGATCAGGATAGTCTCGGTCTCGAAATCCCATTGGTTGATACATGTACACAGTCTCGGTGAGATTTCCATGTAAGAAGGCGTTAGTGACATCCAACTGGTGAATAGACCATGATTGTGTTAGGGCCAATGTTAACACCGTCCGAATCGTAGCCGGTTTAACAACCAGACTAAAAGTTTCCCCACAATCAACACCCACCTCCTGATTTCTACCATCACAGACAAGGCGTGCCTTGTACCTCTCGAGTGTACCATCGGACCTGTATTTGTGGCGAAAGAGCCACATACTACGAATAATATGCATATCAGGATGTCTCGGGACAAGATCCCAAGTCTTTTTTTAATTAAGGCATTAAATTCGGTATGCATGGCATTAAACCATTCCGGATTAGACAAGGCGGCTTTGGGAGTTTTGGGTATCGGTACGATGGTAGATGTGGATAAGTTAAAAATTTGTTTCGGTTTATATATGCCTGACATGGCACGACACGGGTAGGGCTGTAAATGAACCGAACGAACACGAACAAGGCCTTGTTCGTGTTCGTTCGTTAAGGAAATTAACATGTTCGCGAACTGTTCACGAACGCTTACCGAACATAAGTTTATGTTCGTGTTCATTCGTTAAGGAAATTCAGTTGTTCACGAACAGTTCGTGAACACTGGTCTCGGACACAAACAAACACAAGCAAATAAAGTCGAACGCAAACGAACATTTAACTTGAAAAAAAAACATTGTTATCCTTAAACATTGTATATAAGTAGTTAAATAAAACCATCAAATGATAAATCAAAACACAAGAAGTCTAGTACACCACCAAACGATGAATCAAGTTTAGCTAACTTAGATATAATCATCCCCAAAAATGTTTTAGAATGTTCAAATTTTAACTATTTAGAAAAATAGGGTTTCAATTTTTTAATATATTTAGATAAAAGGTTTATTATTTATTATTTTTTTAATATAATCAAACGAACGTAAACTAACGAATATGAACGAACGTAACCGAACATATTACTGAACGTTCACGAACGCAATCGAACGAACGAGACCCATGTTCGTGTTCGTTCGCTAAGCTAACCGAACAAAAAATTTTGTTCGTGTTCGTTCGCTAAGCTAATCGAACGAACATAAACGAACTTCCCGCCGAACGGTTCACGAACTGTTCGCTGAACGTTCGGTTCGTTTACATCCCTAGGCACGGGTATGTATGGTACGAGTGGGGGGTTGAGCTGGGTTCGGAGATGGCAAGATGGGGTCGGGTGACGAGTTAGGCAGTGGGGTGTTTGGCAGTGGGGCCGATTCTGGAGAGGTGGCAGATAAGGGTTCAGTTTGGGCCATTGAGTGTGTATGTGCGGGAGATTGGGCCAAAGGGGAAGTAGGCATGGGGGAGTGGGCTGTAGGAGAGGTGTTGGTGTGGGAATGTGAGTGGGCCGGAGGGGAAGTAGGTATGGGAAAGTGGGCTGTATGGGACGTGTTGTTGTGGGAGTGGGCCGTATGTGAGTGGGGTGTATGGGTAGTGGATTGAGGAGAAGTAGGTGGGCTTATATTGGGTGATGTGTTAGGCGGATCAGGTGGGCCATTAGGGAGGGTCGAATGGGTGAGCTGAAAATAGGGATTTATATGGTCATCAAGGAATTGATAGGTTTTAGGTTTTGGTTTGTAAGATTTGTGGAATGGGAAAACGGTTTCATCAAAAAGAACGTGTCGATTAATTGTAATTTTTTGGGTTTTTAGATCAAGGCACTTGTATCCACGGTGGTTTGAGGGGTAGCCAAGAAACACACACGGGTAAGAACGGTAGGCGAGTTTGTGAATATTCGTGTGAGGGATAAGGGGATAGCAAATGCACCCGAACACGCGAAGGTGTTCGTAAGTGGGAAGGCAGTGATATAGTCGTTGGGTGGGGGTTTGAAAATTATGAATTTTGGTAGGTATAATATTTAGAAGGTAGGTAGCGGTTTCGAGGGCATGATGCCAAAAATTGGTAGGTGTGGACGAGTGAGCCAATAGGGTACGTATAAGATTGTTGATTGTTCGTATTTTTCGTTCGGCTTTACCATTTTGTGAGGACGTATGAGGGCACGAAAAACAAAAGTGCATGCCTTGGTTATTGCAAAAAGTTTGAAATTGGTGGTTTGCATACTCACGTCCGTTATCACATTGGAATTGTTTGATTTTGGTGCCAAATTGAGTTTGAATAAAACTATTAAAGGTTGTGAACATTGTAAAAACATCGGATTTGTGAGCAATGGGGTATGTCCATAAAAAATTAGTATAATCATCCAAGAATAACACATAATAACGATGACCCCCCGCTAGAAATGACGGGGGATGTCCAAACATCACTATGAATAATATCAAATGGTTTAAGAGTACTGGTATTAGATGCAACAAACGGAAGTCTAGTGTGTTTCCCAAAAATACACGAAGTGCAAACATTATTTTTTAAAGCACCACAAGAAATTGAATGAGAGGTTTTTAAAGTTTGTAAAATTGCCGGGCCAGGGTGACCGAGTATTTGATGCCAAATGTCTTGTGAAATAGCAGCATAAGTGGAAGCATTAGTGAGATTGGTGATGTTGGACGGGTTAAGAGTGTAGAGATCCCCCGAGCTATTGCACCGTAGGATGGGTTTCCTGGTCTGGAGGTCCTTCACAGTAAAACCAAAAGGATCAAATTCAACAGATAATTGATTATCAGTTGTAAAACGACGAACAGAGATAAGGTTTTTAACTAGGTTAGGAGCGTATAAGACATTATTGAGTTTAAAAGGTGGGAAAGGTGGGGAAAGGGTGATGTTGCCTTGTACGTGGACCGGAATGGTTGTGCCATTGCCAACAATGATATTGCGAATAATGCCAGAATTAAAAATAGATTGGAACTTATCAAGTTGAGGAGACATCGTACCTGACGCACCGGTGTCCATGGTCCATGATGAGTCATTGTTGTGCAGCGCCAAGTTGTAGAGTGCTTGAGCAATGTCAGTCGGGGAATAGCCAGTCATATAGTTCTGGGTTGCAGGTTGATCAGATGGCTTTGGGCCTAAGATTCTTTGGGCCGAGTTCTGCTGTGGTGGAGGAGTACCATGGGATGGGCTAGGATTAGAGGGATATAAGCAAGGAGGGGGAGTCCATTGGGCCCATGTTGGTGCGGATTGTTGAGGTGGATAACCGGCCCAAGAGGGATAACCGGCCCAAGTGTGTGGTGAATGGGACGACCAGAAGTGTGGCTGGTAATAGTTCTGCTGTTGATTGCGTCCACGACCGTAAGACGATCGACCGTGGCCACGACCTCCACCGCGGCCTCGGCCGCGACCACGTTCGGAAGAGTTATCAAACCGATTATAAGTGCGAGTATCGGTTTGAGCACGAGCGGGTTGATCCGTGGAGGTCTGAAGGGCGGTTCCGGCTGACTGAGCCGACAGCTTGGCTTGTGCGTTTTTTCTTTCTTCAACTTGGCAAAGACGAGATCTTGTGTTGTAAAAATCCAGAAGTGGCTGTGGCTGCTGTAATATGAGTGATATGTTCTCATATTGATCCGTTAATCCAGTGAGTATTTGCAGAACAAGCTGGTTCTCGGAGACAGTCGACCCGAGACTGGTGAGTTGGTCATGAAGTAGTTTCATGTGTTGACAATATTCTGTCATGGTAGAGAATTGCTCAAGACGAGTGTTAAAAAAATTGTTTTGTATGGTGATGGTGCGAGCCGCTTGATTGTCGAGAAAGAGATTCTTGAGTCGACTCCAAGCGTCATAGGCAGTGGTATTAGTGATCATAATCGTGTGCATGAGATCCTGAGAGATGGTGGCGTAGATCCATTGTAGAACAATGGAGTCTATGCGTTCCCATGACTCGAGATAGGCTTGCTTGGGGGTTTGTTCTTTGTCTTTTTCCTTTGCGGTTTCAGTTGAAGAAGAAGTGGCAGTGTCACGGGGTTTCAAGTGGTCGAATACATCATAGGCTTTACAATGGAGAACGAATAGCTCTGCCCATGTGTTGTAGTGTTCAGTTTGGCTATCAAGAATCAAAGGAATAAAATTCTTGATGTTGTTGACGGTGACCGCCGGGTGAACATGTGTGTGAGACATGGCCGGCCGATGAGAGAGGGAGGCCAGACGGAAGAAGAAAACGACGAGGGAGGAGGGGGGCGAAAACAATTAGGCTCTTGATACCATGAAGAATATTATGGCTCAATTGGAATTCTCTTTCATTGATACCTCACTATAAATACAAGATACAATCCCTAATCTTAGGGAACAAGTAAATACACAACTTAGGGAACAAGCAAATACAAAATCATATCTATATTTACATAAGAGATATTCCATTACTACCCATTACTCCTTGTTCGGTAGATTTTATACAAGTTCTTCAGCCTATTATCCTCTCTAAGCGTTTTAGAGTCGTGTTTACATGTTAAACGTAGTCCTCTCCGGTCAAGATTGGCACGCTACGAGTTCTTTATGAACCATAGGTCACATATAAACATTAGAAAGATTTATGTGTTATTTAAAAAGTCTTGGCTAGCACCCCATAGTCCTTGTATTGTGTTAGTCAAGGGCGAAGCTTTTAAGGGGCGGGAGGGGGCGGCCGACTCCCCAAACTTTTCGCTTCGTAACAGAGAGTATTTAGTTTTCGTATAGAAATTTTTGGGTATATACGTTTTCGACCCCCGGTTTTATAGAAATTTTTAGGTCTGGTGACTTCCATCCCCCGGTCGGAAACCTCAAATGTTATGTTTGCTTATGGTATCATGATGGTTTTTATAGTTGGGCGTAGTGTGAGGATTCTATCATCCCCACATGTTATAGGCTTCAATTATTAGAATCAAGAAAGTGTAAAGTTATTCTATAAAATCTCCTAAAAATAAGAAGCATATAAAGACACAATAAATCACAAAATATAACACAATGTCGAGTAAAATATAACACAATATCGAATAAAAAAGACACAATGAGTCACAAAAAAGACATAATGACGCAAATATAGAAATGACACGATGAAATAAAAAGACACGATGATGTAAACAAAAAGTCTAAAAATCTACAAGCTAAACATATAGAAACAAAAACCTAGCTAAAATCTCACATCGTAGAGTTCGATGAGACGATTCCAATGCTTCTTAAATGAGGTCAATCGGAGCCCGTTTGATATCGTATTTACGACTTCTTGTTTTTATAAGACTCTGTATTTGATCCTAACCTTCGTATAAAACATAATTCAAAGGTGTTAGTAATTCAATATCATTAAAATACTATGACTCATATGATAGGCATCGTGAGAAAGTTGAATCCGATAAGAGATCTAAAATATCACAAGTCTTCAAAAGAATCATTTTAGTTGATTTTTTTTTTTTTTTGAACGGCAATCATTTTAGTTGATATTTGGAGGTCTTTCTTTCACAAATTTATGATGCCATAGTTATTATAAAAAACTTGAATATAGACTATACGAGTTTATCTAACTATTTGACACTTCGAAGCTATTTAAGATATATCACATGGTTGACGTAGGTATTTTGGTGAGATAGGTCGGGTCGATCGGTGAGTGGTCTTTGTATGAATAGGAACTTTTTTTACATGACCATAATGTCATAATATTTAAAAAACAGTAAGTGTTTAATTATGGTATACGCGTAGCTATACACAAATTACTAACAGTGTTAATTACTGTTTTCGTCCCTTTGGTTTGTCAAAAATCACTATTTCGGTCCATTAGTTTAAAAATTGCGATTTCAGTCCCTGTGGTTTCACTTTCGTAACCATTTCAGTCCATGTGCTTTCACTTTCATAACCATTTCAATCCATTAGTTTAAAAAGTACAGAAACTGAAATGGTTACGAGGTAGACTGAAATGGTTACGAAAGTGAAACCAGAAGGATTGAAATTGCAATTTTTAAACTAATGGACTGAAATAGTGATTTTGACAAACCACATGGACGAAAACAGTAATTAACTTTTATTAACAAGTTAACATGTGTTTAACTTGTTTAGCCATGAATTTAAACAAATAAGCCTGTTTAATACACAAAACCTATTAAGTTCAAACACGAAACCTCTTAACTTTGTGTCGTTTCTTGTTGTATTAATAGGTTCGTGTCAGAAATTACCAGCCCTAATAAAAAGGTTAACTTAGAAGAGGGCGCACAACTAGGGAGGCCTACTGGCTTAGCCTTTGGTGTTTCATTCACAAAGGGTTCGTATCGAGAAAGAATACCATAAAATGAATATCGATATTGATGTTGTTCAGTCACGCTATCGTACTCTTTATACTTTACAATACCAAAAAATACTTTATTTTGAATATAACTACATTTTCAATAAAATATATATATATATATAGGGTAAGGATAGTGTAAAAAGGGCCTAAAGTGTGAGAAGTGTGAGAAGTGTATTATAACACTATATATAATACTATATAACACCATATAAACACCGTATAACAATATGTAACACCATATAATACCATATAACACTATGTAACACTATATATCATTATATAACAAATATAACACTATACATCTATCATAGACATGCTATCAGACAACCTATAGTGTTATATTTGTTATATAACGATATATAGTGTTACATAGTGTTATATGGTATTATATGGTGTTACATATTGTTATACGGTGTTTATATGGTGTTATATAGTATTATATATAGTGTTATAATACACTTCTTACACTTCTCACACTTTGAGCACTTTTTACAGGATCCTCTACCTATATATATATATATATATATATATATATATACTGGCCTTAATTTTTTTTAGGTTTTAGACTAGGGCTGTTCAAATCGCTCGCTGCTCGTCGCTCGCTCGACGCTCGTTCGGAAATTGCTCGGAAAATGCTCGTTCGATTTGACGCTCGGTTGTAAACGAGCCGCTCTGCTCGGTTCGGTTTGTAAACAAGCCAAGCATGAGCAAAGGTCCGCTCGGCTCGGTTCGGATCAAATTTATTTTTAATTAGTAAATATATACAAACACATATACACATACATATATAAACATGTATATACACATATATATACACAAATATGAGTTATACATATATACACACACACACCTATATATACACACATTACACATACATATATACTTAAATATAAATTAAATTTACAGTTTTATAAATACCACTCTATTAGATTTTGGTCCACTGTCTACAAATTTACAGCTATATCTATACGTACTAGCCCAAATACGTCAATAAAAAAAATTAATATCAAGTCTAAAAGTTAAACCATAAACCGATAAACCACAGTCTGCTAATCGCCTCAATGTTTCATGTCGTTATCTTAAGTCGATCGTCTCCTGGTCTCAACGTCATTGTTCGTGCAATATGATCATCGCCTCATCGGCCACAACATTGTTATTCATAAGAAAAATATTATGCCATGAAATGTGCCTGTTTTTAAAGACATAAAACATGAGACCCAACATTGTCACTATCTCTCTCAGCAAATTTAAATCGGGCGACACGGATGTCCAAATCGCTCGAACTTCGCTCGACGCTCGCTTGGAATATTTAATGCTCGGAAAATGCTCGCTTGATTTGAGGCTCGGTTTAAAATGAGCCGCTCCGCTCTGTTCGGTTTGTAAACGAGCCAAGCACGAGCAAATGTCCGCTCGGTTCGGCTCGGCTCGGCTCGTGAACAGCCCTATTTTAGACATATCTAAAGTTTATGAAAAGCTAGGAATACACTACGAGAAATTATGGCAAGTCACCATATATTGGTTCCTTTGTGAATTCAGCTTTCTAATCATATATCAACCCGTTTTTAATTTTAAATAAAAGGTTTTATTATAAATGTATGTCATATAATTAAAACCGAAAAGGGGCTGACCCAAAGAAACAAGAAACATCCAAGGGTGATACTATTTGGCTGATTCTATACACACCCCTCTCCCTTCCTGATTATACCCCCCCTTGTGAGAGGAAAACTGTCGGTCCCACGCAGGCCCCACCTGTAAGTATGTGAGAGGAGGGGGTGAAAAAAGTAATTAGGGGGGGGGTGTAGAAAGTAACACCCTACTATTTACACCTCCCCTATTTACTAATTACACCCCCCATAAAAACATCACATCCATCAATCATTTGCTTTTTGTTTTTAGTCTTTTTAATAATGAATTATTATTATTATTATTATTATTAAGCTTATTACTTAAGCCTTAAACTTTTTTTTTACCTTTTTAGTTTTTTTATGCTAGACATCTTTTTATTTTTTTACCTTTTTAGGTAAAAAGGAGAGCATCCAATTGCCGGCACAAACAATGAGTTAGGCCGTTTTTTTAATGAAGTTAATCGTTCAAAAAAAAATTACAATTCCTAGATTTTTTTTTTAAATAAATATACTATCACTTTGTGATTCACCATTTATCACCAAGATCTCACATTAACTACCACTTGCATAATTAATTACTACACAAATCACATCACAATTATATTTATTTCCGACAGTGAAAATGACATGTAAATATATAAATATTATCACATAACAAAGGAAAGAAAATTCTAGAAAGCATATGGTAATTTTATAGTAGCATAATATAATAATGAAAATGATGGCAACGAAACTAATTCAAAGAAACAATCATGCGCATGTCATATTATTGGTGCAAGTAATTTGTTGTCTTTAGGTCATATTATTGGTGCATTTCCACCAAAACTAATTCAAAGAATTGCAAAGAGTTGCATAATTTTTGTAACTACTCAAGCTTATTGGTGCATTCACTTCAGTTTCATAATTCTCATATTATCGGTGCATTCACTTCAGTTTCTTTAAGATATACTCGAGAAAGCTATTCAAAGAGCTGCATAAATTTACTTGTTCAAAGAGTGATCTACTTATACAATAGTTAAAGATAGCTTCGAAAAAAGTAGAACTGTTCTAATGCATAAACACAACCTACCAATGTTGAAGCTATTACATGGCTCTGTTTCTCATGAAGCACTTGATATAATAATAGCATAGCGTCATTTAAAGCGTTCACATTGTCGTTGTCAAGTTCGTAAGTGTTATGGATTACCATGTGTTTGTGAAATCTCAAAGTATAAGAAAGCAGGTCAGTGTATTAAACTAAGATTCGGTCGATGTGCTTGGTAATATTTAAAAGCTGACAACTTATGCTTTAATGCAGGTCAATCTATTCCTTTAGATTCGGTCGATGAATTTTATAATGGTAGAATTGCAAGGAGAGCATCCAATTGCCGGCACAACCAACCTATGGAAATTATCAAGAGAAAATGATGCAGCTGGCTGGGAGAATATATTTGAATCACGTCAAAATATGTATAATTCTTGGATAGCCCAACCTGCTATATTTGGGGGGTGTATAGATTAAACCTCGGTATGTAAATTATTAAATGATAATAATTTTGTAAAAAATTACTTATTTTTATATAGCTTTTGTTACAGCTATAAATATAATTTGATACATTATAACAATAAAAACTAATAATAAATAATATATCATTACTACTACTACTACTAATAATAATAATAATAATAATAATAATAATGATAATAATAATAATAATACTAACTAAATAAATAATAAACAAATAATAAATAACTAATAATTAAATAAAAGAATAAAAAAAGACAACAAAAAGACAAAAAAGACTAAAAACAAAAGCAAGTGATTGATGGATGTGATGTTTTTATAGGGGGGTGTAAATAGAATGAGGGTATACGGGGCACTCTCGGTGACCCTATGCGGTGACCCAAGTCCCATAGCGGGAACACCGCCGCCATCAACGCGGGGACCGAATTCGGTGAATGGGATCGATGAGAGGTTACCGCATCAAATTATTTTCCTTTTTTTTCTTTTTGAATAAAAAAACAAGTCCCCCAAGAGAGGAGTGCCGCCATCAAATTGAGGGTGTGAGAGGAGTTAAGAGAGGAGTTGACGTGACGCGTGCTGATTGGCCGTGCGTAAGAGAGGGGACTTCCCTAAGACTAAAGGGTATGGGGGCCGGCTGAGGCCCGGCTAGGACCGGCGCCGGTCCCCCACACCGCCCCCCTGAGGCTCGGCTCGGCACAAGCGGCTCCTCACAGCCGGGTTAGACGGGCCACATTTTGAAGAAACTAGCCGTTGAACGGCTCTTTTATATTAAATTTTTTTTTTCCTTTTTCAATTTAAATACCCTCTAACTCAACAATTTTTATACAATTCTATCCCATTCTACTCCCATTCTTCTCCATTTCTCTTCCATTTTTATAAAAAACGCTCCATATTTTTTATACCATTTTCTCTAATCATGCATCCTTTCAACCCAAACAACCCCAACCCAAACAACCCCAACCCGAATAATCACAACCCGAACCAACCTAACTTTTTTTCGACTCCCGCTTACACTCCGACTATGGATCATTCGTGGGGGGCTCCGCAATTTCCTTTTTCGGGTTTCCAACAAACACCCAACGCATTCTCACAAATGTCTCAAGTTCAACAACTCCAACAATACCAAGCTCTACAACACAAGAAAACCGTGTCGGCCGACTATGCTCGAGCGGAGGGGGCGGCTCGAAGGGATCGGCGAAAATGGACGACTTGATAAACGAATTCCGTTCGTTCAAAGAGTTCGCGGCCGAAAAATACACTCACAAGAAAACCGTGTCGGCCGACTATGCTCGAGCGGAGGATTTTAGGATTATGAGGTTGGATCTCGACTCGGTTCCGGAGGAAGAACGAGTGGTGTATCGGAGGATGAAGGAAGAGGTGATGAAAAAATGGACGTCGTAGGTTTTTTTTTTTTTTTTTTTTATGAAATGTATTTTTTTTTTTCGGTAATGTTTTTTTTAGGTAATGTAATTTTTTTTATGTTATGAAATGAATTTATTTATGTTGTTTTATGTTGTATTTTTTAATTTTTATAAAGTTTTTATTAAGTTAATAAATTAAAACTTAGAAAATTATAAAATAATGAGGTGGGGTAGCCCCATCCTCCATCTCCCTCAAATATGAAGGAGGCTCATCCCCCACGAGCCGGTGATGTGACGGCCCATCCTCGTGGGGATGGGCCTCACCGTACCTCTTAGTCTAAGAGGGGAGTGCCCCTCTCACCCTGAGCCTTAAAATTCATGTGGAAGTGATAGAATTGACATCCAAGTGTGTCCAACCATCTAGTGATGTTTAACTAATCATGCACGTACTATATTTATTTGTCCTATTACATGTACAACTAAATTATATAATTTGCCCTTTTATTTTAGGGTATTTTACAATAAATGTTATAAACTTTGATAATTGTATCATTGTAGAGTTTTATTAACATTTCTTATAAAAAAAAACTAACATTCACATCACAATTTTCTTTTCTAACAAGTTTATAATCGATTTTATTTATATTTTACTGAATATAACACGTCAATTAAACCTATTAAACCAAACATTAACAAAATAGAACTTAAAACATAAAACTGATAAAGGTATATAAGTTTTAATCCACTAAACCTTTTTTTACAGTCTAATGTTCCCTAATAAAACTTACTAAACCCATGTGACTTGGAAAAGTACAGTTTATCTAACAACACAGGTGTTTTGTTTTTTGTTTTTACTTATATAAATAGTTGTAGTAATACGTAAATTTTATTTTATAAAAAAAATACGACGTAAAAAGGTCTTAGACCCTACATGGTAATGGATGTTGACTCGAAACAATTATTTCA
This sequence comes from Helianthus tuberosus, assembly GCA_030545235.1. Lineage (NCBI taxonomy): Eukaryota > Viridiplantae > Streptophyta > Magnoliopsida > Asterales > Asteraceae > Helianthus > Helianthus tuberosus. Next base: position 13,808,440 of record CM060383.1, on the reverse strand, counting down.
ACGCAATTTTGCATGTTTAATCATGTATTTCAACCCAACATCTCATGTGTCACCATCTATTTATGGAGCACCAATTTATTAAGATGTGTTGTTATTTCAACTCTTTAATTATATTATTTAAGTTAGTTTTTAAATTAACATTTTTTATGTTATTTTTATTATCAGTCAGACCAATAGGCAGTGGAATCAATTTTTATATCTAAATTAGACTTATTTTTATTCAATTTTTTAATTAGCTTTTTTTAGTTATAAGCTTTTGTACAATTAAAAAAACAATCATATAGTTGGAATAATTTGTTGCAAGTATACTATTTCATCTATTCCTCGTGACACACACGTTATAAAAATAGAGTAATTATTAATATAATAAAAAAATGAAGGATGTTTGAAAACTTTATACGTTTGTAGTTGTATTAAACTAGTAAGATTACCCATGATACGTTGTTGGGTTTCGTTCAATATCTATTTTAGTTAAGTATAACAATTGAAAGAAATATGCTTAAAAGAATATCTACACATGTTTTACATCCATCGAAACCATAAAAATAAATTTAAATTGGACAGTGTACGGGATGATTTTAAATTACTTGTAAATGAAAACGTAAACACTATCTTAATTATAAGTTTAAATGAAAATTTACGTCTAAACGTAAAGTAACTCGAATTTATATCGTGTTATGAAAACGTACTATATTTGACCCGAGTCGTTTTTGAACAAAATTTATGTCAAAAGGTAAATCAAATGAAAACGTACATAAAAATAAGCACGCAAATGTATTATGATATTTGACCTGACTCATTTCTGAAAAAATAAAAATAAAATTTACGTCAAAACATAGAGTAACTGAAAACATACACAATAATAAGCATAAGAACATATTATATTTGATCCAACTCATTTCCTCGAAAATTTTACGTTGAAACCTAAATCAACTTTACTTTATACCGACACGTACATAAATATAAACACATAAAACTCGATTACAAAGCCTTTAGAAAGTTAAGGGGTTATAAGTGTTAATGCTGAAAGTTAAGAGGTAAAAGTATAAAAAAAAACAGAAAGACAAATGGACAAAAATAAAAAAAAATCAAAAATGGAAACACTATTCGCAAACTTTGCTAATTGTATCATAGTTAATATTATTATAAATGAAGGGATAAAGTCATCCTAAAAGTTGTCTAAATCTAAGAAGTCTAAAAAGACACAATAGATCGCGAACTATAACACAATGTCAGAAAAAAAAAAGAGACACAGCGAGTCACAAAAAAGATAAAATGACACAAATATAGAAAATACACAATCCTAAATAAAAAGACACAATGATGTAAACAAATATTCTAAAATCTATAAGCTATAAATCCAAAAGTGAAAACCTAATATCTTATGTCGTAGAGTTCGATGAGACGAATCCAATGTCGTGTGAATGAGATCAATCAGAGTACGTTTGATACCCTTTTTACGACTTTTTTATTTTTAAAAGAATAAATAAAAATTTATATTTATTTTTAGAATAATATAAATTACTTTTTATATGTTATTATCTATCTCGGTTAAATTCCCATATATATATATATATATATATATAGGGAGAAGATCATGCGAGAACCACCTCTTATTGCGAGAACCGCGAGAACCAATGTGAACACAACCAAAAATGCCTAAAAATCACACAATTTTTTTTTAATATTTTTTATATAAAAATCGCTACTTTTCGAAGCAAAAAAAAAAAAAAATTAAAATTTTTTTTTTGGCCACTAAAAGTAGCGATTTGAGCATAAAAAATATTAAAATTTTTTTTTTTTTGATTTTTTTTGATTTTTTGGGGGTTTAGTTTTTAGCATTTTAGCTTGGGGGGGAGGGGGGTTAGGTTTTTGGGGGGTGGGGGAGGGGGGTTTAGGTTTTTTTTGGGGGGGGGGGGGGTAGGTTTTTTTAGCTATTTTAGGTTGTGTTCACATTGGTTCTCGCGGTTTTCGCAATAAATGGAGTTCTCGCATGAGCCCCTCCCTATATATATATATTTACATCATCTATTCAAAGTGTAGAAAAAGACAAAATTACAAGAAAATGAAAGGTAACAAAATAAAACTATGTGATTTACGATTAGGGGTGACCATATTTTGGTCTGACCCGAAAAATACCTAAAAGGAACCGAAACTGACCCTAACCCTTATCAAATGGTCAGTCATCGATTATCAGTTATCACCAATTTCGATTTTGGGTCGGTTCATGGTCCGGGATCATTGAAAACCAAATCTGGAATAACCAGAGCAACCATGTTTTAGTCCTATGGTGTTGCAAGACATGTCATGTTAGGTCAACCCATCAAGTATGAAATATAATTTCATATCAATGATATATTACCAAATTAAGTATTAAAAATACAATAGTTTCAGGTTGAAAGAAAACTGAATTTGAAATGAAAATGAATCAATAAAGAGGTGCTTCACACACCTTCAAATCTAGAATCTCACCATTGCGGAATGAAAATGAATCAATTTGGATCGAATTTGGTGTTTCCAATTTCAGGTTCGATCTTTGAAGGGAAACCAAGCTATCGACAAGTGTTGAAACCAATACCCGAATTAGTATTTAAGGCCGGTCCTCGGTTCTGTTTTATCTCCAACTTTGGTTATTAGGTCGGTCCAGGTTATCAACGGGCTGGGTCGGTCATTGGACCATGCTCACCCCTATTTACAAAGAGAGAGAGAGAGTGGAAAAGGAAAAAAACAAAGTGAATATGTCTTTCCCGTTTAAAAAAATTACTATTTAGGATACACATGTTGTAGCGGGATCATTATATAAAACAAAGAATAGACATAAAAGTTGAATCATGCATGAGCGTTGCGACATATTAACTCCCAAAATTTAACCGAAATCTAAAACATTATCGTATAAATGAATAACTAAGTCGAAACAATAAAAAAACATTATTGAAGTGGGTACGGATTAATAATAATAATAATGACAATAATAATTATAACAATAATAATAGTTAAACAACTTTATAAATTATGGAGTTTAACAAAGTTAAAAGTAAACATAGGGTCATTTTGTATTTTACTAATACTATACAAGAAGAAAACTAAAATATATATAATATGCAATAAAGCTTGTAAACTAAGCTTGTGAGTATGTACCGAGTGACATCTTACTAGCCATCAAGAAAGCATAAAGTACAACCAAACTAAGAGCAAATATATTGAATAGTAACCATGCAAGAGAAATCATATTTGAAAAATAATGTTTAGTTAACTAGACGGTTTAGTTGCGCGTTGCAGCAACGCGAATTATGTCTGTGTAGAAAACATAAAATGATGCTAATAGTAGCATTAGACATAACTACATAAATGTTGCGTTAACATATGTCGTTTTAAATATAGTTTTTTTGAAACGTAGATAAAAATAATCACGTTGCAGCGGTACAATCATATTTTCATAAAACTTTATATATCAGAAGTTATAACAAAAGTTTGTTCACAATGGTTTAACTACAAAAGAGTTGTCATGCATAACCACAAAAAAAGTCGTGATATGGGCAAAAGGATGTCGACAAGTGTTTTGTATCGATCGAAAATCATAAAAATGATTACTGGTTCCGAATCTGATATTACTGAAGTCGATATTGGTGTTGTTCATTCAGAATCATCGATGTGGTTCGTCAAGGCACCTATGGCTGGATATGGAGAGGCGAGGATGGTGCAACTTCACATGGCCTTTTTTAGGTCCCCAAATTCTAAATTTTTTACATATCTAATTATTTAGAAAAAATCTATAAAATTTAAAACCCATTAATAATTTTAGAAAAAACTAACCCAATTAAACAAAGTTTTAAAACCCAATCACCTTAAACTTTTTAGGTTGAACTATTGAATTGTTTAAAACAGTTTTGTTTTGTTTATTGTTGTCATAATTATCGTCGTATTATTACTTTTTTTATACATATGCTTATATATTAGGGGCTAGTCATACAAGGTCCCAAAATTCTCAGGGACAATCTTGGTAGCATCAGTACGATATCAATACTTGCTATAATTTACTGTACCAAATAAACACTCTATTCCTAATACAACCCCGTCTTCTACAAAATTTGTACAAGAGTGCCGAGAAAAATTTATAACATTGTTGCACATTCAACTTTAAAAAAAGTTAAATAATGAAATTTATCATAGAAAATTCCAATTAAATACAACTTAAATGAGTTTAAAACGTATATCATTTATAGTATAAGTGATGAAATTGAAATAAAAAAAAAAATATATATATATAGATAGATAGATAGAGGATCCTGTACAATAATCCAGAAGTGTGAGAAGTGTATTATAACACTATATATAACAGTATATAACACCATATAAACACCGTATAACACTATGTAACACCATATAACACTATGTAACACTATATAACAAATATAACACTATATTTTGTCTGATAGCATGTCTATGATAGATGTATAGTGTTATATTTATTATATAGTATTATATTTGTTATATAGTGTTACATAGTGTTATATGGTGTTATATAGTGTTATACGGTGTTTATATGGTGTTATAGTGTTATATATAGTGTTATAGTACACTTCTCACACTTCTGGATTAATGTACAGGATCCCTACCCTATATATATATATATATATATATATATATATATATATATGAGTTCGATCATATTCAAAGGAGAAAATTGGTGCGAAGGATATGAAGGATTGTGAAGCATTGATCTTATAATCCAATGGTTTGAGATTAATTCTTCCCAAAATCTTAAAATCACTAGGAAAAAGAAGTGCTAAAAGGACAAGAAAAGGGGGAAAATGGAACAATCTGTTATAAACTAGCCTAAAAGCTGAATAATATAGAAGATAAGTAGAGAGAATTTTCAGAGGATTTCTTATATATATTTCTTGGTACACCAAAACTATAATATTACATGAGTTTATATAGACAGAAGAAAGGAACTATGTTGTACTGTGCGTCAATAATTCGAACAAATTATTAAAGTTACTGTGTCAATAATTCGAATGACTTATTTCCTTTACTGTGCGCTTTTACTGTGCATCTAGTTGTCATCCACTATTGCAATAATTCATAACACTCCCCCTTGGATGACACTTTGCAAACTTTGGGGTAATTAAGTACTGCCTCATTAAAAACCTTGCTAAAGAAAAACCCAGTGGGAAAAAAAACTTTAGCTAAGGGAAAAAGAGTGCAGTCTATAGCTCCCCTCTCAAGTTGCAATTTGTAAGGCATCACATTCTTCGTACGTGACGCATGCCAATGTCATGAACGTGTTTCCTAAAAGTTGTTGTAAGTAGTTCTTTTGTGAAAAAATCGGTTGAATTATTGCTGGATTGGACATATATCATCTCGACTCGATTGTCTTTAATAAAGTCTCGAGTATATTCAAAAAATCTTGGTGGTATATAGGAGTGCAACTTGTAATACTCCCCCTGATTTCATTATGTATCGTTTAAGCCTTTTGCGTAGATCTTTTAGTTAATATTTTGCCACTTCATTCCTTGATTTGTATAGTCCTTTGTGTTGATCAATGTTATATGGTCTTTATATGAGATTCCTGGTGCTTTATGTAAACAAATACCATATGATCCACAACTATATGTTGTTACATTCCCTGCATTTACAAAGCTAACAAAACTTGTTTTGGTAGGTTAGTAATATAAAATTTTTGTCTTTCATACCTTAGATGTTAATTTATTACATCCGATTATATTATCTCTTCTTTGTACACGAGTAATATGATACAGATGGTAATGTATAACTAGCAAAATTATATCAATATAATCCATCATTCTCTATATGTATAATAATTTATGGATAATGATGCAAATGCTAGTTTGTATATCAAGGCATAAATTTGTATTTCATATTTGATTTGTTAATATGTTTTAATAGTTATAAAACCTCATACGGTTTTCCAAAGAAAAATATATAGTCCAACTATACCGTATGCATTTATCTTTTCTAACTTCATTAAAAAAATTCGTTATACCATATTCATCTTATAGTCCATACAATCTTTACTACTTTAAGAAGATGTATTTACAGGTTTTGAAATTATTGCTTCATGCATTTACATTCATTGAAATACATCTTTTCGATTTTACCAACTATGAATGTACATTCATTCTATCATGTAGATTTCCTCATTGTTCTCTATATCATATGCAAAAGATGCCTTGAATACTTACTTCATTCATACAATCCATAATTTACCATGCTTATACATTAATCAATAGCTATCATAACCATCGAATTTCATTAACTTTTTCATGTACTCAACAGCCTTAGGAAACTCATCGAGAGTTCCATTTCTTTTCAGCATTTATAATAATTTAAGCATATTCATATCTTATAATGTTTTTGAGATCTCGCCTTACATGACTTTTATAATTTAAATTCTTCATGAATTTTTATGTATTTTGTAGTACCACATGATATATAAATATTCATAAGCTGCATGTCAATTTTATCTTAATATATTACCAGACGAATCAGATATTGGAAAGTTATTATATCCACCACTGGAGAATGTGTCTCCTCATAATCAATCAATGGTTTTGCAACATTCGTGTGCCACCAAATTTTCTTTGTATTACTCAATTTGATTTATGTAAGAAAATCTTTACCTTAAGAACGGTTGGTCTGAAAGCTTTTCATTTCATGAGAGAATTTTAACTTTGATTTATTCACTTTTTCCAAATTTGGCTAATTAATAACATGAATTCATTCATGAGTAGATTCAAAAATATTGATCCTCATTGTTTCATTATTTCTAGCGCTTTGTTATATAAAAGTGTAACGGTGCTAATTTTATTTTGATTCCATTTCTTTTAGACATGATACATTGATTTTTTTTTCTTTCAGGTACCTGAGGTTCTTCTAGAAACATCATGTCAATATTGTCTTCTTTAAGAGAATTTTATACTAAACTTCGACTTGACCATCTTTATTAATTGCTCCAAATTTCGAGGATTTTTATTCATGGAATCAATTAGTCTATCACGCTTTAGGCATGCCATAGATTTAATACTAGTGTATGGTTGTCCTTTAGGGACACAAATTATAATAATTGGAGCATTAGCAGTTGATATATATGACTTAGCTTGTCACTTTATTTTGGTAAGTAAATACGTCTGGTAATATATTTATTTTCCAAATGAGTTGTTCTTTGAACCCGTAGTTCATGTTTTCAGTTTTAAGGATCAATGATAATTTATTTCAACTTATTTCTTTTTCAACTGCTTTTATCTTCCCCTAATGTTGGGAATGTCAGTCCATTTAGATGGATATTAATAAACTGAACCATAAATAACTCTTTCGTTAAATGCTATATTCCCAATCACCTTTTAAGGTCCCATATTTGTGCGTCGTGGTGGATCAATTTCAATATATATCGCACAATCAAAATCTTAGAATGGACATATTTGGTTTCTGACCAAAACCCAATTATAATGGGGAGAAAATATTACAATATATTGGCATTATATGAATTGATACATGAACTTTTGCTCTCATGATCATACACTTAGCAAACACATCCAGTGATTGTCTCAATAAATCATGTATAAACTACATGAAGTTTTACGTGTATTGCAATGATCATTATGTGAAATTGATTTATTATCAAAATCATTATATCAATCTGGAATAATATGCTTGCTTTCACATTAGCTAAGCCTTAATCACAAAAACTTCAGGTTGTGGATTTGATAACCATTTAGACGATGCATCGATTTTTAAAACACTAAATGTGTCACGTCCCCCGACCCCACCCTGGATGGAATCGAGAGCCGCGAGCAACCAAGTGGTACCGGTGGTTATTTTGAAAAGTAGTGCAGCGGAAATTTCGCCAGAACCGAGAGTTAGGAAAAATATCAGAGTTTAGAAAACACCGGATTTTTTATTTATTAAATAGATGGGATAAAACCATGTTTAAAAAGGTAGCTTTAATATAGGATAAATTCGAATACATAAAACAACTTTTCTTAATTTAATTTAATTTAATTGATAAAATAAGCCACTTCTGTAAGCCTTGTTGGTGCCGCATCCAACTCTAATTCCTGATCTACTGTAATTACCTGAAACGCGTTTTAAAAAGATTTGGTCAGCAGGAAATACTGGTGAGTTCATTCAGATTTTTATAAAATGACCTTTAGTTATAAATTACAGCATAAGAGCGATTACAATGGCTTTTATCTTATTTTTAAGATAACCAAGACTTAATCCCTGTAATTTATAACTTAGTAATAATTACAGCATAAGAGCGATTACAATGGCTTCTATCTTATTTTTATCTGGCGCCTTGTCACCCGTGTGACGATGGTCATACCACTATTGGGTCTTTCCCCAAGTAGTGACGTTTATCACGGTGAGGATTTATTAGCCTAACCCGTGAGAAATTAGTAATGTGCACAATACCCCATTAGCCAGTGATTAAGATAACCACGACTTAATCCCTGTAATTATAACATTTGAAAATGGAGTATTGTAAAACATTTGATAAAAGAGAATGACTCACATTGCAAGTTTATACGGGCAGAGTTTAGCCTACTGATTAGCCTTGTAACCTAATTTAAATAACAATGCACACGAACTAGGTCAGTAACTAATACAGCATTTACGATAACTCACGAGATTAAAACCCTCACAACGAATGACAAAGTGCAATACTTAAACATCCATCGAATTTACGACGAATGAAAAAGTATAACCAAAGTTTGAGCAGCACTTAAACATTCATCGGATAGTTTCAATCGATCGGACATTGAATCGTAGCAGCGATCGAGTTAATACCCTGTATCGTAGCAGTGCCTAGCTATTATGAAAGTAAAATTCGAATTGGAGCAGTAGAACTTCGTTTCTGAAAGAAACTTTCGACACCAGAGGACTGCTCGTAGCCTGCTCTATTTATAGCTGGAATTTGGGTCTCACGCGGCCCGCGTGAGCCCTTTCCTTAACCTTTACGCGGCCCGCGAGGACATAAAGGTGGCGGTAAGGGTTGCTGAGTCATCGGTGGTTGTGACACGTGGACAACACGTGTCCCTTAAGCTTATCCGGAGATCTGCCTTGCTGTCGCAGCCCGCGTAAGCCTAGGCTTATTCTTACGCGGCCCGCCTGAAGACCAGAATTCTAGATTTCTTGATTTTCCATGCACAGTAGGATTTCAGGGGTCCGGGTTTGTACTTATGGGTCGGTTTAGGATAATTTTTTTATTATAATTATATCACAAAAAGGGAATAAAACGGTGAGAAAAGAGAATGGACCCACTTTGTAACTTTAGGGTTCAACTAGAAAGTCTCCAGGTATAAATCTTGGGTATAACTTCTGAGCTATTTTAAATATATATATATATATATATATATATATTTGTACTTGTGTTAAGTATAGTACCCCTAATTCAACCTTCTCCCTATGTCACGAGACAGAACCCCAATGAACTTAGCCAGGCAGAGCCTTGACATGTGTTATGGGGCTCAGGATCAATCGGAAAGGGTAGCGGTGATCGGGAGTTAAAATACTTAAAACGAGGTAGGACTTTATTATTATAGGGTAAATAATAATAAAATATTTATATATATATATATATATATATATATTTGGTGAGAGTAGGCGAGAGATAGAAAGTTTGAAGAATACCACTTCTATTTATACCATCTTTCTAAATTTTTGAAATGCATGTATGATGTACACGATAGATTTTCTATTTAATTCAAAATTTGATTCTTGCAACACCTATGCACATACGTGCACTTCTACTATCATATCTTTAGTTTTAAGTTTTTATTATTATTTTATTCTTTTGATGTACACGTATACATGATTCACAAATTCAAATAATAAATATATTATTATTTTATTATTATATATATTATAATTAATTTAACTGCTTCACTTATTTGGCGCTTATAACTTCTAAAATATAACTTTTTATAAAACAATGAAAATGTCATTAGAACGAGAATATTTGTGTCTACATTTTGAACCAAGTTTCATTAAAAACGGAGTAGGTTCAAATGTAATGTATTTTTATAATTTAATTATTAAACGGTTCCTGGGCCCGTCTAAGTACTTCATATTTTTAACAGTCAATTTACCCGTAATCTACCTGTCTAATTATATAAGTTTTTTATATACTTTTATTTTAATAGAAATGTCACTCATATACATGCCAATTAATTAGTATAATATTTCAATCAACTATATATAAAATAGTTTTTAAAACTATTTGGGTAGAATAATTATATTAAAAATAAACTAGTTACTAGTGGCTAATAAATTTAAACAAGCCTAAAATTCTTATATGGTAAAAATGGGAATGTTACATCCTCCCCACCTTGTTTTAGATCTCGTCCTCGAGATTTGGGCTACGATGTCTCTTTTAGAGTTATGTCACGTCTTAGTCAATAAGAACAATATTAAGGTAAATGGTACAGAATCAAAATATCAAATTTTGTGAATATGAGTTGTACGATAAATAAGACTCAATGGTTCAACTGAATCAATTCAAGAGATCGATGTCAAACGAATGAGATGAAATGATAAAATTTTCAAGGTGACTAGTTTCAAGTCAAAAAGATATATGATCAAATATATGTGAATGTTTACAAGTTTGTGAACAATAGAATTCACTGTCAACCGAAAACTTACTTTGATTGTCAACTGAGAAAGACTTAGAATCAACAAGCTCAAATGAAAATAGAAACACGAAAGTAATTTGTCAATTATCGAATTATGATATGAGAAAAATCAATGTGTGGACATTTATTGAATAGCAAGGATACACTGATATACAACAGAGTTAGTGTATCATTGTCTTAATACATAATTGCATTAAGATGATTTTTAAATGATGAGTCGAATGAAAGACAGATGTGATTTTGAATGATTCGAATGATTATGATTAGCCCAAGCTACAAGATTATACCGATACCGCAAGGTGTCGTAATGATTGAAATAGTTCAATAATTATGGTGATCGAACAAATTCACCGTGTAATCAACTGAAAGCTTTAATGAAGTAAATTTGGATATTCATTTCGAATAGGATTTTCAATTGATGATGATAAGACCAAATGAATATCATAAAATTTTAAATGAAAGAATCTTTAGAGGTACACAGGAATATAATATGAATTTGTGTGTACTCTTATATTAACACATAATTGTATTAAGACTGTTTAAGATAATGAACCAACAGAAATAAATAAATAAATCCGTACATCAGGTGTGAAAATGAGATTAGCTCAAGCTACAAATTTATTGTGACGCCACAAGATGTCGTAGTAATCGAAATAATAATAGCGGTGACTGAATGAGTTCACCATGCTTGAAACCAAATGAAAGTTCAATGAAGTAAATTCGAATGTTTGTTTCAAACAATCTAGTTTGATTTTCGATTGAAAGTGAAACAATTGAATAATGTTTTTTGTTTTTTTTTTAAATTCAATGACTCGATATCAAAGAGTCATCGTTTTGCAATAATGCGGTTCACAGTGCCAAAAATCAAGTATAGCGAAATGATATTTGAGTTTTGATAAAACAACAAATTAGAATGAAGCCCTCCAGTGGTCTTCATAAATCAAACGAACCACATGCGTAACAAACAGTGCATGTGTAATGTGTGAATTTACCAAGAAATGAAATAGATCAATATTCGCTATTTATGAAAGAAATCCTCATGGTATGATGACCATTAGAGGAAGTAGAAATGAGAAAGTCAACTTGTAACATCCCGAAAACGAGTTTGGTAATTTAATCCCGTTTATACTAAAGACGGGGAAAGTACCGTTAGTGGTAAAAGTAAACTGGCAAGTATTAGGAATTTATTTAAATAATCCTAATACTTAAAGTAAATAAGAGCTTTCAAGAAAATAGGAAGATGAAAGGCCCGATTTAACGGGACTTAAAGTAAAACGGGATACGACTTCCCGAACCTACTAAGCTAACTAGGAATAATTCTAACCTAGTTAGATTGTGACTTATGAGTGGGTTAAAAACAACTAAACTATAAGTTGAACAAGATGGAGGGGCCAAAGTTGTAAGAATTGAAACTATAATATTAATTTTAATAAAAATCAAAACCAAACACCATTTTTGAAGGTGTTGGTCGTGCAGAAGAAGAGCAGGGGCGACTCCCCACTCTCAAACCCTTAAAACTCACCAAACTTGCAAATTGAAGGCTCAATCCAAGTTGAAATCGAAATTAAAGTGTAGATTATTGATCCTCATCACAAGAGGATTACAAGGTATGTAAAATTTCATGAAAACTCTCAACTTGAAATTCTCATGATTTTGGAAAATCTGAAATTAGATGTTGCATGTGTGTTAATTGGGTAGATTAGAGATGATATAGTGTCTAGAAGTGAAACCTAGACAACTACATGTGAAATCATGTCCAAATTCAGGAAATTCCATGAACACCTTGAAGGTGGTTTGTGGGTTTTACAAGATGAAGATGAACACTAGGGTTTAGAATGATTATTCTAGTGTAATTCGATCATAGAAAGTGATTTCAGAGAAATATGATGTTTAAATACTATATGAAGGCTTTATTGATGTTAAGTTAGCTAATTAGCAAGCTATGAACTTGAATATGAAAGATATAAAAATTATGCCCTTAAGGTGTTCGTTGAAATGCCTCAAAGAAGGCTCGAAACTAGAATTTTGTAGTTAAAACACCTAATTGTGATGTTTTGGCTATTATGCAAAATGTGATTAAAAAGAGTTCCAAATGTGATGAACGTGGTTAGAACTTTGGTTAAAACGGTGGTCTAAAGATAACGCCTACCGGGTAATTAAAGAATGCTAGAACTAGTTGATGAACTTGAATATGCAGTTAGTATACTAATGGGCATTAGACTTTTAAAAAGTCAAACTGACTTATAATTCGATAAATGGTAAATTTTGATATGAAATGTGTAAGGTGGAATAATCGTATTAAATTATGATTAAACTAACCACCTTGAAAACGATGATGATAGTTTGACGCGTAACAAGCTAGGTGGAAGCTTGATGAGGGAGCGGGTCAAACGAATCAAGAAGGAAAGGAAAAGCGTAGTTCGGATGCGAGGTAAGTAAAACTTACACCACTTGTAGTATATGTGTTTATTTTACAAGCGATGAATACAATAAATGATTAGGTTCGAATCATGGGTTCCGACACGAAACGAAATGAGTCGGAACCAATAAAAATGTTTTAAACCATGATTAATGGTGAAAGAGGCAAATTGGTAAATTGGTCATGTAATGACAAATAACTAATGAGTTTTCGTTAAGATCACTTTAAAGTGCAACTAATAACGAGAAAATAAGTAGAGATGGAAATTTAGTCAAGTACCGACTAAAGTAAATGGTAGTTAAAAAGGGGTCTAGTGGCAAAAATCCGAAATGGGTCGTATGGGCAAATTGGTAATTATTAACCATGTTTTGCTACTTATGAAAATGCTTGGTCATATAGGCCAAACGGGTCAAATGGCGTGATAACACCATTTGACTATATCGACTGATGTGGTTGTCAAGTCTTGTGTTAACAGGAGCGATTAGCGATTCGGATACTTCCGTCGCCATAGAAAATGTGATAATAAAAACGAGGTATAAATTGAGTCTATTTGTTGATCCGAGCCAGGTACGCATACTTATGTTGTAGTTAAAAGTGATATTTTGGTCGAATAATTGGTGAGAGTCCTTCATTGTAAAAGAAGGACTAAAATCGACCAAAACGCCCTTGTAGGCTAAATTGAACAAACAATCCTTAGAGGTTGTTTGAAAACGAGTCTTATGATTAAACAAAAGCTTAGAACGAGTATGAGTAGTGAAAGATGTAATTCTTGGGCCGAAAGACTCCATATGAGTCTTTGCCGTAAAATGATATTCCAAGGGGTATAATTCGGAACACATAGATATCTATTTTAAATCCAACACACAATTAGTTGTGATGGAAGGATACTAGATAAGAAATATAGGTTACAATGCTAGGATAGAAAGAAAGCGATTTTGAGCCTAAAAGTGCTTAAATACCCTTAACGGGTCAAAATAAGCATACGAGTGAAAACGGGTTTAAATGGTGTAATAAACCTATGATTAGAACCTAATATAGTAGGTAACATTAATTTGAAGAAGTGTATGAGATATAGGAATCAAATAAATGCGTTTGTTTGATAAAATGCATAAATGGGTTAAAATTCGGTAAAAAGGTAACGAGTCAAAGGCTTAGAAGTCTTAAAATTTCTTATGTTGGATGTAGGATTTTAACTCCATAAGATGGAGGATTAAATTACGGACGCGTAGGAAAAAGAATCGGGTAAAACGGATCAATAACGAAGAAGTTATGGCCGTTTCCGTGAAATCGGGTTGAGCTGAGAATGTACAGCAACAGCTGAAGGCACAATCTGTGAAAACAAGGGCCTAACGTGACGCGACGCCCCTTGGCGTCACGCGACGCCCTTAACTCCGAAAATTTTTAAAAATTTGCCATTTTAACCCCTGTACTTGTTTGAACTTAATATTTGACTATCAAAACTAACTTTTAAGTTGGTTTTGAACATAGGTGATCGCCAAGAGTGCCCGGATGAAGATCAAACGATGAGCAAGAGCCGAACACACGTTAAACAAAGCTTCCGCAACGTTGTTTTGTCGTTATTTTAAACGGCGAATAAAATTACATTATGTATATTACTTAAATTGTAAAAGTATTTTTAACAAACCCGCATTTTTGATGTATATGTAATCATTAATCACATGATTATTTTCGCAAAATATACGTTAAACCTAGATTTATAAGAACGGGTGTTACACAACTTATTATATGCAGAAATCAGAATTTCAACGAAAGAAATATAAGAACTTTATCTGGAATTTCGTGTGATAACCGTTGTTAAGTGACATTATCAAGGAATGTCGAATAAAATGAAATAGGGAATTGCAAAAGTATGTGACTTATTTTGCAGTGCCAATAATTATGACTCTGATTAGACTGTGCACCGATGGTTGTGAAATCTTGTTCCAACATACCTCAGCGAAATTCATGTCGTTTGTTGGATCATGTGGCAAAGTGCCGCTTTTTGATCAGTAGTTCTCCCACTGCTGGGATGAGCATTGTTGTTGTCGTGCCCAATCATATTTTCCAAAGGTCTTGTCTCGAAAGTCGGGTGTGATATACTTCAACGTCTGTGGACGTATAATTTAAGTTTCATGTGTTTTCTTGTGCACTAGCACAACTTTACATGCTTCCTACTTGCGTTAATAGTCTATGGTAACGCATTTGGAAATTCTTATATTTTTGATGGCGTCCCAACTAAATGGGTTTCCATTGTTTATATTGTCGCACGAGTTACGAGGTAGATGATCAAACAAAATAATGTTTGATATCGTAATTATTGATATATGCAAAAGATTCCTGATAAAGAAATCTAGAATTATTATTGACACATATGCTTGTGCTTTATTCCAATTTATCAATCCTTATGGTTTTTGGATTTCCTTATAGATATACATATCTATATAATCATATATTTCACATGCTGTAATATACATACCCTTCATAAGGTCAATGTATTTAACAGATTCATATTTCCAAAAACAAGTCAGATATCAGGCCATGATACTATTTAGGGAAATCTTGTCACTTGTTTGACATATTATATACCTTCTTACCCGGTTCTAGCCGGAGAGGTAACCTCAGTATATCCGGACAAGCTGGAGAGTCTGCTACACCATACCCAGTCTTGTCGGAGAAAAAATTTGTATTTCCCATAAATAGTATTTTTCTTAAATCATGATTTAGAAAGTGCATTATGACTTTCAACAACGAATCAGGAAATTAATATTCACCTGACTGGTCATATTTTAGAACAAAGTAGTACCAATAAATAAGAAATAACAGTGGTCAAGTGTTATTGCTTATTTATTATACTTGCAATATTCTAGTTAATATCCTTATGGCATACCAAAACCCATCACACTTTATTTACACAAGTATTTAGCTTATCTCGAAGCTGATACTAAGGCATATTTTCTTAAGTTCAAGTCTAAATGTTATCATGTGTGCTACCAGTTAATAGCAATGTCCTAACTCTTTTATTTAAGCTTAGGTATTATTATCACAACACCTATTGGCTTAGATCAGTGGCTCTGATACCACCTTCTGTCACGTCCCCCGACCCCACCCTGGATGGAATCGAGAGCCGCGAGCAGCCAAGTGGTACCGGTGGTTATTTTGAAAAGTAGTGCAGCGGAAATTTCGTCAGAACCATGAGTTAGGAAAAATATCAGAGTTTAGAAAACACCGGATTTTTTATTTATTAAATAGATGGGATAAAACCATGTTTAAAAAGGTAGCTTTAATATAGGATAAATTCGAATACTTAAAACAACTTTTCTAAATTTAATTTAATTGATAAAATAAGCCACTTCTGTAAGCCTTGTTGGTGCCGTATCCAACTCTAATTCCTGATCTACTGTAATTACCTGAAACGCGTTTTAAAAAGATTTGGTCAGCAGGAAATACTGGTGAGTTCATTCAGATTTTTATAAAATGACCTTTAGTTATAAATTACAGCATAAGAGCGATTACAATGGCTTTTATCTTATTTTTAAGATAACCAATACTTAATCCCTGTAATTTATAACTTAGTAATAATTACAGCATAAGAGCGATTACAATGGCTTCTATCTTATTTTTATCTGGCGCCTTGTCACCCGTGTGACGATGGTCATACCACTATTGGGTCTTTCCCCAAGTAGTGACGTTTATCACGGTGAGGATTTATTAGCCTAACCCGTGAGAAATTAGTAATGTGCACAATACCCCACTAGCCAGTGATTAAGATAACCACGACTTAATCCCTGTAATTATAACATTTGAAAATGGAGTATTGTAAAACATTTGATAAAAGAGAATGACTCACATTGCAAGTTTATACGGGCAGAGTTTAGCCTACTGATTAGCCTTGTAACCTAATTTAAATAACAATGCACACGAACTAGGTCAGTAACTAATACAGCATTTACGATAACTCACGAGATTAAAACCCTCACAACGAATGACAAAGTGCAATACTTAAACTGTCACACCCCAAATTTCCACGTGTTACCGGTGGGCCCGGTAGGGGAGTATCGTGACGTGGTTGGCAACATAATAGTCAAACAACACAATATTTAAATGCACAGCGGAAGCAAAGTATAGATTTATTTCAACCAAACGATATTGTAATATTAAGTATCACAAATAGTCGAATATAAATCCACAGGTAGATCAAAATAAAAGGAAAACAAATGTTCAACAGTCTATGACATCCAAGCTGGCGAGACTTATTGTGGATGCTAGGAGACAAGCCAGCCTATTACGCGTAGTACCTGCACTTAACCTCTTTAAGAAAAATACGTCAGTTTACACTGGTAAATACAATCAACCGACTCATTTTGAAAAGAGTTTAAGAAAATGCATTTAAGGCACAAGGCACAAATAATATTTTATAACTTGGGATAATTATTTAAATATAATACTTGTAAACGAATTACATGTTTCTTATGCGTTCAGTAGCCCGATCCGTAAACCGGGTTAAAGATCAATAGACACACCACTTTATTTAATGAGACACTGACAGGTGTACGCCTACACCTGAGTGCTAAGGTCGTGGCCATTTCGTGAAATGATGCCAGGGATATCCGGGACATGGTCATTAACCCCCCAAAGGCTTTAAGCGAACAAAACATTTCAAAACGTAGCATATCAATGATTTAACCTCTATTCGATTAAAGATTCAATGCCGGACCAAGCGGTATTTTATATACGTACCCCAAGCCCGTATAGGGAAAATAAGTTAAAAGTATTTACCTGAGTAAGTATAATTCAAAATCAGCGAGTGCGAGTATCTTTTACTGGTTCTCCTAATCTGGAACGAAGTTTTATAATAACCTATTAGAATCCTAACGGGTCTTTAGTTAAGCTTACGCTTAGACCGGTTAGTTTTAAAGATACGGTTCGTACGCACGATTAAGCGAAGACCGGATAGAATGTGATTTAGACCTGACAAGTTTGAAGACTTGCTTAATATGGGTATATGATACACATTCTGGATTTTGAGATAAAACCGATAAGGTTTGACCCGTTTCGGCTAATTTATGTAAACTAGTTACATAAACCGAACCAAACGCGTATGAAGCGTAACGGGTAACCATAAGAGTCCTAAACAGGTTTCCTAAGTTAACATGCCTTAAATATGTCATGATATCAGTAGGATACCTTCCGTTATGCCCAAAACGAGTTTAATCGCATATTAAGCCCCGTAGGGGTATTTTGGTCATTTTAAAGATTATAAAAGGGATTAATTACATTTCTGTGAACCGGGTCTGATTACATCAGTAAATTAGTTTATTTTAACAGGTTATAACATTTGGTTATAAGTCTTATGTGTCAAAATAGTTTTAAACCCTAACTATGCGTATAATACGCGTATAAAGCCGTTTTAAGCGACGTACGGGTTAAAATAGGATTTTGAGTTTCTTGATCAGTTAAACAGGTTCAAAACACTCTATTTAATATTTAAAATCAGTAGCAATTGGATTGGTGTCAAAAGGATTTGTAAAACTCATTTTATGACCGAAAAGGGTATATTCGGTATTAACCGAATTAAGGCACTAATCCTAGCTTATGATCAGTTTAAAAATAATTAAAAATCTTCAAAAATCCCAAAATATTATATTACATCAGTGGGTAAAAGGTTTGGTGTCAAAAATGGGTTTTAGATAGGCGTTACGCTAATGACGTCATTTAATTACTAAGAATCGCTATAATTACGTCATTAAGCATAACTCCTAATCTAGACCTCCGACTGATGTGAAAATTTACAGACATGTTTAATAATCAGTAACTAAGATTATTTTACTTTCATATCTCCAAAAATCTCATTTTATGATCATAAGGGCATTACGGTCAATATTTAGGCGATTAACGGAAACATCGGACAATTAAGGATTCATGTGATATAAACGCAGAGGGTTATACCAACATGTAACTAGGTCCTAATGGAACTTTAAGGCATGTCTAAAACTATCTAAACCGGGTCAGAACTGAGGTCAAAGCAAAAGTCAAACTTTTGCGTCTCTCGGTTCCGAATCGGTCTTAAACAGAAAGTTGTCGAATCAAACAAGCGTAGACAAGTTTTGATACTTATTTTTAAGTTATATGACTGATAAAACAGATTACACGCCTTTTATATTGCTAATTACGCGTTAATTCCAAAATACCAATTCTGTTGACTTTTTCGGACAACCTTTGACTCGACAAACGACCTAGTTAGGATTCGAATCAGTGAGTGCCCTTTTAGGGGTTTATTATCCATATAAATACCAACTTATAACAACTTTTGATTCGACTAAACTCTGGACCGATTGTGATTTATCGATAAATCAAACCGTAGTTACGACGGTTTGATTTCTAGGCTATAAACTAAGTATAAATGAATTAGCGAAGGTTAGGCATACTTACACACGACTAATGGATGATTTGGAATTCTTGTGACCTGCTTGAATGCTCCAGAAATGCTCAGAGGTTGATGAATGATCAATGTAGTAACATGTGGGTCTTATAAACAACTTCAAACACACATGGATCATCAACACCTAAGTCTAGGAATGAAACAATAACATCCACAAGTCCCCTACTAGCTAAAAACCACCTTAGGCAGCCCAAGGTATCGAAAAAATGAGATTTGAGTCGGTTACAAGCATCAACAGGCAGCTTCCTGTTTTTACTGCACCTGCAGGTCTGAAGCGGCCCGCTTCATGTTTTGGTAATCCTGATGCGGGCCGCCTGGGCCATCCGGACCAGGTAAACATGTTTCTTTTAATTGCATTTTGGTCCTTGGTCCCCCGAAAGGTCATTTTCAAGCTGTTTCTTGTATGCTAAGACTTTGTAATTTATATATGGGGGCTTTAATACTTATACCCACTTTGACAAGTCCTCGGGTAACTTTGTGATCACCCGAAAAGCCCTAATTTTCAACGTTGACGATTCTAACCCTCGCACACGAATTTTATCACAACTTTCTCATACGATAACGAAACTTGGTGAAATTTTTATAGTGCATTCTAGTGAGCATAATTAATCGTTACTAGTCTTCGGGTTTGTCAAAAGGTTACTCAGAGGTACAGTTTAAACATGTTGACACATTTAACCCCTGTAGTTTGTAATCTCTCACTTTCTTTCACAATTCTCTTCGTATGATCCATGATCCATTCGTTTAAGGTTATAAACATCATGTAGGGTTATTGTAAAGTATATTTATCCATTGTTGACACTTTGAACCCTTATAATCACATAGTTTCTTTGTTTGTCAACTTTAGTCCCTCTAAAGTATTCTTGCACACGTTCAAAGCTTATGGCACGTGTTAATACATTATAGGACGCAAATTTTCGAGGTGTTACATCCTCACCCCATTAAAAGAAATCTCGACCTCGAGATTTGTTAAAATGCCGGAAGTACTTTTTGTCGCATAATGGACTTAACTTCCATAGCATAACTGGAGTCTTTCCAAGCTCCCAAAGCGACTTTTATAGTAGGTACATGTATCCTGTTGAAGTTTCTTAACCTGTCGATCCTTAATCGACATATGTCGCTCATTATATAATAAATCTGCACATTTGTATGTGGTATAATCAGTGATTCCTCAGCGAAGCACTTTTTCAGATTTCTGATGTGGAACACATTGTGAATTCCACTGAGTTCTTTAATTAGGTCTTAGCTCGTAAGCTATTTAATCTTGATACATTCGAACCCTTCGAATGATTCTATATACTCGGAGCTTAACTAGCCTGATTATTTAACAATTTGGCATACCCTTCCTGGGTGATATCCTTTGCTGAACCTTATTTCTTAACAAGAATTTAGGAGGTTGACCATTTTCATTAATCCTTAATTTTCTGCCGAATAATGGCAACTTACTAATAATTAGGGATTTGTATGATCTTATTCGTCATTTCCCATACAACTTTCAGATCCTGATAGTTGGACTTACCAATCTATTGTCCTATCAATAGATGTTTAACATTCCATCTACACAAGGTCCTCAAAGGAGTGGTCTTGTGCTTATATATATCAGCTATTATAGTAAAACTCATCTTAAGGTGAGATGGTTATTCCATCCACTGCCTAACTAATTTTAAAGAATAGCTAATCCTTTCCGTTAGTCGAACAGATCGACGATCCTGGGCAGTTGATGGCAAGTTCTTAATCGTTGCCTAATTAAGGTTGCGGTGATAATGCATAAGCGAAATAAACCGTCTTTCATTTATTGAGTTAGGCTGTATGAACCCTTTATTTTAAAACTTAGTTAATCAGGGTTTCGATTCTTCCAATGATGGTACTAGCCGTCTTGGAGATTTCGTAATAATACAGGTTTATATGGAATATAATCTTAACTCTACCTGCCTCTCATGGGTAATCAGGGAAATCTTAGGAGACGATGATCAAAATATAAGGAGGTTACAGAGATTTTACAAATCTCAAGCTCCAATTCTTCTATTATTGCTTGTGTCAATTAAGTGACACATTTACGATATGAGTCCATGAATTTCTTGATCTGGAACATTTACTTGGACAATTCCATTGAGAATATCTCCTTTGAATACCATTAGTTGACTTTAGTACCATATGACCTCTCGGAATATCTTTGTGGTCCCATGCATTAAACCTCCATACTGATCAGGCATGGAAGCAATCTATGGAATTTATTAAGATACACCAATCCTCATATGATGCTTTTATCATACCCTTTGGTATTCGGAATCAATAGAGATTTAAGAGATATCAACTATATGTGCTGACGCACTTCCTCTCGAGAGAGGAAAATTTCTATGACTGGAGGTTTCTGACAAAACAGAAGAACTGGTTCTTATGACTTCGCAGGTAAGTTTTATCTTACTCTTAATATCTGGAGTTCTTACTGGAAAATTTCTAAAAGTTTGCCAAGCTTAGGTTTTTATGAGAGACTTAGCAATACCCGTTCCTAAATGTATCTCCTAGCAATCAAATCAAAATGAGGGATTTATCTGGTGTCATTTATAATGTGAGCTACCCCTAATTATTCATCAGGGGTTAAACGCCTCCATTCTTAACCCTTTTTAAACTTAGCTGTAAAATCTTACACAACTTTAGGGCAGTCTTAGCTTTGATTGATTATTTCTTAATCTATACTACTTGAGTAGCTGAGGTAGATCCATAATGGATTTATATTAAGCAGGCCTTGAAACCTTAATGTGTCCCTTCTTAGCTGATGCTAAATCATCACGATATATATAATGCATTATGCTTAGATTCTAGGTTAACTGAGTAAGAGCACTATTTCAACCAATGAATCCAAGGTTTGCATCATACTGCCTATAGTTTATAGTTCTTATGAGGGAGTTGAAAAACTCTTATTCCATCTTTTTCCATTTCGCGGCGTGGATAATAGGTCTTCTAATAAGGTCCTTAGAAACTTGGACCATCCCAGCATATATAAAAAGATCTTTCCTGAGGATTTCATTAAGGTCCTCACTTACTAAGAGTATTGTTATTGTATGGCTGTGATGTATGCCTTACCATGTCCTTTCCAGCATAACCGCTGATATATCTAATGGTTTCTACTTTATCCTTTCTAACATTTAGTCAACATAAGCAAGCCAAGAGTAACTAAATCATAGAAGAAAAATCTTGGATTTCAAATACTTAGTCAACATAAGGAGGTTAAGTAGTTGATTTATAATAAGAAGTAAGGAAGTTATTGTACATGTGCTTATATTTAATCAGATTGGAAGTTTCACAAACTAGGCACCTAGCTCGGTTGGTTAGGCGCGCGAAAGGGTGCGGCCTAGACCCAGGTTCGATTCCGGGGACGGCCGATTCCACCATTTTTTTTTCTGGGAACCTGACGCGGGCCGCGTAAGGTATCACTCAGGGCTTACGCGGGCCGCATAGATCTTCTGATCCGAAGCAAACCTTCAAAATGACAGTCTTGATAATTAACTGCTTCTTATCACCCACAATATGGCCTTGGTCACAAGACGACCAATCCTTACCTATTACTATATCGAGTCCTCCTATTAATAAAACAAGGACAGCGGAGAAGGGTAATTCCTAATGGATATAAAACATCCATTTAATATTGCTGGAGCAGCCTCTGAGGTATTATCGGTCAATTTTTACTTCATACTTAACGCTTAGAGTTTTTTTTAACAGGCAGATTTAATGATTTACAATATCTATTGTCTATGAGAGACTTATCTGAACCTGAATTAAATAATACTCTAACATGAGCGTTATTGATATAGAAAGTACCTGTTGTGACCTTGTCATCTTGGATAGCCTCTTGAGTATCCATTTGGGAGTTTTCGGTTTTGGTCTTCTTAGCCTCGCCAGACTTCTTTGTTTTATTAGGGCAGTTAGTTTTGATGTGCCCTATTTCATTGCAACCATAGCAGGTTGCATTCTTTATATCCCTACATTCGTGGGACTGGTGGCCAGCTCTTTTACAGATGCCACATTGCTTTATCTTTTGATTTAATCGACACTGACCCCAGTGTCTTCTTTTGCAGGTTTTACATTCGGGTTTTGCCTCCTTTGGTTTGGACTGGTTATAGCTTGCACCGGTCTTACTCTTTTTGTAACCTTTATTTGGGGTATCATCGCACATTCGCTTATAATCCTTCAACACACGGTCCACGGCGTTGCTTACGGCTGTATTTATCATAGCCTGTAACTCGGTGCTTATCAAGTTCAGTCTTGCATCATCATTCTGATTAACTGGATGATGGTGAGCTTCAGAGGAGTCAGCCATGGTGAAGCTTTGAAGGCTACTATCCAAGTAGAAACAATTTGTTTAATCATATAGTGAATTGTCGAATTTGATGATTAAATAGCCCTGGTATAATTTAACCATATAGGCGAATAGATAGTATTAAATTTATTTGATTATGTTTTGCCTAGGTTTTTAAATAAACCATCCTTGGCGTGTAGACGAAATATAATCCTTCGTATTTATTAGACAGGGGACATAAATCACGACTGTCTATGTCGTACTGATATTTTATATAGCACAAGAGCTTATTCCCAATGACTCTTGATGGTACAGGGCCTTGTCATTAGGGAAAATTTAAAACATAATCGATGATTCCTTTGGATCGGAATAATTTCATAGTTAATTGTCCTGACAAGAATTTATGAAATAAAAACTATCTTTTCATGTATACACCTTTTCCCATAGGTACACATCCCAATTGGATGTTTTGATACGTACATCATGCTCGACATTTACCAGCCATGCTTCCTATGGATCATTTACGCTAAATAAGGGATTTGGAAAATTCCTAATATAAGGGTGACAAGTGTGATTTTATCGCATCACTGTTATCAGGAGTGTTAGCACATTTTCATATGTTAACAAGGATCTGAATCTCTTTTTAAACAGGTTTTACCATCTTAGCTAGTTCTTCTATGACATTCAAGCTAGGTCAAACCTTTTTAAGATTCTCTTTTAATATTTATACTGGCAGGAAAGGAATGATATTTATTTTATTCAGGATTTCTATCATAAATCCTGATTTACAAGTTAATAATAGCACAACTGGCCTAGTCACAAGGACATTTATAAATTATAAACTATGATTTCAGAGAACCAAAGCATTTAGGTTTGAACATAGTTCCTTACCTTTCTCGGACAGGGAGTCATCACTACCTCTGTCTTTTGGCTCATGTAGAAATGAGCAAGGCCCGTTGGCACTATATTACCACGTATGGTTAAAATATGATCATCTTAATTGAAGATGTAAACCCAGGATTCAGAGATCATTATACTGGGTTAGGAATCTTTTGAAGAATCCTTAATAACGTGTGTGATTTCCAACGAATCACGTCTGTCGGGAGTGTTAACATGTTTTAAGATGTTAACAGAGATTTGAATCTTTTAAACAGGTCTTACCATCTTGGCCCGGTTTTATAATTGACCCGCAGGCTAGGTTTCACTCTCAAGATTCTTAATTTATGATTTAACGCAGAACAATTTTTTTTTAAATTGAGGTGTTAATAAGGATCTGAACCTAAATTGAGGAACTGCCATCTTGGCCGGGTCTTAATAATAACACGAGGCTAGGTCTTGTTCCCTTTTAGATTTTGCCATTTTATTATAATGGTAGATCTGATAATATAGGAATGATATGTTAAACATAATCGTTCCTTTAAAAATTTAAACAAGTATAGGGTTGCCCTAAACGGGACTTCAAAGGAATAATGTTGTCCTCGAAGGGACTAAAAGATAAATATCGTTATAAAGACTTTTAAGGAAACGATCTTCAGCAAAAGGAGTTTCTTCTTCATTTTATTTCTGAATGCCTTCTCCTTGGTTGCATGTTTCGTCCTAGCCGCTGTACGAAGGTCAGCAAAATTTAAGGCTCCGAGTGTGGAGAATTATTATTACGGCTTCTTCGCTTGGCGACGTATCCAAAATATAAAAATTTTGGAAGCAGAAATTCCAGATAAGGATTGAGAATATTCCTATGTTAAGTCTAGACTCAGAAGGTCAAGGTATGTGCTAATGTGTCATTGAGATTAAACACAAAAAGATAGTGTTTAATTCACTCAATGTTGGCTCTGATACCAACCTGTCACACCCCAAATTTCCACGTGTTACCGGTGGGCCCGGTAGGGGAGTATCGTGACGTGGTTGGCAACATAATAGTCAAACAACACAATATTTAAATGCACAGCGGAAGCAAAGTATAGATTTATTTCAACCAAACGATATTGTAATATTAAGTATCACAAATAGTCGAATATAAATCCACAGGTAGATCAAAATAAAAGGAAAACAAATGTTCAACAGTCTATGACATCCAAGCTGGCGAGACTTATTGTGGATGCTAGGAGACAAGCCAGCCTATTACGTGTAGTACCTGCACTTAACCTTTTTAAGAAAAATACGTCAGTTTACACTGGTAAATACAATCAACCGACTCATTTTGAAAAGAGTTTAAGAAAATGCATTTAAGGCACAAGGCACAAATAATATTTTATAACTTGGGATAATTATTTAAATATAATACTTGTAAACGAATTACATGTTTCTTATGCGTTCAGTAGCCCGATCCGTAAACCGGGTTAAAGATCAATAGACACACCACTTTATTTAATGAGACACTGACAGGTGTACGCCTACACCTGAGTGCTAAGGTCGTGGCCATTTCGTGAAATGATGCCAGGGATATCCGGGACATGGTCATTAACCCCCCAAAGGCTTTAAGCGAACAAAACATTTCAAAACGTAGCATATCAATGATTTAACCTCTATTCGATTAAAGATTCAATGCCGGACCAAGCGGTATTTTATATACGTACCCCAAGCCCGTATAGGGAAAATAAGTTAAAAGTATTTACCTGAGTAAGTATAATTCAAAATCAGCGAGTGCGAGTATCTTTTACTGGTTCTCCTAATCTGGAACGAAGGTTTATAATAACCTATTAGAATCCTAACGGGTCTTTAGTTAAGCTTACGCTTAGACCGGTTAGTTTTAAAGATACGGTTCGTACGCACGATTAAGCGAAGACCGGATAGAATGTGATTTAGACCTGACAAGTTTGAAGACTTGCTTAATATGGGTATATGATACACATTCTGGATTTTGAGATAAAACCGATAAGGTTTGACCCTTTTCGGCTAATTTATGTAAACTAGTTACATAAACCGAACCGAACGCGTATGAAGCGTAACGGGTAACCATAAGAGTCCTAAACAGGTTTCCTAAGTTAACATGCCTTAAATATGTCATGATATCAGTAGGATACCTTCCGTTATGCCCAAAACGAGTTTAATCGCATATTAAGCCCCGTAGGGGTATTTTGGTCATTTTAAAGATTATAAAAGGGATTAATTACATTTCTGTGAACCGGGTCTGATTACATCAGTAAATTAGTTTAATTTAACAGGTTATAACATTTGGTTATAAGTCTTATGTGTCAAAATAGTTTTAAACCCTAACTATGCGTATAATACGCGTATAAAGCCGTTTTAAGCGACGTACGGGTTAAAATAGGATTTTGAGTTTCCTGATCAGTTAAACAGGTTCAAAACACTCTATTTAATATTTAAAATCAGTAGCAATTGGATTGGTGTCAAAAGGATTTGTAAAACTCATTTTATGACCGAAAAGGGTATATTCGGTATTAACAGAATTAAGGCACTAATCCTAGCTTATGATCAGTTTAAAAATAATTAAAAATCTTCAAAAATCCCAAAATATTATATTACATCAGTGGGTAAAAGGTTTGGTGTCAAAAATGGGTTTTAGATAGGCGTTACGCTAATGACGTCATTTAATTACTAAGAATCGCTATAATTACGTCATTAAGCATAACTCCTAATCTAGACCTCCGACTGATGTGAAAATTTACAGACATGTTTAATAATCAGTAACTAAGATTATTTTACTTTCATATCTCCAAAAATCTCATTTTATGATCATAAGGGCATTACGGTCAATATTTAGGCGATTAACGGAAACATCGGACAATTAAGGATTCATGTGATATAAACGCAGAGGGTTATACCAACATGTAACTAGGTCCTAATGGAACTTTAAGGCATGTCTAAAACTATCTAAACCGGGTCAGAACTGAGGTCAAAGCAAAAGTCAAACTTTTGCGTCTCTCGGTTCCGAATCGGTCTTAAACAGAAAGTTGTCGAATCAAACAAGCGTAGACAAGTTTTGATACTTATTTTTAAGTTATATGACTGATAAAACAGATTACACGCCTTTTATATTGCTAATTACGCGTTAATTCCAAAATACCAATTCTGTTGACTTTTTCGGACAACCTTTGACTCGACAAACGACCTAGTTAGGATTTGAATCAGTGAGTGCCCTTTTAGGGGTTTATTATCCATATAAATACCAACTTATAACAACTTTTGATTCGACTAAACTCTGGACCGATTGTGATTTATCGATAAATCAAACCGTAGTTACGACGGTTTGATTTCTAGGCTATAAACTAAGTATAAATGAATTAGCGAAGGTTAGGCATACTTACACACGACTAATGGATGATTTGGAATTCTTGTGACCTGCTTGAATGCTCCAGAAATGCTCAGAGGTTGATGAATGATCAATGTAGTAACATGTGGGTCTTATAAACAACTTCAAACACACATGGATCATCAACACCTAAGTCTAGGAATGAAACAATAACATCCACAAGTCCCCTACTAGCTAAAAACCACCTTAGGCAGCCCAAGGTATCGAAAAAATGAGATTTGAGTCGGTTACAAGCATCAACAGGCAGCTGCCTGTTTTTTCTGCACCTGCAGGTCTGAAGCGGCCCGCTTCATGTTTTGGTAATCCTGATGCGGGCCGCCTGGGCCATCCGGATCAGGTAAACATGTTTCTTTTAATTGCATTTTGGTCCTTGGTCCCCCGAAAGGTCATTTTCAAGCTGTTTCTTGTATGCTAAGACTTTGTAATTTATATATGGGGGCTTTAATACTTATACCCACTTTGACAAGTCCTCGGGTAACTTTGTGATCACCCGAAAAGCCCTAATTTTCAACGTTGACGATTCTAACCCTCGCACACGAATTTTATCACAACTTTCTCATACGATAACGAAACTTGGTGAAATTTTTATAGTGCATTCTAGTGAGCATAATTAATCGTTACTAGTCTTCGGGTTTGTCAAAAGGTCACTCAGAGGTACAGTTTAAACATGTTGACACATTTAACCCCTGTAGTTTGTAATCTCTCACTTTCTTTCACAATTCTCTTCGTATGATCCATGATCCATTCGTTTAAGGTTATAAACATCATGTAGGGTTATTATAAAGTATATTTATCCATTGTTGACACTTTGAACCCTTATAATCACATAGTTTCTTTGTTTGTCAACTTTAGTCCCTCTAAAGTATTCTTGCACACGTTCAAAGCTTATGACACGTGTTAATACATTATAGGACGCAAATTTTCGAGGTGTTACATAAACATCCATCGAATTTACGACGAATGAAAAAGTATAACCCAAGTTTGAGCAGCAATTAAACATTCATCGGATAGTTTCAATCGATCGGACATTGAATCGTAGCAGCGATCGAGTTAATACCCTGTATCGTAGCAGTGCCTAGCTATTATGAAAGTAAAATTCGAATTGGAGCAGTAGAACTTCGTTTCTGAAAGAAACTTTCAACACCAGAGGACTGCTCGTAGCCTGCTCTATTTATAGCTGGAATTTGGGTCTCACTGTCGCAACCCCCGATCCCTGATCCCCGGGAACGAGCGGACGCGATCACATTGTTTCGGTGGTATCAGTTTGTTTAATCTCGTAGCGGAATTTTCATCAGGACCGTAGCTAGGAAATGTTTATCAGAGTAAAACCACCATATTTAATACATTTATAGGGACAAACCCTATTTTATTTAATTTAAAACATCGTTTATCAGGTAACTTTTATAGCCACATTATCCCCAAGTCATTAGTGCTCTCCAGCTGGCTTTCTACTAGTTGGCTGTCACATTGGGTTACCTGAAACGCGTTTTAAAAACATTTGTCAGTCAGAAATACTGGTGAGTGAATCCCAATTTAATCAAGAAACATTTTATTAATTAAAACAGTATCGAGGACGATTACAATGTTTATGTCTACACAATTACTCCATTTGGTACTATCAAACCTGACTTGTGGGTCATATTACACATTGGCTAACTCATTGTCCAATGGTAACGTACTGTCATACTCGACTTACTACTCGCAGGTAGTACAAATTTTGTATACAAAACCCCAACATACCGGCAGTAATTGAAGACTACAAAGACTCAATCACTGCTTAATTACATTGTAAAACATTTAAGGTTTTGTAAAAACTGTTAATAAAAAGGAGATTACTCACATTGCTATCTTAGGCTTTTCGTAAGGGTTTCCTGGATATAATCTATAATTTATACAAATGTACATTGGTTAGTATCATAACCCTTTGAAAATATTAATAATACCCTCCCCGAGACGGCATTCCAACAACTACGTCAGGCAGAACCACGACAGTTGTTACGGAACCCTAAATCAATCGGGCAGCGTAACTATTACGAAACTGGGGTTATAATACTTACAACGGAGCAGAACCTCGCTAATTAGGGGTATAATACCCGTGTATTATAACTTCTCTACAGAAATGGTGATTTGAGATTGAAATGTGAGCGACGAAAAACGTAAACTGATACGTTCTATTTATAGTGGCTGATATTGACTTTCAGGCGGCCCGCGTAAGGTAAGGCTAAGCCTTACGTGGCCCGCGTCAACGCATGGTCAACATATAGCTTAGCTCAGTCATTCACTAGACCGCCACGATAACGACACGTGTCGGCCTCTGGTGTATCCGCGTTTTATGAGTCCGCGCGGCCCGCGTTAATGTAAGCTTAAGCTTACACGGCCCGCTTGAACTTAAGAATTCAGCGGAGTCCGGTCAACACTCTCATACGGCCCGCGTGAGCTTGAGGTGAGGTCCTACGCGGCCCGCCTCAGCTTAACATTTCTTATTTTTAATTTATTTTATAAACTATAACATATATCGGGCTCGATTTTCACATACGGGGCATAATATAAAACATATTCGAGACATTCTATAATATACTAAGGCGTCTAAAATATTTATGAGGGCGATGGTTTACCGAGGGTTGTTACATTCTCCCCACCTTATTTTAGAGCTCGTCCTCGAGATCTACTGGAATAAATGCGGATATTTCCTTTGCATTTCTGATTCTAGTTCCCATGTGTACTCTGGTCCTCTTTTGGAATCCCACTTCACTTTGACTAGAACTAGTCTCTTGTGTTTGAGATTCTTGACTTTCTTGTCTTCAATTTGTAGAGGTCTTTCTACAAATTTGAGTTGTTCATTTACCTCTATATCCTTAAGAGGTACTATCAGTGATTCATCAGCTAAACACTTTTTGAGATTTGATACATGAAACACATTATGTATTACTGCCATTTCTTCTGGCAATTGTAGCTGATAGGCTACAGGTCCTATTCTTCTAATAATCTTAAAAGGTCCAACATACCTGGGACTTAGCTTTCCCCGTTTGATGAATCTTACTACTCCTTTCCAAGGAGAGACTTTCAACAATACTTTATCTCCTACCTGAAACTCCAATGGTTTGCGTCGGTTATTAGCATAACTCTTTTGTCTATCACGTGCTGCTTTCAGTCGTTCCTTGACTTGAATAATCTTGTCAGTTGTTTCTTGTACTATCTCAGGTCCAGATAGTTGCTTTTCCCCAATTTCTGCCTAACAGACCGGGGTGCGGCACTTTCGTCCATAAAGTGCTTCGAATGGTGCAGCATTGATACTTGTGTGATAACTATTATTATAAGAAAATTCTATTAAAGGTAAGTGATCGTCCCAATTACCTCCACAATCGATTACACAAGCTCTAAGCATGTCTTCCATTGTCTGAATTGTCCTTTCGCTTTGTCCATCTGTTTGTGGATGATAAGCCGTACTTAGCTTTAACTTAGTTCCCATTGCCTTTTGGAAACTTGACCAAAAATGAGAGGTAAATTGACTATCTTTATCAGAAACAATTGATAAAGGAATACCATGTAAAGAAACAATTTCATTTACATACAACTTAGATAATTGTTCCGTACTAATTGTTTCTTTCATTGGTAGAAAATGAGCTGACTTGGTTAGTCTGTCTACAATCACCCAGATTGTATCATTTCCTTTCCTGGTTTTGGGTAATTTAGTAACAAAATCCATTGTTATTAATTCCCATTTCCAAACTGGCATTTCTAATTGCTGCAATAAACCTGAGTGTTTCTGATGTTCAGCTCTAACTTGTGAACAAGTTAAACATTTAGAAACATAGGTTGCTATATCTTTCTTCATTCCTATCCACCAGAAATTTTTCCTTAAATCCTGGTACATTTTATCACTTCCTGGGTGCATCGTGTATTTAGACTTATGGGCTTCTTCTAGTATATGATTACGTAGGTTTCCTAATTTAGGTATCCACATTCTCTTTTCATGGAATCTCCAAATTCCATCTGTTCCTTGTTTTAATTCTTTTAACATACCTTTTAATTTTTCAGAATCATCCTTGATTACTGATTCTTGTGCTTCTCTTATTTGATCATTTAAATCTACTTGCAGATTTAATTTAAGAGAACGTACCATTTTTGGCTTTTCATGATACTTTCGGCTTAAAGCATCTGCCACTACATTTGCTTTTCCTTCATGATACTGGATATCACAGTCGTAGTCACTAAGAAATTCCATCCAACGTCTTTGCCTCATATTCAACTCTTTTTGCTTGAAGATATACCTTAAACTCTTATGATCAGTAAATATGGTAAACTTACTACCATAAAGGTAATGTCTCCCAATCTTAAGAGCAAAAATTATAGCTCCTAACTCTAAATCATGGGTTGAATAATTCTCTTCATAATTCTTAAGTTGTCTAGATGCGTAAGCTATAACCTTTTGGCGTTGCATCAATACACATCCATAACCTAATCTAGAAGCATCACAATAGACTACAAAGTCTTCATTTCCTTCTGGTAATGCTAATATGGGTGTATGGGTTAATCTTTGCTTAAGAATTCTAAAGGCTTCTTCTTGTTTTACTCCCCATTCAAACTTAACAGATTTACAGGTTAACTTAGTTAAAGGAATGGCTATTCTAGAAAAATCTTGAATAAATCTTCTATAATAACCAGCCAATCCTAAGAAACTTCTAACCTCAGTTGGTGATTCAGGGGTTTTCCATTTCGTAATTGCCTCAATCTTGGTTGGATCTACATGAATTCCTTCATGATTAACTAGGTGTCCAAGGAATTGCACCTGTTCTAACCAAAATTCACACTTAGAAAACTTAGCATAAAGCTTTTCCTTTCTTAACAGACTTAAAAGTGTGTGCAAATGTTTTGCATAATCCTCTTTACTCTTGGAGTAAATTAGAATATCATCTATGAATACAATTATGAATTTATCCAAATATGGCTTACATATTCGGTTCATCATGTCCATAAATGCAGCTGGGGCATTGGTTAAACCAAATGGCATGACAGTAAATTCATAATGACCATACCTCGTTCTGAATGCGGTCTTAGGAATGTCCTCTTCCTGTACCTTTAATTGATGATATCCAGACCTTAAATCGATTTTAGAGAAAAATCGAGCTCCTTGCAGTTGATCAAACAGATCATCGATTCTCGGTAATGGATACCGATTCTTAATCGTGACTTTGTTTAATTCACGGTAGTCAATGCACACACGCATTGATCCGTCCTTCTTTTTAACAAACAGTATCGGCGCTCCCCATGGCGACGAACTTGGTTGTATAAATCCTTTCTCCAACAATTCATCTAATTGTTTCTTTAATTCTTGCATTTCTGCAGGTGCCAACCGATAAGGTGCTTTGGCAATTGGTGATGTTCCTGGTAGCAAGTGAATTCTGAATTCAACTTCTCTGTCTGGAGGTAGTCCTGGTAATTCTTCTGGAAATACATCTGAAAACTGAGATACTACTGGAATGTCTTTTAATTCTTTTCCTTTAGTGTTAGTGATTATAGAAATCAAATACACTATAGAACCTTTTCTTATACAACTTACAGTTTTCATCACACATATGAATTTTGTGAATCTAGAGGGCTTATCTCCTTTAATTGTGATCGTTTTACCTTTTGGTGAATTTACTTGAATTGACTTTTGATCACATAACATATTGGCTTTATTGGCTATTAACCAATCCATTCCTAAAAAATCATCAAATCCTACCAAACTCATGGGATATAGGTTTGCAATAAATTTCTGATTTAAAATTTCTATGCTTGCTCCCTGCAAGATTTCAGAAATTCTAACAGTTTCTCCATTGGTTGTCTCTACTACGCATTCATGTGGTAGTTTAGTTAATGACTGATTTAGAAATTTGCAAAATGATGTATTAATAAAACTTTGGTTTGCACCAGAGTCAAATAATACTTTAGCAAAAATATCATTAACTAAAAACGTACCAGCTATGACATCTGGAATCATCTTGGCTTCTTCTGCAGTCAGAACAAATGTTCTAGCATTTTTAGTATTCTTGTTGTCTGCAGCTGGGGCCAATTTCGGACAGTTTGGCCTGATATGACCTTTTTCTCCGCAGTTGTAGCAATATCCATTACTGGATTTCTTCTTGCAGTTTTCTTCCTTGTGTCCTGGCATTTTGCAATAATTGCAGAGAGTGGAGCATTTTCCCGAATGTTTTTTCTTACAGACCTTGCAGTATGGTGCAGAGGTAGAACCTGTATTCCTACGATTGTAATTCCCCGAACGGAATTCTTGAGTAAGCCTTTGGGTTAGGTTCCTTCTCTGGTCTTCTTCTCTAGTACGGACTAATTCATCAGTCAAGGTATTTGTTAATTCTACAGCTTCTTCTATGGTTTGTGGTCTAGCTGCCTTGACTATGTGTCTAATCTCTCCAATTAATCCCCAAATATAACGAGAGATTAACACTGGTTCTGGTGAAGCAAGAGTTGGCACTATTCTAGCATATTCAAAGAATATTTTAGTGTACCCCTTACTATCTACACCAGTCATCCTAAGATTTAGAAACTTGTTTGCTATCTGTTCCTTCTCATTAGGTGGGCATAATTTTCTTTCTACTTTGTTCTTAAATTCTTCCCATTCCATATTATAGGTTTGATCACTTCCTCTTGACTGGAGGATAGTGTTCCACCATTCTAATGCTGCATTCTTAAACAGATTAGAAGCAAACAGTATTTTATCTTCTTCATGTAAGGTCCGCGTTTGCGTCTAATAAAAGACGACTAAAGGACACTAGAAATATAAAAATTTTCTTAAAAGTGTCCAACTTTTCGGAATATTAAACGATGATATCAATAACGCATGTGCATTAATTTAACAAAATTTGGGCATGACCCGTCCATAAAACGAGCATACCCCTGTTTTAAACATAATCAAACTAGATGCAAATCTACGATTCATTCGACAAAATACTACTAAGAACCAATACAATAAATTTTGGACCAAAAACATTTGAACAAGCTAGCGGAAGCGTTTGGTATGACATAACATGAACACGCGCTCGCTCCGATTCTCCAAGTCGCCTGAATTGAGGATTTACCTACATTCAACAACAAAGCTTTAAAAAGTTAGTCATTATACTTATTTGCTTATAAAACCGTCACTTTAGTTCCATTCGTGTATGTACTTTCATTTCTCTCACGCATTCGATTACCCAATTAAATGGGTATGACATATATTTTCATACAACTAACCCGTTAGTAGATGATGACGACCAAACATAAAATGTTGTATAAACTAAAACGTCCATAGCATATTCTAACCGCATAAGTTACTTCAACCTGATTATCCTTTCAACATTCAACCGTTTCATTATTATATCAACACTTCGAAAGTCCGACATTCCTAAACCTGCACTTTCAAACATACTCAATAATAACTTGGTTAGCAACCCGTAATCTCAACATATTCAAGTACTACATCTTTGTAAAAAGGACGTCAACCATTTAAATGCATCTAATTAACTTACATTCCAAACCCAAGGGTATTATTAGTAACGCTAATTCTCAAATGCATCCAAATCATGCATTCACACATACTTGCACACATACATACTTACAATCATACACATCTACATACCTAATATACATTCAATCATACCTACAAGCATGTATTCATACCTACGTGTTACGTACGCATTCTTGTATACCATTTACATGTAATACATGTCCAACTTCATTACATACATCTATCATACTCTTATATAAATTATATGAGGCTTAGACTTGGGTTTACAACTTATAATCGTCAAGGAAACACTCGAAATCATGTTTGGGAGGCCCATCGTAGTCCACGGATAATATACCGAAGCCTACGATGCATAAATCACATAAATAATATTTTTGACAGAACCTTCACCCGGCCGTGTCAGCTCACCACCCGGCCGTGTCAACTCTGCACTTTTCCTAGCCATTAATTCTTACCGAAACGGACATAACTCTCTCATTTTTCATCCGTTTTGCGTCACGTTTCTTCCTACATGATTGTAAATTAATATTCTATCATGTGAACTTGAAATCCAACATCCGAGTTAAGGAATTTCTTAACTTATACATGTTCGGCTTATTATTCGTCTACGAATTATTCGACCCGTTCATGCATTTATCAAAATAATCTATTGATTTGACCTCAACTTCATATAAACTTAATAATTACACATTATATTACTTAAACAAACCAAGAAGTGATTATGGAAATCACTTACCTCATGCGTCCGAGTTTGTGCATAGCTTCCTCATTTCCTCTTAATCCGTTAGCCTTCCATACTTGAGTCCATGTCAATTTAGGTTTCCTATCCTTTCAAGTCATTATGCCCATTTCATAGTTAGCACGCATGATCATTCATATCGCATCCATTTTCAACTCTTAACTACATAAACTTTTAATAGTCAAACTTTATCACACATAAAACATGAACTGACAACCACATTGTTCAACATTTACTTAGTCAAATTTATTATCATAGATACGTACACGACATAACTCCGACATCATTACTTATAAATAAGCTATTCGTTTCGCATTCGTACACATTCACTTTTGATTACCATAAATCAAGCGCATCAAATACATGGTGAGCATCACGCCATTTAAGCACAAGGTACAAGTCCCTAATGCATAATTTTACCAAACCATTTATTCAAATCCGAATTTTCGTATGGACCCCACCTAAATCACACTTCACATATTATCTTGTTAACGACTACACCAAAAACACTTTCTATACATACTCACCCACAACTTTCATACAATTTCACAAATTTGTTCTCTTAGGCATTTCATCGAACACTTGGCGGGTTTCGCATTTGTAACACATTATGTACAAGCTTTTAAAGCGTGATTCCTACTAATTCTTCACATAACTTATTAACAATCAATCAAGTTCATAACAATATTTCATCCTAACTATGAACATATGGTTGTGACATCGATTATTCATAACAAGATCATCAACAACAACCAAATTAACATGTAGAAATCTCAAAATTTCTAGCCATTCCTTGACATGCAAGTGGGTTTTGCCTAATCCATGTTCGTATTCAAAATTTAACATATCTTGATGTCTACACAGCCATAGCAACCATCATTCATACTAGATTTAGCATTACATTCACGAATTACACTAAAGCCTCTAAATCAAACATCACCAAATTGCAAAATTCGACTTACTTGATGTAGGAAATACTTAGGTGATCACCATTCTTAATTCATGCAGTCAACTAGCCTTCAATTTCCCTTTTAATTTGATGATTTCTTGAGGTTTAGGGTTCACACCCCTTTGCTCCCTTCTCCTGTACGATCGCAACACACACCTTGTGTGTGTGTGTGTGATTTAATTTTGTTTTAATTAATTTCAGTTTCAAATTTGGCAATCCTAGTCCCTCAAGTTTATCACCCATCATAGTTGCCACATGTTTCATTCCTTTACTTAATTTACTAGGCATTTAACTAGGTTTACTAACCTAGTTATTATACCTCTTTTTGTTAAACATGATAACAAACTAGCAAATTAATAATTCGGTTTTGGGGTGTTACACTTCAGCACACTTGCTTATCCTTAAGACTGCCTCAGTTTTCTCTATCCAGCGTAAGGTTGCAATGGCCCCTTCGTTGCCCGAGAATTCCATTGGTTTACAAGACCAGAATTCTTTATAAGAACAACCGTTAGGCACGGTTCTTCTTCTTTTGGGAATAGGCATTTGAAGTATAGGTCCATTGTTCACGCTGTTTTCTGGTTCAATTGGTCGCTTACTGCTATGCTTACTTTTATTATTCGCTTCTTGAATCGTTTGAATAATAAAAGGCATTGCATCTATAATTCCTTGTGCCACAATGTGTTGAACTGCACTATTGTCCATTTGGTTTTCGTTGTTATGGATACTTGGATTCTCATTAACCACGTTAATGTTACTCTGGTTATCGTTATTCAGATTTCCTTGATTTCCTTCATCGGCCATCTGAATTTTAAACATTTATCCCATATTAATATCACAATTAATATTTTAATATAGTAAATCACATAACACACAATCTAGCCAAAAACGTAGATCATTGCTACTATACTCTTTTCATATACTTATGCGTCTATTACACACTAGTACAGAAATAAAGATTACAATACCAACAGAAATAAAATAGTAATATGCATCCGTACACACATATTTTATTTTATTATTACTACCGCTTCCTCCATTCTAACATTCACGGATATGGATTCATCCAAAAATCCATATTGCGCTCATCGTATTTCCATACGAGACGCTCTCCCACCTGACGCATCCTCTCACTGCTTTCTAAAATTTCCTCCCCAAAAGTCCTAAGTTCTTGCACGTTTTCTGCACTCATTGGGGGTGCAGGTTCTAGGACTGGGTTTGGAATCTGGGGTGCAGGTTCCTGATATGGGGATGACAGTTCCTGAAATCGGTAAGGATCCTCTAAAATTTCCCTAATATATTCATCTTGGTAATAGGGATCTAAAGGGTCCATACCTGGGTAGGCTTCTATGTTCTGTATGGGTGGATAATCCTGGATAGGGTAACGTTGCACAAAATCCCTATTGTTGTCCCACCAGGGGTCGTAATTTGGATCTAGAGGGTTTGGCGCAGGTACCCTAGGGATTTCTTCTGGGTTAAAGTCATGCATCTCCACTTGGTTTTCCTGATTTTCTATTTCCATGGGTTGTTCTGGGTTTTGTGGTTGTGGGGCTACTAATTGTTCCAGACCTGGGTCAGCAGCAATTGTAGCTAAGATATGGAAATTAGCTAGGCTTCTATTAAGCATATCTTGAGTATGGGCATCTGTCTCTCGCTTAATAGCTGCTAAAGCCCTTTGCTGTTGCAATTTTCGCATTCTCTTTCTACGAGCAAAAGCTTCTTTACTGAACCATCCTCGTTTCTTAGTAGGAAATGGTTCCTCCGACTTAGCTCTAAAGGCAAATATCCCGTCTTCCTGATCAGCAGAATACCCTGAAAGGGCAGGCTGTGATGATGTACCTTCACTCCTAGGTGAATCAGCTAACTGACGATTCACGTCTGATGGTCCTTGATCACTCATACTGAAAACTAACAGATAGTCAAATAACACATAACAAATAAATACAGTTATGCACGTATTTCCGTAATTTATTTCCTAACACAAAATTTAGAATTTTAAGTGTCAGCAGAACACTTCTTTGGCTCAGACCAGTGG
The DNA here is from genome assembly GCA_030545235.1 of Helianthus tuberosus. Taxonomy (NCBI): domain Eukaryota; kingdom Viridiplantae; phylum Streptophyta; class Magnoliopsida; order Asterales; family Asteraceae; genus Helianthus; species Helianthus tuberosus. Next base: position 13,769,136 of record CM060383.1, on the reverse strand, counting down.
CTAGGCTCTGATACCACCTTCTGTCGCAACCCCCGATCCCTGATCCCCGGGAACGGGCGGACGCGATCACATTGTTTCGGTGGTATCAGTTTGTTTAATCTCGCAGCGGAATTTTCATCAGGACCGTAGCTAGGAAATGTTTATCAGAGTAAAATCACCATATTTTATATTAATAATCACATGGATAAAATCCAAGTTTATTACAATACATTTATAGGGACAAACCCTATTTTATTTAATTTAAAACATCGTTTATCAGGTAACTTTTATAGCCACATTATCCCCAAGCCATTAGTGCTCTCCAGCTGGCTTTCTACTAGTTGGCTGTCACATTGGGTTACCTGAAACGCGTTTTAAAAACATTTGTCAGTCAGAAATACTGGTGAGTGAATCCCAATTTAATCAAGAAACATTTTATTAATTAAAACAGTATCGAGGACGATTACAATGTTTATGTCTACACAATTACTCCATTTGGTACTATCAAACCTGACTTGTGGGTCATATTACACATTGGCTAACTCATTGTCCAATGGTAACGTACTGTCATACTCGACTTACTACTCGCAGGTAGTACAAATTTTGTATACAAAACCCCAACATACCGGCAGTAATTGAAGACTACAAAGACTCAATCACTGCTTAATTACATTGTAAAACATTTAAGGTTTTGTAAAAACTGTTAATAAAAAGGAGATTACTCACATTGCTATCTTAGGCTTTTCGTAAGGGTTTCCTGGATATAATCTATAATTTATACAAATGTACATTGGTTAGTATCATAACCCTTTGAAAATATTAATAATACCCTCCCCGAGACGGCATTCCAACAACTACGTCGGGCAGAACCACGACAGTTGTTACGGAACCCTAAATCAATCGGGCAGCGTAACTATTACGAAACTGGGGTTATAATACTTACAACGAAGCAGAACCTCGCTAATTAGGGGTATAATACCCGTGTATTATAACTTCTCTACAGAAATGGTGATTTGAGATTGAAATGTGAGCGACGAAAAACGTAAACTGATACGTTCTATTTATAGTGGCTGATATTGACTTCCAGGCGGCCCGCGTAAGGTAAGGCTAAGCCTTACGCGGCCCGCGTCAACGCATGGTCAACATATAGCTTAGCTCAGTCATTCACTAGACCGCCACGATAACGACACGTGTCGGCCTCTGGTGTATCCGCGTTTTATGAGTCCGCGCGGCCCGCGTTAATGTAAGCTTAAACTTACACGGCCCGCTTGAACTTAAGAATTCAGCGGAGTCCGGTCAACACTCTCATACGGCCCGCGTGAGCTTGAGGTGAGGTCCTACGCGACCCGCCTCAGCTTAACATTTCTTATTTTTAATTTATTTTATAAACTATAACATATATCGGGCTCGGTTTTCACATACGGGGCATAATATAAAACATATTCGAGACATTCTATAATATACTAAGGCGTCTAAAATATTTATGAGGGCGATGGTTTACCGAGGGTTGTTACACTCACGCGGCCCGCGTGAGCCCTTTCCTTAACCTTTACGCGGCCCGCGAGGACATAAAGGTGGCGGTAAGGGTTGCTGAGTCATCGGTGGTTGTGACACGTGGACAACACGTGTCCCTTAAGCTTATCCGGAGATCTGCCTTGCTGTCGCGGCCCGCGTAAGCCTAGGCTTATTCTTACGCGGCCCACCTGAAGACCAGAATTCTAGATTTCTTGATTTTCCATGCACAGTAGGATTTCAGGGGTCCGGGTTCGTACTTATGGGTCGGTTTAGGATAATTTTTTCTAATATAATTATATCACAAAAAGGGAATAAAACGGTGAGAAAAGAGAATGGACCCACTTTGTAACTTTAGGGTTCAACTAGAAAGTCTCCAGGTATAAATCTTGGGTATAACTTCTGAGCTATTTTAAATATATATATTTGTACTTGTGTTAAGTATAGTACTCCTAATTCAACCTTATCCCTATGTCACGAGACAGAACCCCAATGAACTTAGCCAGGCAGAGCCTTGACATGTGTTATGGGGCTCAGGATCAATCGGAAAGGGTAGCGGTGATCGGGAGTTAAAATACTTAAAACGAGGTAGGGCTTTATTATTATTATAGGGTAAATAATAATAAAATATTTATATATATATATATATATATATATATTTGGTGAGAGTAGGCGAGAGATAGAAAGTTTGAAGAATACCACTTCTATTTATACTATCTTTCTAAATTTTTGAAATGCATGTATGATGTACATGATAAATTTTCTATTTAATTCAAAATTTGATTCTTGCAACACCTATGCACATACGTGCACTTCTACTATCATATCTTTAGTTTTAAGCTTTTATTATTATTTTATTCTTTTGATGTACACGTATACATGATTCACAAATTCAAATAATAAATATATTATTATTTTATTATTATATATATTATAATTAATTTAACTGCTTCACTTATTTGGCGCTTATAACTTCTAAAATATAACTTTTTATAAAACAATGAATATGTCATTAGAACGAGAATATTTGTGTCTACATTTTGAACCAAGTTTCATTAAAAACGGAGTAGGTTCAAATGTAATGTATTTTTATAATTTAATTATTAAACGGTTCCTGGGCCCGTCTAGGTACTTCATATTTTTAACAATTAATTTACCCGTAATCTACTTGTCTAATTATATAAGTTTTTTTTATATACTTTTATTTTAATAGAAAGGTCACTCATATACAGGCCAATTAATTAGTATAATATTTCAATCAACTATATATAAAATAGTTTTTAAAACTATTTGGGTCGAATAATTATATTAAAAATAAACTAGTTACTAGTTACTAGTGTCTAATAAATTTAAACAACCCTAAAATTCTTATATGGTAAAAATGGGATTGTTACAAAATGGTATCATGTTGGATATGTATATCCTTTGCTTATTCCAGAACACTTAGGGATTCACACCCTACTTTCATTGATTAACTTTTCTTGAGAACAAAAATTACATTTTATAATTTTCTGGAAGGATCTGTTAGTTCTTCAATACATTTCACATTATTATTTTACTCGGTGTGGTCTAACCGGTCATGCCAACTGATTATGATTCATAAACTTTTTATTTATGATCATATATGTATTACTTGTAGGTAAAAACACAAAATAGAATGTATGTATTAAACAATTTAATCATAATAATTTGATAGTCTATTATGATGTGAACAAACTTACATTTGAAATTAATCATATAATGAATCAAATTCAGACTCTGAATCATAAGGTGGTGAAGCTGGTAGAGTTAGTTGCATACTATTAGCTATTTGTTATAGCATGTCTTCCAACCATTTATTTCTTTCTGTCAGCCGTTTTATTTGTTTAGACAAATTTCGAATCTGATCGTTTAACCTAGCCACTTCAACTGCTATTGAATCTGAAGGTAGATTCATTTGAGGTACCGTACATGGTTCTGTTATATTAATTGGTGGCAGTTGTTGTTCTACTTCGTTTAATAGTGATTGGAAAAACTGTTGCGGTAATGGTGATTGCAAAAATGATTCTGATGCTAACTGCTCTTGGAATATCATGTTTTCATCAAACAAAGTTTGTTGCATCGTTGAATCTTCCTCGAAAACTAAGGGTGAGATGTTTTGTAAGATGTTCGGTGCTAGTGGTTGAGATAGGTTAGTTGTAATATGTTCTTGTACGGGTGGCATCTGTGGTTGCAGATCAAATCGATAAAAAGACGGTTGAGGAAGCTGCAACAATGATTGTTGTAAATTTTGTGTTGAGGTACTTTCTAAGATAATATGAGCTTCCTCCGACTGGAATGGTTGATTTAGTGTATAATTATGAACAGGGGTTAGCCTAACAGTGTTAAAATTTACAATCCCAGATGCCTTTGGTGGGGATAATCCTTGGATAATCTGATTACTTAAGATACCTAATGATTTTGCTATTTTATAATGTAAGACCCTCCCATGAGACTTCTCAGAGGATTTGTTTGTTGATTTAAAAGATATGTAGCAAGCTCGTGGGCAATATTACAAGGAACTTGCTCAAAAATACTATGCAGATGGAAAAGGTCTGTAGTACTAACCCTATGTTGATTATTCTTGCGCCCCGTGATAGTGTTGGCTAAAACACGGTGCATATATTGATAACGAGGGTCTGTGAATTTCATAGAATTATTATTGTTACACCACTCTTTCGATGAATGGCCTAGCCAATATTCTTTCATTTCCTCAGAGGAATAAGAGGTTGATGCCTCCGTAAAAATAGGTTGTTTAACTTCTTCATCTGTATATATGCCCAGATGAACTGCGAATTATGTTAATGAGACATTATGAGATTGTCCACAAAGTCGAAAATGAATAGATTCATCGGTAAGACTTTTATCATATTTGAAATAGAAAGTGGACAAGAACTCATATACAAGTTCATCGTATGACGGTTCTAGGATGTCGAAGAAACGACGCCAGGGCGTATTACGTGGTAGTAATCTCGCCAGTAAACCACTTGGATCAAACATTTCCATTTGATACCAATCAATACCGCTAATAGAAAAAACTTCAAGATTCTTGAGTTTTTGATACCTCTCACGATTGGGTAAATCAGTAAACCGAAGGAATCGATGAATATTTGCTGCATTTGAAGATTCAACATATGCTACTGGAAGATTTGCCATTTGAATATTTGGTTTTGTTGAAACTAAAAAAGTTTGGGTACGGGTTATTTTGGGTATGTGTTGAATTATATCAGAAGTTGTAGCTTATGTGTAGATTAGCTCGAGTAGTGAGTTTTTTATATAGATAAGAAAATTTAAGCTTACACCATACGTTTGGTTAAGGCTTCCATGATACGTTTTGAAACAGTTCACTGTAGCTAGTAAATGTTATATTGCATAAAATAAATATTAGATGCATAAACAAAAATGTTAGGTACATAAATAAATGTTAGTAGTCCCATAAATATTATATCTCCAGAGCAATAGGTCCCCTGTACTAATTTTAATTTATCACAGAACTATATTATAAGTATACATATATATAAAGGATAAACGAGATCTAAAAGATCATCCTAAAGGTGTATGGTTTTACAACGCACTGGTGCACCCTTAGGCTTTCAACCTATATATATGTATATATTTACATATATGAAATTCTTACATTGAGTATGGTAATAGCTCCTTTGCTTGGTTGACAGCGCTCGTTCTGATAACGTGTTATAAACTAGCCTAAAAGCTGAATAATATAGAAGATAAGTAGAGAGAATTTTCAGAGGATTTCTTATATATATTTCTTGGTACACCAAAACTATAATATTACATGAGTTTATATAGACAGAAGAAAGAAACTATGTTGTACTGTGCGTCAATAATTCGAACGAATTATTGAAGTAACTGTGTCAATAATTCGAATGAATTATTTCCTTTACTGTGCGCTTTTACTGTGCATCTAGTTGTCATCCACTATTGCAATAATTCATAACACAATCATAATTGTTAGACTTTTAAACAAACTCACTCCCCTAATATTTACATGATCAGAACTTTTTTTATACATTAATATTTTTGTAAAAAAAACTTATATTATATAAAAACGAATATTTTATTCACTTTAATCTCAAGACGGTATTACTATAGTTTTCTTTTCATTAAAAAAAGTTTAACATGCTACGCGATTACGTACCAATACGTGAATGCGTGATTAATGTGCCTCATAAACAGAACAACTACAACGCTATGTGGTTTTTACGTATCAACTACGTGATTACATGGTATATACCTTAATTTTCAGAACACTTATAACACAATGTGATTTTGTATACACTACATGATGATTATACGTGATTATATAACTTGTTACTATGCGGTTATACGTAATTATACATGTGAAGTGAGTATTTAACTTGGTGATACGTTATTATACATGATTTCTTAACTCAATTCTTTCATATGTGATTATATGACACATTATATATTTATATAAGCGAATAGTATGATTATAAATGATTATATAACCTGGTACGTGATAATATAACCATAATTGTATGATTTTGTTCGCAATACACAATTATAAAACACATGGGACATGATTATATTTATCAGTACGTGGTTATACTTGATTGTATAACGTGATACGTGATAACATAACCTTATTATAGAGTAAACTGCCATTTTGGTCCCTGAGGTTTGGTCACTTTTACCACTTTAGTCCGAAACTCAAACATCTTGCATCTGGTCCCTGTGGTTTCAGTTTTATTGCCATTTTGGTCCAAAAATAAAATCAGGTCATATTTGTCTTATAAAATCCTGCAATTTTGTTATTTTCCTCAGTGACAAATCAGGTCATATTTGTCTTATAAAATATGGTATTTATTTATAAAAAAAAATGATCATTTTGCCCATGTGAAAAAGGACAAAATAGCAGGATTTTATAAGACAAATATGACATGATTTCATTTTTGGACCAAAATGGCAATAAAACTGAAACTACAGAGACCCAGATGCAAAAAGTTTGAGTTTTGGACTAAAATGGCAAAAGTGACAAAATCACAGGGACCAAAATTACAGTTTACTCCTTATTATATGACTTGATACATGATACACAAGTAAAAAAAATCATGTAATCCATGATTATAATGAACCGGTATACTAACTTAAAAAAACTGAAAAAAAAAATGTAACAATACAATACTCAAATTAAAGATAATAAAATTTTATATTTTATTTCATTTATAAAAAATTGATGAAAGTAGATTTAACCCGAAAAAGAAAAAATAATGATGTTTATCTCGTTTTTACTCCATTCATGTATCATATTGTGATTGACTTCGTACCTCCTATGAAAATAAGTCTTTCTACAGACTACAATAAATAACCCACCCCTTAGTTATAATTAACTGAGTATGAATAAAGGAGAATCAAGATATGACATATGAGGATATCTTTAATAAACAATAACTTGAATTAGACATGCATATTAATATTTGGATTTTTTAAGCTACAAAGAGTGATGAATTTATTTAAAGTGGATCAAGGTTTCGTTGAGCAATATCCAAGATCCACAGTCTTCACAAAACTAAAACCAAATATTAATAATAAAAAATACTAGTAGTTGATTAACAACTTATTACTTACTCATAATGCTTAAATTAATATCATACATCAACTTTTCATCAAATATCCGTCAAAGTTACAGGGAAATAGCAATCTCTGAAGCATCATTTGGCACCAATTGAGATTGTCTCATCACCAATGATTTGTAGAGCTCGATTATCACCTTCTCATCATATTTTACACCCGGTTTCATCCCGAACTTAGCTTCTCCGTAGCCACCGGTTCCAGCAACCAACGACGAATTCGCCATGCGCATCATCATGTTCACGTAGGCATCACGGATCCTGATTAGCACCTTCTTTGGAGAGAATCTCAGCTTCAACTTAAGCTTCCGTGTTATTCGTATCCGCCAAAACCTCCTTTGGCTCTTGCCGCCAAGCCGCTGGTAGCGTCTCCTCCGCCAGTAACCTTTAACTCCTTGGTACACTCGAGCCGTGATATGTGTCATTGCATAGATTTATCGAATTGTGAGTATTTAAGAGTAGATTAATTTGGATTTAAAGGAAAAAGTTTTTAAGAAAACTAATGAAATGGTACGATGATGAAATATGAATTGTAGGGTTGTTATAAATAGGGTTAAGAGTGTGTCAGTGTTTATGTGGAAATAACGTGGATGGCTCATGGGTGGGGTTATGTCGGGACTATAATCTTGACCGTTGGATTCTTATATTTGGCCTTGAGAAACGAAGACTGTGATTGTGGTTTATTTGATTATGGGTAATGGCCGTGGTTACTTCGGCTCGGGCTTCGGTGCTTATAAATGGGTCTCCCACGAGCAGTGGCGGAACTAGCCCAAAAGGTTAGGGATATACTAATTTTTTTTTAGGATCAGGGGTATCCTTTATATAACAGAAACGAAGTTGAGTGGTATTTTTACACTACCGAAATGGAGTTAAGGGGTATTTTTACACTACGTAGACGGGTTGAGGGGTAGCCCGTGCTACCCCTACTAACCCTTTAAGTCCGCCACTGCCCATGAGGGTCTTAAACAAGGGGACCCTTTGTTCTAGCAATGGAGGCCTTGTTTAGTTGCATGAAGAGGGCTTGCTCAGTTGGACTCTTTCATGGGTTGGAGTGTGGGAACCGGGGGCCGGTTCTCTCACACTTGATGTACGCCGACGATGTTGTTTTCCTCGGGGATTGGTCCATATCTAATGCAAAGAACCTAAAAAGGCTGCTCAGATGTTTCTATTTGGTGTCGGGCTTGCGCATATATTTAACAAAATGTAGTGTGTTTGGCATTGGTGTGGGAGGCCAGGAAGTCCAGGTTATGGCAGATGTTATGAATTGCAAAGCGGGGGTGTTTCCGTTTAACCGTTTGGGTCTTAAAGTGGGGTCTAACATGAATCTTTGCAAGTATTGGAAGCCGGTGTTGGATGTCTTTCAAAGTCGGTTCTCGATATGGAAGGCGAGACATCTATCTTTTGGAGGTCGTGTAACACTCATCAAGTCGATACTAAATTCTCTCCCTACATATTATTTTTCCTTGTATAGGGCTCCGGTGAGGGTCATTGAGGCATTAGACCGTATGCGAAGAGTGTTCTTCTAGGGGGCTCAGACGAGAAGGCGACGCTTAATTGGGTTGCGTGGCAAAAGGTGTGTGCCTCAACCGAATATGGAGGTCTTGGGTTCGGATCCCTAAGGGACGCGAACCTATCTATGTTGTCTAAGTGGTGGTGGCGGTTTAAACTTGATAATGGTGGTTTATGGTGAAGGGTACTATGGTCAATTCATCATAATGCTAGGGGGTGGAACCCTATCCCCATAAAATTATCCATTTCAGGGCCGTGGAAGCAGGGGCGAACTTACCATGTTGGTAGGGGTAGCCTCTGCTACCCCTCAACTCCTCGTCGGTAGTGTAAAAAAGAATAAATTTTGACGTTTTTTTTGATTCCGCAACCCCTAAAAAAATTTATGTTACCCCTCCTCAATGTTATTAAAAAACCACATTTAAAATACAAAATAAGACCCAACATCTAAACCACCCAATACCCCTCATTAAGCCCAAAGCCCAAATACTAGTTCAATTTTGAGAAAAAGAACAATACGCATAGCAACCAAAGCAACAATACACAACGACACCAACAAGCATAGGCCACATGCTGCACAGCGACCAATCAACCATCCTATTCTGCCTTCTACGATCTGATCTGCTTTTATTGGTTGAACAGAGGTGGGAACCGTGGGATGGGGTTGTTTGCTTGATGTTAAGGGCCGCAAAGCTTTTATTTTTCGTCGGTCATGATTTCACTCAAAACAGAGACTCATAATAAGGAATTAGAACAGACAAAATTGAGAGAGTAATTAAAATATGATTGTAAAATATATGGAAATAAGATCAAGTAAATATGGAAAGTCAATCACTAAAAATATATAGTTCCCTTAGGTAAGTAGAGTGATTCCGCGTGAAAGGATTGGTATCTTGGACATAAATTTGAAAAGTCGATCACTAAAAGTATATGGAAATAGGATCAAGTTTATATGGAAATATGTTGAATGTCATAGACATTTGCAGCGGAATATGTTAATGATTTAGGATTCATGATGATCAAGAAACACATGAATATTCTAGAGGACAAGATCAAATGATAATGTCTTGGTACCAGACATAACTGCCGGCCAAACTATATATATAGTGACGGTTGATGGAGTTTGATTTTGGAGGGAAATCCAACTGTTTGAAACGGTGCCAACCATAACCACATAACCATTCGATAATTACATATTGTTACTTGTACATAAGCTTATATAATTCGAATATAAATACATATCATAGTATAAATTAAGTTTATAACACTAATATTCACTCCCCATAAACTTAATTCCCTTTTCGAGAGTGTTTTTGCACGCCATCGTTAGCCTCGTTCACCGCCTTCTCAGCTCTTTTGAAATCAAATTTCTTTCTTTGCTTTAGCCGCTTTAATTTATACTAGTCATTCCCTGCAAAGAAAGCATAATGCTCGTCTGCTGTTCCTCCTCGTTCTGCACACGACTGCACGCTTGTGCCTTCATCCATTTCTGTAAGACCCTAATTCGTATTTGACCAAAAGTCGCAGAGGAGATTCGTACTATACAATTTCTTTCCTTATAAATACCTTGTCTTACTTAAAATTTCATTCCAACACAACTTTTTCACATGGAGTCATCAATCGACTCATTTACAATTAATAACATAACATGGGTTTTCTATATTTTATGCACCATTGTTCCCGTACAATCTGTCTTGTGACTCGATCCTCGATCCTCGATCTCTATTCCTTGATGATCCTCGTGATTCGTACTACCTGCGCTCACCACATAAAATTCATAACATTAGTACGCACTATAAACATACAAGATTTATTCATGTTTACTTTTCGTTCCGTTAACTCTTTACATCCCAGCTTTCCATCTGATCACACAACCCGTGGTGAGACTTCTTTGCTATTCCTGCGTTACACTTCATTCACTAGGCACGCTAATATCATCGTTAGTACTCAATTTCATTGGTTACATGCGTACCTACTTTCAGACATACTTATACACAATTATATGTTCACACATAACTATTTACATACATACGTACATACCCACATATAAACACACCTACATCATTACATACGTATCTATGTACACACATAACTACATCATTACGTACACTCATAACCTTATACATATATACATACATACATCCCTACTTGCAACATACCTAACTCATACATGCCTACTCACATACATACCTTCATTTATCCGTGTATATTTGCTCACATACTTATAGCATACATACGTAGGTACATACGGGCTTACATACATTTCTACATACGTGTATAGAGACTTACAAACATACATACATACCTATCTACATGTGTGCATACACTTATACTCGTAAAAACGTAAGTTAAATTAGTCGTACGCAGTTTGGAACACATTTAAACGAGTTTCCAAGGCAAAACGGAGCAATTAAACACTTTTCGGCGAAACACACCCCGTCGCGTAGCGCGACGGGTACATGCTTCTGCCGTCGCGCTACGCGACGGCCTCATATGATCAGAATTGTTGCAGCTGGTTGCTGCATATTCCCAGCACATCCGGATTTTACGGAAACGAGCATTTCTTTCTCGTTTTTGATCCGTTTTAACCGATTCTTTTTCCTACGTGATCGTAATTTAATTCTCTATCACATGGAGTTAACATCCGACATCCGGATCAACAAAATTCTAGACTTTTAAGCTATCGACTTATCGCCTTTTTACTAAGTTTTGACCCGTTCATGCATTTATCAACATAACTCGTTCGTTTGACCATAACTTCTTATGATCCTAATAATATCATTGACGACTATCATAAAAGCTAAATTCTCGGATGTCTTGCATCCTCTTAATCCATTTTCGCTCGAAAGCTTATTTTGACCCGTTAAAGGTATTTGCGCATTTTAAGGTCCTTAGCTTACGAAAATCATACTTCTCGCTTTCTTACTTTTTCAAAACATTCATTTAATCAAATAGCTTGTTTGTAATCAACTTTTAAGACCATTTGCCCGTTTTACCCATCAAGGGCGATTTTGTCAACTTTGACCCATCCTTTACTACAAAAGACTTCATTGCATAATTAACCAATCATGCGACTTATCTACAATTGTAAATGCACATACCTGGCTCGGATCAAAGCTATGACCCGTTTTAATACTTCATCCACTAAATTGCTAGATAATAGCAACGCAAATCCTTTTTCTATATATTCTGTGAATTCATAATACTTAACAAAGCAATTCATTAGTCGATAACGCCAAAGGGTGACATCTTCACCATTTGACCCGTTAAGTCTAAATGTCCATTTTATCCTTGTGGGATATTAGTTATTCATTATCCCATCCATGTAACTTATTACTTCGTTAACTTGCAACCAAAATTACCATAATGCCCCTTTTACCCTATTTAACCATCAACTTAGTTTCTTAACATAACCACATGTTCCGACCCATACCAAGACTTGTCGGAACATCATAATTCACATATTTACTTACCATGTTTGTAATCTAAACATTGAATAGATATTCTACAAAAAGGGGTGTAAGTTTTACTTACCTAGCATCCGAACATGCTTCCCGTGCGCATTAGTCCCGTTTGACCCGCTCTTATCCCAAGCTTCCATGTCGCTTATCAAGCATCAACTATCATATATCATTCTCAAGATAGTTAGCTTATTCATCATTCATCACAACCTTTTCATCACACGGATCTTATATTAAGTTTATCATTTGACTTTAAAACACGAAAATCCATCATTTCTTATCCAATTTCTTTAAACATACTTACACATATATGATTTTCAACATTATTAACATAAGCATATTATTACTTCCATCATATCATCAAAAACCCACTTCATAGCTACTTTGTTAATCACTTACAAGTGATCTAATCTTAAGTTCTTCATAATTTCATCATACTTTTATGTGTGTACTACCTCCTAAGCATAAGGTACAACTAGTTCATGCACATCCTTCTAATCTCATACATAATTCATCGAATTCCTCCTTCTAATCAACATGAATCATTCATGCATAAACATCAAACATACTAGTATCATATTTCTTTCAATTCTTCTAACAAGAATCTATCATATATATAAAAATACATCAAGATTAAGCAAAATTAGACATGGGTGATCATTCAAGTCGTCATCATCACCATAACCAACGGGCTTCACCTATAAACATCAAATTAACCCAAACCATGCATGACCCATGTTCCAAATGATGATTCTAACACATACTCAATTTCATACAAATTCGTGATTTACAACAAAACCCACTTCGTGCATAATCACCAATCTAACTTTTAAGACATACCTTGCGATCCCCTTGTGAATGTGATCATTAATCTATGTTTCTTCTTGAATTTGAGCTACAATTAACCCTTCAATTTGGTGATCTTCATGGTTAGGGTTTGTGAGCTTCCATGGAGCTCCTGGCTCTTCTCGAACACACCATCGTGTGTGTGTATGTGTGTATATTTTTTTTTATAAATTCAACTTCCATTTATCCCATTTTAGTCCCTCAAGTTTGCCACTCATTATAATTGCCACAACTCTCATCCTTTAGTTGTTTCTACCATACTCATAACTAGGTTAAATAACCTAGTCATTTATTTCTTGATGTACCATATCATAACATTTAACGAATATAAATATTCGGGTTTTGGGGTGTTACAATTTCCATACTACTGGTCCTTCTCTTATCTCCGACATCTTCATTGATTTCCTTCTCAGCTGCTACTTGTTGAGTGGATTTGATCTTGTAGTAGTAAACTAGTACGTCCAGATACATTGCGTACATAAGTCTCATCAATTCTCCATCATTGTAATCAAGACCCATATCCTTTGATATCACAGCCCACATGTGATTATCAGTCACTCGCCAGTGACCACCCTCTCTTTTGACTGCTAAATATAAATCTAGCAAACTCACTTTTCTGTTGTTTTCAGCATATGCAGGCAACGACCTAGTATTGATTTCTAATTTAACCTTTAGAAACCAATCAATCATCTCTTCGAACTTCTTCTCTATAAAAAACTTATATTTTCCGATATATCCATCATCATCCAACATATCTAGAAGAGCCTTGCAGTCTTGAAATTCATTAAATGACATTGCCTGCAATATCATTACATTCCAATCGGGCTCTCTGTTACCGATTTCATCTTCTCTAGTGTGACCAGATATATCATTCTTTCTATTGATTACCGGAATACTGAATGTTGGATAGATTTTGCAATGATCACCGAAAAACTTAACGGTATGGCCTTGTGTAATCAATTGATCGAAACTCAGAACATTTCTATCTATATCTGGTGTATAAAACACACTTTGAATTCGGATTTTTCAGATCTTGTAATCATTTCAACGACTCCTATTCCTTTGATAAAATAAAAATTACATTCGCCAGTTTGTGTTTCTACATCATACAATTTTTTAATTCGTTTGAACATGTCTAAGTTTCCAGAATAGTGTCGTTTGAATGATTTACTAACATACCATATTTCAGACCAGAAACCTCCGTCTGTTCCGGTCACCATGTATTCCGTTCTCCGATCATTCTGACTGTCATCATCATCTTCTTTCAGTGATTGTGTTCCTGTATCAATCGCTAAGCGAATAAGTTGAGTGGCTTCATCGTCTTCTTTAGTCTTGCAGGATGCAATCTGATGTCCCGGTTGATTGCAATAGTAACACTTCCTCTGCGACCATCGTCTTTCTTTCTTCTCGCTCGAGCAATGCATACATGGCAGTGTTGTTGACGTCGTTGCAGGATTTTCTTCTCTTTCGGAAGTTGCTCTGATACCACATTGTTGAATGTCATAGACATTTGCAGCGGAATATGTTAATGATTTGGGATTCATGATGATCAAGAAACATAGGAATATTCTAGAGGACAAGATCAAATGATAATGTCTTGGTACCGGACATAACTGCCGGCCAAACTATATATATAGTGACGGTTGATGGCGGTTGATCTTGGAGGGAAATCCAACTGTTTGAAACGGTGCCAACCATAACCACATAACCATTCGATAATTACATATTGTTACTTGTACATAAGCTTATATAATTCGAATATAAATACATATCATAGTATAAATTAAGTTTATAACACTAATAAAATAGAGGTGTACATATATAATTTCATTTCCTAATTCCTAGTTTATAATCTATTTATTTTATGAATATATACGTAAAAGAAATGATTATATATTTTAATTCATAGTTTTATTATCTATTTATTTTATGAATATATACGTAAAAGAAATGATTATATATTTTACCACCAAACATACATGGAAATTTGAAAAACAAGAATATGTGGAAATCTATTATATATAATAAATGAAAAAAATTGGGCTGATGTGGCATGATATTAGAGCCTCTTGGATTGCTTTTTGGCGGGAAAATGAGCTGGGTATTAACATTGAACGCGGATCCCCGTTTTAATATGATGCGACCCGTTTTCTGACCCGGGTATATAAGTAACCTAAATTCCCGTCGCTCATTCTTTTCCTTCACTGCTTCACACCGAAACCCTAGCCTCCCCGAAAGCTTCTATCATACGCTTTCCTGAGACGCTTCTTCTTCTTCTACCTGCATCTCATTCTCTCTGAATCACTTGTGCTTGAATGGCTTAACAAAGGATTCCAAAATCAAGCTTATTCACGAAGGTTTTAATTTTTTGATCGTTCGTTCTTTTGTGAAACCCTAACGGTGTTGGTATTAAGATTTTAATCAAAACCAACTGTTTGATCCGTCTTGTGGTTCAACGTATGTTTATCTTTGTGCATCTTGTGTTTATTTTGATTATTTTCTATTCTAATTGCTTCTAAACTACCCCCGATTTCTTCAAGCTTTTGTTAATTGACTCATACAACAGTCCCTGCATATTTTCATTTTCTATGATCCTTGATAAAAAGATGATTGCTAGACCAACAACGATTATATGGATCAATTCATTTTAGGGCTGTTAAAACTCGCTCTTACGATCTGTTAGGGTTTCAATTCATATGTTGTTTTAAATGCACAATAAATTCAAAATATGATTAGAACGATTAGAGTTCTTGATATATATTATTGCACACTTACACATTTATTGTTGATTGAAGAAAATTGTGAAGTTGGAAATTAATCGATAAGGGTTTTATCTTTGAATAAAATTGTTTTTTTTTCTAGAACGTTTTTTGACAAATTAGATGTCTTTTGTTGATCATACTCAATTCATGGGAGATGCAAATGACTCTACAATTTTATGGTCGTGAAGGCTGGGCAACATTTTTCTTTATTGCAGGTATGTTTGTGTCCGGTGAGAAGCTCACGTCTAGCGATTAGCAGCGGGTTATGCTAAAACGGGTTGGTTTGACCCAAAACATTTTTTATCTCATTATGTTTGATGGTTGTTGAGTGGATTGGTTTGTTGTGATGTGTTTAGGATGAATAGAGGAAGTTAAATTGGACATGGATGTTGTATCTGCAGAGATACTACTGGATGCGAAAAAGGAGGCTTTGATTCGGTTTCTTCAGAATGGGTCGTTGGAGATTGTTGGAGGTGATGGGGTGATGAATGATGAGGTATTGTTTTTTGGTTGTTGCTTTTTTTATTTTGTTCTTATAGTATTTAATTATAAATTATAAGAGCACGAATGTATCATGCTGAACTTGATTGCTCATGGTGGATTATTTATGATACATATATTTTACAGTCTCGAAAGGCGAATGTCTTAGCGTAGTTTTATAAATATAGGGGATGG
Organism: Helianthus tuberosus; assembly: GCA_030545235.1. Classification (NCBI taxonomy): domain Eukaryota; kingdom Viridiplantae; phylum Streptophyta; class Magnoliopsida; order Asterales; family Asteraceae; genus Helianthus; species Helianthus tuberosus. The sequence goes on along the minus strand of CM060383.1, from coordinate 13,752,765 downwards.
TTCCAGTATAAATATAAAGAAGTTGCAGTGTAATTTATAAATATTTTTTAAATTAGATATGAGGTAATTTGATTTTTAAATCCGGTTCAATGGTCTCAGTGATCTGACCAGTGAACGAGTAGTGATCTGACCTGAGTTTGACTATGATCGATCGTTAATTGCAGTGATCCATGAACCGAATGGACCAACACCGTATTCACAATTTGAGCATTCTTCTATCGCGACAACTGTAAAGAAACTCTTCAATTTAGAATCCGATTTCTTGACCAAGCGCGATGAGTGGGCTGGCACCTTTGAGAGTTACTTCAACCTTCATAGTACTCCACGTGAGGATTGTCCAGGTAACCGCTTCAACATTATCTTAGATCATAAATTTTGTAGTTAATTGCTTTTTATTGCACTCCGGATGTTAAATGGGTCATGTTTACGAAACGAGCCTAAATAAATGATTGGAATCCGAAAATCATGCCGGACACATATGGCATGAGTTATGTGGGTTGGCATGAACACGAACCATTTAACGTGAAATTTTATTCTATTTTTTACATATTAATACTAAAAGATTACTGACTTAGATTTTAGAACCAAGAATACACATTTATATGAAAAAAATATATATATTTAAACCACAAAACTTCATGCTTATTTCAAATAGGTCAAATGGGTCAACCCGTGAACCACCAAGTTGACCTGAAAACGGGCCCGTTTAACCCAAACCCATTTAAACAAAATCTTAGAAATTCGCACCCCGACTCACTCTGCCCTATCTGAATTAAGATTTAAACTTGTTGAAACTTTTATGCAGAACAACTTCCTGAAATCAAGTTGTCACTGAGGCCAAGAGGCCCGAAAGAAGATATGAAACTCACTGAGTTCCAAGTCGAGTTAATTCAGCTCGCGTCCCAGCTCAACGGAGATCATATTCTAAACACATACCCCAATATTGGAAAAAATATGACAGTTTGTGAAGCCCACCGTTACGCACGAGATGCTGTCAGAAGGTTTCTGGAGGCCGGAAGAGCTGCCCTAAGAACTGGAGCTAATGAATCTACCATTGTTACAATGAGACCCGCTCTCAGTAGTCGATCTTCGCAACGATGATTTCAAAGCTACTAAAAGCTTTGAAACTGTTGGTTGAATATATACTTATAGAAATATATACAAGTTTTCTGAGGGTTCAAAAGACGTTGCAGTTGGACAACCCATTGCAATAACAGTAGGTATCTGCTGTTACAAAAGTGTAACAATACTAATTATCAAATAATGAACAATTGTGCCTTTTGTACTAATAATTAAAGCCGCATAGCCGTTTTCTTATATTGCTTTCCAATCAACTAAAATGAAGAGCTTACAAAATGGGTGGGTTGGGTAACACACTTATGTCAAGTTGGGTTGGTCCTGCTTATAAACGTTTTTTTTTCTTCCCTTTTATTGAATTTTACAAATTTAGATGCTGATATAATTTTGAAAAGAAAACAATTTGGGATGTTTTAGGCATTTGAATACGTATTCTTCGTTCAATATGTTTCCATATTAACCAATTCTTTACGTTTTATACATTTTTACCTGTTAGAGGCTAAGTATAGCTCAAATTTACATATTTACCCTTCATCTGGTTGAAATTGTGACCTCTATCAAAATGTAATAATTATTAAGAACACATTGGAACTGATGTTACTATTTTGCAAGGTTGAGGATCCAGCTGAAGTTGAGGTGGTACAGACACATGTTAGTGGCAATTTAGTAGCTAAGGAGGCAAAGCTAGCTCTGCATGCTACCCATGCTATCCATGACAAAGAAGTTAAAGGACAAAAGTCCAACTTTTCTAGAATAAGTCCACCTGGAAGTTACTACTTGCACAAGAGAAATTAGATATATATATATTCTGTTGTGTATTCTCCTTTTGATTATAAGGTAATTAGACAGTATCACAAAGTTAATTCATAGTCAAACCAGTGCTAATCTAATATTTTTTTTATGTTCACAGAATAGATGCAATTATCAACATGATGTCTCCTTCACACATTATATCCTTTAATGAGGTTCTACAATTCTTTCGTTTTTAGTTATTTATTTTCTTGGCCTATGTGACCTGTACTGGTCGCTTTCTTCCCCTTAAGGCCGTTTATGGTGGAGTTTGGCCTAGCATTTTAAAGTCGGACCTGTTTGGGTGCAACAACATGGTCAACGTCCAGAAATTAATCAAAGGTATAGTTGGTGATGGCAGCTCTATTTGGTTCTGGGTTGATGCTTGGGTGGCGGACGTAACTCTTCAGTCTCTCTACCTGGCCTTATTTCAGCTTGAAACTAATAAACACTGTACGGTCAAAGATCACATCCCCACCACGCCGGAGACTGCGGGGTTGACGTGGGTCTGGTCTTTTGAACTGAATTCCGCTGATGAGCTGAATGAACTTTGGGATTGTTGCAACCGGTTGTTTGGGATCAACATCCCTGGTGGGGCTGACAAATGGAATTGGTTGGGGGAATCATATGGGGAATTCTCAGTTAGAAGCTTAAAACATCTTCTTCAAAGCAAGGTTGTGGTTTCAACTAATGATCACTTTGAATGGGTCAAGTGGTTGCCCAAAAAAGTCAATATCTTTACCATATTCACCCCTTTTCTCAAGCCTCTGCGACTTTCAAAATAATGATTCATTTGGTTATTATCCTTGCTTGCTGGGTAATTTGGAAGAAAAGAAACGAAGTGATCTCTAATTGCCTGGCTGACCCGGTGAAAATGTTGAAAGATGTCAAAGCTTTGGGGTTCTTATGGGTGTATAACGGAGCTAACCTTCTATCCTTTGATTGGAACAGTTGGTGCAGCCTTTCAGTTTATGTAATCTCTCTGTATATTCTCATGTTGTATAGCCTTTGGCTTGCTTTTTTCTTAATAAATTTGGCTGATAAAAAAATATTTGTGAAGACATTTAGTGCAGGATCAAAATCATGTGATGGCTTCAAAGAGGATTCATAGACAATTTACCTTGCTTTTATTTTATGTTTTAAAGAAACTTATAAAAAAATGCTTCTTGCAAACATTAAATAAAGGGTATGAGAAAGTCAAGAATTATATTCGTTTCGGTAAATGGACTTTTTATGATGTATTCTCACAATTTTTGGTTTCATATAATATAATATAAACATATGTATTTAATATTTCAATTATTTTTTAGGGTTATAAATAATATAATTTACGTTGTTACATTTGTCTCACATTTGTTTAGTTCTTTGTTCTAATTTGAGAAACGTGAACAATGCAAGATTTTGGTACTATTGACTTATATTTGCATTTATCAATAACTTTGAACATCAAAATACGCTGGTGCAAGTTAATTAGTCCTAATCCTAGATGATTTATAAAACAACTGTTTGTTTAGTTGTGCAATTACAATGAAAACTTCATATAGTTTTACCTTTTATTAATATAGTTGAAATGTTTTTTATGTGTTGAATCTTCAATGTGTTAATGCATTGATTTCTATTTTCTAATGATATTATGTTAACCTTTTAAAATAAATAAAACCTGGCTCAAGTTAGAAAAAGACTACATTTGGTAAGCGAAGTTTGAACGAGAGAGAATACACTCTTTTGGATAGATAATTGGTTAGATGGCGGAGCAACTTTATAACTTTAATTATACACATTAATATGTCGTACATTTTTGTATCATTTTAAGTATGTATTAATCATAAATAATAAGTATATTAGTAACTTTCTCCAACCCGGGAAGCAATCCCGGGTGATAACCTAGTGATTATATATTTTACAATCACAATATTACATAACCAAACATATGTGGATATTTTAAAACAAGCATATGTGAAAATGATTATATATTTTACAATCAAAATATTACATAATATTTTGGTGAAGTATATTGTAATCATCATGCTTTGTGTTAGTTTTACCATATCAACAGATACATAGTCGTTTAAAATTTTAAATCTTAAAAGGCCACATTTTTTAAAGTTTGTTATAGGTCTTTAAAAGATGTTGCGTAGATCCTGACCGATTGTCGTTACATTTGCTGCTCCTTTAGCCTCTAAAAGCTTGATAGTTTGATTGAATTTCTTTTTTATATTATATGATTTTTCCATGTAATCGAGTTTTGACGTTAGATGATTAGTGGTAGTGCTTAGAACAATGTGATCTGACCCGATTCAACCACAATCGGATCAAAGAAAATATTATATAGCGATAAATAATGATGATATGGGTCCAACTCCAAGTCCAAATATTGCTAATAATGATATGCAAGAGATTTTTTTTTTTACAAAAGTACGATAAAAATATTTGTTTGCATTGTATGAAAGTACGACAAAAAAAAATTAAACGTTACCCCTGTAATTTTGTTCTAGATCCGCCACTACGTGGAAGCAGATTGCCAGCTCAGTTCAGGAGGTAAAGCGAGCCGGAGTAGATGTGTCCAATGCAATTAGAGGTGTAGTGGGTCGCTGGTCTTATATATATTTTTAATTTGGCTTGACTGTTGGGTAAGAGCAAGATCAAAACAGTATAGTTTGACTTGGGATGTTTGGGCGGTGGCTTCAACTTATTTAGTGTGGGATGGTAGTTTGCATTTGAATGCTATGATACTGTGTATCTGTGGGTGTGTACTGTGTAATATGTCCATTTGGTGTATGCTAGTTTCCCGCTAGCTAGGTTGGAATAAAAATTTCGTTGGCCGTTTAAAAAAACATAAAATACTAAGTTATGTATTTTATGGAACCATCTAATAAACGGATTAAATAAACAATTTTAGCACTCGTAAGTTATGTATTTCGTTGGCTGTTTAAAAATTTCGTTGGCCGTTTAAACTTGTGTGATTGAAACTCTTTAAATTCTATAGTTACATTTTATTATCAACTATTATGGGATAACAGTTTATAAGATTTATAAACTTTTCTTATATTTTTTATTTCTTTTATATTATATAATTTAACGAATTCATTAATCAACTTATAGAATAATTTTTAGAGTAAATTACAAAAGTGACATACATAAAGGATGATTTTTGTAATTTATTCTAATTTTTACAATTATATATTTTTGTTTGTTTGATTGTATATTAAGTGCACATAGGCCTCACAAGTCGCAACTATGTATGTAACAACCGTGTACAGCCCATATATGTAAAGCCCAGTCCATCAAATAAGCCCAGCAACAAAAAAGTTTTCTATGAAGTTCATAATCCAAATCTATGATATATTATGTATTAATTTTATTATCTCGAGATCTATAAATTTAATTTTTATAAGGCTTAGGGGCTGTTTGTCTAAGCTTATTTTGGAGTGACTTATGACTTATTGACTTTTTGGAAAAGTAAATAAGTCATAATGGAGTGACTTATTTACTTATTCTTCTCACATAATAAGCTAACCCAAACACCTTTTAACTTTTCAAAAAATAAATAAGTCACTAAAATAAGCTTAGCCAAACAGCCCCTTAGTTTTGCACCCCCAAGATCTATGAACATAATTTTGTTAGGCTTAGCTTTACTATTCAAAAAGTGATAGTGACGCAGCTTGTTGCCCTTAATGTAATTTCGTTTTTTAATATGCCAATGAATTGATAAAAAAAAGTTAAGATTATGGAGGTAAGTTAAGGAACAACATTGTTTGTGTTAGATGTTTTTATATTATCCATAGATTATCGTTATGTATATGTAAATAGATAGACTGATAGGTGAGATTATTATTATTTTTTTCTCAACATTTCGGTATAAATTTTATTGAAAACAAAAATTAGCCAAATGAAACTATATTTTAGTAACATAAACTATAACGAATGTCGGTATCGTGACAAACCGAACCAATACCAAATTCCTGCCATATCACTTAGCGAACCCTAGTAAGGGTCGTTAGACGATTTACATTATATTCTATAATTCTAAATTTAAACAATTTTTTGTCTTTTAATCGTTTGTTAATCGTTTGAATGACAACACATTTAAGTAAACCACTAAACCGTCTTAGGTTCAAAGGCCGGCCGGCCACAAGCCGGCACTAAAACAATTAAACAGCTTTCACCAAGTTATGAACCGGTCAACTCTTCATATACACACACACATATATATATATATATATATATATATATCTTCTCTCTCTTTCTCACTACGTTTCAAATAAACTTCAACATGATCATTGTTTTCATCTTTTTATCATTTTCCTTAACATTCATTTCAATCCCCACAACACTTTCTCAACCTCCCACCTGCAATGGAATCTCAATATCCTACACCCACAATTCCGGCTTCCAAATCCCACCAACAGCCACCAACTCCGGTGATCAACCCTACAACTTTCAATCCACACTCACTCTCACTAACGCGGCTGCAGACCGGCTGAATTCATGGCGGGTATTTGTCGGTTTTCAACACCGAGAGGTCTTAGTTTCTGCATCTAATGCAGTACTTGCTGATGGAACAAGTTTTCCGGCCAATGTCTCCGGTGGGGCTGTGTTTGCTGGGTTTCCGGTGACTGATCTCAAGACTGCGGTGGAGACTGCTGGTGATTTTAATCAAATGCAGGCTCGGGTTCAGTTGGTTGGGACTCAGTTTGGTGTGGCGCCACCGAATGCTTCATTGCCGGCGAATATGTATCTTGTTAATGATGGGTTCTTGTGTTCTACTCCATCAAATCCAGGCATGAACATCTATCTTTTCACGTAGGATAAAACCCGTATATTACGAAGGTTGAATAAATAATATTTTGAGTAGTTAGTAACAAAGATTCAAGAATTGAGAAATGGTATTTTGAAAAAATATAATTAGGGTCGTAAACGAATGGAACGTGCAGCGAATAGTATGTGAACTGTTCGGTGGGAAGTTTGTTTGTGTTCATTCGTTTAATAAATGAACAAACACGAACAAGAAATTTCGTTCGTTTAGTTAAATGAACGAACACAAACAGAGGCGACGTTTGTTCATTTATGTTTGTGAACGTTTCGGTAACTTGTTCGTTTATATTCGATAGTTCGTTAGAGTTTTTAGTTTTTATATTTTATTCAAATGCTTCAAAAGTCCAATAACTAAAATATTTAATAAGTATCAATGTATTATGTATTCTGGTGATGAACTCTTATTTGTGTTCGTTTGTTTCCATTTGTGTTGATGAAAGTTTGTGTTTATATGTGTGCATGAACACTTTCATTTCTGTAACGAAAGAACACGAACATAAAATCTTGTTCGTTAAGCATTCATGAACAGTTTGTAAACACATATATTTCCTTAACAAACGAACACGAACAAGATTGTGACACGTGACACAGTCAGTTACTTATTTGTTAGGTACAAATCGGTGATTATTTAACTTTTATAACCTTTTGAATTCTGAACATAAAATGACAAAATTTTATATATTTTTCTTAAAATTTAAACAAGTTCGTTTCGATGTATTCTAACACTAAAGTCGAACTTTTGCAGCGAATAATGAGACGCACGTCTGTTGCGAAAAGGACCCAAATGCGAAACCTAAAGAAGCCGAAGAAGAAGTATTTGAGGCCCGACAAGAAGGGGATGTTGTAATTATGTACGATGTACTCAGTGCACAAGAAACTGAATACATGGCACAAGTGACCATTTCGAATCACAATCCCCTCAGCCGCCTTGATTATTGGCGGCTGAGTTGGGATTGGATGCGAGATGAATTTATTTACTCAATGAAGGGTGCTTACCCGTCTGTTATAGACACAAACGCCTGTATATTTGGCCGACAAGGCGAGTTTTATAAACAACTCGATTTCTCAAAGGCTTTGAATTGTGAGCGAAGACCGACTATTATCGACCTTCCACTCGACAAGACAAACGACACACAATTAGGACTGGTTCCGTTTTGTTGTCGTGATGGTACCTTGTTACCACCTTCGATGGACCCGAGCAAGTCCATTTCGGCTTTTACAATGCAAGTTTTCAAGATGCCACCAGACCTAAACCGCAGTCTACTCATCCCACCGCAAAACTGGAGAATCAATGGCACTATGAGCCCTGATTACCAATGTGGTCCGCCAGTACGAGTTAGCCCGTCTCGTTTACCAAATCCAAGCGGTCTTAGTGCTGACTCGACGGCAGTTGCTAGTTGGCAAGTGGTTTGCAATATGACACGGACAAAACCCGATATCCCAAAATGTTGTGTCTCGTTTTCATCATTTTTTAACAAGTCTGTGGTACCTTGCAGTACTTGCGCATGCGGGTGCAATACTGCAAATACTTGCAGTACAAGCGCACCCGCACTTCTTCTACCTTCGGAAGCACTTTTGGTGCCATTTGAAAACAGGACTAAAATGGCAAAGGATTTCGCAAAAGACAATGATTGGACTTTGCCTGATCCATTGCCTTGTGCAGATAACTGTGGTGTCAGCATCAACTGGCACTTACTATCAGATTTCAAAGGTGGATGGACCGCAAGAATGACCATTTTCAACTGGGGCGAAACTAGTTTTGCCGATTGGTTTGCGGCTGTGGAGTTAGACAAAGCGATGACAGGGTTCGAGGACGTGTTCTCCTTCAATGGTAGTCGCCTAACGGGTTCTAACAACACAATTTTTCTACATGGTCTCCCAGGTTTAAACTTTCTTGTAGCCGAAACAAACGGGCGTAACCCAAAGAAAGATCCACGCGTTCCGGGTTCACAACAATCAGTTATCTCTTTTACGAAGAAAAACATAGACGGGCTCAATGTGGCTAAAGGCGATGGGTTCCCGAGCAAGGTCTATTTCAACGGGTTAGAATGCTCGCTTCCTCCCGTTCTTCCCATCACTAGCCATGGTCCCAAGACAACAGTTGCCTTTGGTTCTAGTCTTTTTACACTTGTTTTGTTATTGTTTCTACATTATTTGATCTAAAACATTATTATTTGCTCATCACATTCATAATTATTTTTGTAAGTTCATTGGTAAATGCTTCTGTTATGTAAACTACAACTTAAAAGTTAAAAATCTCAAAATTGCACCATTAAATGGCATTCAAATGCAAAACATTGTCTTTAAGATAAACTTCAAAAACAACAACCAACATAGGAAAATACAAATACTCCTAGCTATGATCCATACCCGGCGTACTCATAGACAGGCCATTGTTCTACGTCGTTGAACTACCGGCCAGTCGCAGTCTTTGGCCCGTTGAAACTTTTTTGGGTATGTGTTGTGATCTTTCCGAGACTTAACCTGAATTTCTGAACCACTAAAATGATAACTGTTAACTCTCTATTTGTACCAAAACACAAACAAAAACAAGGAAATATAGAGTGTTTTGAACCTGTAGATGGCTGGCTACGTTTCCTCTCCTGAGCCCAGGAACATTCATTAGCTCCAACACCTTTTTTGGGACAGCATCTGCAATAAAATACAAACAAGTTCAAATATAATGTACTATTGAGTTGGCAAGTTATATGGGTTGAGTTCCTCATTTACAAGATCAAAGGGTTCAGGTTGAAACAAATCTTTTTTAGTTCGGGTTGAAATGGGCATGCTAGGTTGGTTGATTAGATTAGGGGACACGGGGTGGTTCACTAGTGATAAAATCTATCACTCACAAGCACCAATCAAGTTCCGCCATGTCATCAACCATTTTTCCATCACTCACAACCTTTTTTAGGCGGGGTGGTCATCACTCACCACCACACCCAACAATTTCCCCCCAACCAACAATTACACTCACAAAATAATATATCACGCCGTTGAAAATATCACGAAAATGGAATTGCGTTATAGAATAACGCGTTATAGCAAGTCCACGGGGTGGGGGAGATGAAAGTTCCACGCGTTGTTGTTCCATTCCGTGATACTATCACGGACGAGCCCGGGTGCTCTTAGATTAGAAGGGTTTACCGGATTTTAGGGTGTAAACGAGCCAAGCTACTCATGAGCTACTGGAGATCGGCTCGTTAAAAACTCCAATTGAGCCAAGCTTAAATGAGCTTGAGCTTAAAAATAATCTCGTTTAATAAAGCTTCACTTATCAAGCTCGAGCATGCTCGCAAGCCTAAACGAGCCCATTATTTATATAATTGTATCAATGTATTATACACATATTTACATAATGATAATTAGTATATAAAAAAATAAGATAGAAATAAATATTTCATATAAAAGTTATAAGGAATAGCATCATATGAGAAGCATTAGGGTAATTGAGAGATGTAACAAGCATTCGGGACAAAACAAGTATTGTCATAATTGTAAAAGTCCCAACTACCATACAGACCTAGGCAGTCCTAATCGGTTAAAAATCGGCGGTTCTTGACAAATTCTGACCATTGTCCAGCCAAACTTTGTAAAAATGAGCCGATGAGGGGTGAAAACTTGTCTTGCTAGAAAAATTACACATAAAAATGTGTGCGTATATATAAAACTGAATATTACATATACAAATTTCAATCCGATTAATCGCTAGTCCGTGCCACACCATCTGACTAGCTCCTAATTAATGATTCTTACAACACTGAGCATTGTACATCTATGTTTGATAATGTAAATATATGTACAAATTTGTATAAATGATTGTACATATATGTAACATGTTTCTAGTGTACATATATATATGTGTGTAAATACGTGTTTAAAATTAAAAAAATAATTATCTTACATATATATTTGATAATATACGTATATGTACAATTTTAAAAATTGACAATATATACATTTGTATAATTAAAAATTGACAATATACACATGTGTACAATTACAAAAAAAAAAAAAAAAATCCCTTAAAATGGTACGATTAACAATAAAAAAGATTTGGCTTAAATAAAATGTGTAATATAGAATGTTTCTCACATTTATCAATTAGCATGCTTTAGAATCCCTACCCGAAGTTACAATTATAAATATATATAAATATTATATAACTCTTTCATAAATACTAATAAACTACACAGGCCTAGTTTGAATAGAGCTCGAGCTCTTGTAAGTTGAAAGAAGCCATAGGTCCACTAGGACAATTGACACCCTAGATTTAAACATTGAAACTGACACTACTTTTAACCATTTTTGGTCGGTTTTAGATGGAAATAGTTTTAGACGGAAATAGAACACAAATTGACTCATAAAGGGATACAAATAGTACATACTTTGGATTCCAAGTTGTGTCACAGCATCCACGAATTTTTGATGAAGTTCATCAGTCCAAACCAATCGATGCTTTTTACCAGGAATCTTAACTTGCTCATCTTCCACAGGAACACCATCTGAGCTTGCACAAATCTCTTTATCTTCTACAGACAGACTCGAATTTGGTTCGCCCTCTTCCACATTATCAATCTGTTTGAAACCGAACATTTTCTTACGAATAACATGTTGCCACAGAAACCGAACAACCTCCATCCTGACCGGTTTCAATAGATAAGCACACGCGCCCTTTGTAACGCTCTCCATCATGACTTTGATTCTGTCTTCTGCTGACACAACTAATGATAAAAGAACCAGTGTATGAATAATGAATAATGTAGTGTCGCCTGATGTACGCATCCTTACCTTCCGTTTTTACAAGAGGCTGTTTCCACGACCAGACACTAACTAATTAAAAAGAAAATAAATTAAATGACTTACTAACAACTGGTAGATCGCTTTCGCGTTGAACGATCTCCAAAAACTTAATTCCGCTCATATCCTGTGAGAAATGGACTTCTGTTAACACCATATCGAACTTGATATCACCATTCCTGAGTAACATTAAAGCTTCTGTTGGCTGTGTGCATGGTGTAACTGCATATATCAACAACACATAAAATCATAATAACTATAATGCAAGAACATGTTAACATATTAATAAAAATGAACCTTGATAATCGCAGTATTCAAGCATCCTGGAAAGAAAAAAGAGGGATGTGAAAGTATTATCCACCAGAAGAACATTGAGACCATGAGGATCAAAAGAAGCTTCAAGTGGATGAGGTTTCATAGTGGCGATTTTGGTTGAATACATGAATGGTGACTGAAATATATTGGTGATTTTTCAGAGAAAGAACAGGAAGTTTGTTTGACGAGTCTTGAATTAGTCATCAAACGTAAAAATATTAAATGCCATAAAATCTAATTCATGATAGATGGTGAAAGATTTACCTGACCATATTGTTTGTTGTAAACTCTTATAGAAAAATGATAAATTTATTTACTTTGGAAAAACATCGTTTTTAATAAATTATTGAATCATTAAATTTCTTTTAGTTTCATTAATTTGTTAAAAATCAAATTTTCGCTCACGTTTTTATCGATTTTCTATTTTTCCATCAATGGATGTTAATTTTTTCAGTTAAGTCACTTCATATGCAATGTATGTGAGCGTTTTTTAATCTTATTACCCCTAAAGAACTATTTATGTAAACATAATAAAAATTTGCGATGTATGTGAGCGTTTTTTAGTCTTATTACCCCTAAAGAACTATTTATGTAAACGTAATAAAAATTATTTACACGGACTATTTAGGCAAACAAATAAATATACTACTTTATTTATTTCTATAGTTTTTTTCTCTGTTTTTAGTTAATATTGTTGGTTTCAGGCCCCACAAACACACAAGAAAAAACTAACTCACGAACCAGAGGATTGTTTTCTGTGTATAACTTTCTTATTAATTAGAATTGAGAGTACAAAAACAACTAATGCTCCTACCTACTATTTATAAGAAAACACAAATACAACACATGCATATATAACTCAGTCCACGTACTCCTTTTAATTAGCAACAAACAAACTCCATCTCTCACTTCAACACCTCAACATCCATTTTGAAGTCCCAACAAATTCGGTCAACAACTGACTAGGTCTCCAATAACGTGCAAACTATCGATGACCCATGACCCCTTTACTATCCGGTTACCCATTTAAACAAAATCGGTAACCGACTTGACCCGTACACGACCCGTAACATCAAGATTATTCCAACAAATATGAATCTTGTTTGTATACTCGTTGTTTATATTTATACCTGTTTATGCAAAAACATATAAACGAGTATAAATATACAACTAATTTGTTATCAAAACATTTTGCATCAAACTGAAACTTCAAATAATAGTTTTTTTTTTGAATTGGAATTGCCGTCCGCGCTTCACGGCGGGATCGTTGAAGGTTGCTGGCGAGGATATACTTGTTTCATGATATATCGATGAGTTATCATAGATGATGCAGACTTTAATATAAACGATGGTGAAAATAAGTAATCAACACGGTTAATTGAACATGTCTAGAGTTAAAAGTTAGCTTTAACTATAATAACTTAAATCAAAAAATGATTATATTTGTTACCTGGTGTATTACGGAGTTAATATAGACCATGTGGGCTTTAATATAAACGACGGTAAAAATAAGAAAGTAACATGATTAAGTAAATATATCCAGAGTTAAAAGTTAATTATAATTATAATAAGTTAAATTAATAATAAGTAAAATAAACAGATAAAAGAACAAACATTTGTGAAAAAGATAACTTTATTAAACTTCAAGGGTTGTATTAAAGTTCGGGGGTTAAAACGTAAATTGTTTATCGAAAAAAGAATTATTATTAAACTTCCGTATGATTAATATATTAAAGTTCAGACGTATACGCAAATCGATTATAAAAAAACTATTAGAGTTCAGGGGTCATAAGATAAATCTATTAAAGTTTAAGGTTAGAAACACAAATTAATTATAAAAAACAATAATATTATAGTATTATATATTTATATAATATTAAAGACAAAGGTCGGTGGCTGTCAAATCAAAAGTCACCAACATTGTTTGTTTATATTAGTATTTGAAAGCACGAATGTAAATAAACTAGGTGTTGCCCCGCCCGCGTTGCGTGGCGATAACTGAATAATTCTCTATCAATTAAAAAAACAGTACCATAGTTTTGCTAGAAAGAAAAAGTAAAAAGAGTGTTAGACAGCTCATTGACACGATTTTTAGCTAGGGGCAAAGTCATATTTTTATTTGGAAAAATTACAAGTTTTGTCCTTTATCTTTATACCACTTTTCAGGCGGTGTCCTTTTTAACGAATGTTGTCAGGCGGTGTCCTTTACTAGGTATTTTGTTGCAAGTTTAGTCCTTTACACCCAACCCAGTTAAAAAACTCTGTAAATGACTAAATTTGCAACAAAATACCTTGGTAAAGGACTAAACTTGCAACAAAATACCTAGTAAAGGACACCGCTGTCAACAATTAACAGGGTTTTTTAACTGGGTTGGGTGTAAAGGACTAAACTTGCAACAAAATACCTAGTAAAGGACACCGCCTGTCAACATTCGTTAAAAAGGACACCGCCTGAAAAGTGGTATAAAGACAAAGGATAAAACTTGTAATTTTTCCTTTTTATTTTTACTTGGGGGAAAATCAATTTTTTTTCCGAGGGTAAAATCCTAATTTTTAGCTAGGGGAAAACCATATTTTTATTTTGCACTGGGGGCAAAAAAACGTAAGTTTGATTTGATGGTGATATCGTAATTTTGAACCGAGTGGAAAATCGTAAATTTTAGCTGGGGCAAAAGCATAATTTTATTTTGAACTTGGGGCAAAGACGTAATTTTACACTGGTGTAAAATCATAATTTTGAGCCGGGGGAAAAACAAAAATTTTATTTTGAATTGGGGCGAAAATGTAATTTTAAAGTGGATATAAAATAATAAACTGGTGTAAAATCATAATTTTGAGCCGAGGGAAAACAAAATTTATTTTGAACTGGGACGAAAACGTAATTTTGGCTGAGGGTAAAAGCGCATTTTTTTACGGAGGGCGAAATTGTATTTTCGGTTTAGTTGGGTGTAAAGTCATATTTTTATTTTGAACTAGGGGAAAATCATAATTTTGAAGCGAGGGTAAAATCGTAATTTTGAGGTAGGGGAAAACCATAATTTTATTTTTAGCTGGGGGCAAAAAAAATAAATTTAAACTGAGGGTGAAATCGTAATTTTGCACCGATGGAAAAATCGTAATTTTGAGCTGGGGGCAAAGGCATAATTTTATTTTGAACTGGGGGCGAAGACGTAATTTTAAGTTGGGGGCAAAACAGTAATTTTAAAGCGGGTATAAAATAAAAAGCTGAGGGTAAAATCGTAATTTTTTAACCGATGACAAAATTGTAATTATGAGCTGTTGGCTAAAGGGTTATTATATTTTTTAGTTAGGAGAAAAACGTAATTTTAAACTGGGGGCAAAACCGTAATTTTAAAGTGGATATAAAATAATAAATTGGTTGGTCCAATAGAAGAGGGGCGGCCGACCATTTCGACCAATGGCAGGGAAGCAATATTGTATATCTTGAAAATAGATAGTTGGATCAAGTGGCTAAGGCATGTGGTCTGCAGGAGTTCCACCCGAGTTCGATCCTCCCCTTTTGAAAATTGTCACACCCCAACCGATGGCGGAATCATCGGGGCGCGGCACTGAGCGAAACAGATTGTCCAGAAGTTTCCATAACAACTATCATTACCATTCAATTTAAGTTAACATGTCCCATACCATGTCTCAAATAGCAAACAAGTTATTACAGACAAAAACTAAATAAATACTCTGTTCCGACAACTCAAATTTAAACATAACAATTTATTCGTTGGTTTCTAGGAGTCCGGTTCCTAGCTTCAATTTCATCACAGCCCGAGAAGCATATAAACAACCTAGGCACCTGTCACATACGTTAAAATAATGTCAATACATAAAATGTAAAGGTGAGCATACAAGTTTGATAATAGCATATAGAGTTCGAATTTGTTTACGCATAACCAGCACGTACACACAGTGAAATGAAGCACGTTAGTTATCGACATAGATCCATCGATACCAATGACTGCGGGTTGACTGCCCGAGGCAGTTCGCAATACATGATTACCACTGTAATCCATGCAAGTAAAAGATCCTTAACAACCCCCGTGTGAACGGGTGCTGAGTCCAAACTATAGTACTATCGTTGCTAAGGCAGGTAGCCAACATTCCATGTGTAAACATAACAAACAAGCATTCATAAGCCACGTATAACAAGCATTAATGGTTAAGCGTTAAAGTAGCTTGAGTAGTGTGATAGTTGTAGTTTGAATAGTTGTAACGTATGTAACACCCAAAAGTGCTAAAGCAAAAAGGGTTCGAGTATACTCACAGCGATTGTGGATTGAAGGGAGCGCTTTACAGCGAGTACGGTTAGCCTGAATAGATTCGATAACGTAACGATAAGTGTCGCGTAAAACAGTACAAAGTGAGAGTGGTTAGGATGGCTGATCGTGCGTATCAGCTATCAGTGAGAGAGGGTCATCCGGGCGCATGACCTATCCGTGCGGATGGTGATGCGTGCGGATGGTAATCCATCCGGATAAGCTATCCGTGCGTACGACTGTTCGTGCGGATGGTGATCCGTGCGGACTAGTTGTGCGTGCGGATGACTTATCCGTACGGACAAGTTGTTCGTGCGGATAAACGTTCAAGTGGATTGTTTCTTCCTAAGTGTGAGATGTGTTTGTGTATGATGGCTTGTGCTTTGGAGTTTTCGTTGTAGCATTTAGAAATCACATAAGTATTTCTACCTTTCAAGCCGGTCGCGTGGACGAAAATCCGTGCGTATGGTAGTCCGTGCGGACAGCCTGTGCGCACGGGCAGAGACAATCCGTCCGGATAGCCTATCCGTGCGTACAACTTGGCCGTGCGGATGAACATTGTTTGAATTTTATTTTAAGGCCATAGTATCTCATGATCCGAAGAGTAATCCATTCAGAGGTCGTCTGTTCGGATTGTTCATTCGTCGATACTCAAACCTTGTTTGGAAAGTGGGTCCCAAGGGTAGCTCGTCCGGGTGGCAATCCGTCCGGATGACCTGTGCGTGCGGATGGTAATCCGTGCGCACAACTTGTCCGTGCGGACAGCTTGTCCGTGCGGACACCTGGTCCGTGCGGACAGTCTCTGGTCTGATTGTTCCGTTCGTCTACTCTTGGTTTCTGTTGTCGTTTATCGAGACGTTCTGATCGCGTGGCAACCACTTGGAATTGTATTCTCACCCGCGTGACTAGACCGGTCAGGAACCACCCTAACTCGGCCTGTCGGTGACTCAGAACGGTCATTCCGGTTGACCCCGAAATCAGTTGTCTGTGGGTAGGATTCCAAATCTGGAACTAGTGCATCACTATTATCGAGTAGAGACTAGAACCGATCAGATTCGTACCGATTCTAAGGGAAAAAGAATGAGAGAACTTAGGTTTATTTCTTTCAACTCTTTTATCCTTAGAAAAGTTTAGATCTAGGTGAAGTTATTGTGAAATCTTGTAGAAATCGTTTAGATCTGAGTTATTCTTGGTGGAATGAGGTCAAGCTTGAAGTTCATAAGAACTTCATGATGACGTCACCCGAGAATACCTCAAATCCGGATGATTTCATGGTTAAAAGTGAAGATTTGAAAGATGGAAATGTGTAGAATTGTGTAGTGATCAAAGATGTACAAGAATTAGTGCAAGATCTTACCTGGATTGGGAGAAATCTGAGAAAAAGTGAAGAATGCGTGTGGTTCGGACGTCACTTGCCAAAAGTGGAAAAAGGGGAGAGTGGCCCGTGTATTTATAGGATGCCAAAAAGGGAAAGGGGTAAGCCGTGCGCATGGCACGCACCTGGGAAGGCTATCCGTGCGGATTGGCAATCCGTGCGGATTGGCAATCCGTGCGGATTGGCAATCCGTGCGGATTGGCCATCCGTGCGGATGCCGCCTGCTTTGGTGTGTTCGGTGCTATGTTGCTTTGGTTTTGATTTGGGAGCGATTCGATAGGGTTTCCTAGTCAAATTACTTTCAGTCCCAACTACTTCTTATATGGTTCGACTCGTAATTCGGGTTCGGGTTCGTTTACATTCGAGTTTAGACTTCAAGTTCGATCGAGTTCGCTTGATTATCACACATAACATAAAATAAACATGCACAGGTAACACGTAAGGCACACACACACGTATAACTAACAAGTAACATGTACAGTTCGAGTTACGGTTCGATGTCGATTTGATTAGCATAGCTTGATTAAATTTATCGCATTGTTACTTCCTATCCTTCACAGTCGTAGGTCGATTGAAATATGGTAAACACGATTCGATTATTGTAATGTACGACATTTATTCCACATAATATAATTAAAATAGAAACATTTCTACGAGTCAAGTCGCGCGAAATCGGTCGTTGACTTTGACCTTGACTTTGACTTTCACTCGTGAAAACACGGGGTGTTACAGCCTCCCTTTGTTTAGGGAATTTCGTCCCGAAATTAAGCTGGAAGCCGTAACTAACCGTGGATCACATGTGAGAGTCCTTCGTTCGGACCATTGAAAATCGTCAAATTAACCGGGATTTTATGGTTAAAATTGCTGATTTTTGGATATGATGTGCGAAAATAACTAATCTAAAAGCCTATAAAGTTTCAGATCTTAATTCGAAGCCATTTGGGAGAAATCTTAATTTTTGTTAAAGAGGTGTTGAATGTTGCTGTTGATGTTCACCGCACGCATGACATATCCGTGCGGATAACACATACGCGTTGACTATTGTTGACTCTGAATCGTGCGGAGTCCGTGAACGTGTGTGACCAAACATAATCGCAACGGAGTCAAATCGGTCCTAACAAGTGGTATCTGAGCAGGTGCTCGATTGCTCAGATCAAACACACTAGAATTTACTACAATCGCGATTCTATTGATTACTGAAAGCATCGTACAAAGTACTAGTATCACTTTGCTACTTTCTTTCTCTAAGATTATCTCTCTAATTAAACAACTGTGGATACTTTGCCTTCATGTCGCTTTCGAGTTCCCAAGTGAACTCCGCGCCTCGTTTGCCTTCCCATCGTACCTTCACAATAGGAATGCGTGAGCGCCTGAGTTCTTTGGTTTGGCGATCCATGATTTCGACAGGCTTTTCCACGAAGTGTAATGTTTCGTTCACTTGTAGATCATCTAGAGGAACATGTAAGTCGTGGTCGGCGATGCACTTTCGGAGGTTTGACACGTGGAAAGTCGGATGGACATTGCTAAGTTCCTCCGGTAATTCGAGTCTGTAGGCGACTTTTCCGATCCTCTCCAGAATCTTAAAAGGTCCCACATATCGAGGCGCGAGCTTCCCCTTCTTGCCGAATCGAACTACACCCTTCCAAGGTGATCCCTTTAGGAGTACGTAGTCCCCAACGCCATATTCACGGGGCTTGCGCTTTTTATCGGCGTAAACTTTCTGTCGATCCCGAGCTATCGCTAGGTTGTCCCGAATTTGGAAAATTTTGTCTGTCGTTTCTTGTAGCAGCTCCGGACCGGTTAGTTGCGAGTGACCGATCTCGTGCCACACAATGGGCGATCGACATCTTCTTCCGTATAAGGCCTCGAAAGGTGCCATCTGGATGCTAGCTTGGTAGCTGTTGTTGTACGAGAATTCGACTAACGGAAGGTGTCTATCCCAATTACCACCGAAGTCTAGAACACACGAACGGAGCATGTCTTCAAGTGTACGAATCGTTCTTTCAGTCTGACCGTCGGTTTGTGGGTGGAACGCAGTACTTAGATTAAGCGTTGTACCGAGTGCCGTTTGGAATGTTTCCCACAATCGTGAAGTAAACCGAGCATCACGATCAAAGATGATGTCACGAGGCGTCCTATGTCGACAAATGATCTCGTCAGTGTAGATTCGGGCTAATCGTTCTACCTTGTAGTCCTCTCGTATTGGCAGAAAGTGAACTGATTTAGTCAAACAGTCAATAACAACCCATATGCTGTCGTGACCTGATGACGTGGCTGGAAGCTTGGTTACGAAATCCATAGTTATGCTCTCCCATTTCCACATGGGAATTGGTGGTTGTTCGAGCAAGCCAGAGGGTCTTTGATGTTCAGCCTTGATTCTAGCACAGGTTAGGCATTTTCTGACGTAGAGTGCGATATCCCGTTTCATACCCGGCCACCAGTACCTATATCGAAGGTCATGGTACATTTTGTCAGCACCGGGATGGATAGAGTATCGGGATTTGTGGGCTTCATCCGTGATAATCTGTCGGAGGTTGGTTCGGTTGGGAATCCAAATTCGGTCTAAGAAGTGGAATATCCCATTTGATTTGCTCACAAGCTGGGCTCCATCGTGGTAGATTCTTTCTTTCTTCAAGGTGCGTTCGTTGAAACATGCATGTTGGGCGTCGTGAATGAGAGCTTCGAGGTTGTGCTGGGCTTGAACATTTCGAGTGCTAAGTAGATAGCTCCGTCTGCTAAGTGCGTCGGCAACAACATTTGCTTTGCCTGGGTGATAACGAATCTCACAGTCGTAATCGTTGAGAAGTTCTACCCATCGGCGTTGACGCATATTTAGTTCCTTCTGATTAAAGATGTGCTGCAGGCTTTTATGATCGGTGAAGATCGTACACCTCGTACCATACAGGTAGTGTCGCCAAATCTTTAATGCAAAAACACTGCACCTAGCTCGAGATCGTGAGTCGTATAGTTCTTCTCGTGGATTTTGAGCTGCCGAGATGTGTAAGCTATGACCTTGTCTCGTTGCATTAGGACACAACCGAGACCAAGGTTGGAAGCATCACAGTAGACAATGAAATTATCATTTCCGTCGGGCAGTGTGAGAACAGGAGCATTGCAAAGCATGTGTTTGAGGATTCGAAAGGCAGACTCTTGTTTGGTTCCCCAGACAAAAGGCTGGTCCTTATGAGTGAGAGAGGTAAGCGGTACAGCAATCTTCGAGAATCCATCGATAAATCGTCGATAATAGCCCGCTAGCCCGAGGAATGAGCGGACTTCCGACGGGTTCTTAGGCGTAACCCAACTCTTAACAGCTTCAATCTTCGCAGGATCGACGTGAATACCTTGCCTATTTACGATGTGACCCAGAAACTGAACCTCCCCCAACCAAAACTCGCACTTGGAGAATTTGGCGTAGAGTTGGTTCCCCTGGAGTAACTCGAGAACCAAACGTAGATGTTGCGCGTGTTCGGCTCTCGTTTTGGAATAGATCAAGACATCGTCGATGAACACGATGACGAAACGGTCGAGATATGGTTTACACACTCGATTCATCAGATCCATGAAAACTGCTGGTGCATTGGTTAGGCCAAAAGGCATGACAACGAATTCGTAATGGCCGTAGCGAGTTCGAAACGCGGTTTTGGGTATATCCTCCTCTTGTATACGCAGCTGATGATATCCTGAACGTAGATCGATTTTCGAGAAACACGTAGCGCCTTGTAGCTGATCAAACAAATCGTCGATTCGAGGCAGAGGATAGCGGTTCTTGATAGTCAACTTATTCAATTCCCGGTAGTCGATGCACATCCGGAACGACCCGTCCTTCTTTTTGACGAAAAGGACTGGTGCGCCCCAAGGAGAGGTGCTCGGGCGAATGAAGCCTTTTTCAAGCAATTCCTGGAGTTGGGTTGAGAGTTCGCGCATTTCGGACGGCGCGAGTCGATAAGGAGCTCTGGCGATAGGATTAGCTCCAGGAATGAGATCAATGCGGAAATCAATATCGCTCTTTGGAGGTAGTCCGGGAAGATCCTCTGGAAAAACACTAGGAAATTCTCGAACCACAGGAACGTCTTTCACTTCCTTCTTCTCTTTCTTTTCCTTCTCCGCTGCTACAACGTTAGCCAAGAGAGCCCTGTATTCCTTGCGGAGATACTTGCTAGCTTGTAGACATGACATAAGCTTGAGACCCTTCGAAGCAGTATCACCATAAACAGACAACGAATCACCGTTTACGAGCGAAAAACGAATCATTTTATCGAAGCACACAACTTCGGGATGGTTTTCGCGAAGAAAGTCCATGCCTACTATGACATCAAAGCTTCCTAGTTGCATTGGAATGAGATCGATTGAGAAGATGTGATTGTTGAGCTCGAGGGTGCAATCACGAATAACAGAGTTTACAGCGACGGTTCTTCCGGTAGCGACTTCAACATCGAATGCAGAGGAGAGTCGGGAACGTTTACGACTAAGGAGTTTCTCAAATTTGAGCGACACAAAGAAATTATCGGCTCCAGTATCAAACAAACATGAAGCATAAATACCATTCACAAGGAACGTACCATTGACCACGTTGTTGTCGGCCTGGGCTTGACGCACGTTGAGATTGAAAGTTCTGGCGCGTGCTGCCTGTTGTTGCTGTTGCTGCTGCTGTTGCGGTTCTTGTTTCATTACCTTGTTCGGGCACATGTTGGCGAAATGGTTCGGGTCGCCACACGTGAAGCATGCTCTGGCTTTGACTGCGGGTGCCGGAGGAGCTTGTTGACCCTGTGGGGCAGCGAGTAGAGTTTGATTGGCAGGAGCTTGACGAATACGGCAGTTGGAAGTAAAGTGGTCGTAGACGTTTCAATGAGCACAGAAGCGTCATTGAATAGCAGTCGGGTGATGATAGGTGCAAGTAGGGCAGAGTGGGTGTGGCCCAGTATATGCACGCTTTGCAGGCGGTGCTGTAACACCTCGAAAATTTCGGGTTTAATATTAAATCGACACGTGTCATGTAAGACAAAACGCGTTGAAAACCCGGATTTAATAAAGATGTTTGGGTAGGATTTAAAGCGGCGTCATGTTAAATCGTTACCTCTGAACGACCTTATTTTGATCCCAAGACCCAATTAAATATTACACACACCTATGATGCTCTCAATTCAGTGAATTATTGTCATTGATAGGATTCCAAATGCAAGGTAGGATCCTACGAAGAAATGAATGATAAACCGTCATTTTCGGGTCTTGTTTTTGGATTGAAAGGAAACAATACTTCATGGTGGGGTTTAGAACAATACAAAGGCATTCTTAGAGACCCTCAATTGACAAATTATTGTTCCAAAATCGTGCAAGTAGGTTATATGGTCAAAACTTCAACAAACAACAACAAACAAAAATTTTGATCTGCGAAGGCGTCGCGTGACGCGACGGCCCCTCGCGCGACGCGAGGGGTGCCCAGCGACAGCAGACCTGCTGTTGGCTGTTGTGTGCGAATGTGACCTCCTTGGCCGGTTTTTCTTGCACATACATGGCCCCTAGACATCCCTACACACTTCTTACAAGTGTTGATCAATTGTGGATGGCCCTAGACTTGGTTGTCACTCTCTTGTGGTGCTTGATTCTTGTATATAAAGGACCTTCAAGTGCAATTCATTCACACATCAAAATTCAAGCATTCTGATTATTTGGGGAGCTTGCAAACTGATCAAGAGCCTTTCTAATCATCCATTAATCATCTAGTAAGTTGCCTAACCTTTCTAAATTAATTCTAGCTTAGTAATTAGCTTAAAAGTCAAACCGACGTAACTACGGTTTGACTTCGCGATTAATTAACGATAGCTCAGTCGTGTGTCGAATTAAAAGTACCGTTAGATAGGTAATTATATGGGTATTAAACCCTTATAAGGGCAAGTACCAATTCCAGACCTAACTAGGTCGTTTGTCGGGTCAAACGTTGACCGAAAAAGTCAACAGAATTACAAAATGCGATTTAATGCACGACTAGCGATCCGCGAGGCGTGCAACCTGTTTTAAACTTAATATAACTTGGAAATAAGTATAAAAACTTGTCTACGCTTGCCCGACTCGACAAATTTCTGTTTAAACCCGGTTCGGAACCGAAAGGCGCAAAACTTTGACTTTTGCGTTGACTTCGGTTCTGACCCGTTTTAGTTTGAATTAGACATGCCTTAAAGTCTCATTAGGGATGGGTTACATGCTAGTATAAGTCTCTGTACTTGTTTCATTGATTATCCGATGCATGCACACGTTTCCGTTAATCGCTTAAATTGGACCATAACGCCCTTATGACCATACAACGAGTATTTTGAAAATGTGGAAGTACTAAAATCTTAGTTACTGATTATTTAGCATGTACGTAAATTTTCACGTCAATCGGAGGTCTAGATTAGGAGATATGCGCATTGGCATAAATAATAAACTTTTTATTAATTAAACGGCGCGATTAGCGCATAGCCTATCTAAACCCGATTTTCGGTACCAAAACTTTTACCCGCTGATGTTAAATAATATTTTAGGATTTTTGAAGATTTTTAATTATTTTTAAGCTGGTCTTAAGCTAGGCTTATCGCATTGATTCGGTTAATACCGAATATGCCCTTTTAGGCCATAAAACGAGTTTTACGAATCCGATTGATACCAATCCAATTGCCACTGATCTAAAATAATAAATATAGTATTTTGAACCTGTTTTTCTGATCAGAAAACTCAGATTGGTATTTTAACCCGTGCGTCGCTTAAAACGGCTTTATACGCGTATTAAACGCGTAGTTTAGTATTAAAACCATTTTGCCACGTAAGACTTAATACCATTAGACATAACCTGTTAAGTTAAGATGTTTTTCTGATTTAATCAGACCCGTATCTCAGAAGTACTGTAAATCCCTTTTATGGTCGTTAAAATGACCAAAATACCCCTACGGGGCATAATTAGGGAATAAACTCGTTATGGGCATTATGGAAGATATCATACTAATATCACCACATATTTAAAGCGTATTAACTTAGAAAACCTGTTCGTGACCCTTTCGGTTACCCGTTATGCATTTTTCGCGTTCGGTTCGGCTTATGTAACTAGTTTGCATAAACTAGCCGAAACGGGTCAAACGATATTATTTTTATCTCAAAATCCAGAATGTGAATAGTAAACCCATATTAAACAAGTCTTCAAACTTGTCGGGTCTAAATCACATTCTATCCGGTCTTCGCTTAATCGCGCGTACGAACCGTATCTTTAAAACTGACCGGTCTAAGCTTAAGCTTAATTAAAGATCCGTTAGTATTCTAATAGGTTATATTAAACCTTCGTTCCAGATTAGGAGCCCAGTAAAAGCTATCTGCAATTTATTCGATTAAGGATTTATACTTGCAAAGGTAAATACTTTTAACTTATTTTCCCTATACGGGCTTGGGGTACGGTATATAAAATACCGCTTGGTCCAGCATTGAATTTTTAATCGAATAGAGGTTAAATCATTGATATGCTCTGTTTTGAAATGTTTTGTTTGCTTAAAGCCTTTGGGGGGTTAATGACCATGTCCCGGATATCCCTGGCATCATCTTACGAGATGGCCACGACCTTAGCACTCAGGTGTAGGCGTACACCTGTCAGTGTCTCATTATATAAAGTGGTGTGTCTATTGATCTTTAATCCAGTTTAAGGACCGGACTACTGAACGCATAAGAAACATGTAATTCGTTTACAAGTTTATATATATTTACATAATTATCCCAAGTTATAAAATATTATTTGTGCTTTGTGCCTTAAATGCATTTACTTAAACTCTTTTCAAAATGAGTCGGTTGATTGTATTTACCAGTGTAAACTGACGTATTTTCTTAAAAGGTTAAGTGCAGGTACTACGCGAAATAGGCTGGCCTGTCTCCTAGCATCCACATTAAGTCTCGCCAGCTTGGATGTCATAAACTGTTGAACATTTGTTTTCCTTTTATTTGGATCTACCTGTGGATTATATTCGACTAATTGTAATACTTAATATTACAATATCGGTTGGTTGAATTAAATCTATACTTTGCTTCCGCTGTGCATTTAAATATTGTGTTGTTTGATTATTATGTTGCCAACCACGTCACGATACTCCCCTACCGGGCCCACCGGTGACACGTGGAAAATCGGGGTGTGACAGGTTGGTATCAGAGCCAACTCTGAGTGAATTAAACACTAGCCTTTTGTGTTTAATCTCAGTTACACAATTGCACATATTTAAACTTTCGAGTCTAGACTTATAACATAGGACAAATTCCACTTTATTCGGTTTTTGTTGTCCTTTAAAACTTTATATTTTTGTTATTGTTATCTTATGTTTTATTGACAGGAATAACAAAGATGCCTCCGAGATTTTTACGTATGCGAGGACGAGGAGGAAAGGGGCCGACCACCGCCCCCAACGACCATGAAGCTGGGCCGTCAAATACACGAGCTCCTACATCTGCCGAGAGTGACGGTACTCGGCGGAACCAGAGAGGTCTCTTTCAACCGGCAAGACGGTCGGTTTCAAACAGCTCTACGACTCCCGCTCAAGACTCATACGGGCCACAATCAGAAAATGAGCCTAGAGACCCCCACCATTCGCACATACCGTTACAGCGATCTATGTCGCACCGCCCTTTTGGAGACCCCACTCCAATCTTTCAAGGCCAGTTTAACCCGGCGGATTATATACAAGAACCAGTGGGTTTTAACCCATTGGGGCCGGAGGACCATTTTTCTGGAGGAAACGATATGGATGAGGAAGACGACCCCGAAGAACCCGCATCAGGAACTCCCAACCACCCAATCGAGGTCTCGGATAGTTCCATCTACCAAGGACCACCCTATAATGGTCCAGATAGCTTCCAGGCTATCTTTACTCGGCACGAATGGTATTATACACCTTCTCACCATTCATCGCCGCATGAGCAGCATCAGCCTCACTACTCATCGCCGCACGAGCAGCATCAGCCTCACTATTCATCGCCGCATGAGCAGCATCAGCCTCACTATTCTTCGCCGCATGAGCAGCAACAGCAGCATCATCAAGATTCCTCTGGGAATCACCAGTTTGTGGCAGTTACGCCACCGCCTCCACCGCCAGCAGTTCAGCCGGCGCCTCCACAGCCGCAAAGACATAGGAGATCCGGAGCCCGGATGTCCACACGAAGAGAGGAGTTTCACTTTAACTCTCCTCTACAATCAAGTGGCAGAAATTATCAGCCGGATCAAGAAGCTCCACAGTTAGGTGGACCATCAAACCTCGTCGCGCAGCAACCGCCACCAATAGGTTTTGATAACCAGATACCGGCATACACGGGTCCTTCGATGTACAACCTGTTTGAGCCACTGACTCAACCTAACCTCGGATACGCTGAAGCCGACCCGTATTTGGTAGCAGCAAATTACAACGCCCTTAACCAGGAGGGACCGTATGGAGGTCCTTGGGGAGTAGGCTACCCAGCACAAGGATACCAGATGCCTACACAACCCCCGTACTACCAACAACCCCCGCCGTCTCTGCAGATGTCGCCACCACTGCATCAGGAAATCCTACAAAGTATTAGAGAGGTGCGGCATGAGGCACGGGAAGACCGAAGGCGTAACCAGGGGATGTTCAAGACCTTGACGAACTTAATCAAGGGAAAGAGCAAGAAGGATCAGTAAATCCTTTATGTGTGTATGTCTACTTTAAAAATTAAGTCCCTGCGTGGACATTTATCTTTGTACCTAGTCCCTGCGTGGACATCCATTTAAGTAATCAGTCCCTGCGAGGACTTGTGTTTTAAATTTAACCCCTGCGCGGGTAAGTATTTGTTTGACCCCTACGTGGGAAATAGTTGTGTGAAAAGACCCGTTTAGGGCAATATGTAACCTATGTATAATTAATGGAATGCTGGTTTTATAAATTTCATGTTTGCCATTATGAGCATATAAAAATTTATAAATGAAATAAATAAATTAAAACCATTCCTTTTAAATTAATCTGCCTATGAAATTTATTTAATTAAGGATCTTAAAGTGTGAAACCTAGCCACGTGTCAAATATAAGACCGGGCCAAAATGGTAAGACCTGTTTAAAAGATTCAATTCCCTGTTAACATCTTAAAACATGTTAACACTCCTGGCAGAAGTGATTCGATAAAATCACATACGTCTTTTTATAAAGGAATTCTTTAGAAGATTCCTAACCTAGTTTAATGATCTCTGAATCCTGGGTTTATATTATCAACTAAGATGATCATATTTTAACCATACGTGGTAATATAATGCCTACGGGCCCTGCTCATTTCAATAAGAGCCAAAAGACAGTGGTAGCTTTGACTCCCTGTCTAATAAAGGTAATGAACTTTGTTCAAACCTTCATGCTTTGATTCTCTGAAATCCTAGCTTATAATCTATATTGTCCTTGTGACTAGGCCTTATGTGCTAAGAAAACTGTTATTGTTTTATAATTAGGATAAATTATATTAGAAATCCTAAATTTATGTGAGTAATAAATTAACCATATTTGGTCTACGTTTACCACGGTTAACAAATTGCCATAAAAGACAATTTAATAATAAACTCATCAATAAATTGTTGTCGATATGTGACAGTGCTAGATACATGGCAGACTCAAATGAGGTCAACAGTCACCCAGGGATAGTGAATGAAAATGCCCAAGTTAACGTAGCAGGTCCAGAGTTGCAAGCTATGATAAATAATGCGGTTAATATAGCTATGGGTAGACAGCACCATGGATCGAGTGGTACCCATACGAGGACCCATTCTGCATCACACACTAGAACACCCTCCAGAACCCACACTGCTCACAACAGTAATTCTCACCACTCCTCGAATCAAAGGAGTAATCCATCCCAAAGAGCAGTACAGCACCAAGAACCTCGTAATAGGGGTTGCACCTATAAATACTTCGTGTCATGCAAACCCAGAGACTTCAATGGGGAAAAAGGAGCTGTTGATTGCATGACGTGCATGGATGAAATGGATACTGTGGTGGACATTAGTGGTTGCCATAATCGGGATATTGTGAAGTTTGTCTCACAGTCTTTCAAAGGAGAAGCCTTAGCCTGGTGGAGATCTTTGATCCAGGCCACAGGGAAAGTTCCGTTATACAACATGACATGGGAAGAGTTCATGGCACTAATCAAAGAAAATTTCTGCCCTCAACACGAGGTTGAGAGAATTGAATCTGATTTCATAGCACTGGTCATGAAGAACCTGGACTGTCAGGCCTACCTTACCACTTTCAATACTTTATCAAGGTTGGTCCCTTATTTGGTGACTCCGGAGCCTAAACGTATAGCTCGTTTTATCGGGGGTTTGGAACCAGAGATCAAAGCTAGTGTAAAGGCCTCCAGACCAACCACTTTTCGGTCAGTAACGGACATATCGTTATCTCTGACCTCAGATGCTGTCAGACTGAGGTCGCTGAGGAAAACTGATACGGAGAAAAGAAAGCGTGAGGATGACAACTCACGACGCTCAGATAAGAAGCAGAAGGGAAACAATGACTTTAAGAAGGGGTCAGGATTCAAGAAAGATGGTCAGCAGTCGGGTGAAAAACCCAGATGTAAAATTTGCAGAAAGTACCATTTTGGAAAGTGCAGACTTGACTCAAAATCCCAATACCAGCCAAGGCCTTGTGGGATTTGCAAGTCTACGGAACATAAGACCCTGGAGTGCAAGAAAATAAAGGATGCAACGTGTTATAGTTGCAATGAAAAGGGGCATATCAAGTCCAACTGCCCAAAATTTGCAAAGAAGAATGAAGATGGGAAGAAGACCAATGCGAGGGTCTTCAGAATGGATGCTAAGGAAGCCATCAAGGATGATAACGTGATAACAGGTACCTTTCTCGTAAATGATGTTTATGCGAGAGTGTTATTTGATTCGGGCGCTGATAAGTCGTTTGTAGATGATAAGTTTTGTGAATTGTTGAAACTGCCTGTTAGAACTTTAAGTGTGAATTATGAGGTGGAACTAGCAGATGGCACTCGGATGTACTTCTTGATGGTCATATCGGGAGTCTTGACCTGGTCGGGACAGATAATGCTAAGCTGTTTGAAGCGAGCAGTGAGACCAGCATTGTCTCCATCCTTCTGATGTATGTGCCAAAATTCATCTTCAAGCTTTTGACGCTCGTGAGGAGGGCAGAATTCCTCCAGCATGACTTCTTTGAGCTCATCCCACGACAAACCGTAAGCTGCATCATTCCCTCTCTTGTTCCTCTCGGCCGTCCACCAGTCCAAGGCACGGGACTGAAAGACTCCGGTAGCATTCAGAGTTCGAAGGTCATCAGGGCAACCACTTTGTCGTAGAGTAACCTCGATAGAGTCAAACCAGTGGAATAGAGCAGTAGGACCTCCTTCGCCTGTGAATTATTTCGGCCCACATGACTTGAATTGTTTGAAACTGAAAGGTCTCGCGACAGCTCTAGGACCTTCAGTCCTCAATTCCTCGGATGATTTGCTGGCATTTTCGTAGGCATCGCTCACCGCCTTTGCTACAGCTTTCGCGACGATGGAAGCAAGGCGTCTGTCCCTCTTTTCCTGGCGAGAGAGTGAATGACGGGATCCAGACGACATTGTCTGCAATAGACATCGCCATGGAACTCAACACATGTATTCGAATCTCACCTCACACGTCTACTACTACTAAAGCTCAGTAACACGTACCATGTAAACGCATATAGTCACAAAATCACAGAGTTGCACAAAATCACATAATCACATAGAGCACAATATTCCTAAACACGTAAGCATAATAGCAAGAACACATATAACTTAATCACTAAAGCACATACGAGTGTACAAAACATTCTGACTGCCTCTATTGTCGATTCGTTAGCGATGAGTTGTGTGGGTTTTGTGTTTCAGCAGGAGCAATAGTGTTGGGTCGAAATCAATAATACCTCAAAACGTTAACAAATAACAGAAAATGCATAAAACTTTCATAAAGATCGATAAATCGAAGGTAGATTGTCCGTGGCTAATAGACTTCGACTAACCAAAGTGGCTCGACTATTCGCAAGGATCCTGCACAATTACCTCCAGGACTATGCCTTTGCCTCGATTCTTGGGCGTTGGCGCAATTTCCATTGGTTATATTGTGTCTTTAGATCGTTGGAGTCCATCGAACTTTGGTGGGAGTTTTTGTATAAAAGCGGGACGAGTCGTCAAGGTACCCCTATCTTGCAACTTCCGTCCTCGTTTTTGATAAAAATTGAGGAGATTATTCATCAAAATATGGATTTCACTCCTGATTTGGCATGATTCTCCTCGTTTGTAGCTAAAACGCAAGTTGATTAGGCAACTTTAGTCGAGAGTTTGCGGTTTTCACACCTATTCTCGGCCTCGTTACCTGTTCACAACTTGAAAATTCGAGTGCAGTGATAGAAAAGAGTGAGTGATAGTGGCGAGTTTACGCATACGCGTGAGTTGGTCTGTTGGTTCTTAACTATAGACTAGGTCTCTAAGACTTCGACCCGGACTAGGTCGAGTCTTGCCTAATTCCCTATAGTAATGGCTCTGATACCGATCTGTCACACCCCAACCGATGGCGGAATCATCGGGGCGCGGCACTGAGCGAAACAGATTGTCCAGAAGTTTCCATAACAACTATCATTACCATTCAATTTAAGTTAACATGTCCCATACCATGTCTCAAATAGCAAACAAGTTATTACAGACAAAAACTAAACAAATACTCTGTTCCGACAACTCAGATTTAAACATAACAATTTATTCGTTGGTTTCTAGGACTCCAGTTCCTAGCTTCAATTTCATCACAGCCCGAGAAGCATATAAACAACCTAGGCACCTGTCACATACGTTAAAATAATGTCAATACATAAAATGTAAAGGTGAGCATACAAGTTTGATAATAGCATATAGAGCTCGAATTTGTTTACGCATAACCAGCACGTACACACAGTGAAATGAAGCACGTTAGTTATCGACATAGATCCATCGATACCAATGACTGCGGGTTGACTGCCCGAGGCAGTTCGCAATACATGATTACCACTGTAATCCATGCAAGTAAAAGATCCTTAACAACCCCCGTGTGAACGGGTGCTGAGTCCAAACTATAGTACTATCGTTGCTAAGGCAGGTAGACAGCATTCCATGTGTAAACATAACAAACAAGCATTCATAAGCCACGTATAACATGCATTAATGGTTAAGCGTTAAAGTAGCTTGAGTAGTGTGATAGTTGTAGTTTGAATAGTTGTAACGTATGTAACACCCAAAAGTGCTAAAGCAAAAAGGGTTCGAGTATACTCACAGCGATTGTGGATTGAAGGGAGCGCTTTACAGCGAGTACGGTTAGCCTGAATAGATTCGATAACGTAACGATAAGTGTCGCGTAAAACAGTACAAAGTGAGAGTGGTTAGGATGGCTGATCCTGCGGATCAGCTATCCGTGAGAGAGGGTCATCCGGGTGCATGACCTATCCGTGCGGATGGTGATGCGTGCGGATGGTGATCCATCCGGATAAGCTATCTGTGCGTACGACTGTTCGTGCGGATGGTGATCCGTGCGGACTAGTTGTGCGTGCGGATGACTTATCCGTACGGACAAGTTGTTCATGCGGATAAACGTTCAAGTGGATTGTTTCTTCCTAAGTGTGAGATGTGTTTGTGTATGATGGCTTGTGCTTTGGAGTTTTCGTTGTAGCATTTAGAAATCACATAAGTGTTTCTACCTTTCAAGCCGGTCGCGCGGACGACAATCCGTGCGTATGGTAGTCCGTGCGGACAGCCTGTGCGCGCGGGCAGAGACAATCCGTCCGGATAGCCTGTCCGTGCGTACGACTTGGCCGTGCGGATGAACATTGTTTGAATTTTATTTTAAGGCCATAGTATCTCATGATCCGAAGAGTAATCCATTCAGAGGTCGTCTATAAGGATTGTTCATTCGTCGATACTCAAACCTTGTTTGGAAAGGGGGTCCCAATGGTAGCTCGTCCGGGTGGCAATCCGTCCGGATGACCTGTGCGAGCGGATGGTAATCCGTGCACACAACTTGTCCGTGCGGACAGCTTGTCCATGCGGACAACTGGTCCGTGCGGACAGTCTCTGGTCTGATTGTTCCGTTCGTCTACTCTTGGTTTCTGTTGTCGTTTATCGAGACGTTCTGATCGCGTGGCAACCACTTGGAATTGTATTCTCACCCGCGTGACTAGACCGGTCAGGAACCACCCTAACTCGGCCTGTCGGCGACTCAGAACGGTCATTCCGGTTGACCCCGAAATCAGTTGTCTGTGGGTAGGATTCCAGATCTGGAACTAGTGCATCACTATTATCGAGTAGAGACTAGAACCGATCAGATTCGTACCGATTCTAAGGGAAAAAGAAGGAGAGAACTTAGGTTTATTTCTTTCAACTCTTTTATCCTTAGAAAAGTTTAGATCTAGGTGAAGTTATTGTGAAATCTTGTAGAAATCGTTTAGATCTGAGTTATTCTTGGTGGAATAAGGTCAAGCTTGAAGTTCATAAGAACTTCATGATGACGTCACCCGAGAATACCTCAAATCCGGATGATTTCATGGTTAAAATTGAAGATTTGAAAGATGGAAATGTGTAGAATTGTGTAGTGATCAAAGATGTACAAGAATTAGTGCAAGATCTTACCTGGATTGGGAGAAATCTGAGAAAAAGTGAAGAATGCGTGTGGTTCGGACCCGGGTATTTATAGAATGCCAAAAAGGGAAAGGGGTAAGCCGTGCGCATGGCACGCACCCGGGTAGGCTATCCGCGCGGATGGGTCATCCGTGCGGATTGGCAATCCGTGCGGATTGGCAATCCGTGCGGATTGGCAATCCGTGCGGATTGGCCATCCGTGCGGATGCCACCTGCTTTGGTGTGTTCGGTGCGATGTTTCTTTGGTTTTGATTTGCGAGCGATTCGATAGGGTTTCCTAGTCAAATTACTTTCAGTCCCAACTACTTCTTATATGGTTCGACTCGGAATTCGGGTTCGGGTTCGTTTACATTCGAGTTTAGACTTCGAGATCGATCGAGTTCGCTTGATTATCACACATAACATAAAATAAACATGCACAGGTAACACGTAAGGCACACACACACGTATAACTAACAAGTAACATGTACAGTTCGAGTTACGGTTCGATGTCGATTTGATTAGCATAGCTTGATTAACTTTATCGCATTGTTACTTCCTATCCTTCACAGTCGTAGGTCGATTGAAATATGGTAAACACGATTCGGTTATTGTAATGTACGACATTTACTCCACATAATATAATTAAAATAGAAACATTTCTACGAGTCAAGTCGCGCGAAATCGGTCGTTGACTTTGACCTTGACTTTGACTTTCACTCGTGAAAACACGGGGTGTTACAAAAATGGTTTCCTTCAACTGCATTTCTTTTTTTTTCTTATCCTTCCACGATAATTTCTTTTCCTTTTTTTCTTAGTATAAGAATACAGTACAGTCTCCGTAAACAAAAACTTTTTAATTTTCTTTTTTGCAAACATATCTTTTCCTGTAATATATATTCTCACGTTTTCTTTTGTTTTCTCTCTCTCTTTTTTAAACTATTTACCTATAGTTAAAATCAACTAAACATTTTTTTTTTTGATAATTTTTAAATCGTTTTTCTCCTTTAATAATCTAACGAAAATCAAATAAACACCGCACACCGAAAACGATCAAGTTCACACCCGCCGCAACGTACGGGTCACACCTTCAAACTTTTGACGTGAAACACTATTAACCCTCATCTTTAATAAGTTACACATTAACTTCTAAGTTTTGGTAAATGACAAATTTGACCTCCAACATTTTCTACTTAATAACTTGACACTTCATTTTATTTAAATTACTTTTACGACTTTACATTGTAACTGTAACATGTGATACATTATTATGTTTTTTTATCGATGCCTAACAACGTTAATGTCTATATTACTTTTACTATTTTACATTGCTGTCTAATGACGTTAATGACACGAACCAAGTCACAAACGTGATTTTGCCACCGCAACGCGCGACATGGTCAAAAGTCTAGTGTTAATTATTAAACTATTAAAGAAAAAAAACAAATAATATATAGTACTATTCCCATTTGCTTTTGTTATCATATAAAACTAGTTTCCAAGCCCCGTGTTGCGGACACGTATGTAGTAAAATTGTAACACCCCAAAAATGGGTTTGGTAATCAAACCACGTTAATAGTGACAACGGGTAAAATACCGTTAGTGGTAAAAACTAACGTGGTAAATATTAGAATTTAAATAAATAAACTTGATGTTAATTAAAAGATGATAAATACTTTGAGAAAACAAAAGTATATAGAAGGCCCGAGTTAACGGGACTTAAAAGAAAACGGGTTATGACTTCCCGAACCTATTAAGTTAACTAGGAATGTTTAACCTAGTTAATAATGGGAATATTACTAGAAATAGGTGAGTTATGGTCTACTTAATGACTAACCAAACTAGAGGGACCTAAGTTACAAAAAAGGAGACTTGAATTATAAAAACTAAAAATCAAAACACAGCACACACTTTGTGTGTGTGTGTGTGTGCGTACACAAATTCGTGATCACCAAGTCAAGGGGATCGTAAGGTATGTCGAATTTCTAACATTCGTGAAGTTGTAAAAATTTGATAATCATCCTAATCGCGAATTAGGCATGGATTAGAGAAGCTATGGCTAGATTAGTGATGTATACTTGCTTAGGAACGAAACCCTAAGTGAAAATCATACATAACATGCTATGAATTGAAGGATTTGATGAATTAACACACTTAGATAAGTGGGTTTTAATGTTATGATGAAATTGATGATATAACTATGCTTAGAATCAACATGCATGATAACAAATAGAAGGTGTTCGATTAAACCATGAATTTGGGTACAAGATCATACTTCTCACGAAATGTGTTTTGTATGATATAAGAGAATTGATGTTAAGATCGTGATATAGATACTTGAAATCATGTTACCTAGCAGTTAGTGTGTAAAATTTGATTTCGTTAAGAGTTCGGATGAAATGCCTAAGCGAAATTCAATAAACCAAATGTGCATTGAATAAGTTGATAAGTCGATTGACTTTACAAAGTTAAACCGACCAAGTATATGATCGAATGATAAATTCGATATAAGAAGCGTAGGATGGAATAGTCGTAAATGATTATGACTAACCTAACCATCTTACAATTACAATGATAGTTTGACACTTGGCAAGCTAGGTGAAAGCTTGGGGAAGGAAGCGGGTCAAATGAATCAAGAATGAAGGAAAAGCATAATTCGGATGCAAGGTAAGTATATCTTACACTAGTCATATATTTTAGAATATTCTTTTGTCGTATTAATTACGAAAAAGACAAATACCTAATTGAGATATGGTGTTCCGGCGTGTAGTCGTACGGAACAAGATAATCAAATATGATAAGCAACCATAGTGATGGCTAAAAATGAGTTAAATCGGTAATTCGATCATATTATGACGAATGAAACGTGTACTTTTAATGGTTACCATATAAGGTAAATCATAATAACCAATAAGGGCAAAATGGTAATTTGGTCACATGTTGACCATAACCGTTAGTTTGGAAAGACAATTATGACGTAAGCCATAATAGGCCAAAAAGTGTCAAGAAATGAATTTATAAGTAAAATGACCGCACGGTGTAAACCGGAGTGAGTCATATATACGAGGTGGTAATAAATGTCATCTCACCAGTATAATCGGTCATTTAGACCAAACGGGTCAAAAGGTGAAATTATCACCTTTGACGATATCGACTAATGGGTTGTCGAGTTGTATGATTTTAGGAAATAAATAGCACATGGATGTTTACATCGTTATTACTTAGCAGCCTCTAAAGCAAGGTATTGAAACGGGTCAATATATTGATCCGAGCCAGGTATGTAAAATGATACAACTCATCATGTAGAATTTGGAGTTCTATAACAGTTAGACAAGGTTAAAATAAGATATTCGGTTACCTTTTAGGTAAAGCGAATAAATTGAGTTATGATTATGGTGTTTTAGAAACATATTGGTTTCTAAATAAGATTATGGTTAAAAGGTCGGATTTTGGGTCAAACATGTATTTAAAAGTCCTTCGTCGTAAAAGAATGGTGAAAATTGACCAAAAAGCCCTTATAAGCTAAATTGAACAAACGACCTATAAAGGTTGTTTGAAAACGAGCTTTATGAGTAAATAGATACTTAGGATAAGTATAGAAAGTGAAATATGTAAATACTTGGGTCAAATGACTATATAGGAGTTTTTGCCGTAAAACAATGATCCGAGGGGTAAAACTCGGAATATATAGATCTCCACATTAAATCCACCACAAATACAGTTGTGGTGGAAGATTACTTGGTAAGAAATGTGGAAATATAAAGCTAGGTACGAATGAAAGCGAATCATGTTTAAAATATACTTAAATACCCTTAACGGGTTAAAATAAGCATATGAGCGAAAACGGGGTTAATTTGTGTAAGAAACCTGTGATTAGAACCTAACATGGTAGATAACATTAATTTGAAGAGGTGCATGTGAAATAAGGATCAAACAAATATGTTTGTTTGATAAAATGCATAAACGGGTTAAAATTCGGTAAAAAGGTAATGTGTCGAAGGCTTAGAAGTCTCAAAATTTATTATGTCGGATGTTGGATTTTAACTCCATAAGATGGAGAATTAAATTACGGACGCGTAGGAAAAAGAATCGCGTAAAACGGATCAATAACGAATAAGTTATGGTCGTTTCCGTAAAAACTGGCATAGCTGGTAGAGTGCAGGTTCCAGTAACGAACCTGTTGGAAAAGCGTCTCCCTCGCGCCACGCGAGGGAGCAAGTGGATTCTGTCGCATGGCATGACGGAGTCAGTTTTTAAAAATTTGTTTTTTTTTTCAATTATTTTGCTTCGCAAACTCGTTTAAACACGTTCTAAACTACCTATGACTAATTCAATTCATGTTTTATGAATTGTAGGTGTTATATACAATACCGGGGGACGATCAAGCTCAACAAAGAACCGAACACAATCAAGTTACAAGCTTCCACACATTGTTAATCGTTAATTTTAAACGACGAATGTAGTCACATTATGTGGTGTACTTGAAAATTGTAAAAGTTTCAATTAATCCGTATTCTCTAATGTACATGTACTTATAATTAAATGATTTTGTTCGTAATTAAAGACGAAATCCGTTTAAAAATAGTAAGGGTGTTACAAAAATCATGCTAAGTAGTAAGCAAACGACCCTCAAACCTAGGGAAACTCGTAAAAAAGTGAATCTATACGGCCATGTGACATAAAACGTAGGGGAGAAATCGTAAAACAAAAATGTGAATTTATGCCGCCATATGGCGTAGAACGCAGGCAAAGATAAAGACAAACTTATACAATGAGGTGACACAAAACGAAGTCAAACTCGAATTTATACCAAGGAATCTTTAACATAAAGATAAAAAAGACAAAACTTAACACCTGAAAGTAAAACATACGAACTTATGGGACTTAAAATGTAAACCACCTTCACTTAAAAAAATAAAAGACAAAAGGGCGTTTACTACAAAACAAAAAGCAAAATAAATAAATAAATAAATACAAAAGCAAAAAAGGTACCGTTTCTAAGAACATACCTCAATTGTATATATATATAATAATTTGGGATCACACCTTATTTTTGTATCTCATGTATTGCAAATAGTTATAAAGTCTTGTATAAAATGTTTTATGAAAGAGTAAATTGCCATTTTGATCCATGTGGTTTAGGCACTTTTGCCATTTTAGTCCAAATCTCAAACTTTTTAAATCTGGGTACCTGTGGTTTCACTTTTATTGCCATTTAGTCCAAAATTAAGAGTAAACTGTCATTTTGGTCCTTGTGGTTTCATTTTTATTGCCATTTTAGTCCAAATCTCAAACTTTTTGAAACAGTCAAAAAGAGGGGGATTTTGAATTTTGGACTAAAATGGCAATACAGATGAAACCACAGGGACCCAGATTTAAAAAGTTTGAGATTTGGACTAAAATGGCAAAAATGCACAAACCACAAGGACCAAAATGACAGTTTACTCTTTATGAAATTATAAGTTACATTTATGTAACTTATATAAGTATTACACAACGTATATATTGACTTAAAACTTATCCACTTTATAAAATGATATAACTAAATAAAAAGTAAACAACAATGGTTTTTCCTTGTTTTGTCATTCCATGTATTTAATCTTTTTTCTTTAGTTACTAATTAACTATTCTTATTCTGCTGGCAGTATGACGTATAAATTATTTGCTACTTGTTTCTATATAATTCAATCTTTTTACAGCTTATACCCAATATAAGAAATTTGCTCAAATTGCTACATTTATACAATAACAAGATACCGAGTAGAATTCCACTCATAACCAAGCTATTGGTGGAGTATAGAGAGGGTGGGATCACACCTTATTTTTCCATCTCATGTATTGCAAATAGTTATAAAGTCTTGTATAAAATGTTTTATGAAATTTTAAGTTACATCTTATGCAAGTTATATAAGTATTACACAACGTATATTTTAAGTTACATCTTATGCAACATATATAAGTATTACACAACGTATATGTTATTGACTTAAAATTTATCCGCGTTATAAAATGATAAAACTAAATAAAAAGTAAACAACAATGGTTTTTTCTCGTTTTATCATTCCTTGTGTTTAATCTTTTTTCTTTAGTTACTATTTAACTATTTTTATTCCGCTAACACTACGACGTATAACTTATTTGTTACTTGTTTATATATAATTCATATTTTTTTATAACTTATACCCACTATAAGAAATTTGCTCAAATTGCTACATTTATACAATAACAACATACCCAAGTATTCTCTAATTTAGATTCGGATGACTTTGAATTCAACTTTGGATTCAAGTCGAATTTCAGATTTCAGGTAGAAATGAACAACCCTAATATATAATTTAAATATATTTAGTCACTCACCTTGAAATTCTGGCCCCCCTTATATTGCTGTGAGGGAGTAATCAAAATTTAGGAAAGCATGTACGATATTACTTGCTTTTTAATTTTGAGTCACATGGCTGATTTATGGTGAGTAGGTTGCAGCGATTTTTTTTTCTATCTTTGGCCCCTTCATTCAAATATAAAAAGAGATTTTTCATCTGTGTTATGAGGCTCTAGTTTCATTTTCAGTATAACTTTATTTATAATTGGTTCATATAAGTTCAGCTGTTTGGTAATAAAAAAATGGAAGTTGAGCCTGGAGTTTCAATAGAAAAATGAAATTGACTCGTGAGATATACGGAGGAATAGGCTATTCTTTTAATTACGTTGGTTGGGAGATGTCAAAGCCGTATAGATTATTTGTATTGTGCCTACTACCATCAACCAAGGAGAAAATAGTTTTAAAGACCAAACCTGCCAATCGTTAGACTGTTTTTTGGGTTGGGTAGTTTTGGTGGACGGACAGGGAACCCTATCCTTTCCCGTCCAGTTTGGTTTGGTGCTCTTAGTCTCTTTAGACCGTTTCCTTTTGTGTCAGGCGGCTCGTGTATGTGAACGAGTAACCTGTTAGTGTGTCGGATCAAAAGTTATTTTATTTTTACTTTTCTTCAAATTTTATTTTTTGAGACTATAGAAATCTTATAGAGTGTAAACAAAGCCAATCGT
This sequence comes from Helianthus tuberosus, assembly GCA_030545235.1. NCBI lineage: Eukaryota > Viridiplantae > Streptophyta > Magnoliopsida > Asterales > Asteraceae > Helianthus > Helianthus tuberosus. The sequence continues at coordinate 13,712,661 of CM060383.1, read as the reverse complement.
GTAGCCGATTTGGCGACACCGTAAATTAAAAGTTTAAAAATTATGATTTAGAATTTGACTTTGAATTTTTTAATAGTTAATAGTTGTAAAATTAGAACTATGACTTTCGATTTAAAGGTTAAAGGTTTTAATTGCTTTTATTAATGCTGTCTACTTAGCCCACGAGAAGCTTCGGATCTGTTTTTTGTTGTCTTGGTAGAGACTGTTGGAAATATTAAAGATAATATTAAAGAGGAACATACAAGTTGGTATGTTTCCTCCATCCCACATTGGTGGAGTGAGTGAAGTTTGAGTGGTTTATAAGGGATTACCCCTTATGGGCCTCCATAGTGATAAATGGGTTGAGAAGTGGGCTAAGCCCACACGCGCGCCGAGCCTAGCCGCGAGCTCGCGTTTGAGGCGCACTTTGAGCTTCGCACGTACGCATCGTCGCTAGGAGCTGAGGAGCTTTTATTTTTAGCTAAGGTATAGATATCCAGCAACCGAATTCGTATAGTATAGGTAATTCGAATTGGTTGTGGATAGTTATATCTCTCCCTGTTTTTCTCATTCTCTGGTAGGATCACAACCTATAAATAAAAGCCTCTAGCTACTCATTCCATACATCCAATTTCGCAGCTCTCTCTCTCTCAATTGTGTGATTCGGTTTTCGTTCCAGCTTCTGCGTTTTCTGGTTTCCATTGCTGTTGGAATACCAGATCAGTTCTGCATTAAATCCTGGGAGTTTACGCTGCAGCTCACAGCAATAGGAGCGCGTAAAATCCTTTAAGGACAGGAATCATCCGTGCAGTTCAAGTTTCTTGTTTAAGGATCTTCGATCTCAATCGCCAGGTTGGTTTTAATTTGCATGTTCTTTAAATTCGTCCGATAACGGGACAGTCTCCTTCTACCTTTCTTTAATCAGTTTGCTCAAGTTGGAACAAACTGGTTTGGCTGACAACTCGGTAATTAATAAATTTATTGTTGATTAATTTATTTTCAACAGAGACTTCGAAGGAAGTCACCCATCTAGGTACTACTTTCACCTAAGCACGTTTAACCGTGAAATTCTCCTTTCATTAACAAACACCAAGCCCAAAAAACGGTGGTTATATTTTGAAGTGTGACATTTCTTATGAACCAAATATCTCTCATGTTCACGGCCGATACATATATTAATAATTTTTATATTATATGATGTCATCTGACTTTAAATTTGGTCCGAGTAGGGCACATATAAGACATGTTGAGCTCTAGTGTGAAAACATTGGTATGATCTTTTTGCTCTCTTACAAACATACAACACCGTGCAATTAAGAAAGTATTTTAAATTGACTTGTATACTTTATATCATATATACTTATCATAAAGTTTTTGGTTCTTGACTATAAACTTTTCGGGCTTGATTTTCTGCCTTATGATTCGGCACTATAAACATTTGGACGGAAGTTGTAATATTTTCTTCAATCATAAGGCTATATGGTGTAGAGCCAAGCTCCATGATGCCCCCCTTCTCGATGATTTTGACCAAAACTACAGCCCTTTAGTGCTCGCCATTGCACTCACAATACCCTCTTTGGCGCCCCTGGGGCGGTGTTTAAGGCGCTATTGGCTGATGTGTAGGTGGGGCGTCACTCCACACCAGTTAGCCTAATGTAAACATTTTCTACCTTTGTAGTTAAGAATTTTCGGCAACTATAAAGTTTCGACGGTTACTCATGTTCTTCAAAACCTCATGTGAAAATCATTTTTCTGGAAAACCTATAATATCGATGATCTCATTCCCACAACGAACTTCAAAACCCCATGTGAAAATCATTTTTCTGGAAAACCTATAATATTGATGATCCCATTCCCACAATGTATTTATACTTTACAGTTGAAAAAAGAAAAATACTGTTGGACAATTCTGGAAAACCTATAATATTGATGATCCCATTCCCACAATGTATTTATACTTTACAATTGAAAAAGAAAAATACTGTTGACAAAAATCATTGCACTCATTCAACATGTGGGCTGTGGTAGTCTGGCAGAAAAAACAAACCCAAGTTTGATCACGCATTCATTGAAACTGAATAGGCATGCAGTAGTAACAATAAAATTAGCCAATTGATGAATTTTACTATTTAATTTTATTGTTCCACAGAATTTATTGCAAAGTCTCACATGCTTCTGAATCATTCATTTGGGAATAGCACATTAGTGTTGGTGGAGTAGATAAAATTTAAGGTAGTATAAGGTCATGTGCTCAATTCGTATGGTGTGCAAGTTTAGCTATTAAAAAATGTCATCCGTTTAAAAAAAATGTTTGTTTTTATCATTTAATACATTTGCAGGGTTATGATAAATACAAAGTCTCCTAAAAATAAGAAGTCGTAAGGAAGGTATCAAACGGACGCTGGTTGACCTCATTAAAGCGACATTGGAACTGTATCATTGAACTCTACGATATGAGATTTTAGGTTTTTGCTTTTAGATGTTTAATTTGTAGGTTTTAGAATTTTTGTTTACATCGTTGTGTCTTTTTATTTATTATTGTGTCTTTTCTATATTAGCGTCATTGTGTCTTTTTTTACGACTAATTGTGTCTTTTTTTTCTCGACATTGTGTTATATTTTTCGGCATTTTGTTATATTTTTCTCGACATTTGTTATATTTTGTGATCCATTGTGTTTTTGTATGCTTCTTAATTTTTGAAGCATTTGTAGAATAACTTTACTCACATTTACAATCTGAAAAATTGACATATAATGTATGGAATTTTTTACCACGAAGGAGAAAATTACTGAAAGTCCCTTTAAAATTAGGCAACAATAGCGATTATTAATCAAGGGTTATGTTAATGTGCAAAAGACTTTCAACGTAAAAAGTAATTACACATAACGGAAATAACAATCGAAAATTACGTATGAAGGAAATCAAAATTACGCAATTTACACCCTATTTTAAAAATCAATAAACTTTACACCCCGTCATTTCCTGATTGCATCTATATTCACCCCTCTATAATCTTACACCTCTATAAACCCCGGGCTCTAATATTTTGTCACGAACGAGACTCCAACCGGCAACCTCCCTTTAGAGAAAGTTACGGGGGTACCGCTAGAGCCCTGCCGCTTTGGTATTATTGTTCGGTGTAGTTTTCAGATATTAGTGTTTTAGAATGAAATGATTGTGTTAAAAATATATTGTTATATAACCAGTTTTATATTTTATAAATGTGTGTAATATTTCTATTTGTTTAAATATGAGGTACGGACTTATACAAATGGGCTTGAAGCTATGAATGGATTTGTAGATGAAATGGGCTTGTAGAAAGGATATGTAGTTGTGTAGTTGGGCTTTGCACATGGGCTGGATTGAAGGCTTGGTTATATCCGGGTTTTATGCAGGTTTGAATAGGGCTGACAATTGGGTACCTGTTAAGTCACGATTAGACCTGTTTGACTGAAATATACACCCTTTGACTTTTTTAATTTTTAAAATTATTAAAATTACAATGTATCATTTATTCATCTCTGTACATAAAACATAAAACTGTTTTATAAACATGAGGTAGAAAGTAGTTAAACGAGTCATAATCATGTTTGAAACTTATGTTGTGCGCGCCGTCAGAAACATGTTAAACCTGTTAAGACACGATTTGTCAGCCTTAGGTTTGAAGCAGCTCATCTCGAGGCTCTATAAATAGCCTTAACCCGGGTTCATTCAGGCAGTTGGTCAAAGCATCTTGAGATCACTCATCACTTTACACAATACGACATTTTCTTTATCTTAGGGTTTCAAGTTTGAGATCTTATTTTTTTCAGACTTCTTCCAGATCATTTGAATAGGGTTTTAATTTCTTTGTTCTCTTTTATACGTATCTCTTAAGTTCTATATTTAGGATTGGTTTTTGGTTCTTTGTGTTACAGAATCTGTTATCATTCGATTTAGTGAGAGTTTTGTTATAGATCAATTCATTGATGATCGTTGTATGTTCGTGAGACCTTGTTGTGTGTTGCGATTAAATAAAATATAAGATCCACGTCCACCATTTTTGACATATTGGTTTTTAATAATTGTTGGAGATTATTAGGTTTTGCTGTAGAGAATGTGTTTTAGATGTTAAAGTGGTAAATACGAAATTATTTTTGAGAGGATTATTGTGTTATGTTAATAAGTTATTACCTGTGTGATACAAAGGGTAGTGTTGTTTGTTGCAGGTTTGTGCTCTTTGTTCTACTGATCTTGGGAATAACATGATTTCCCACTTGATTATTCAACATGAAAGTGTTCAAAAAAATATCCTTTTTGATCTATTTGCTGATGATGATCTTGTATTATTCTTTATTTTTTAATTTCTTTTTATGTTTAGTTTGTAGTTTCATACATGAATTGGCTACTTGCACTATTAGTCCATAGTGACATGTTTATTAAGAAAAAAATTTGAAGTAAATAATCGTAAGAATTATATAATGTGTGTGTACGTAGTGCTTACAGTGGGTGTTAGAAAGGGATAGGTGTTTATGTTGTTCACACAGTTTTCTACTTAAAATTGGTTCTGTAACGTACCCCTATAGTTTCTTATCAGTAAATAAGAATGTGCAAAACTTAGGAAGAAACTGTGAAACGGTAGCAGGATTTATTTTTTTCGTTTTAGTTAAATGAAATTACGTTAGTGAAGCAAGAAAGTAGGCTTGCTTGAATTACTAGCATAAAATTTAATTCTTGTCCAGTTTGCAACAGACCATGTATTATTACACAGTCTGCTTCTTGGTTTAACATTCTTAGATTTTGATTCTGGTTTGGTTTGGGACTATTGACAGTAAAATTTGGGGTCAATTATATGGACTATTTGGTCATTTTTGAATTCTTTGACTGATAAGATTAAGGTCTTTGCAAGTGGAAACTTATCTTTCTCTATACTATCACTATTATTAAGGAAGAAATTGCAAGAACATTCAGGATATCTTCAAAAGGAATCAACTTCTGTAACATCTTCTACCAGTTCAGCAACTGATCCGTTACTACTCTCATTCGTGTATGACCCGTCTCAAACTAATGAACCCCGTGTTAATTCTTCCGCTGAACCAAGTTCATCCAAGATCCTTCTAATGGATGAAAAATTGAAAGGATACAAACTTTTTTTCTTTTTTACTTTTATTTTGAATGTTTTTTTTTTATATTTTGGGTTGGGTACTTTTCTTCTTTAATGGGTCAGCTAGAAAGTAGCTATAGTTAACATGGAAGCGAGTCAATCGGATCTTAAGTTACCAAAAATCGATTCATAATGTGCTTACAACCTCCTAAATGTTTAGTTGGTGATTTTGATTATCTGAGTAATAATGATGTTTATGTAACCGTATTCAATATATTAATAGTTTATAATAGTTATATTTAAAATACACAAAAAGGAGTGTGCGGGTCAACCTGACTTGACCCAGCCCCCTTTCAATCCGTACTAAAAATGACCCAAAGCATACCCATTTTGCCACTTTTTCCGCCATACTAGTTTCAGGTTTGCCATATACATTCTTAAACTAAAGAGTGTGCCTATTGGCACACCAAACCCTAGCAAAATTAGGGTTTATCTACGCTGCGTATTGGTCAATACGCAGCGTATAGGGTTACCCTTATACGCTGCGTATTGACCAATACGGAGCGTAGATAGTCCATAGATCTCAGTGCCTGATTACCAATCATTGCACAGAAAACAATGTCCCATACGCTGCGTATTGGTCAATACGCAGCATATATACGTAGCGTATAACCAGGGACCTTTTTTGTAAATTTAGGAAACTTCAGGGACCATATTTGTCAGTTTTCGAAAAACCAGGGACCAATTGTTTAAATTTACGAAATATCAGGGACCATTTTTGTAAATATGTCAAAAAAGCAGGGACCATTTGTGTAAATTTACGAAATCTCAGGGACCATTTTTGTAAATATATAAAAAAAGGGGAAAAAAGGGGGTCTTCATTTAAGAACCGGCCCTTGCAAGACTCGAACTCATGACCTCTCGTTTAGAACCGCAACGCCTTAACCAGTTTATCCTCTGTCCAGAGCTATTAGAATATGAAACTTAATTTTTATATGTAGTAGGTATACTATACGCTGCGTAGTGACCTATACGTAGCGTATATGGACACTTTATATACGCTGCGTATAGGTCAATACGCAGCGTATTTGAAGACTTATATACGCTGCGTATAGGTCAATACGCAGCGTATATAACCTTCTGAACTTTAATTGCACACAGAACCTGTTAAATAACCTGTTATATTCCAGAACCTGTTAAATAACCTGATATATTCCAGAACCATATCGATACAACAAAACATGTTATATAACCTGCCATAATTTTATATGTACACCACAATATAAAAGTTTGTGCATACATAACAAAATGATATATACAAGAGTTTGATATATACAATAAAAGTTTGTGAATACATAACAAAATCATAAAATACTACTACTGCTGCTCCTGCTCCTGCTGCTGATGCTGATCCCATTCCGCATCCGTAATGAAGGGTAGTGGAGGTAACCCGTCATGCTGTCGCTGCTGCTGCAGCGCCGCAGCCACCCACTCCAACAGATAATTGTTTCTTTCAGATAACCGAAGCTGCCGCTGATATGATGGGTCAGCACCGGGCCAAACATGGCGTGGGAACTGAGGCGCCCCTGGTGGTCCACGCGGCGGTGGTGGCTGCGGAATGACGACGGCCGGCTCATACGGCTCCGGCGGCTCCGGATCGTGCGGGGGATAATACAGAGGGAAGTCCGCCGCCAGCTGTTGAAGCTGATATTGCGTGCCGTCCTTGTTCTTAAACCGCTTCCCGTCTGGGAAGTCTTTGGTAACGTGCATTCCGGATATAACATTCTTCGTCATCCGCTTCGGCTGTGCCGGCGGACCTACATTGTCTCGGTCAGTCTCCGGATGATACCCCAACGAAAGGGCTATCCTAGTCACGTAGGCTCCGCCGAATAACAATCCGCGCTCCTGTCGATGATGCGCGGAGGCGAAGTATTGCGCCAACCCGTGGGCGAGAGCGCACGGCCTCTTGTATAAGAGGCAATATAAGAAAAATAAATCGCCACTGGTGCACCACTCCTTGCTTTTGTTTCGAGCAGTGATCGAAGTGGAAATCATTTTGTGTAAATACCTGCACAAAAGGAAACCAGTCAGTAAATAATAATCAGACGACATCGACTAAGATCGTCGTTAAATAATATTTTTTTATTATTTAGTCGACGTCGTCCGTAAGGCGCGTACGGGCCTAACGAGCGTCGAAACTAAGTCCGTCATTAAAATATTTTTTTTTTATTGTTTAGTCGAAGTCGAACCGTAAGGCGCGTAGGTCTCTAACGAGCGTCGAAACGGAGATCGTCGTTAAAGTATAAAAGTTCGATCTTAGTTTCGACGCTCGTTAGGGACCTACGCGCCTTACGGTTCGACTTCGACTAAACAATAAAAAAAATATATATTTTAACGACGGACTTAGTTTCGACGCTCGTTAGGCCCGTACGCGCCTTACGGCCGACGTCGACTAAATAATAAAAAAATATTATTTAGTCGACGTCGTCCGTAAGGCGCGTACGGGCCTAACGAGCGTCGAGGCCCGTACGCGCCTTACGGACGACGTCGACTAAATAATAAAAAAATATTATTTAGTCGACGTCGTCCGTAAGGCGCGTACGGGCCTAACGAGCGTCGAAACTAAGTCCGTCGTTAAAATATATATTTTTTTTATTGTTTAGTCGAAGTCGAACCGTAAGGCGCGTAGGTCTCTAACGAGCGTCGAAACGGAGATCGTCGTTAAAGTATAAAACTTCGATCTTAGTTTCGACGCTCGTTAGGGACCTACGCGCCTTACGGTTCGACTTCGACTAAACAATAAAAAAAAATATATATTTTAACGACGGACTTAGTTTCGACGCTCGTTAGGCCCGTACGCGCCTTACGGACGACGTCGACTAAATAATAAAAAAATATTATTTAGTCGACTTCGTCCGTAAGGCGCGTACGGGCCTAACGAGCGTCGAGGCCCGTACGCGCCTTACGGACGACGTCGACTAAATAATAAAAAAATATTATTTAGTCGACGTCGTCCGTAAGGCGCGTACGGGCCTAACGAGCGTCGAAACTAAGTCCGCCGTTAAAATATATATTTTTTTTATTGTTTAGTCGAAGTCGAACCGTAAGGCGCGTAGGTCTCTAACGAGCGTCGAAACGGAGATCGTCGTTAAAGTATAAAACTTCGATCTTAGTTTCGACGCTCGTTAGGGACCTACGCGCCTTACGGTTCGTGATGCGTGTGAAGTGTCGTATATTTTAGGTGTATATTTTAAGCCCTTTTTAACACTTATTTTAGCCAAGTTTTAAATTTATAAAACACGATATTTCACTAACACTAAACACACATATGGGCAAGTGCACCCATCGTTGAGTGTAGTATAGCGTTGGTAAGATACCGAGGTCGTCCAAGGACACAAGAGCTTTTAATACCGGTTTATCCTCAACGTCTAACCAAAATAAAAGTTTAGAAAAATGTTTTAAACTAAGAAAAAAAAATAAAAGCTAACTAAAATGCTGAAAATAAAAATAAAATAAAAACAGATAGACAAGATGAATCACTTGGTTCCGACTCGTATCTATTATAACCTTTGATTATTTCCGCACTTTTGCACATAATTAAGAGATTATCTTAGTTATTGTAGTAGGCCCCTCTTTTGAAGGTGACGTTACCCTCACCCCAGTAGTTTGAGTCAGCAGGGATACAATCCTAAAGGGGTGGATTATTGGAAGATAATGAATTAAGTTATTAATGCAGTATTGTGGTAGGCCCCGCTTTTGGCGGTGACGTTACCCTCGACTAAGTAGTCTGAGTCAGCAGAGATACAGTCCTAAATAGCCGGGTTATAGTATTAATAGTAGTTAACTTATGAGGGGATCAAAGAGTTTGGACCCCCGCCATCCAATACCGTGAAGTATTGAAGGAGGTCCTACTAAATTTGACCCAGGTCCATTGCAGGACCTCTAAACGCTGAACAATGGCAAGACCTTTACCAAACCGTTCCCTTAACCCCCTACCAGGTAGCCAACATACCTCCATATAGACCGTGGAGATATGAATGGTGAAAATCCTTTATTTTATATAGACAGTAAAATAATGCCAAGACACCACGGACAAACGATAAGGAAAGATCACCTTCAACATAAGTAACTAGTTATTAAAGTCATTAATACAAAACCAAATAAAAAGTGCAAAAGATTAGAAATAAAAAGTATTATACTAGACACTTTGTCTTCACCAAGTGATGTAAGAGACTTAGGCAAACATGGCCTTGATTGTCAAGAACTCTTACGATCAATCTTGGATCCCGAGACGACTCACACACTCTATGATGGACAATGGATGATGGTGGTGGATGATGGTGTTGTGATGGTGGTGGGTGGTGGATGAAGTGTGAGAGAGGTGGTGCCAAGGGATGGTTTGAGCTTGAGCCAAGCACTCCTATTTATAGCCTGTACAGAAGCCTGGACACGGCCCCGTGTCCGCTGGACACGGCCCCGTGTCCACCCTTTTCTCTTTCTTCATTAATACAGTTTGTCTTTATTAGCTCCATACGCCCCCGTGTCCGCTGGGCACGGCCCCGTGTCCGTCTGACACTCTCTCTCTTCATTAATTGTAATTCGCAATTACAATTAATGCGCCTGCTGTACTTTCGCCACGCCCCCGTGTCCGCTGGGCACGGCCCCGTGGTGGGCAATAGAAGCTTCTACAGGTTTGTCTTTTGTGCCAGGGCTGACCATTCTGGACACGGCCCCGTGCTGAGCTGGGCACGCCCCGTGTCGGGCTGGGCACGCCCCGTGTCGGGCTGGGCACAGCCCCATGCTCAGCTGGGCACAGCCCTATGCTCAGCTTTCTTCTTGTTTTTGCTTTGGGAGTTGTTGTCGAGGGGTCGGGCATGCCACGTTTCTTCATTTTCTTTGTATTTATGTTGGTTTTGGCTGTATATTTGTTCCTTTTGTTCGTTTAAGCTCATTTGATCCTGAAAATACAAAAGGAAGACAAAAGCACACTTTTTCCAACATTAGTACTAAAAAAGGGTTAGTTTTATGCCTTATTTGATGTAATTTATATGTTGCATTTTACACACATCAAATACCCTCACACTTGAATCTTTGCTTGTCCTCAAGCAAAACTCTTTATAATGTGGCTTTACACTCCCAAATGGAATTGGTAGAAGAGAAGGTTTTTAGGCTTGTCATGGAGTGCCGGGAATCCAAGATTCTTTATTAGGCTTTATTTTTATGTTATTTACAATCCTATTCGTTATGATTTATTTTGAACTTTTCATAAGAGAGATTACTTATTTGGGCATAACATGCCTCTTTAAAATTTTATTTATATACAAGTTCACATACCTCACGGGGAATCACTCAACACTCGGCCGAAGATGTATTTTTGTGAAACACTCGAGAGCGGCATGGAACTTACTCCTACCATAGACTTGCCAAGCAATCAATCCTCCTCCTTTTTAACTTATATACCTTTGTAAATATCAAGAGGACTTTGTGGGTTAAGGGTTAGGCTTGGTTTAAAGGTAGGTGGTTGGGTTAGTGGTTAGTAAAAGGGCGAAAGGCGTAAAAAGCATCGGTTTTCATAAGACCTCTTTTTTTTTATTTTTTTTATTTTGATGAAGCCACTATTCAGACAAAGTTATTTTTGATAAACTTGTTTGTTTATTTCTTTTTTTTTTGCTTCATCATCATCATCATCTTTTTTTTTTTTTTTTTTTTTTTTTTTTTTTTTGAAAGTCATAAGAAAAACCGAGCTTGTTACTAAAACAAAGGGTTAGAAATAAAAAGGTTTTGGTGGGTGAAAGGGTTTTTGTTTTGGGTTATGAAATGAAAAGGTTTAGGCTCAAAGGGGTTAAATAGGGGGATTTTGGGTAGGTGGTAAAAAAAAAGAAAAATAATGGTGTAGAAATAAAAAGGGTTAGTCCTAATGCCTCCATCATTTACTTACTCGGGTTTAAGTTGGTAAGGACCGGGAATGTATCGTCATGGCAAGTTCTAGAGTCGTAAGAACCAAGCGGCTATTCACACAAGAAACGAAAGATGAGCATTTAATTTAAAGGTATATATTTGTATGCTCAATAAAGGCTCAAAACTCACTTTTGTGGGAATGGGTTTTTATGTGATCAAGTATATATAATCAAATTTTAACTAAGCTTGTCATGCCTTTTCATAATTTTCTTATGTTGGTTCTTTTTGTCACGACGCTATCGGTTGTAAATTTGTAAAAATATAACATTTTTAGAATTTTGAAATTCCCAAATAAAACCTAGACAAGTAAATTTTTTTTTTTTTTTTTTTTTTTTTTTGAAAAAATTTGGGGTGATTAGCGGTTCCAATAGAGTTTTGTGTAAGGCTTGTATTTAGGACTTGCAAGATTCAAGGTTTTAGCATTCCCCCCACACTTAAATTACACATTGTCCTCAATGTGTCCCAAAAATAAATTTTTAGGTTGATTAGATGTGTAAATTAGTGTTTAAAAAGCAAAATTTTGTGTTACTGGGCACTGAATACGGCCCCGTGTTATCCGGGCACGGCCCCGTGTTCAAGTGCCAGTAACAAAATTGAAATAAGAGAAACAGAAGTCTGGACACGGGGGCGTGTTGGGTGAACACGGCCCGTGTCCAGTTACCTGTACTGGGCGTTTTCTGCAGGTGGTTCAACACGGGGCCGTGTTGGTTGGGCACGGCCCGTGTTGAACCTTCTGAAAGGGAGAAAATTGTCGGGTTGCCTCGTTCTTGTGCATGGGATCATTTTTCTCGTTCCCCTTTTCATCCTTTACCACCATGAGTGTGTTTTATTCCTGAAAATTAAACTAACTAGAAAACATAAAAACTAATCTAAATTAAACTAAGGATAGTTCCGTGGAATGCCTCCATGGTGCGCCACGTTTATAAGGGTCCTTGGCTAGACCCACCTTATCGGGTGGTTCTGGCTCATCTTCAATTAGGGGGTCGTCATTGCCGAATGGATATTTCATTGATCGCTCAAGATCGACACTTCTTATAAATGCCCCTAATTGAAGAGGTAGATTGTTGAACTTCCGGTTTTTCAAAGCTTCGTGAGTTTTTACAAATGGTCGTCCCAACACTAGAGGAGCGTCATCGAGGATGACAAAATCGGTCGGGATTACCATTTGATTTGTTTGAACCAAGACATCTTCAACTATACCGATTGATTTTATTACTTTCCGATTGGATAGAAAAATGGGTATTTGAAGTGGAGAAAAATCACTAATACTTAATTTTTCGAAAATATAGTTAGGCATTATGTTAACACAAAGATCTTTATCGATTGTGACGTTACTAATAAACGAATTTTGAAAGAAACATGGAACCGGTGTAATGTTAATTTCAAATGGGTCTTCTTTTATTAGTGAGGTTTGATCATCAGTTAACTTAACACTTACCGTTTCGTCAATTTTAGTGTTAGTGTTTAACTCTTTTAAAAACTTAGCATGAGTGGGTACTAAACAATGATTTTCAAAAGAAGGTGACAAGAGATTAATTTCTTCAAAATTAGACTCTTCTTGAATTTTAACGTTGTCGGACTCACATTTTTCGTTGTTTAACTCATGTGTCGGTTTTTCACTTATTTGTTCTTCCATTTTAACACTTTCAGTTATCTCTTCCCTTTTTAATTCTTCTCTTGCGCGGGACTCCTCTTCCCTTGCGCGAGCTTCTTTTATACATCGATCGATAACTCTAATGTGTTCTAATATCCTATCGGTCACTTCGGTTATAGAAAAAGAATCGCTATTTTCTAAGCTTGAATCCGGTTGTTCGATCCTTTGTTCCTCATAATACCCATATGAAGTAGATGGCTCGCACCATTGTTCTTCATTGTAAGTATATGATGGATAAGGGTCGTAATTTTGTTCTTCGTAATACTCATATGAGGTGGGTTGTTCACGCCATGGTTCCTCATAATAAGCATATGAAGGTGGTGGCTCATATCTTGGTTCCTCAAAGTATGAGTATGAAGGCTCATACCTTGGTTCATCAAAATATGAGTATGAGGGAGGAGGTTCATACCTTTGGTCTTCATAGGATGTGTATGAAGTTGATGGCTCGTACCTGGGCTCCTCATAGTAGGTGTATGAATTGGATGGTTGATATGAGCGATTATTTTGAACCGATCGTGAGTTACGACAATTAGTGCAATAATTACCCCTATAATCATCCTCCTCATAGGTGTAGTTGCAACCTCCTGAGTATTGATCCATAAGAATCACTCAGCAGACCACAACCGAGTCTCGAGATCAGAAAACAAAAAGAAAAACGGAAACAGAGGCTGGACACGGCCCCGTGTTCAGGATCTGTATCTGGGCGTTTTAATTAAATTTACTGATCTAGTTGAGCACGGGGCGTGTTCAGTGAGCACGGCCCGTGTTCAACCTACTGTAAATGCAAAACTAAACTAAAATGCAGAAAAATGTGGGCCCGTTTTGAAAAGGTTTTGAAAAACTGATTAGGCCATCGATTTTAAACTTTCTTAAAATCCTTGTGTCCCCGGCAACGGCGCCAAAAACTTGATGCGTGTGAAGTGTCGTATATTTTAGGTGTATATTTTAAGCCCTTTTTAACACTTATTTTAGCCAAGTTTTAAATTTATAAAACACGATATTTCACTAACACTAAACACACATATGGGCAAGTGCACCCATCGTTGAGTGTAGTATAGCGTTGGTAAGATACCGAGGTCGTCCAAGGACACAAGAGCTTTTAATACCGGTTTATCCTCAACGTCTAACCAAAATAAAAGTTTAGAAAAATGTTTTAAACTAAGAAAAAAAAATAAAAGCTAACTAAAATGCTGAAAATAAAAATAAAATAAAAACAGATAGACAAGATGAATCACTTGGTTCCGACTCGTATCTATTATAACCTTTGATTATTTCCGCACTTTTGCACATAATTAAGAGATTATCTTAGTTATTGTAGTAGGCCCCTCTTTTGAAGGTGACGTTACCCTCACCCCAGTAGTTTGAGTCAGCAGGGATACAATCCTAAAGGGGTGGATTATTGGAAGATAATGAATTAAGTTATTAATGCAGTATTGTGGTAGGCCCCGCTTTTGGCGGTGACGTTACCCTCGACTAAGTAGTCTGAGTCAGCAGAGATACAGTCCTAAATAGCCGGGTTATAGTATTAATAGTAGTTAACTTATGAGGGGATCAAAGAGTTTGGACCCCCGCCATCCAATACCGTGAAGTATTGAAGGAGGTCCTACTAAATTTGACCCAGGTCCATTGCAGGACCTCTAAACGCTGAACAATGGCAAGACCTTTACCAAACCGTTCCCTTAACCCCCTACCAGGTAGCCAACATACCTCCATATAGACCGTGGAGATATGAATGGTGAAAATCCTTTATTTTATATAGACAGTAAAATAATGCCAAGACACCACGGACAAACGATAAGGAAAGATCACCTTCAACATAAGTAACTAGTTATTAAAGTCATTAATACAAAACCAAATAAAAAGTGCAAAAGATTAGAAATAAAAAGTATTATACTAGACACTTTGTCTTCACCAAGTGATGTAAGAGACTTAGGCAAACATGGCCTTGATTGTCAAGAACTCTTACGATCAATCTTGGATCCCGAGACGACTCACACACTCTATGATGGACAATGGATGATGGTGGTGGATGATGGTGTTGTGATGGTGGTGGGTGGTGGATGAAGTGTGAGAGAGGTGGTGCCAAGGGATGGTTTGAGCTTGAGCCAAGCACTCCTATTTATAGCCTGTACAGAAGCCTGGACACGGCCCCGTGTCCGCTGGACACGGCCCCGTGTCCACCCTTTTCTCTTTCTTCATTAATACAGTTTGTCTTTATTAGCTCCACACGCCCCCGTGTCCGCTGGGCACGGCCCCGTGTCCGTCTGACACTCTCTCTCTTCATTAATTGTAATTCGCAATTACAATTAATGCGCCTGCTGTACTTTCGCCACGCCCCCGTGTCCGCTGGGCACGGCCCCGTGGTGGGCAATAGAAGCTTCCACAGGTTTGTCTTTTGTGCCAGGGCTGACCATTCTGGACACGGCCCCGTGCTGAGCTGGGCACGCCCCGTGTCGGGCTGGGCACGCCCCGTGTCGGGCTGGGCACAGCCCCATGCTCAGCTTTCTTCTTGTTTTTGCTTTGGGAGTTGTTGTCGAGGGGTCGGGCATGCCACGTTTCTTCATTTTCTTTGTATTTATGTTGGTTTTGGCTGTATATTTGTTCTTTTTGTTCGTTTAAGCTCATTTGATCCTGAAAATACAAAAGGAAGACAAAAGCACACTTTTTCCAACATTAGTACTAAAAAAGGGTTAGTTTTATGCCTTATTTGATGTAATTTATATGTTGCATTTTACACACATCAGTTCGACTTCGACTAAACAATAAAAAAAATATATATTTTAACGACGGACTTAGTTTCGACGCTCATTAGGCCCGTACGCGCCTTACGGACGACGTCGACTAAATAATAAAAAAAATATTATTTAGTCGACGTCGTCCGTAAGGCGCGTACGGGCCTAACGAGCGTCGAGGCCCGTACGCGCCTCACGGACGACGTCGACTAAATAATAAAAAAATATTATTTAGTCGACGTCGTCCGTAAGGCGCGTACGGGCCTAACGAGCGTCGAAACTAAGTCCGTCTTATATTTTAACGACGGACTTAGTTTCGACGCTCGTTAGGCCCGTACGCGCCTGATCGTCGTTAAATAATATTTTTTTTATTATTTAGTCGACGTCGTCCGTAAGGCGCGTACGGGCCTAACGAGCGTCGAAACTAAGTCCGTCGTTAAAATATATATTTTTTTATTGTTTAGTCGAAGTCGAACCGTAAGGCGCGTAGGTCTCTAACGAGCGTCGAAACGGAGATCGTCGTTAAAGTATAAAACTTCGATCTTAGTTTCGACGCTCGTTAGGGACCTACGCGCCTTACGGTTCGACTTCGACTAAACAATAAAAAAATATATATTTTAACGACGGACTTAGTTTCGACGCTCGTTAGGCCCGTACGCGCCTTACGGACGACGTCGACTAAATAATAAAAAAATATTATTTAGTCGACGTCGTCCGTAAGGCGCGTACGGGCCTAACGAGCATCGAAACTAAGTCCGTCTTATATTTTAACGACGGACTTAGTTTCGACGCTCGTTAGGCCCGTACGCGCCTGATCGTCGTTAAATAATATTTTTTATTATTTAGTCGACGTCGTCCGTAAGGCGCGTACGGGCCTAACGAACGTCGAAACTAAGTCTGTCGTTAAAATATATATTTTTTTATTGTTTAGTCGAAGTCGAACCGTAAGGCGCGTAGGTCTCTAACGAGCGTCGAAACGGAGAGCGTCGTTAAAGTATAAAACTTCGATCTTAGTTTCGACGCTCGTTAGGGACCTACGCGCCTTACGGTTCGACTTCGACTAAAGAATAAAAAATATGTATATTTTAACGACGGACTTAGTTTCGACGCTCGTTAGGCCCGTACGCGCCTTACGGACGACGTCGACTAAATAATAAAAAAATATTATTTAGTCGACGTCGTCCGTAAGGCGCGTACGGGCCTAACGAGCGTCGAGGCCCGTACGCGCCTTACGGACGACGTCGACTAAATAATAAAAAAATATTATTTAGTCGACGTCGTCCGTAAGGCGCGTACGGGCCTAACGAGCGTCGAAACTAAGTCCGTCTTATATTTTAACGACAGACTTAGTTTCGACGCGCCTTACGGACGACGTCGACTAAATAATTAAAAAAATTATGTTTAAAAAAATAAATCTGTTTAAAAAAAACCTGTTCAAAAAAATTCTGTTAAAAAATCTATTAAAAAAAACAGTTTTATGTCGACGCTCGTTAGGGACCTACGCGCCTTACGGTTCGACTTCGACTAAATAATAAAAAATATGTATATTTTAACGACGAACTTAGTTTCGACGCTCGTTAGGCCCGTACGCGCCTTACGAACGACGTCGACTAAATAATAAAAAAATATTCTGTTTAAAAAAATATTCTGTTTAAAAAAAAAATTCTGCTTAAAAAATCTGTTAAAAAAATTCTGTTTAAAAACAGTTTTCTGTTTAAAAAAAAAAATTCTGCTTAAAAACAGTTTTCTGTTTAGAAAAAAAAAACAGCGTGGGTTTAAAAAATCTGTTAACTAACGTACATGTGAAGTGGATCCTTAATCGTCGTAACCCTCCCCTTGGATTGCTGGTGGTCCCACTGACCCATGTCCGCGATCAGAGCCCAAAACCCTAAAAGCGTGGGTTTATCAACAATTACCAACCCCTGTTTACACGAATGTTTATTAAACGTTAAATTAATATTAAATCTTAAATTTTATATATTAAAATAATAATAATAACAATACAAAATTTGTGTTAAACATACCGTCCTATATAGATCCGTAGCGATCTCAGCCTCCGTATACAAACCGCTATGCACCGCAAAGTCTGCAAGTGACATAGAACGCGCCTGGCCAGCCATGCGAAACGAAACCTCGGCCGGCTGCGCGGGGTCCACAGCCTCATTTGGCCGACGAGGATGAAACTCGAACGACGACAGGAACTCGATCAGTATCTCCCTGTAGCTCGGCGTAAACGCTAGCTCAAACAGTCGATCCCACGGTGAATCACGGGGAACAAACTCCCGCGCCCAATCTTCCGCCCCGAGCTCCCGGAGGGTTTTCCAAGAAACCGCAAAATGGGCACCGACGTGCATCTTCCGAAGCTTGTCGCAACGGAGAGCAGCGTCGGACTCCGGAGGAAACTCCAAATACGGGTGATTCAGGAGAGGATCCGCCGGTGGACGCTTCTGCTTTTGCGGCTGCTCCGGATTAATTTCTTCTATTTCCATTTCAGCATCCATCTTTCTCGTCCTGAAAACCAAAAAAATTTAGATTGGTTAATTTAAAAACACGCAATATAAATAAGATGGTCTTACGAATACAAAAAACATACCGGTAAAACTAGTGGCAACTTTATTATCTTTTTCACGTTAGTATTGTAGTGGACAATGAGATTCACTAATCACTACTCATACGCATCGAATGCTAACAACAAAGGAAGCAAGAAACATGGTCACAAACTGCAAACAACCACAAAATACCCAATTAACTACAGAAATATCACCATTGACAAATGCTATTTCTGTTGTGAACATTTTCTACCTAGAACAATGGGCTTGTATAAGACATCTCTTCAACAATAAAAACAACTTTACTTTAGAGATATCATCACCAATAAAGAAACATGTTGAAAAAAGATGCAAGTAATCAATAATTATATTTAAACTAATGTGTCATCTAGTCATGAATAACATAAGCTGATGAGCTATCTATGTCCAAAAAAAAAAATCTAACCTGTATTCATGTTGTCATGTTAATGAAAAACGCAAATGATTCACTCTATGTTGTCAAAGGCGCCACCTAGGCGCTGAAGCCGCCCGGCCCAGTGCACCATATGTGCCGCGCCCTGGAAGGCGTGGTTTTAGGCTCTTAGGCGCAGGTTCTGAGCATTTTCCAGCAAAAAATGGCATAAAAGGAAAACCTAAATAAGACTGGAATCAACCTAAACAAGCCTAAAACATATCTAAAACCCCTAGTAACGACGTTTCAGTAGTCTGTATGAAGATTTCCCTCTAAGGGTGAGGTTCTAGAGTGAACACTAATGTATTTGCGAACTGAGTGAACAAATCTTGGCCATTGATTTACACACGTGGATGGCTAGGATTTAATCATCAAATCGTAAAATACACTAGTGTATTTCATCATCAAATCCTGACCATTGATCTACACACATGTATGGTCAGGATTAGTTCGCTCAGTTCGCAAACTACACTAGTGTTCACTCTTGAACCTAATCCTTCCCTCTAAACAGTCCATATATAAAAGTATCAGACTGAGACTACTCATGAATTTATCAATTAACTGAACAAAAAAGAAATTTTTTTTAATAAAAAACAAACATGAAAGAATTCACTATTCAGCAATCAATTCTTTCAATCTAAACCCTAGGTTTCACAACTAATTCGAAATAGATATTCACCAAAAATTAAGCAATTAACTTACATAAAAGAATTCAGCAGAATTGGAGTATGTACACTGTAATTACCAGTTAAAAGCAAACCCTAATCACTAACCAAACCCTAACTTACCTAAAAAAAACATCTAATTTACGGATAAAATACAAAAAAAATCATAATTACTTGAATAGGTTGACCAAATACCTGTTTTATACTTCGAATTCGGGTCGTATACGGTCGAATAAGCCTGGTCGCCTCTCTTCTTTGTGCGTTTTTGTGCGTATTAAGATTTGGGGAAGAACAGAGTTGCGTAGGTATTTCCCTGATTTAAATCAGTACCTCTACGCAGCGTAGAGATCCCTACGGAGCGTATAAGAATAATCAGTTTACCATTTTACCCTTCTGTTTTGGGGCAATACGAGGCTGACAATAAGGGTAAAAAAGTCATTTAGGAACGCCATATAAGCTGCGTATGGAACTCTACGTTGCCTTGTACTATTATTATTATTATTATTATTATTATTGTTATTATTAATATTATTACTATTATTATTATTATTATTATTATTGTTATTATTAATATTATTATTATTATGATTATTATTAATATTATTATTATTATTATTATTATTGTTATTATTATTATTAATATTATTATTATTAATATTATTATTATTATTATTATTATTATTGTTATTATTATTATTATTAATATTATTATTATTATTATTATTATTGTTATTATTAATATTATTATTATTATTATTATTATTATTATTGTTATTATTATTATTAATATTATTATTATTATTATTATTCTCCTGAAACTTACAGAGGCTGCGTAGAGCTCCATACGCAGCATAGACAAAGTTTCTAAAATGACATTTTTACCCTTACAATCAGCCTCGTATTGCCCCAAACACAAGGGCAAAATAGTAGTTTAACATGTATAGGTTTTGAAATTTTGGTTTGGGGGGAAATTGTCCGCCTTTTACATACGCAGCGTATAGATCCATACGCTGCCTTTATCGATGCTCATTTTACTGTTTTGCCCTTGTGTTTGAGGCAATACGAAGCCAAAAACAGGGGCTTTTTTGTCCTTTGTACTACATACGCTGCGTAGGGATCCCTACGCGGCATATATAAAGTTCCATTTTTTATTTTTTTGTGTTTTCCTTTGATAAATAATACAAAAATATGAATAAATTATAAAAATTGAAAATGATACAAACTTTATAAATTAAAAAAATTCTACAATTTATAAATTAAAAAAATTCTACAATTATAAATGTCATTTGGTAATGATACAAACTTTATAAATTAAAAAAATTCTACAATTTACAAAAATACAAGTTTCCGGTTAATCTTCGATTTCATTTATACTCGGTTCTCTGTCTTTGTCTGCGTTAGGATTGATTAACTTGTAGTAGTGCTGTAACCGCGGTCTATACATTTCTTCCCACCGTTCCGCAGCTATTGATCGATGTGTCGACCACAACGGGTTCACTAAAGGCATGGGGTGGTCTCCTTCCAACTTAGCATGTATGAAGTGTCCCCCGTCAACATGTACGAGCGTTATCGCTTGAGGTCGTGGATCTAGTGGGGCATCCCTTAATGGGAAGATGGTAGTGCTCCATTCGATGCTTAGCAGGTGGACGACAATATTATACCTTTGCGCTACGAGAAGCCCTACTTGGGGCATTTCCATCCAGTGACTTGGACCGCACGCTTTCAATGAATTCCATCCGATGCTCTTACGTATTCGTTCAAAGTCTCCTTTGTTATATGTTTCGAATACATGCTTCCAACGCGCCTCGTTATGGCCAATCTCCAGTAGTAAATCTCTTCGAATATTGGGCCATGCGTGTTCCAGAAAACCTAATCCGACAGCCACAGACCTGTACCCACAATGACCGTCTGGGATCACATCTTGTATACGCGATATGTAAGAGTGAAACTCTGAGGGAATTTGATCCTTAAACCTCTCAATGCTTAACAAGTGCTCGTCCCCCTTCATTAATGGAAAACCGTTATCATCCCGCGTCTCCTTCTTTTTATAACTCGTTGAACTGTTTCGTTGCGTTTTAGGTTTTTCAGACTTTCTAACCGAACCAGTTCCACGAGAGCCCTCTGACGGTACGTATGAGCTGTGTCGGGGTAAATCGTACCTATGTTTGGGGGAAGCGGTATATACGTTGTTGTCCTCGCCATAAGAGCTGTGTCTCGCAGCTTCGTCTAACCTCGCAGCTTCATCTAGCCTTTCTTGTACTTTCTTTAATGTAGGCCGACCGCGAGTATTTTGCTGGACGATCGGTGGTTTCTTGGTTGACGATTTCGGGTTGAAGACCGCTTTTATCTTTGAAAGCAAACTCTTTTGCTGAACGGGGGACTGCGCCTCTAAATGTTGCCGCACATTATTTAGCTCTGCTACAACATCGACCTCCTCGTCTACCAGTTTACACGGGAGCAAGTCAAGCTTACGCCAGAATACATCTATGTCGTCGAGTTGTATAATACGCCCTGCACAGTTAAGTTAATACGGTGTGAGAAACAGCTAAATCGTACAAAATAACAAAAGGTTTGTAGTTTTAATATTTTTTACCTGTCTGTTTGTAGTTTTCCAGTCTACAAGCACACGGCAATCCATTGCTGAGCCACATATGGCAACCACATGATGCGTTAAGTTTCCGCAACACCTCCATCTTCCTCAGTAGCTCTTTTTCCAGCAAATCAAGTGCTTCATGGGAAACCTTTCCACGTAGGTTGTCCAACATTCGTTTTCTGTGGTGGTTCATCGTTTTTTCGATGCTCTCAGTGAAACTTTTTTGTATTTCATCGTACTGAGTTTCAACTATATCAATGACGCATCTTGCTATTCGCTCCAATGAACTCCCGCGCGTAATGTATCTTTTTAAATTTGCGTGCTGGCTCTCAACTCTGTTGGTGGTGCGCTGACCAAAGTTGCGACACTTATCGGTCCACGCATAAACGAACATTTCTTTATAGTCTTTGAGCCAGTTTTCGTAGAGGTAATCATAGACACCTGCAAAAATAAAATAATGAAATGTAAAAGCGTGTGTAAAATATAATAGATTGGGTGAGTCGTTTGTTGAAGGAACACTTACTTTCTCGGTTGGCAACCACGAGTCGGTTATACATTTTCTCCAAGTTGTACTTGTACATGGGCTCTGATGAAGATTCGCACAATCTATTCCAGTACGACATAAATTTCCCCCAATCTTCTTTATCGAACCCTTTCTTGCAATTTCTAGCTATATTTTGTTGGATGTGAAAGTGGCATAGAAGCCTGGTTGCGTTCGGGAATACTTTAGAACACGCTTTAATTAGGGCAAGCTCCCTATCCGTGACTATCACACGCGGCATCATACATTCATGCAATATTGACTTGATCCGCTCAAGCACCCACACGTAGTTACCCCTTCGTTCTTTACAAATAACGGCATGTGCTATACAAAAAGACTTCGCGGTCGACGTCATACCCACAACCTGGACAAATGGCATGTTGTAGAGGTTTGTTTTGTAGGTCGCGTCGATCAACATCACGTGCGGGAATGCACGCCACATAGTGATTGAATAAGGATGAACAAAGAAAATCTCTGTTACGACATCTGTTTTGGGTTCCTGTCGGGTGTCGTAAATGAATCGGTGGTCGTGCAGCAGGCTTTCCAATGCCTGAATAGGATTCTTTCCGTCCGCTATTGTCGCTCTAATTTTTTGTACCGCATTTTGCACGTCTTTCTGAACGTGCAGGCTGTCGGGGAACTGCTTTCTTAGGGTTTGAAATATGATACGTGGCTCCATGTTTTGAGCAGTTAGCTGCTCCACTAGCTTGTATTCGGCTTTAGTAAATCTTCGCACAAAAGCGTGGCCCAACAGACTCGTCGTAGGTTCATGGTTATGGTTCGCACAGTCCACTTTTAACTCCCACGTGTCATTCGTCACGTCCCGGATGGCGAGTAATGAAAATGGGCAACCGATTTTTTTGCTACCTGCTTTCCTAACTGTTGCTTTACTACGGTGCTCACCACTACGGTCGCACACAAGCCATACCATCCCAGTAGTACCGCCAAAATTTTTTGATCGGCGGGTAACAATTACGTAACCATACTTCTTTCCCGTTTCTTGTACCCAATTCTTCAAATCAGTTAGAGACATGAAACGCTAAAAAAAGTTACGTTAATAATAATAATAATAACAATAATAACAATAATAACAATAATAATAATAATAACAATAATAACAATAATAACAATAATAACAATAATAATAATAACAATAATAATAATAACAATAATAATAATAATAACAATAAAAACAATAATAACAATAATAATAATAACAATAATAACAATAATAACAATAATAATATTAACAATAATAACAATAATAATAATAATAATAATAATAACAATAACAATAATAATAATAAAAATAATAACAATAATAATAATAATAACAATAATAACAATAATAATATTAACAATAATAACAATAATAATAATAACAATAACAATAATAATAATAACAATAATAACAATAACAATAATAATAATAATAATAACAATAATAATATTAACAATAATAACAATAATAATATTAACAATAATAACAATAATAATAATAATAATAACAATAATAATAATAATAACAATAATAATGTGATACCTCATTTATTTGAAACGGATTGCCCGGGGTAGATGGTTCATAAAGTGATGTATCGTATCCACTGTATCCACCTTCACCCACGTATCCACTGTAACCACCTTCACCCCCATATCTATCGTATCCACTGTATCCACCTTCACCCACGTATCCACTGTAACCACCTTCACCCCCATATCTATCGTATCCACTGTAACCACCCTCACCCCCGTATCCACTGTAACCACCTTCACCCCCGTATCCACCCTCACCCCCGTATCCACTGTAACCACCTTCACCCCCATATCTATCGTATCCACTGTAACCACCTTCACCCCCGTATCCACCTTCATCCCCGTATACCCCGAAACCCGGATACGATTGCTGCATCGGGTAATATGTTTCATCAACAAGTGCATTCTCAGCACCGTATCCACTTTGTTGCATGTAGGTCCCTCGGAGGTTGAGGTCAAACCTAATCCTTGTTATGTCAAACACACTAGCGAGTGCGGAATCCAAGCTAGCATGCAAACCGAGATAGAACAAGCACAAACACAACACACACAGTTCACCGATTAACACCACATGTATTAATACGTATGAAAGGTTCGGTTACAAGCTCAATGTTTACAAATCAGTTTTGCAAACTCTCTAAGTGTGTGTGTTTTCTCTGAATGTCTCTCTCTCTCTCTCTCTGTCTCCTTATCGAACAGAACACAACACATGGGTATTTATACCCGACACATATTGTCTGGTCGAAGGATCAGACAGTCTGATCGAAAGATCATCTGTCGACCAGGAACCCATCGAAGGATCACATATACCACGAAGGATGATATCCTTCGTGGTCTATCCTTCGAAGGTTATCTTTCGAGTTCATCGAAGGATATAAACAATCCTTCGATGACACATCCTTCGACCCAAGCATCTTTCAACCAATGTGCTAACTGTTTGGTCAAGTCAAACCAGGAGGATGGTTGACTTGGTCAAACTTACATCGAACGCACATAATAACAAACCTAAGACGTAACTCAGACTATCACAAGACATCGTTTGGTATCATGACATAATACAGACAAAGTACAGACACAAGTGCACCAACAAACTCCCCCTTGGCTGTAGCTTTGTCTCGATTTTCGTGTCTTCAATGCTGAGTCGAACCGAGTCGAGTCGCATCCATACAAAGTGCATCAACAAACTCCCCCTTGGACGCTACTCGTGATGGTTCGTCTTCTGTGTCTTTCATGTCGGAGAATCTTCAAAGTTTTCATGCGTCGTAAGCAGAAAGTGTATCAACAAACTTCCCGTTTCATGTAGAAAGTGTGTTGACAAACTCCCCCTTAACATAAGCTCCCCCTTGGATTATGCTCGTGAAATACTTGTTCTTTATGAATTGAGATCCTTGTGGTGTTGATGATGGTCATCAGCAACTCGATCATCTTCATCATTTGAGTGCCTTCACGTCGTGTCTTCATTCCAAAGCTTGTCATCGACCATGTTCTCCTTGCCTTTAGAATCTGCACATGCAAGAAATCTAAACGCGTAATGAGAACAACTGCTGGGAATATAGTAAACATAAACAAACGACACACGTGTGACCATTGTTTAAACAAACACCGTCCGACAGTTTGAAAGTTTTAATGTATTTTATCAATTTCAATATTAACTTTCAACACTTGCACATTTCGACCGTTTATGAAGATTCAGTCGTTTCGGTTTTCAATCAGGTTTCAGGTAACGAAGACTCGAGATCCAACATCGTACGATCGAAAATAAGATAGAAATAAAATCTTTTTGGCTTTTATAAAGTTTATATTAAAACACACCTAAAATCTTTTTGGTATTTTTGAATATTTCAAATGTAAAGACTGAAAGCAGTAAATAATTATATACAAAGATGCGAAAAATGAAAGCATTAAATAAATATTTACAGACATTCTTTTTGTGAGTTTCGAGGGTAAGAGAATCATATCAGTGTACGGTCATGTCAAAATGCTCTTGTTGTTCAGTTAGTTAACTTTAAGATAAGCATCCTATAACAATCATCGGTATTGTTGTCCACTTAAGCTCAACTTATCAGATGTAATCATGTTTAGGGGATACGTTAAGGTATGATTTATACTTACCGACCGGTGTTCATCCACATCACGACACATTCCCGTATCAAGGTATGCACGAGGGTTCATCTTACCGGTGAGTATACCGATTATCATCTGTTTGACCGTATATGATGTGAGAAACTCACTTATTTTGATTTGAAAACAAGCCCTATGTGATATAATCACTTATTGATGAGGAACTTGATTTTCGATGCATGAGGGCACAGGAGCAAGTCCGTGAACAGGTCAGTACTTTCGTACAGCAGAGAGACGAACTTGACTCCCGGATAGATGTGATATATTATCACTTATTTTGTTTGGACATGTGATTGTTGATCACTTATTGAGGTCGTATGCAATATGTACACGTATGTATAGTATCATGGAAGATCTAGACTTGCGTCCCCGTTATTTTTCGGTAAAAGATACAACCATGATACCCAGATGATAAGCAGCATAAAGACCGAATATCTCAGAACCTCGGCAATCTCTCAAACGAAATTTCGGTACTAAGACCATATGCCAGTGATTGGTTCCCACCTGGTCTTCAGTCAATTTAAGTTTATATCACCATGCACACTTTAAAATGATTGTGAGCCTACCGATACATCTTATATAGAGCTGCTTATCGTTTTTCATATAAGGTTTAAAGAGGTTTAGACAGACCACTGATGTACTATCATTTTCTCTTTTTCTCGCCAGGAAACTCATTTTTTCTTTTCTATTGTTTTTGTGTTTTTGAAATTTTTCAATGTTTTTGGATTTTCAAATTTTGGATTTACTCCCCCTAAAATCATTAAACTAAGATAGAATTTAAAAAACACAAAGGTATTTACAAAAATGATTTTCCGATGTTGGTTAACTCATGTTTTACCTCAATGCCGTTTACCAAAATTAATTTTGAATCATAAATGATGTATCGAATTTTGGAAAAATCAGTTGGCATGCTGGTAAGCGGTGCGGACCATGACAACATTGTCTGGCCAAAGAGTGCTGTACGAGATAATACTAATTCATAAAGCAGTTTAAATATCGACAAGTAAAAGAGAGATTATAATTTTAAAACCGTATCCTGCAACTGCTTCGTGCATTGCAAGGAATCTG
The DNA here is from genome assembly GCA_030545235.1 of Helianthus tuberosus. Lineage (NCBI taxonomy): Eukaryota > Viridiplantae > Streptophyta > Magnoliopsida > Asterales > Asteraceae > Helianthus > Helianthus tuberosus. The sequence continues at coordinate 13,685,734 of CM060383.1, read as the reverse complement.
AGTGCTCTCCCAAACTGGATATCCACCCGGTGTGGATCTCAAAGTCGATTTTTGTAACTACTGAGAGATCTCTTGACAGCAACAAGATCAGAAACCTTTGGGTCCGGCTGGTCTTCAGCATTTCACCAGCGAAGGTTTTTGTCTTTCTCTTTGAGAAGTAGTGTGCGGTTGTTCAATCCATGCCAAGGCATCCGCACACCCGGTTGGTTTGTTCAACAAACACATTTTCTTCAATCACACCGCGAAGAAATGTACACTGCACGTTCATCTTGTTGATTTTGAACTTCAACCGTGCTGCAGGCGCGTACATTACATTGAAATCTTTCCTGAGGACCCGATCAAAAACCATAACAACCAATTTTGGCACATATCTCATCTGGTCGAATTTTTAACTTCATTCAACAACATTCTTTCACCATCATTCCTTCATCAGACATTTTTGTTTACTTTTCTCCTCTCTCCATCAAAGGCAACAATTTCTTCTGACGCCTATCTTGTGCAAGGACGCTCCACTATCAACAATCTTACGACTATCGAAAGTTCCTCCTGGAATATCCTACACACTCACTCAGAGATTAGTTGGAGAGGGGGACCCAAGCCTTTGTGGACTTGGGTCGTCCTTGATCATCAAGAAAAGTGATTTCAATCACTTGATGATTCGGAAAAAGAACCTGTGGTGCTCCCCCTGATTGAATTACCTGTTTTTGCTTCCAAACTGTTTGTCCTTTACCAGTATTTGAATTTATTGTTTTAGCATTTACTGGTTTTACAGTTTCAGATTTTGCTTGTACAGGTTTTTCTTCTTTGACCCCTGATTTTAAGGCCTTTTCAATTACCCTTTGATTCTTTTGCTTTAACTTCTTTTCCCTTTCTTTCAAGACACGTGAGTCTTGTTTCGGGGAAACTGATCGTTTTCGGTAATCGATTTCTTGGGGAGCACTCGATTTTGACTTCAGCTTTTGCACGTGTGGGCAATATCTTACAATATGCCCAACTGTCCCACATTCAAAACATGTTCTCCGCTCAACAAACTTCGGAGAACCATGTTGATGACCAGACGGAGAACCAGACAATGAACTTTGTGATCTAGATGTGCTTGGACCTAAATCACATCCGTTGGTGTGTTGGGTGTAATTATTCTGATCATTTCGTTTTAAAATTCTAACTTGTTTTATAAAATCAATGTTAGATTTATCCTGAAATGTTTCAAGTTTGTCTGAACCCGTGGATCCAACAAAGTTCATTCTCGGTTCTCGTTTCTTAACAGGAGCTCTTTTGTTTTGCACCTTTTGTTGTTGAACCTTAGGTTGCTCAACCTTTGATTGTTGAACTTTAGGTGCTTGAACATTCTTGCTCTGAGCCTTCTTTCCTTGTACCTTACCCTTCCCAGAGTTGACTTGTTGTTTTCGCTCAATTGGTAGTTTTTGGTTTCCGAATTGTTTTCTAATTTGTTCATACGGAATTTGATCACATTGAGTGACGGTAACTTTGCCACTTTTGTTCCCCAAAAACTTGTCAGTACATCCTTCAAAAATTTGCTCAATTAAATCTTGATTTACATTTTTAATTGGAAAATCTTTGTTAGAGTAGATTTTGTCATCTCCTTTGAGCGTGTACAACAAGTTATTCTCTTTACTGCTAGATACAAGGGACTCCATTTCTTTTGACATTTCAGTCTTACTCGGTTCCACTGGTGGATCACACAGGATGTGATTCTCAATCGGAATATCTGTTGTAACCGAGTTAGACTGTTGTTTCACAATTTCTTCAGATTCATCATCCGAAGAATCAGCATCCTCAACAATGGGAGGACTCTGTTCCTTAACACACGATGAATCAGTCTCATTTTCAGATTCAGATTGACCCGAGGATGATGTACCAGTTGTGAACCCGAGGCCTGCAGCAAAGTCATCTAGACCGAGTGGCACAGTAGGTTCAAAACGGGGCATATCCTCGTCATCAGGCAATTTGGAGTAATTGTGATTCATTGGGGGAGGACATGATTTGAATCCAACACCTTTTGCATCCCCCTTTTTCTTTTTCTTTTGAACGTCAATGATGTGATCCAATACATAGCGGGAATTGGAATAGCTTTCCAGTTTCTTCTTAATTGTCTCACATTCACATCGAGCTGTTGCCAACTCTACCATTTGCTTTTCAATTGTGTCAATAAGATTATTATTAGCATGTTGTTTTCACAAAACAGCCTTTTGTAATTCTGAAACATCATGTCTTAATGACGCAATTGTTGCTTTAAATTCTTTTTCATTTCTGGTTAAAAACAAGTTAGCTTCAGTTGCTTTAGAAAGATCTACAATCAATTCTTGATTGTGTTTGCATGTGATATCATATTTCTCTTGCAAAGCCTCATGTTTGCTTTGCACTTCACAACACTCATCATTCAATGAAACATGTTTGTCTTGCAAGTCAAACAAACTAGCTTGTGCGGAATCCAAGCTAGCATGCAAACCGAGATAGAACAAGCACAAACACAACACACACAGTTCATCGATTAACACCACATGTATTAATACGTATGAAAGGTTCGGTTACAAGCTCAATGTTTACAAATCAGTTTTGCAAACTCTCTAAGTGTGTGTGTTTTCTCTGAATGTCTCTCTCTCTCTCTCTCTGTCTCCTTATCGAACAGAACACAACACATGGGTATTTATACCCGACACATATTGTCTGGTCGAAGGATCAGACAGTCTGATCGAAAGATCATCTGTCGACCAGGAACCCATCGAAGGATCACATATACCACGAAGGATGATATCCTTCGTGGTCTATCCTTCGAAGGTTATCTTTCGAGTTCATCGAAGGATATAAACAATCCTTCGATGACACATCCTTCGACCCAAGCATCTTTCAACCAATGTGCTAACTGTTTGGTCAAGTCAAACCAGGAGGATGGTTGACTTGGTCAAACTTACATCGAACGCACATAATAACAAACCTAAGACGTAACTCAGACTATCACAAGACATCGTTTGGTATCATGACATAATACAGACAAAGTACAGACACAAGTGCACCAACATTGCACGTACGGAGATTCATACCCGTATCCGTAATCTGGATACACTTGATGCGCCGGGTAATTTGGTTCATCAACAGGTGGAGTGGGAGTCTTGTTCAAGTCTGGCAACTGTGTTTTTTGATCAACGGGGACTCCAGACACAACCTCCTCCTCCTTGGCAGCATTTGCTCCCCATGTGTCGTTAGAATAGCCCTTACCGAAATAATTATCGGTCCAAAATTATGACATTTTAACAAGATTGAACAAAAAACGGAACAAATGATGTGTAAATTGCTTACTGAAGAAGAAGATGAAAAAGAAAGCAGTAGGCAGTGAATTCGAATTGTGAACAGATGGATAAATAGACTTTCACGTGACAGTTCAATAGGCAGCGTATTGCCCTCTACTCCCCGTATTACTTTATTCACGTGCCTGGACAACATCGTATCGATGTCAAATCAGTCTGACATACGCTGCGTATTGATCACTACGGACCCTATGTCAGACTGATTTGACCATGGTACTAGGTTTGACTGTCTGGTTGTGTCCCTACCATTAACATACGCAGCGTATAACCTAACTAGTGTATATATGTAATTAAGTTTCATATTCTAACAGCTCTGGACAGAGGATAAACTGGTTAAGGCGTTGCGGTTCTAAACGAGAGGTCATGGGTTCGAGTCTTGCAAGGGCCGGTTCTTAAATGAAGACCCCCTTTTACCTCTTTTTTGATATTTTTACAAAAATGGTCCCTGAGATTTCGTAAATTTATACAAATGGTCCCTGGTTTTTCGAAAATTTACAAAAAGGTCCCTAAAGTTTCGAAAACTGACAAATATGGTCCCTGAAGTTTCATAAATTTACAAAAATGGTCCCTGTTTATAAGCTACGTATTGCTCAATACGCAGCTTATATAAACCTGGGAAAAAAATTACACTTCAAACCTACCTAAATGACCCCAAATTTGCATCAGTTTTATATACGCTGCGTATTGACCAATACGCAGCGTATAGAAACTTTGTTTTCTGTGCAATGATTGGTAATCAGGCACTGAGATCTATGGTCTATATACGCTGCGTATTGACCAATACGCAGCGTATATAAACCCTAAGTGTGCAGATAGGCAAAGCGAGTGTCTAGATAGTGAGAGCCAAACTAAAATGTATGTTATATATCTAATGTTACCTTTTTTTTGTTTCGATCTTCTTTTTCTTGGTTGGCAGTGGCATCTCAGCTAATTCCGTAGACGATGAAGAGGGCACAAAAATCTGACCTCATCCAGACAATATTATCATCCACCATTTTCGCTATCACTTTGTAATATAACAATCCAAACAATGTAACCATTTAGGTCATATCTTGTTAGAATTAGTTATTATGATGACTGAAGATAATAGATGAACCTAGGCTTTGCAAGTTGCACGGTAAATTTTTTTTTTTTTTTTTGGATACCTTTGATTTAATGGGCTAGTTTCACCACTGATGATGAACAGAAACCGAACACCGTTCATTTCCGGCATTTTTCCGTTGTTTATTACTACTATATAAAGTAACACCATGATCTTAATACCACATAAACAGTACCATTTCAAACAGAAAAGGTACATGCACATAGGCTATAAAGTTGTATATTGAACCTACTTAATACAAACATCATTACTATTGGCTATTGCCATCTAAACGGCCAATCCCTAAAAAGTCACAGAAATCCATTGAACCTTACAGGTTCGATTCATAAGTTTAAACGATACTAGTTTATTTATTACTTATTAGGCATAGATTCAAATCCGATCGCTGCACTGCTCATCACGATGAGTACCTGTTAACAAAAAACTGATAATCTGGGAAATAACTCTCCACTTTGTTGAGCCAGTGGTAAGCAGTCATCCAAAGATCATGTTCTTTGTCACGTTCATCAGGCTCACGAGGCGATATCATTGAACTGTTTAGCTTGTAAGAGAACATTCCCAATGCTGGTAAACTAACCCTTGGAAAACGACCATTTTGACCATCAACCCTCTTACTGTAGCCTGTATAAGCATCAAATACAAAATGTTATGGCTCATTAGAAATTAATTATATGCATGTGTGTGAGAGAGAGAGAGAAGTACCTTCAGGCTGAGTTGACAAAGAATGTAATGTCAAAAAACATGCTTCTACTTCTTCTTGTGTTGGTCCCACAGGTATTCTATAGATTGGATACCTACAAGCAAGTCAGTTGAATAAGAGAACAAAATTGACAAAAACAGTAAGAAGAGTAGAGATGGTAATTTTGACCCATATAGTTATGGGTGGTGAAACATAAAAGTAAAAAAGGTAAAAGAAGAAACGCGTTGAATGGGAAAATTAGGTCGATGGTGATCGGTGAATTATTAATGTATATAACTTCCTAAATCATTTTACGAAATATTCAGTTGTTACTAAAACAGTATAATTTATATGATCATATACAGAAAAATATAATGTCTGGACAGATTATGTTCGATGCCATTTCAACGCATTACTTATTAATAAGTTGATTCATTTTTGGTTTAATCTCTAACAAGTCAAGTGAGTAAAATAAGTAGCTTAAAAAGAAACAGGTCAAACCGTCAAAAGGGTTGAACGGATTGATAATCACCGAAATAATTTGTTTTATTGCTTAAAACAGCCTAGGTTATTAATTCAGAAAGATTATTGCTGAAAACACATATTTATATAATCATATTTAACACTCGAATTGCTTACGAAATATTATAAATTGGGATGAAGAGTGTTTCGGGTTAACCCAACTCGTTTTGTCAAGTACCATAAATTACTCGTCATGACCGTCACCCAACCCGCCCATTTTGCAACTTTTATAAGAAGTATACCAAGCAACACATATCCAGCTTGAAGGTAAAAGATCACAGCTCCTGTGATTGCTCAGCTCTGGAAACCGGGTTCCAAGAATTGCAGCCTATGTTAAAAAAGTGAGCATAAGTTTCAGCATACAGAAGTCAACAGCCCATCAATAAAAAAGATTTAAACTTAAGAGTTAAATAACCTGAGTAGACAAAGGCTGCCGATTATATGGCCCCTCTTGTTCAATATATTGAAAAACAAGTTTACCGCGTGAACCACAAACTACAGTTTCATTGTCGCTCATCGCAACCTGCTTCAGCTTTTGGTTGTTCAAGTTCAGTGAGGCAAATGAACCATCCGAAACAAGATCGGTCTGCTGGTTTGGTTCATTAGACTTTACATCTTTTTCTTCAGCTAGACCCCTAGAATTTGTAATAAAAGTTGTTTATAGAAACATAAACAGTCATCATGAATATAATAAAGATTATTTCTTGCTTTTGGAATCATAGTTGATAAGGATGAAAAATAAAAATAATTAGATAACAGACTTAATCAGTCAAAGAAGTTCCTTTAGGAAAAGACAATGATATAAAATCAACATCGAAAGCTTAATCCAATTTTGCTCTAGAGCTCTTCTGCATATTCAGTTATATTGTTGCTTATATCAATGTGGTATTTACACAAACGGATTTTATATGAACAGTTTCTCTTTGTCATTTTGAATTGAATATTGAAAATTGCAAGTTGATATAGATATATATCTTTAAATGATCCCTACCTATTTTACTTCTTGATAATTATACATGATGCATACTAAGAACAAACCACTAAACAAAATGTAATATGTGATATAAACCCTATAAAAGATGGTATTTCCATCCTTCTTCTAACACAAGTATGATTAGCTTTTATTTTATGAAAATATCAAAAGAACCCTATATATGAAATATAACCTACAATTAAGATGTCATCCATATATACAATTCCAAAGGCACACTTATAGTTCTTCCTGCCGTTTCGCTTATTATTTTCATAAACGACAAGACGACATTAAATAAAAGTTACGTCACCTCTACGGCTTTAACTCCACAAAAGTACATTTTTTTGTTTCCTTGGAAAGGACCGGTTAAGCAATAAGGAAGTGAATCCAATGACCCAATAATCTAATAAAACGCGTGCTTGAAATAAAGTAGTCAATAACATATCAATGTTGTAGATAAATCGCGTCATAAGTATTCATGTTTTCGTCATATGGTTTTGCTATTGTGATGAATAAATGAAGGTACAACATATTTAGACTCTTTACAAAATCTACTTGAAACCTCCCTGATCACATAACTCATCTTTAAAAGCAACATGGAAGAACTATATGAGCTAGTGGCCATCTAAAAATCCATGTGTCACATCAAAATTTTATGCATCATAGAGTGAACTTATAGCATTCTTGTATGATATAACACAGAGTAATTAAAACAGTTCATGTCCTTGATAAGAAAGCATTTAACTTGGATAAGCACAACCATCAATTAAGATCATGTAATAATCGAATAACAAGAACAAAAGTAAACAATAGCAAGATACACTCACCCTGTCATCGTAGGTGGATTTTTGGGATCAATGAAAAGTTGTATCCCTGATAAATAGGGAACATAATATTGTTTAATCGGGTGTGTACCATTCAACAAAAACGGAACTCCAGCTCCGTAAGCACTGCATTCTTCGAAAGTTTTCCATAGATCCCCAAGGCGAAAATAATAGGGGCAAGTTTTTTGAACTTCCTTACTGGCATTCGCCTGTAAAATGCAGCCCGTTATATATTTAGGGTGCTAGTATAACATATTATAACAAACCTGTTAAACTAGATCATTTGTGTATGTTGTATTTATATTTATCGTATAGTTCACGGTAGTCACATGTTAACAGTTTAATTATAGATATATATTCATCAACGAGAAGAAAATCATCTTTTGAGCCATAACATAATCAATTACGGCTTAAAATTAAGATGAATATCTAATGAATATATTTAAAATATATTTATAATTAAAATGTTAATACGTGACTACCCTGAACTATACAATAAAAAAAAATACTACACACACATAAAAATAAATTAAAAAAAAAAAAAACAAGCATACCATTTCTTAACGTATATGAACTATAATATACTCCTTTGACTTAATATGTATTTGCAGCTTATGACTATGCAGAAAAACTAACCATCCTTCTTTTCAAAAGTCAATGAGTCCAATTGACCACACACATATATAAAATAAATTTAAAAAAAAAACAAGCATACCATTTCTTAAGGCATATGAACTATAATATACTCCTTTAACTTAATAATTTAATATGTATTTGCAGCTTATGACTATGCAGAAAAACTATCCTTCTTTTCAAAAGTCAATGAGTCCAATTGACCAAAAAAATAAGCTAAACACATAATGACATTTATTTATTTACTATACATGCATTTACCAAATGGAGGATAGTGTCAGTCACTCCCCTATTGGATCAACCGGTTTATTCTTTTATATTCATTTTAAAATTACGTTTTTCCTCCTGTTTAAAATTACCGTTTTGCCCTAAGCTCAAAATAAAATTACGTTTTTGTCCCCATCTCAAAATTACGATTTTGCCCTCAATTCAAAATTATGATTTTGCCTGGCACTCCCCCATTGGACCAACCAGTTTATTATTTTATATCCATTTTAAAATTACGTTCTTGCCCCCTTTAAAATTACAGTTTTGCCCCCAGCTCAAAATAAGCACTCCTCCATTGGGCCAACCAGTTTATTCTTTTATATTCATTTTAAAATTACGTTTTTCCTCCTGTTTAAAATTACCGTTTTGCCCTAAGCTCAAAATAAAATTATGATTTTGTCCGGCACTCCCCCATTGGACAACCAGTTTATTATTTTATATCCATTATAAAATTACGTTCTTGCCCCTCTTTAAAATTACGGTTTTGCCCCCGGCTCAAAATAAAATTACGCTTTTGTCCCTAGCTCAAAATTACGATTTTCCCTCGATTCAAAATAAAATTGTGGTTTTGCCCTCAGCTCAAAATTACCTTTTCGCCCCCAGTTCAAAATTGCCCCCAACTAAAAATTACGATTTTGCCCTCTGTTTAAAAATGTGATTTTTCCCTGTTTAAAAAATTATGATTTCGCTCTCAGTTCAAAATTACGATTTTGCCCTCGGTTCAAAATAAAATTGTGGTTTTGCCTCCAGCTTAAAATTACGATTTTGCCCTTAGTTCAAATTTATATTACGCTGTTACCCCAAGTTCAAAATTACGAATTTGCCCCTGTGAAAATTTACAATTTTGCCCCTGGTTCAAATTTACAGTACTGCCATCACTTTAGCTTTTGGCAAATTACGATTTTACCCCAGTCAAAAAATACAACTTTCCCTCAGTTAAAAATTACAATATTGCTATTGTTTTAGTTGTTTTTTTTATCAAAACTATAAAAGTGCTTTGTTTTAATTGGTTGACTCGATTTAATTGTTTTACGTGTCAATGAGCTGTCTAACACTCGCTCATTATTCGGCCATCGCCCCGCAACGCGGACGGGGCATCAACTAGTAAGAATACAAATTTAAATTAGCCTTTTCCCACACACAGATGAATATACACAAAGCTTTTTTTTTTTACAAACTGTACAAATATAAAAAATATAATTCTAAACATAGCCAGATTCAATTCAAAACTATTAAACTAAAACTTTAGGGTTTCAAGACTACCTCACACAAAAGCTGCACAGGAACAATTGGACTAACGCACCGCACAAAACTCTCCAAGTTAGTAAACCTATTCCTCGGTCTCGAACCAGTTGTATCAGACGAAGAAGCCGAACCCTCGGGTGTCGCAGCATTGCCATCAGCAGAGCCAGATCGCCTCGCAGCAGCGTACATCAGCTCCCTCTGGCGAAGCAGATTTTTATTAGCAAGTAACTGACGTATCCTCGGGTGCCTTGACAACTTATATTTTCGACGATCAACGTTCGCATGCGAACCCGAACCGGTTTGATCACCCGCACCGGTTCCTGAAAGCGTAGATGGTTGTGAACTACCAGACATAATTATAGTAGCAAATTATATTATAAATTTATAATTATAATGTGTGTGAAACTCAATCTATCTTTGTGCACGTAAACAAAAAGATATAGATTGATATATAATTCACATAAACATGAAGAAACTTTTAGGGTTGTTCTGCAAGTGTTTGTTTGTGTTGAAAGATTGCAAAAGGAGACTTGTGTTGAAATAGGTTCGAGACCAAGAGTGAAAGATGACGGTGTTTTATGTGGCATGTTTAAGTAAATTACGATCATACCCCTGCCACGTAAGGTTACAAGTGGCACTAGAAATGGTATTTAACTATTTATGGGTTTTCAAAAATTAGAAAAGAGAAGGATATTAATGATAGTCCATGGAATTAAATGTTTACAACCGTAACTAGCCATAGAACAATATTTAATTCTTGACCATAGTTTAGTCACACATGTTAAATACTTAAATGTGTGGGTTATTATTAGATTACATGTATTACATGATCGGATATGATATGATAACAATTAACATCTGACCGGTATGTATTTATCATCTTCATTATATTTTTTAATATCACTTAGTGGCGGATCTAAAAACATTTTTCATTGGGTTCCTTTTGGTAGATTCTTACTAATTTTCACTATTTTTTTCTAAATCATACGAGATTCTCACTAATTTTTCTCATTTTTTCTAAACCGAATGGGTTTCTGAGAACCCATAAAAATGGCCTAGATCCGCCCCTGATATCACTAATTCTATATATCATCTAAAGTTAATTTTTTTTTTTTATCTTTTTAAGGGTTATTATTAGATTACATGTATTACATGATCGGATATGATAACAATTAACATGTGACTAGTATGTATTTATCATCTTCATTATATTTTTTAATATCACTAATTCTAAATATCATCTAAAGTTAACTTTTTTGATCTTTTTAATATTGTGTATGTTTTATCTTTTATGTGTTATATTATTACTAATCACAAACATTTATTAAATACTTTTATGTATAAGTATGATAAAAATAAATAAGTATACGTATTATGTTATATAGGTAGGGATCCTAAGAAAAACACATTGCTAATTCAGAACAGTGAAAACGATTTTAGACTACACATTTTCTCTAAGTAAAAAAAAATATTTTAATCGCATGTTTTAAGAGTTTTTTTTAGATATTTACGTATATGTATATTGTCAATTTTTAAACAATACATATGTGTATATTATGAAACATACATGTACGATACTTATTTTTCAACTTCAAAAACGTATTTACACATATGTACATTAGAAGAAAAAAAACATTTTTATAATCATAATCTTCCTTTATATATATATATATATATATATATATATATATATATATATATATATATATGTATGTATGTATGTACTTATGTTTCAATTTTAAACATGTATATACATATATGTATAGTTAAAGATTGACAATATACTACGATACTTATTTTTCAACTTCAAAAACGTATTTACACATATGTACATTAGAAGAAAAAAAACATTTTTATAATCATAATCTTCCTTTATATATATATATATATATATATATATGTATGTATGTATGTATGTATGTATGTATGTATGTATGTATGTATGTATGTATGTATGTTTCAATTTTAAACATGTATATACATATATGTATAGTTAAAGATTGACAATATACATGTATGTATATATATCCAAAAAAATATCCTGATAGAAAAAAACTATGATTTTTACAAACCAAAAATTTGCATTTTTTGCTTAGGAAATATATATATGGTATAGAATTGTTCTCAAAGTTTTCAACTTGCATTTTAATTTTTTTATAAGTTAAGTATATAATCTCAACTATTTGCAAAATCATCACAATTTTCTAGTTCTTGAAGTGGATGAAGGTTAGAAAGATATGTTAAGCTGCAATAAAAGCTTTAACTTATTTGAAAATGATATTAGTATTATTATGAACACAATTACACAAACATATGTATTATTTTCCTTTTATGTTATTTAATAATATAGTAATATTATTTTATATAACTAAAACTTTCCATTTAATTTATATTCATTCATCAAATTAAATTAAATTAAAACACTATAAATTAGCAACATTTTTGTGCACATATGTCTTGTACCCAATGCTTTGGGAGTTTTTCAAAAAAAAATTAAATTTTTTACTTTTCACCCAAAGGTATTTGGTTAATTACTTTTAACCCCAAACTATTTGTTTTTTATACTTTTAGCCCAAAACTTTTTATTTTTTACTATCTACTCTAACAACTTTTTTACTTTCAACTTTAGCCCTGTATAGTTTTCATTTTTCGCAAATTTTTCAATTTATGCTTCGTTCTAAATTTTGGGGTTAACACATCGCAACGTGCGTGTGTGGTGTAACGTTTTTACGTTTCGTTCTAAACATTGCGAGTTAACACAATGCAACGTGCGTGTGTGGTTCAACCTTTTTACATCGTCTATTATTTCCCCGTTTGACAAGTTCGACATAACGTGCGGGACCTAGATCGACTTAGTTATTAACTTCCATGTTTAGCGTTTTGGGTCTAATTTCTTCACATAAACACGCCGCAACTTCAGTGTTGGTGGTCGATGCGGTAATGTGGCATTGATGCTATTTGGCACAGTTTTACGCCCCTGTGAGGTTTTCAAATAAAAAATGGTTATGCATATGGTTGTTGTAACCTTGGCTTTGGGGTTTTTTTTTTTAAAATGATTTTTTACTTTTCACCCAAAAGTATTTCATAAATTACTTTTAACTCCAAACTATTTGTTTTTTTTTTTACTTTTAACCCAAAAATTTTTATCTTTTCCAATATATCCTCACAACTTTTTTTACTTTCAACTTTGGTCCTTTATAGTTTTTATTTTCCACAAATTTTTCGCCTTATGCTTCGTTCTAAATTTTGTGACTTAGCACATCACAACGTGCGTCTTTGGTTTAGCCTTTTTACGCTTCGTTCTAAATTTTGCGAGTTAACACGACGCAACGTGCGTGTGTGGGTGAACGTTTTTACTTCGTCTATTTTTTCCCGTTTGACAGGTTCAATATAATGTGCGGGTCCTAAATCGACTTAGTTATAACTAAAGAATCCCCGCCGCATTGCGGCGGGTCGTAATTCTAGTTTACAAAAAAAAAAAAAAGGTGGGACTAACTTTTATAGAGGAAAATCGCTGAACATAATAAAGTTGGGTTTTTAAACTCTAGTAAATAAGGCCCTTTCTATTTTAGAGTTAATTAGATACTTAGTCCCTGTGGTTTACACAAAATAACATACTTAGGTACTAATAGTTTAAAATAACATTCTAGGGTATTAACTTTTCATTTTGTAACGTTTGGGGGGTATTAAGCTTATTTGTAGGCTTAAAATCACATTTTGTTAGTACCTAAGTATGTTGTTTTGTGCAAACCACAGGGACTACCTATGTTACTACCTTAGAAGTTAATACCTCCAAATGTTACAAAATGAAAAGTTAATACCCTAGAAGGTGATTTTAAACTATTAGTACTTAAGTATGTTATTTTGTGCAAACCACAGGGACTAACAATGTAATTAACTCTTCTATTTTATTATAACACTTTTACCTCTTCAAATTGTTTGGAATTGTATGAATACTTTTACTTTATATATAACATGCAAAACAAAAGGTAAAAGTGTTATAATAAAATATTTTTATAAATTATATGATTTTTTTTCTTTCAGAAAAACTTATATTAACATGCCTTTGTTAGTTTTCATTATTTTTCTGTTTTTAACAACCCGAAAAAATATTGGACCGTGTGTGTACATGATAAGAAAAAGGTTAAAACAAAGTCTTTTATAAAGTTAGGGGCTGTTTGGTAGCCTCTTAATGACCATTCAGATGTTACATCTTAATGGTTTAAAACCTCTGAATGGATAAGAGGTAACCTCAAGTCTGAATGATTAAGAGGTAACCTCTGAAAGGTAAATCATCACATGTCACATTCTTCTACCTTCTCATTGGTAAAATTCTTAATGGTTCCATCAAGAGGTAGCCTCTTAATGACCATTCAGAGGCTACCAAACAACCCCTTAGTAAAATAAAAAATTTGTTATACATAAAAAGTAATTTCGTACAAATTACATTAAGCTTTACTTTTGTAAGATTTTGTTACATGTATTATAAGACCATGTGTAGTGGTAACAATTTATAATTCCCCCACCATGGGGCATTATGTGACATGTGGCATCCTAGTCACACTTGGGCATTATAGTAAAAGTGGTGTAGTGGGCATAATGCCCTATAATGCCCCCTTCCAATTATTAAAAAAAAAAAAAAAAAAAAAAAAAAAAGGAAACAAGTTGCTGCAGGTCAGACCACCATACTCCTTCTCATTGGATGGAGCCTTCTAAGTCAAACATGATGTCAGACAAAAGCATGCACATGGGCGTTTTAATTAAAACGCGAATCCACTTTTTTTCGAAAATAACGCCCCAAAACGCCCCCTGTAATGGGGGGTGGGCGCTATTGGGCGTTTTCGGGCAAAAATTTTAAAAAAAAACGCCCCATTACGCATGGTCTAAGAGAACTAAATTTATCGTCTATATATTTCGAAAACTTTACTACTTGAAATAATAATAATAATAATAATAATAATAATAATAATAATAATAATAAGGCAAATTGGATTTAAATAATCCCAACTCACTGTTATTGGCCAATAATAATCCCAACTCATTTAATCACCAATAATAATCCGAACTATTCACTTTTGTTTGTAAAATACTCCCAGTTAAAAAAACACTAACTAGGTTAAAAAATTGCTGACGTGGCAGGTGACGTGGCATGCCACATCAGCAATTCTACTGACGTGGCAGTTGATGTGGCATTTTTTGATGATGTGGCAGTCGACGTGGCATTTTTGATGATGTGGCAACTGATGTGGCAGATGACGTGGCATGCCACATCAGCAATTTTTTAACCTAGTTAGTGTTTTTTTAACTGGGAGTATTTTACAAACAAAAGTGAATAGTTCGGATTATTATTGGTGATTAAATGAGTTGGGATTATTATTGGGCAATAACAATGAGTTGGGATTATTTAAATCCAATTTGCCTAATAATAATAATAATAATAAGGGGAATTGGGCTGTAATAATCCCACCTAGACCTTATTGGCCATTAATAATCCCACCTCAGAATATCCCCCCACCAGTCCCACCTTTGTAACACCTGTGCCTCCACGGCCATCAAACAAATACCAAACCAATGAAATATTATATTTCATACTTGGGATTTGTAAAATTATGTGTATTTTTTACACATATCAACTCTTGTTTGATTTTAAGCTTTAAATCGCTTTCTGGAGGGTTATACGCGCTCTGATGCGTAAATATAACCAGTTTAATACAACAAACACTCCGGAATAGTGACATAGGCTTAACATACCTTAAATAACCTTTAAATAACTTAGAAATAAGTTTTGAAGGCTTTGGTATGGCAAAAACAAGCTAATTCGTTTACAGGGACTAAAGTTGACAAACTGCGAAAGTATGCCAATTTGAACTGTAACAGACATTCCGGAACATGGCCATCAGTTAAACATACCATAAATATCCTTTACATAGCTTAGAAATAGGCTTTGAGGGGTTCGGTGTGCTAAAATAAACTTTTGGGACATTCAGGGACTAAAAGTGTCAAAAAGTGCACAAGTTTGCATTTTCGCGCATAACTTACGTTCTGAATACACCCGGACATCCAAAAATTTATGTAAGCATGACTATATTATATTTTAGTGTTCGCCATAAGAAAAATCCATTTCGTGCGTCATTTGGATCGTTTTTCACGCTTATACGCATTCCGTCGTAATTAAGCGAACATCGCGTTCGTACGACCAAACGAACCATCATCCGGCATATTTTTGAGCATGTATTGAGTTCCCTATACTTTAACTTCATTTTAGAGCCTTGAAATGAGGTTAACGGGGTTCAAACGCATCGAAAAAGGCCTTAAACACGTGCAGGGACCATTTCTGCCAATTTTGAAACAATTCTGGAACTGGGAGGCAGTAGCGTAGCGCGAGCCCTAAGGGCCTACCTGTCGCGCTACGCGACTGCATGATCTGGATCAGATTCAATGTTTTAACAAGCGGGTCCCAGCTGTTCGATTCTCAACCACACATTCTCAATCGTCTAGTCAGCGGATAAGAACCTAATTTCAGCCACCATAAGGTTCCGACAAGTGTACGCCTTGGATCATGGCACGTTTTACAACAAACGATCTTAACGGTTACCCGAAAACTATAAATACCCCATCACCCCAACCTCATTTCTTACAAGAATTCTGATTTGAGAGCTCTAAGTTGAAACTATTGTTTCATACCTGAGTTCTTGGATCGGGATTAGCATTCGGGGACCCTTCGTAAGTATTCTTTCGTTCTTTTCCTTATTTTATTGCTTTTCGAGTCAGAAAGTCAAACTTTGTTTGACTTTCAGCGTTGACCAGTAATGGTCAATGCGAAGTTCGTTTGAACTTCGCAACGTGATTGTAATCACGATGGTCATAGTCCCTTGGGACTATGCCTACTGATTACCACGTTGTCTAGGGTCGTAGGGTAGGCGATCTAATAAATCGCCTATACCTTCGAGCCCGACCCAGTTTGGTCGATCATTAGGATCCGACCAAATACATTAGGTGACCCTAATATAGGGCATAACCTTCCGAGGTTATACCCTATGGTCACATCGTTTAAGTAGTTGTATGATAGGTAGTTTATATGCCTTAGGTAAATTACCAGAATACCCTTTTCATGTATAATTGGTAATTAAGCATATGTAACCTAAACTTTTGTCACATAACTGATTATGTAACATGTTTAGGCATATAACACTTGTCATAGGACTAGTTAGACGGTCCGAACGCGTTTCACGCGCACGACGCGTTAAAGTAACGTATGTTACCTTAATGGGTCGCGATGGGTCGAAGGCACTTAGGTTAAGTTTCATTTAGTATGTTGGCTTTGTTAAACCATATCATATGAGTTCCTACACTCATTTGGTTTACAAACCCTCCTGCTACCCAGTCTTCCGATTTAAGTCTGGTTTATTTATATAGTTTAGATTTGCCGACTGATTCCGTGCTCCCTCAAGCTTTGTTTGGTTGTTGTTCAAGACCTCCAAGCATTCTCAGGCGAGTACATTATTCCCCTCTTTTACTGTTTTCAACTGTTTTGGGGTGACTCATATGTGCTAAATGTTTTAACAATGATTTCAAGAACGATTACAATAACAATTACAATGTGATTTCAAGAACGATTACAATAACAATTACAATGTGATTTCAAGAACGATTACAATAACAATTACAATGTGATTTCAAGAACGATTACAATAACAATTACAAAGTGATTTCAAGAACGATTACAATAACAATTAGAATGTGGTTTCAAGAGCGATAACAATGGTTTCAAAAACAATTACAATGGTTTCAAGAACGATTTCAATAAAGTGAACGAACTTGTTGGTTGTAGTTACATAACCAATGACATTCATTAGCAATGATCAAGCCGACCAGTATTAGGTTATGGTACCATAGGATCTGACAAATCCCGTTATTCTCTATACCCATGGTTATGTGTGGATATTTTGGGTAACGACTGAATCTGAAATTATTAACTTACCCTTTGGTAAGGGTTTGTTAAGAACGAGAACGAGAGCGAGTTGGAACGAGGAACGCGTCAAGAAGGTTTGAATGTTATTACAGAATCGACCATAAAGTAGTTTCACAATTAAAACAAGAACGACTAGAACGATTTTACAAAATGGGTTAACGATTGGGTAAACATTGGAACATGATTGACATTTGATCATGCATTTCCACGAAACATAGTATTGATTTAAACCAAGTTTTACTTCAATACTTTGTTGTTGTGCATATGGTTTAGTTGAGACATTTCACTTGCCATACATGGATATTTGACATAGACATTTGACATGGATATTTGACATAGACATTTGACATGGATATTTGACATAGACATTTTGACATGATTTGCATCTTGACATGAATACTTTGACATATTAATCAGTACATTTGACAATTGATTTAAACATAGACATTTTACATTGTTTGGTTTGGTTTGATTAAGTGATTAAGTAACGATGCGTGTATAATATGATACAAACATAGTGGATACGCCGCTGGTACTTCCTATATATAAGTGTTTGTATGGTATTACATATTGTAGCGTTATTTGAATCATTT
This sequence comes from Helianthus tuberosus, assembly GCA_030545235.1. Taxonomy (NCBI): domain Eukaryota; kingdom Viridiplantae; phylum Streptophyta; class Magnoliopsida; order Asterales; family Asteraceae; genus Helianthus; species Helianthus tuberosus. The sequence goes on along the minus strand of CM060383.1, from coordinate 13,667,598 downwards.
CAGTTTGAGACATAGAACATTTTATACAAGTAACATACTTTTCACAAGACATTTATTTACAAACAACTTATATTATAAAGACTCATTTCACATGGTTATTCATTTAATCATGCATTATTCTCTTATTTATACATATCATCTAAACTTATTATTTTTCAAATGATTTACAAAGACAAAGCAAATTACAAGGTTCATGACTAAACATTTTCTTAAACTGAAGTCATGAATCTTATTTTCACAAAACCTATGTACTCGCCAGCATTTCTTTGCTGACCTCGTTTTCACATATGTTTCAGGTATAGTTGGATGATATCGATTGATAAGATGCATGCTCACATAGGACTGGACAAGGCCTTAGTGACTCAATAACAATGATAGACTATGTTTAAATAGTGCATTTAGATTTCCAGACGATGTAATTACTCAATGTTTAATAAAACGAAACACTTTTGATATCCATGGTTATGAAACATTAATTCTGTTGCAACACGCCCGATGTTTCCGCCGCGATTTGTTGTTTTACGCGGTCGGGGTGTGACAGAAAAGATGGTATCAGAGCCAATGGTTATAGGGAATTAGGTTATTAGTAATGCTTTGACCTAGTCTATAACCTTCTTAGGACCCTAACGCGAGTTTACTTGCGTTTAGTCATAAAACAATACCGTCACCTATCCTTAGGTGACGACCACAACAAGAACATAAATTTCAAAACCGCTTTGAAAACTAATCATCTGTTCTAGGATGATTAATTTCTAGGTTTTGAACCTTCTATTGTAAGGTTTTGAACCCTCTGTTATATGGTTTTGAACCCCTTTGATTTTTTTTCAAAAATCTCGTCAAGGTTTTGGGTTTTAAATAATGTGAACACGTGCAAACTGGAAGGGTGAATGCCTGTATTCTGGGTCTTCTGTCTAGGCAAGCACTTCGTATACATCTCATCAGACGCGAGACCAGTTGTGCTTACCTGGGAATTCTTGGGATGAGTGTTCACTTATAGGCGAGCATGTCTTCGCGATACATTATTTTTAACCTATTTACTTTGACTAATCACCAAGGTCGTTTGTTGCTTTGTAGTAACAAACAAATGACCACTATCCTTGCTTTCATCAGATTTGTTGCATCTCATTCTTTTCGTCTAATTCTCTCACTCGTTTCCTTTCATGTTTCCTCTTTTAGACAATGCCTCCTCGACGCGAAAGCCAGATAGAAACTGCCGAATTGGCAGAAATAATTGCACAGCAGATGGCTGCTCAATTCCCAAACCTCTTTGCTCAATGGAACCAAGCCAACAACAACAACAATGTGCTATGCAAATACAAGGATTTCAACCAGGCTAAACCACTCAAGTTTAGTGGTTCTGAAGGAGCAACTGGACTTCTTCAGTGGTTCGAGAGCATAGAGAATACTTTTCGCCATGTGCAGTGTCCGGAAAATCGCAAGGTAGAGTTTTCTTCGAGCGTATTTCAGAAGAGGGCTTTGACATGGTGGAACGGGGTTATGAGAGACAGAGGTGCCGAAGTTGCTCTCGCACAGACATGGGCTGAACTGAGAGCCCTTATGATGAGGGAATTCTGTCCTCGTCATGAACAGCGAGCTTTGGAGAAGGAATTTGATGAGTTGAAGCAAGATAGTGGTGAGCACAGGGCGTATACTGATAGGTTTGAGGAGCTGAGTCTGCTTTGCCCGACAATGGTTACCCCACTTGACATAGCTATCGAAAGGTACATCGACGGCCTACCTGACTCGGTACAAGACATCCTTACTGGTAGTAACCCTGCCACACTCCGTCAGGCGATCGAGTTATCAGCGACATTGACTGAGTCGCAGATTCGGAAGAACAAGTTACACAGGAAGGGTGACAAGGGCAAGAAACAGTCAGCTGACAAGGAGGATAGCAAGAAAGGTCAAAACAAGAAGGGTAAGGAAGGTGTGACGTCAAAGAAATCAAGGAAGCGAAAGGGTGGCCAAAATTTTGCTGTTACAGCACAGACTGCTCAGAACCCGCGGAACCAACCAGCTCAGCCACCTGCAAAGAAAGCATATGCCGGTACCGCACCTTATTGTGCACGCTGCAACGGTCACCACGCAGTACAACAAGCTTGCTGGCAATGCACGACGTGTGGTAAACTTGGGCATTTGGCCAAGGTTTGTCGTTTGGGACAAAATCAGGCTGCTCAGGTTCAAGCTCCGGTTCAAGGGAATGCTGCGAGATTTCCACTGGGTTCATGTTTCAACTGCGGAGAGATTGGTCACTTCCGCCACAACTGCCCAAGAATGGTGAATGCAAATGCTGGCGCAAACCCGAATCCGAACGTCAACGTCAATGTGAATCCAGCACGCGGTCGAGTGTTTAACATCAATGAGGCACTCAATGATGAACGAGTGAACAATTAGCAGTTTGTTTTTCCTCTGGTTGTTATCTTGTAACATTTAAAGACAATGCGGTTGTTATATAAATAAAAATTTGTGGTTTTATTTTCTAACTAATGCAATTGTATGAATGTTTGATTCAACCTTGTGATGTCAACACAAAGACAAAACTACTCGGGTGGTTCTGTCATTTTTACGATCACTTGAGATCTCCCTAAGAACCTCAAACACTGGTTTCTTTTAAGTCTAAAGTATCTTATCATCTTGCACCGTTCGAGATGCAAGAATTATCAAACAGCTTCAAGAGTTGTCTGATAAAGGATTCATCCGTCCGAACTCTTCACCTTGGGGAAAACTCTTGCCCTCTTTGTGAAAAAGAAAGATGGATCTTCTCGAATTCATATCAATTAACGTAAGCCTGTTAAGCTTACCATCAAGAATCGATATCCCCTACCTTAAATCGATGATCTCTCCGATCATCTGCAGAGCGCTTCATGCTTTTCCAAGATCGATTTGCGTTCTGGGTATCATCAACTTCGTATGCTCGAAGAAGATATTCCCAAAACGGTTTTCTGCACGAAGTATGGCCATTACGAGTTTACAGTCAGGCCTTTTGGATTGACAAATGCTCCAGCCATCTGCATGGACTTAATAAATAGAGTCTACAAGTCTTATTTGGATCAGATCGTCATTGTTATTATTGATGACATTTTGATCTATTCATGTCCTGAGCCAATCACGATCAACACCTTCGTTGACATCGGAGCCCTGATTGAATTCCTTGTACACTTTAAAATGTACAAAACAACTCAATTAGGACAAACCGAATTCCTTTTAAGATCTTCCTATCTTCATAGTTAGATTCTTGAAAATATTTAAAGTGCCAAAGGAAATCCACGGATTGGGTTCCTGGTATGCTTTAAATACCCGTGTCCAAAGATAACAAATTAAAGGTCAAATTGAACGATTATGCGATTGAACGAGTATGCAATTATGCAATTATGTGTTTATGAGTTATGTGTTCTCCTCTATGTTTTTGTGTTTTTATACTCTGGATAATTCGTTATCCAAATCCTCGCAGGATCTTTCATATCTTCATATGAGGGATTCGTAGCAGGATAGTCAAAAGGTACTACCTTAAATCCTTATGGGCTTCTACGTAGTAGTTAAGACCCTTGGATTATATAGTACCACTCCATGATTCTTAAGAGACCTTAAGTGGTCTAGTCAAAAAGATTGTTTCACAATTTGGTTAAAGAACGACATCTAGTGATGTAGCTGGACAGACTCCTTGATAGTCTATTTAGATCATTTATTGATTTAATTAAAAGGACTCTATGGCGGTCTAGTCACACTCATCACGGGATTGTTCATTTGGTTTTACCCTACACATTATAAAATAGACTGTGTGAACTGTGCAAGGAATTGTCTGATTATGGACGCATACATAATTATGAAATTTAGTGCACAGAAACCCAGTAGGATTTATTATGTGTAAGAATCGATAGTGACAACAATAACGAAATGGGAACGATGTAATGGAGGTACGGTGGACGCACCAATGACGCTTCATATACTTGTATATAAGTATCCCTCTTACATTGGAAACATGATGTTATTAAAGTTACTAGAAGTTCAGAACCCTAACCAATGTTGTTTGATCTTTTCAACTTCATGTTTTCCAGCTCTCACAAGTTTCCTCTAAATAAATTTCGGGACGAAATTTCCTAAAGTAGGGGAGACTGTAACACCTGTGCCTCCACGGCCATCAAACAAATACCAAACCAATGAAATATTATATTTCATACTTGGGATTTGTAAAATTATGTGTATCTTTTACACATATCAACTCTTGTTTGATTTTAAGCTTTAAATCGCTTTCTGGAGGGTTATACGCGCTCTGATGCGTAAATATAACCAGTTTAATACAACAAACACTCCGGAATAGTGACATAGGCTTAACATACCTTAAATAACCTTTAAATAACTTAGAAATAAGTTTTGAAGGCTTTGGTATGGCAAAAACAAGCTAATTCGTTTACAGGGACTAAAGTTGACAAACTGCGAAAGTATGCCAATTTGAACTGTAACAGACATTCCGGAACATGGCCATAAGTTAAACATACCATAAATATCCTTTACATAGCTTAGAAATAGGCTTTGAGGGGTTCGGTGTGCTAAAATAAACTTTTGGGACATTCAGGGACTAAAAGTGTCAAAAAGTGCACAAGTTTGCATTTTCGCGCATAACTTACGTTCTGAATACACCCGGACATCCAAAAATTTATGTAAGCATGACTATATTATATTTTAGTGTTCGCCATAAGAAAAATCCATTTCGTGCGTCATTTGGATCGTTTTTCACGCTTATACGCATTCCGTCGTAATTAAGCGAACATCGCGTTCGTACGACCAAACGAACCATCATCCGGCATATTTTTGAGCATGTATTGAGTTCCCTATACTTTAACTTCATTTTAGAGCCTTGAAATGAGGTTAACGGGGTTCAAACGCATCGAAAAAGGCCTTAAACACGTGCAGGGACCATTTCTGCCAATTTTGAAACAATTCTGGAACTGGGAGGCAGTAGCGTAGCGCGAGCCCTAAGGGCCTACCTGTCGCGCTACGCGACTGCATGATCTGGATCAGATTCAATGTTTTAACAAGCGGGTCCCAGCTGTTCGATTCTCAACCACACATTCTCAATCGTCTAGTCAGCGGATAAGAACCTAATTTCAGCCACCATAAGGTTTCGACAAGTGTATGCCTTGGATCATGGCACGTTTTACAACAAACGATCTTAACGGTTACCCGAAAACTATAAATACCCCATCACCCCAACCTCATTTCTTACAAGAATTCTGATTTGAGAGCTCTAAGTTGAAACCATTGTTTCATACCTGAGTTCTTGGATCGGGATTAGCATTCGGGGACCCTTCGTAAGTATTCTTTCGTTCTTTTCCTTATTTTATTGCTTTTCGAGTCAGAAAGTCAAACTTTGTTTGACTTTCAGCGTTGACCAGTAATGGTCAATGCGAAGTTCGTTTGAACTTCGCAACGTGATTGTAATCACGATGGTCATAGTCCCTTGGGACTATGCCTACTGATTACCACGTTGTCTAGGGTCGTAGGGTAGGCGATCTAATAAATCGCCTATACCTTCGAGCCCGACCCAGTTTGGTCGATCATTAGGATCCGACCAAATACATTAGGTGACCCTAGTATAGGGCATAACCTTCCGAGGTTATACCCTATGGTCACATCGTTTAAGTAGTTGTATAATAGGTAGTTTATATGCCTTAGGTAAATTACCAGAATACCCTTTTCATGTATAATTGGTAATTAAGCATATGTAACCTAAACTTTTGTCACATAACTGATTATGTAACATGTTTAGGCATATAACACTTGTCATAGGACTAGTTAGACGGTCCGAACGCGTTTCACGCGCACGACGCGTTAAAGTAACGTATGTTACCTTAATGGGTCGCGATGGGTCGAAAGCCCTTAGGTTAAGTTTCATTTAGTATGTAGGCTTTGTTAAACCATATCATATGAGTTCCTACACTCATTTGGTTTACAAACCCTCCTGCTACCCAGTCTTCCGATTTAAGTCTGGTTTATTTATATAGTTTAGATTTGCCGACTGATTCCGTGCTCCCTCAAGCTTTGTTTGGTTGTTGTTCAAGACCTCCAAGCATTCTCAGGCGAGTACATTATTCCCCTCTTTTACTGTTTTCAACTGTTTTGGGGTGACTCATATGTGCTAAATGTTTTAACAATGATTTCAAGAACGATTACAATAACAATTACAATGTGATTTCAAGAACGATTACAATAACAATTACAATGTGATTTCAAGAACGATTACAATAACAATTACAATGTGATTTCAAGAACGATTACAATAACAATTACAAAGTGATTTCAAGAACGATTACAATAACAATTAGAATGTGGTTTCAAGAACGATAACAATGGTTTCAAAAACAATTACAATGGTTTCAAGAACGATTTCAATAAAGTGAACGAACTTGTTGGTTGTAGTTACATAACCAATGACATTCATTAGCAATGATCAAGCCGACCAGTATTAGGTTATGGTACCATAGGATCTGACAAATCCCGTTATTCTCTATACCCATGGTTATGTGTGGATATTTTGGGTAACGACTGAATCTGAAATTATTAACTTACCCTTTGGTAAGGGTTTGTTAAGAACGAGAACGAGAGCGAGTTGGAACGAGGAACGCGTCAAGAAGGTTTGAATGTTATTACAGAATCGACCATAAAGTAGTTTCACAATTAAAACAAGAACGACTAGAACGATTTTACAAAATGGGTTAACGATTGGGTAAACATTGGAACATGATTGACATTTGATCATGCATTTCCACGAAACATAGTATTGATTTAAACCAAGTTTTACTTCAATACTTTGTTGTTGTGCATATGGTTTAGTTGAGACATTTCACTTGCCATACATGGATATTTGACATAGACATTTGACATGGATATTTGACATAGACATTTGACATGGATATTTGACATAGACATTTGACATGGATATTTGACATAGACATTTTGACATGATTTGCATCTTGACATGAATACTTTGACATATTAATCAGTACATTTGACAATTGATTTAAACATAGACATTTTACATTGTTTGGTTTGGTTTGATTAAGTGATTAAGTAACGATGCGTGTATAATATGATACAAACATAGTGGATACGCCGCTGGTACTTCCTATATATAAGTGTTTGTATGGTATTACATATTGTAGCGTTATTTGAATCATTTCAGTTTGAGACATAGAACATTTTATACAAGTAACATACTTTTCACAAGACATTTATTTACAAACAACTTATATTATAAAGACTCATTTCACATGGTTATTCATTTAATCATGCATTATTCTCTTATTTATACATATCATCTAAACTTATTATTTTTCAAATGATTTACAAAGACAAAGCAAATTACAAGGTTCATGACTAAACATTTTCTTAAACTGAAGTCATGAATCTTATTTTCACAAAACCTATGTACTCGCCAGCATTTCTTTGCTGACCTCGTTTTCACATATGTTTCAGGTATAGTTGGATGATATCGATTGATAAGATGCATGCTCACATAGGACTGGACAAGGCCTTAGTGACTCAATAACAATGATAGACTATGTTTAAATAGTGTATTTAGATTTCCAGACGATGTAATTACTCAATGTTTAATAAAACGAAACACTTTTGATATCCATGGTTATGAAACATTAATTCTGTTGCAACACTCCCCGATGTTTCCGCCGCGATTTGTTGTTTTACGCGGTCGGGGTGTGCAACCTTTCACCTATTTTTCCCACAATGGTCCCCCGTTAAAAAAACTTAACGGAGTTAAGCTTTTTTCCAAATTACAAACAGATTTTTAGGGCTTTTGATAAGAACGATGATACGAGTCCATTGATGTAAAACTTACTTCGAAATGGTGCTCCAAGTGACTTGATTTTGATTAATTGGAAATTTAAACACTCGAATTGAAGCGCCGTTTTCATCGTTTGGAGCACCGTTTCGAGCAAGTTTTACATCAATGGACTCGTATCGTCGTTATAATCAAAAGCCCTAAAAAATCTGTTTATAATTTGGAAAAAAGCTTAACTCCGTTAAGTTTTTTTAACGGGGGGCCATTGTAGGAAAAATAGGTGAAAGGTGGGACTGGTGGGGGAAATATTCTAAGGTGGGATTATTAATGTCCAATAAGGTCTAGGTGGGATTATTACAGGCCAATTTCCCTAATAATAATAATAAAAAAGTAATAATAATAATAATCATAATAATAATAATAATAATAATAATAATAATATGCTTTGATTGCAAGTAAACAGATTTTGTTGTCTACGTTTAGTATTTTATAAATTGATATCTTCTTGTATATTATAGAGGGATGTTCATTATTATAAACTAGGTTAAATACACGTGTATTACACGAGGTTTGATCAATAAATTATTAAATAGGTATTAATAAGTCAGAAAAATATACGCCGTAGTTTAAAAACAATAATTAAATAAATGAAATATTCATAAGTAGTTGAAAAAATAAGCGTTTTTAACATTTGACTCCCTGTAGATCAAACATAACTCAAACAAATCTATTCATAAAAAATTAGGTGAAGTTGCCACATCTACAATACATATATACATATGCAAAGAGCAAAAATAAGCCATGATATAAATCGAACTGGGAATAAAAAATAATATTTACTTGAATATTTTTGGCTATAAGAGGGGAAGGGGCATCATCGGCTAAGGGTGCTCAGCTTCGAAGCCGTATGTGAAACACCACCGTCACCCCCTCCTTCTGATATGCGAGCGGCTAGGGAAGCTCGGCTACTCTTTATTGAAGGTGAAGTGGGGGATTTGTGGCCTTTTAACAATCATATGACCGTTACATTTATTGAAAAAATTAACTTATTTATTTTAAATCATTATAAATACCTATCTCAACATTTTTGTTTTTACACCATTGAAGGTGAAGTGGGGGATTTGTGACCTTTTAACAATCATATGACCGTTACATTTATTAAAAAAGTTAATTTATTTATTTTAAATCATTATAAATACCTATCTCAACATTTTTATTTTTACACCATTCACAAACTATCAAACCTTCCACCATATTTTCAGATACCCATTTTTATTTATGGCAAATTTCTTAAAGGATGATCTCGGTATTTAATGTCAATGAGCACTTATACAAACGTGGATACTATTTAACCAATGGGATCTAGCATATCTAGTTAACGTTTATGAAAACGTTTCCACATCCAACTGACATGGTTGAAAAGAAGTTTAAGAAATTGTAAGAAGGGACAAGAAAAGATGTGGAACACGCTTTTGGTGTTCTAAAAAGAAAATAAGGCATACTTAGGCGACCCATGCAGACCACAAATGTTTACAGGATTAGGAGCATGACGTATGTGTGCATGATATTGTACAACATGATTTTTAAGGACGACGGATATGCCTTCTCACCAGTCCACACAAGGGATCCTTTAGTTCAACCCGTTTTGGACAATGATGCCATTGGTGAGATTATGGATCCATATACGCATTTTCGGCTTCGCATTGATCTTGTGACACATATTGCAATTTAAGATCTATCTTATCTAGAAGATTCAGACGAGAAATAGTTTATTTTTATTTTGTATTACGTTCAATAATTTATTTATATAGTTGAATTATTTATTTTGTAATTTATTTGAATTTGAATTATATTTATTTGGTATTTAATTGTTTAATTTAGAGTAAACTTCCGTTTTGCTCCCTGTGGTTTGGTCACTTTAACGGTTTTGCCCCCAAACCTTTAAAAATAGCCATTTTCCTCCAATAGTTTGCTATGGTTTATTTGGTATGATTGATTCTGTTGGTCGTTCAATAGCGGTGGTGGCGGCGGCGGCGGCAGTTCCAAAAGCTGAATAAAAGGGGTCAGATGAGAATTCCGGTCGCAAGCAAACTAGGGTTACGGTGAAAGCTGCCTGTTAACAATGTTTTCCTTGTCTAAAGCCTCGACTGACATATGCAGAAAAAACTCGAATCTGAATTTGGAGATTTACATAATCTGTTGGTTGCTCGATCTATGAAGCTGAAGAAGCTCAATGTTGGAGCCGATCAGAAAGTTTGCAAACATGTAAGTGGCTATGTTATTATGTTGTTAGTTTTGTGATTTGAAATGTAGATTTGAAGTTTGAATCGGTTTGTTGTGTCATCGATTTCGGTATATTGTTGTGAATTGTGATGGTTTTGATGAGTTGAGTAGTTTATTTATGGTGGTTATTATGTGGTGTCTGTATTTTAGGTATGAATAGGTTTAACCAATGTTGCAGAAATCGGCCTAGGCGGCCGATTAATCGGCGCCTAGGCGCTAGGCGGTGAGTTACTGACTAATTTTTAGCTAGTCGGTCCAATTAGGCGGATATGGTCAAAATCGGTCTTAGGCGGTCAAAATAGGTCCTAGGCGGTCAAAATCGGACTAATCGGTCCATGTTTTACAGCCCATTAAACACAAAATTTGACCCATTTTTGAATCTGACCCATTGTTTTACAGCCCAAATATTACGTATAAACCTATTTTAACATCTAATTTTAGGTATTTTAACATTTAACCCCCTCTATCTTTCACTAGTTTACATATGGTTCCTAAACTTTTAAATTTATTAATAAAAAGTATAAAGTTATCTCCTAAACTTGTAAATTTATTAATAAAAAGTATAAAGGTATCTATATATATATAAAATTTTGTAAAATTATACTTAAAAAGTCCAATCCGATTAATCCCGATTAATCCCTATTAATCCCGATTAATCCCTAGGCGGTACCTCACCGCCCGACTAGCGCCTAGCGCCTTCTACAACATTGGGTTTAACCAATTTGAGGTTAGTATGAAAAGTAGTATTAGGACTGGTTAAGTGTAATAGGCATTATGTGCTATTAGTTACTGCTTATTTTAACAGTAAATCTGTTAGTTAAACTTCTTGAAATGTAAGCGAGGATTAATCCACCTGTTTTAGCTTTTGTTCATCAATCATCAACTTTTGAAGTTTGGGGGAATGTTTTCAATTGTATGATTAGAGAAGGAATTTACAATAGCGAGGACATTTGATAGGACTACAATTAAAGCGGGTCATTTAAGCATTAGTTGTAGTTAGAGGTTATTGCTGGTGGCTTGAATGAAATCAACTCTTTCAAGAACTTAGTTTGTTGTGATGAGGGTTGTGTGTTACAAATTATATTTGTGATCCAGTGTTTAAGAGTAACTAGGATCGATATAGTTATGATAGAAATTATATATTTTGGGGGAAAATAAAAAAAATTGGTGTGAGAATGGCGGAAGCATAAAGTTCACTTAACTATGTATTCGTGGAACAATTATAAGGATTCTTAGGTTTTATGTATGAAAGTAATCTATAAGTTCGTAGAGGATCAGAGGTTTGTGATCTGAAATAGAAGAAATGTTCAATATTGGTCGAAGATATTCATGCAAATGAAAGTAAATGCAAAGTAAAATCGATCTACTGAAGCTTTTGAGATATTTGTTCAAATAAATAAAGATATTGAGGTTGGTGACAGTTTCAACTATAATTAAGTAAATAACAAGCATTTAGAGGGTTATGTAAGATATGATCAAATTGAAGTTTGTGTTGGAATCAAGTCTGTAGAAGTAACCATCAAAGATAAATTTACTTCTTCTGAGATAGAAAATCGGGCCTCAAAATCATGATTTTGTTGACTGCGAGTGTAAATTGTGTGGTAAGCTTAGTAAGAAAACCGAGAGAAAAGGAAAAAAAAGAGAAAAGATAGTGTTTTGTGGTTTCTGCACTTTGGTACATCTAGGAAATTTCTATCAACTATTCAACTTCAACAAAAAAAAAAGCGAAAGACATCATCATTTATTAGAGAAAGAGAGCTCCGATATGTCTAAAGTTCATTCAGTTTAAGTTATTTGTATTTTTTTTATTTCTTCTTAAATGAAGAAATAATCATAATCCTTTATTGTTATATATTTGAGATTGTATTGATGCTTAAGGAGTTCAATCATGTACTACTATTAGTCGCTTTGGAAAAAAAGAAATGGCAACAAACTTAAGGGCATAAAGAGTTCGACTGATGAAGTGCAAGAGGAGATTATATCCTCTCTGTTCTGGATCAAATTCAGGTCCAAGAAAGAAAGTTGGAGCTGGAACACCTGGGTTTTTGACCCTCTTTGTAATATGTAGTTTTGTTTCTAGTTTTGCTGGAAGGCATGTTTGCCTTTTTTCTGTACTTGCTGTTCTAAAAAATTGTACTCATGATTTGTACATGTTGATGCTGAAAAGGCAATTTGGCTTAAAACCCCGCCGCAACGCGGCAGGTCAACCTCTAGTATATAACATTTAGGATATTTTCTTATCTACAGCATAACCAAGATAGGACTTCGTGGAGGCGTAGGATTAGGGTTAAGGACTTCTAGAAGATATTACAGTAAGGTCTTAGGTGTATTTTAGGGACGCAGGTTTTCCTTACTCTTTAGGGGACTTTTCCGGTTATCGCCTTCTTATGTTTATGCCCAAATGATGTTGTATGCTATTATACATGATTTACATTATATTGTGTCACTCTGACCACGTTCTTGGTATGGTTGACTTCTTATTTCTAGATTTCTTTGACTTGGTGTGTTGGTATGCTGTTCGTTTTCGAGCCGAGGGTCTCTCTGGAAGCAGCCTCTCTATCCCTATGGATAGAGGCAAGGTCTGTCTACATCCCACCCTCCCCAGACCCTATAAGTAGCTTTGCTATTTGTGGGATTTACTGGGTATGGTTGTTGTTGTTGTTACAGCATAACCAAAAAACCATCTTTTTGAAATATAATTACTAAAATGCCATCATTTTATTTCTCATATGTTATTGCTTCACAAAGTCAATCTGATTGGTGAAGTGGTCTTTTTTATTTTGTTTTTTTTGTTTGCTTTTGTGTTATATTTTAGCTTTACAAGTTTATCTTTTTTTCTTGAGTAAATTACAAAACTCGTCCTTTATGTATGTATGTTATTGCAAATCATGTCCTTTATCTTCAATAATTACATTAATCATACCTAATGTTCACAAATCCTAACATATTATATCCTTTAACCCAAAGCCAGTTAATTTTAGTCACGTGGGGCCCACGTGAGGGCATTAATTTCCTTTCACTACCCATCTGTTTCTCCCCAATTTAAAAACCCCAAATAACCCTAATCTCCCCTCATTCCAAAACACCCCACACCTGCAAATCCTAAAACTACGATAGAAGCAACAATGGTGATATGCGAATATGGGGTTCTTCACTTACTAGATACTATTGGTAAATTAGGGTTCTTCACTTACTTGGTTATTGAGGTTTACTGTTATGTTTAAATTAGAATTTAGAATGTGGGGTGTTTACTGAAACCCTAACGATCGATCGTCTTTGAGAAACCTCATTCGTGTTCATATTCTTTGATAAACCTAATTCTGGTGTTCCGTCAAAAGAATTTCAGCACTTAAATTCGTCACGATGAATGTCAAACATGTGGAGGAATTCGAGGGGAATGAAGAATCATTTGCTTTCGAATGCGAGGGAAGAAAATGGCGATTCAAACAAGAAGAATTCGGAACAGAAAATAACGAACATGATTATGTTGGAGGATACTCCAATTAATATCAATAACTTCACAGAATGTTCGTAACAAGGTAGACTACCTACCAACTGTTATCACTTTCTTCTATTGGTTTTAGTTATTACTGTCTTGGTTTAAAAGCGAGAAGCTCACAAGGATTTGCAGGTGTGGGGTGTTTTGGAATGAGAGGAGATTAGGGTTATTTGGGGGGTTTTAAATGGGGGAGAAACAGATGGATAGGTGAAATGAGATTAATGCCCTCACATGGGCCCCACGTTACTAAAATTAACTGGGTTTAGGTTAAAGGATATAACATGTTAGGATTTGTGAACATTAGGTATGATTAATGTACTTATTGAATACAAATGACATGATTTGCAATAACATACATACATAAAGGAAGAGTTTTGTAATTTACTCTTTTTTCTTTTAAGTTATTGCTTCCCTAGAAATTCGAGTTCGTCTACGTTTTACACCAATTCACGACATAAGTTCTCATTTTCTTTTGCTTATGTTTGACGTTACGTGGCGGTATAAATTCGCGTTTTATTTACAGTTTTTCGGGTTTTGGTCGGTGTTTGCTAACTTTAGCACGATATTACGACATACGCTCCCACAACACGGGGATTAAACACTAGTTAATTGATGTTTTGGGTTCTTCAAAGATGGCATAACAAGCACGCATAAATATATTATCAAATAAAATTTTAGATATTTATATTGTTTATCAACATTAATCTTCAATAATAGAATGGGTTGGAGAAGAATAATTAAAAATAACATTTCACACTGATTAACACATAGCTCATAATTTAAGTTACTATATATTAAAAAAGCAAGTGAAATGAATAGTTATTCTAATATATTATAATCATATACTAATATATTAATAGTTATTATTATTTTTTTACTTTCTAAATTGGATAAGTTTGGTGTCAATCAATACTGATATCGAAAATACCGGTACGGTCCGGTTCATTATCGGTAAATGAAGGTAAAAATCGGTACCAGCCTGATACAGAACACGCCAAAAGTCGGTACCGGATTGAGTTTGAAAATCTTTTAGTTTGGGAAATTCGGTACTGCTACACGGTACCATTTGCTCATCCCTGATCAGAGCTCCGTGGCAACCGATACCGAAAATACCGGCTACGGTGCTGGTATATGAAGGTAAAAATCGATAGCGAACCGGTACTAGAAAGGCCAAAATTCGGTACCGAATTGGTACTTAGGATCCTTCTGTTCGGGAAATTCGGTACCGGTATCCAATATTATTTGCTCATCTCTGACCACGGGTTTCATACGAACAACATTATTAACATACAACTTTTTTGGTTGATTTTCTTTCGATTATTTTTTACATTTTCTTTTTATTCTTGTTAGTGGTTCCATGTGCAACGCGCTCGTAGTGATTTTAAAACACATGTAAACACAGACTAAATAACAAAAGAAGTTCGCCGCAACGCGGCTAGGGTGATAAACCTAGTTTATATAAAATTATCATAGGATGTTACATATAATAACATCTTTTCCTTTAACTACATATTTTTTCACATTCTTCTTCGGTCGGCACACAATAACCATGTGGCCTCGCGCAACAAAAGCAAATCATTGGACCTCCACAGCCACCCCAAGTGGTGACACAAATTCCATTCTTAGTGTCGCCACGATCTGGATTGCTTGTAGATGCTCGTTGATTTACTTCATGAAAATTAAGATTGGTTGATGTAAGATCCATTTTTCCGGTGTCGACGCCATTGTTGTTTCCACAAATACCTAAGAAACAAATGAAGCATGTCGATTTAGTAACATGTATATAAGAGTGAATTTATATATAAAGATAAGTGGCCTATGTTCATATAGGATTAATTACACTTTATAAAATTTATAGACCATCCTTTTGTATGGTATAATTTTTCAGAGAACTAAGAGATTAATCAACTTACATAAGGCAAAGTGGCTAAAAACAATGACCAAAACTAAAGTTCGGCTGTTAATGAGCATCTTAATCTTAAGTAGATTGATGTGATTCTAACTTTGCAAGAGTTTTGATACAAAGAACATATTTATACTAGAAAGTAGTGTGATACAGCTCATATAAAAAGTAAATATCTTTTAAAATAAAATCATTTTAATTGTAATTCTTGTTTTTTTCTAATAAGTGCAATTAATTGTCAATGAGCTTATGTAGCTTGTGGTGTTATAAGTGACTCAGGTTCAATTTCTGCCTTTAGCATTTAGTTTCTGCGGCACCTAGTGATGATTGGAGAATAGGCGAATAGGCGGCGATCGCTAGTTCGATCCTTGAACTAAGCGGGTTTTAACTCACCGCGATGTCGTGTCTTTGGGCGAGTGTTCACAGGCTTTGGCCCTAGGTGAGGGTTTTCCGCGGTTCGGAAGGCGAGTGTATCCCGATGTGGTAAATTTCGCCAGTAGCTCATTTGAATGATTCGTTGGCCGTTAAAAATGTGCAACTGATTGTTTGTATTGATTTGAACTCATCCTAATATATGGTTACATTATATCATATTTTGTAAAGTATCCTGATGATCCCTCTAGTTGTTTTAACATATTTTGTATTTTCAAATTAATTTAAATTAATGAAACAAATAGTTTTTAGATATATTTTTTAACCTAAATATAATGTAACGTCATTATGAGTCTTGAGATTATCTTTTCACTATTGATATATTGGATATTTTTTTTATTTTAATATCATTATTTAATATAGGAGATAAGTTTAAAAATTATTAATTAATAGGAAATAAAAAAATTAAAAATAATAGCAAAAGATATGAGAAAGTGACATACGTCACAAAAAGATTTTCATTTATTGGTATAGTAAGATTATAAACTAATAATATATTAACGCTTTAATTTATTTTGTAAATAGACTGAAACATATGTAGATTTTAATACATTTTAAAATTTAATTTAGAAAAATATGGTGTTAATAATCTTCTGCAAAATTGCACATGTGTATATATATACTACCTACATATGTATGTATATTTTTATGTGTTTCTACATATGTATATGTGTATATGTCTATTGTTATGTTTTTTAGTTGAAAAGGACAGAGAGGATTAGGGCTGTAAACGAACCAAACGTTCGACGAACAGTTCGTGAACCGTTCGGCGGGAAGTTCGTTTGTGTTCGTTCGTTTATTAAACAAACGAACACGAACAAGAAATTCCGTTCGTTTAGTTAAATGAACAAACATGAACAGAGGTCGCGTTCGTTCGTTTATGTTCGTGAACGTTCGGTAACATGTTCGCTTGTGTTTGATAGTTCATTAGTATTTTTAGTTTTATATTTATTTAAATATATCAAAAGTCTAACAAATTAAATATTTAATAAGTGTCAGTGTATTATATATTATGTTCATGAACGATTGTTTGTGTTCGTTTATTTCCATTTGTGTTCATGAACATTAGTTTGTGCTCATTTGTGTTCGTCAACGTTCGTTGCCTAAAATTAGCAAACAAACACAAACGAACACAAACAAGTTCATTTCCTTAACAAACAAACACAAACATAAAATTCCGTTCGATAAGTGTTCGTGAACGGTTCGCGAACACATATATTTTTTAACAAACAAATATGAACAAGGTCTTGTTCGTGTTCGTTCTGTTCGTTTACAGCCCTAGAGAGGATGATTACAGAATTTAACGAGAAAAATTAAGCTTTCATGTCCAAATTTACCCTTTTCGTTGAAGCATTGTAATAAATATTTATGCCGGTTTTCATGGTTTTCAACATAATATTAATATAAAATCAGCACTCCACACATTTAATAAAGCTACATATAAAATAGTTATTACTAGGTTAAAACCCCGTGTATTACACGAGTTTAATAAATGTAATTTTATATATACTAAATAAAAAAACAATATATTTTTAAAAACCTCATTTATTACACATGTGGAGTAAATATAATTTTATATATTAAATAATAAAAAATTTATTTCTTTACGAACCTCTATTGTGCGGGTTGAATAAAAGTAATTTTATATACAAAACAATAAAAAATTATATTTAAAAAAAAACCTGTGTATTCACGGGTGGAAGAAATGTAATTTTATATACTAAATAATAAAAAAGTTATATTAAAAAAAACTCCGTGTATTTTACAGGTTGAATAAATTTAATTTTATATAGCAAATAATAAAAAAAAATGTTATATCTTTAAAAACCCTATGTATTACACGGGTTTATCTATTGTTAAAAAAATCTTTCTAAATCAAAATGAATTTTTTTATCATTTCTTAAATTAGGTTAATACTTTTGAAAATTTTTGGTTTGATTAATAAATTATTTAATAAAATATCTCATAGTTAACAATAATAACATTAACAATAAATAATATGCATGTTTATCTACTGTTAAGTGAAACAATGCTTTTTTAGTTTATATAAGAATTTACAAATTGAAGTTAAGTTTATGCCAATGATTTAGAGTTGATAAGATTTATATTAATTTAATTAATATTTAATAATTTAAATTAAATAATAATTATCTATAATTAAGGATGATCTAGAATAATGACAAGTGTCCCTCCATTGGTTTCTTTTATTATATAGTAAAGATTATATATATATAAAAGATAAAGATGCGTTACATGAACATTTTAGGTTTTTTATTTTGACCACAAAGCTTATTGTTTTCCATAGGATTGTTATTTAACAAACATGTTAACCAAAACATAATTAACAATAACTAGATATATACACAACAACAATCATACTCAATATACACATAATATATATATTAATATATTGTAATAAAATAACTTATACCGGTTCCTGTATTTTCTATCATGTAAAACCTAAGATTAAATAAATCACTTTTTAATTGTAAATAACATTATCAAATTTTACATTACTAAACAAAAACTTTAAATTAACACAAGAGAAAACATAAAACGAAATTTAATGAATTTGCTAGATAGGTTGTTATAACAACACTACTATGTCTAGAAAATTAATTTATTATCATTTTCGTTTAAGTTAAGCAATATAATAGAAAGTTTGTTTCATGTAAAAGAAAGCCAAAGATATTGGAGTTTTTAAGGGTGTTCGGTTGACAGACGATGAAGCGGATTTAACCCACCTTTTTTATGCAGATGATGCCCTCATTTTAGGGGAGTGGTCTAGAGAAAATATTACGAGTATTGCTAGGATCCTCCGCATTTTTTATCTTTGTTCGGGTCTCCGTATAAATTTGCATAAATCTAATATTTTTGGTGTGGGTGTGGAGGATTCGAGGTGGATAACATGATGGATCTCTTGGGATGTAAGAGAGGTGGTTTCCCTTTTAGCTACCTTGGTATTCAAGTGGGGGCAAAGATGACTCGAATCAGGAGCTGGGATCCGGTTTTGGAAGTTGTTAGAAATCGCCTCGTCTCTTGGAAAGCGAGAACACTTTCGATAGGCGGTCGCCTAGTGCTCATTAAGGCGGTTCTTGAAAGCTTACCCGTTTATTATTTGTCCCTTTATAAAGCTCCCAAGGCTGTGACTGACTCGATCGAGGCTATTATGAGGCGTTTTTTATGGGCGGGCGCGAGTGATGAAAAAAAGATCTCGTGGGTTGCGTGGGATATTGTTACAACTCCAAAAAACAAGGGGGGGTTAGGAGTGTCCAAATTGCAAGAGGTGAATGATGCGCTTTTGTTAAAATGGACTTGGAGATTTAAACAAGAGGGTAGTAGCTTGTGGAAGAAAATTATATTGGGGTGTCATGGGTCGAGTAGACCATGGGCTACGCTTCCATGCATGGCGTCGTCAAATGGGTGTTGGAAATATATAGTTAAAGCGGGAGAGAAAAAAACCCAAGATGGTATACTTCTTAATTCGTTCTTTGTTGGTGACTTAGGTGATGGTTACTCTATAAACTTTTGGAGTGACATTTGGTTAAGAGATGCCCCTCTTCGAGTTGTTTATCCCAACCTTTTTAGCTTAGAAAGAAGCAAGTGGGTCACGGTTTCGCAGCGGATTCGATGGGTTAACAATTGTAAAGTTTTGCAGTGGGAGTGGCGTGAAACACCTTCATCGCCTGAAGAGGTTGCCGAGTTATTTCATCTTCTAAGTGATATCCATGATTTCTCTTGGAGAGGTGGTAGAGATTATTGGAAATGGAGGTTTGATAAAGATGGTATGTTCTCAGTTTCATCGGCTAAGAAGCTTTTGTCCAACAACGTCTTGGGTGACAATACTTCGATGATCAAATGGAAGAGTTGGGTCCCGCTTAAATGTAAAATTATGGTTTGGAGGGTGGCCCGAAATCGGATTCCTACAATTGCTGAGCTCATTAAACGTGGAGTGACAATCCAACAGACGGATTGTGTTTTCTGCCAAGGGGAGTTGGAAACATCTTTACATCTTTTCACCGGGTGTGTGTTTTCGCATGAAGTGTGGTACAAAATAGAAACTTGGTGCCGGCTGAATCGTGGTTTTGCTTTCGACGTCCTTGATCTTCTTCACATTCCGGAGACTCAATTAATTTCGAAAGACAAGAGGTACATTTTAAGAGGCATTGTTTACACTACGATGTGGGTGTTGTGGAATGAACGTAATGATCGAACTTTCAACAACAAAAGAAGGAGACCGGCCGAGATTGTGGAAAATGTTAAATTGACGGCATTTTTTTGGTATCGCAATAGGTCTAGATGTAAAGATGTTGATTGGAAAAATTGGTGTGTTTGTCCTTTGGATTGATGTTGTATCGTTTGAGTGCTCGTAGGTCCTTGCTTTGAGGGCTCTTCGAGTTGTTTTTTAATGAAGTTTTCTTTTCAAAAAAAAAATAATCTTGATCATCCACTAAGTAATTAAGGGTTTAGATTAAATAGGTTGAATTAATCAAAATGAGAGGCGCGAGTTTCATTAAGGGTATTTTAATGGTTTCTCTCTCCTACAATTCTCTCTCGTTTTCTAAACATTAATACCTCTTTCCTACGAAATTATTTTTTATAAAAATTACATTATAAAAACGAGCGTTTTTTATCTTTGGGGAATTGGCCTGTAATAATATCACCTAAACCTTATTGGTCATTAATAATCCCACATTAGAATATTTCCCCCACCAGTCCCACCTTTCACATATTTTTCCTACAATGGTCCCCCGTTAAAAAAACTTAACGGAGTTAAGCTTTTTTCCAAATTACAAACAGATTTATAGGGCTTTTGATCAGAACGATGATACGAGTCCATTGATGTAAAACTTACTTCGAAATGGTGCTCCAAGTGACTTGATTTTGTTTAATTGGAAATTTAAACACCCGAATTGAAGCGTCGTTTTCATCGTTTGGAGCACCGTTTCGAGGCAAGTTTTACATCAATGGACTCGTATCGTCGTTCTAATCAAAAGCCCTAAAAAATCTCTTTGTAATTTGGAAAAAAACTTAACTCCGTTAAGTTTTTTTAACGGGGGACCATTGTAGGAAAAATAGGTGAAAGGTGGGACTGGTGGGGGGAATATTCTGAGGTGGGATTATTAATGGCCAATAAGGTCTAGGTGAGATTATTACAAGCCAATTTCCCTTTATCTTTAAAACGATTATACTTTTACTATACTTTTGGAAGAAAAAAAATCAAAAACCTAGATGTGTAAAACACAATGGACTAAAAACACAAAAAATGTGTTTTTTCTAAAACACAATAAAATAAACACACAAAAAAATGTGTCTTTCTAAAACGTAATGGAAAAAAACACAAAAAAAATTGCTTTTTTTCTAAAACGCAATGGATTAAAAACAAAAAAAAAATGTTTTTTGAGTAAACTGCTAAAATGGTCCCTAAGGTTTAGTCACTTTTGCCACTTTAGTAAAAAAAAACACTCAAACCTTTTGAATCTGGGTCCCTGTGGTTTCAATTTTGTTGTCATTTTCATTCAAAATCAAAATCTGGTCAGATTTTTCAGTTAACATCCAGCTTTTTGGTCTTTTTTCTTCCTTTTAATGAAGTATAAAATGGTCTTTTAACGTTTTATTATAACAAATTTAAAAAATCTGACCATTTGCCCTTTATTAAAACGGAGGAAAAAGACAAAAAAACTCAGGTAGCGTTTGGTATGGAGAAATAGAAGGTGGAATAGAATGGATCATTCTGATGGAATGAAAAGAAAACATGTTTGGTTATCATGTGGTAATGAAATGGAGCATTCCAAATGAATATAACTCCTTCTAAATATAACAATTTTCCTTCCTTGGTAAGGGGGTGTTTTTTCCATTCCTTCAATGAATGGAAAGAAGGATATTATTATTGTTATTGTTATTATTACTATTATTATTATTATTATTATTATTATTATTATTATTATTATATGAGTAAATTATGTTTTTGGCCCCTGTGGTTATATCACTTTTACTATATTAGCCCAAAATAAGAATTTTTAACATATTTGCCCCAATGGTCTTTATAACTAACCATTTTGGCCCCTAAGTCTAGAGATCATGGGAACCAAAATGGTTAATTATAGAAACCATGGGGGCCAAAATAGTTAGACTTAGGGGTCAAATGATTAGTTATATAGACCATGAGGGCAGATATGTTAAAAGTTCTTATTTTGGGCTAATATAGTAAAAGTGATATAACCACAAGGGCCAAAAACGTATTATTTTTATTATTTATTTTATTATTCTTATTGTTATATTTATATTTACATCATTAATATTAATATATTTCAAAATTTATTTATTATTTTTACTATTAATATATTATTATTAGTATTATTATTATTATTGAGGCAATTATATTTTTGTTGTTTTTAATAGATTTGTGTTTCGTTACTTCGTCTTTTTTTGTTTATCAAATTGTACATAGTAACGATTCATTCTATTCACATATGAGTAACCAAACATCAGAATGGAATGATTCATTTCATTCGGTTGTCCATTCCATTACCTCATAGATTCCATTCCCTCATCTATTCCATTACCTCATACCAAACAGACCCTGAATGTTAATTGAAAAATCTGACTAGAATTTGCTTTTGGATGAAAATGGCAACAAAATTGAAACCACAGGGACCCAGATTTAAAAGATTTGAGTTTTAGACTAAAGTAGCAAAAATGACCAAACCTTAGGGACCATTTTGGCAGTTTACTTTTGTTTTTTTTCTAAAGCGCAATGGACTAAAACATACAAAAATAATATTTTTTTTAAACGCAATAAACCAAAAACACAAAAAAATGAGGTTTTCCAATGACTGTCGTGAGTGTCATACAAAAACTAAATAAACTATGTAGACAGTATAAGTATTGTATCGAACCAAAGGAGTATGGTGGAAAGTGTTTGTTGATTAAGTATTAAAAGCCTAATTGCAGAAATGTAAAATTGATTGTTTGAGTGTTTGACTAAGAACTACTAACAAAAGTTTCTAACAATGAGAAAGAAAATCGTTCCTCAGGATTTTAGATTCAAAGTGAATTTCAAGTATGTGTTCAATTGTAACAATCACATAGACATGATTGTATAACTCAATTAATAGGTTGTAATTATTCAAAGACTAAGTACTTCAATTGCAAAACAACGGAAGGTTATCATATGAACATCAATTGAATTTACCAAACCCAATCCCTACCAAAAATATCCGAATTACTAAAAAATCTCGGGAATTGAATGAATTAAAACTAGGTTTCAAATAAAATCAACTGTTTACAACCAATCAATTAAATCAAACGGTAAAAAGCATCGAATGCTTAGATTCCCGAATCCAAGTACAATAAAAAACACATTAATCGGTCCACTTACAAGAATCCTCCACCCGGAGGAAACCATAAAAGAATTAGCCGCTCATGTTGATTATTCAGTCTTCAAAGGTTTGGATCATGGTTGAATTCATCTTTTAGATCTTCGAAATTGTGAAAAACTATGATGGAAAAGGTGAAACGTCACCCAAAAATGCTCCCTAAGTCACTTAGTTTCGTCCCCAAAGCTGAATGATTGATCAGGGTATTAAAAATACCCTTTTATACCTTCCAATTTCAATATACGGAATTCCCAGCTGGACCCCGCCGTAGCTTACGACTCACTGCCGTAAGTTATGGTGTGCACATTCTGTTGTTTTTTGTATCAGATGGCCTGGCCGTAAGCTACGGCCACCCAGCCGTAACTTACGGCAGGCTTTCTCACACTTCATTTTCTTCACAATTTCAACTTTCATCAAGTGACAGTTAGGCCCCCGAACTTCATTCTTCCACATTGTTCATGCTTTCAAGCTATTCCCTAAGCTGAAACAAATCCCGGACAATGTCTTTTACCTTGCTTATCCTCTTCGGGTGCTCCACTTCATCTTCAAATCCTTTAACTCCCTTGATTTAGGCGATTAATCTGCAAAACCACAATTTCTCATAGTTATCACATTCAAACAATATAATCACCTAAAACGCAACAAAAACCACAAGATAAATACGTTAATGCTCGGGTTTTACCCTCTCCATCATTTCCTAAAACGCTATGGACTAAAAACACACAAAAATGTATTATTTTTTTTTCTAAACGAAATAGACTAAAACACAAAAAAAATTGTGTTTTTTTTCTAAAACACAACGTACTAAAAACACAAAATAATGTGTTTTTTTTCTAAAACGCAATTCAAAATGCCATGTCGTAAAACGCAAAAATTGACGAAATTCTTCATATTTCTTACACAGATCGAAGCCAATTTCTTAGGATTTCTTCAACGATTGACGAAATTTGAATAATATAAACACTGATCAACGATCGAATCGAACGAATCGATTGTTTCACTTCAAAATCACGAGAGAGAAATGAGAAATTGTATAAAATTAAATTGGGTTTCTTCAAAAAAGTTGAAGAACATGTTGATTGAGTGTTTGAATCATTGATTGATGAGGAACATGGCCGGCCCTTAGGGTGGGCGGGGAGGACCACCGGCCAGGTCCCGATACTTCGAAGGGCACGTTATTATAAAAAATCGCTATGTAAATGTCAAAATAATTAAATTAATAGGGTATACTTATACAAACACCAACATTGGCCCACTAAAAAAATTATTTTTGTAATTTAGATTAGTTGTTAGTCCATTGCCATTAGCTTTAAACCTTTAATGAGCACAATACCCAATTTCGTTAAGGCCTAAGGGCACATTTTTTCGAGCTCGAACCGGGTACATGAATTCTCAAGGCCGGCCCTGATGAGGAAAATCACAATATGATGTTGTGATTATAGAGAGAGAAAGTGAAGAAAAGGTCGAAGATTATGGGTTTTTGAAAATGGTGTATTTTGAAGATGCAGGGAAGAGAAAGAGAGAAAATGAGATGAGATTGACTAAAATGCTCATCCCTATGTTTTTATTTTATTTGTCACATGTCTTCCTATTATTGTTTCCTACACTTCCTACCCAAACCAAACTCCCTATTCGATCTCCTCTCATTACATTTAATGGCTTATAAAGTAACTAATGATTTAGTAATTATCAGTTAGTTATTACTTAGATTCATTGATTGTATGTTCTTCTTGTATATATATTCATTGGTTTTTTTTTTCGTCCATGGTATTATAGTCTTGTGGCATCTTAGGGGTGGGATAAGGTTTAGGACCACTAGGTCTTGGGTTCGATTCCTACAGGGGGTGGGGGGGTTTCCAGATTCATTTGGTTTCCTCTTGAATTGGTGTATAGGCATTATAGCCTAGTGGAGATGGATAAGATCGGGTGATTCTGCTGGTGGCACGATAATACTCCAGTGATCCGTCAGTGATCCAAATTTGTCGTTAAAAAAAATTCATTGGTTTTTTCTCCGGTCCAAACGTCTGGTTTTCTCCCTATTTACTGTGTAGGGTATTAAGGTTTATTATTATATTACTATTTATATAATATAAATTTGTAACATTTCTAGGCATATAGTTTTGTACATTTAGCTTAGTTGGTGTTTTATGCTTTAGTTAGTTGTACCCTTTGTTTAGAAGGTTGTAGCTTTTGGTTTATTTATGAGTAAAATGCATGGATAGTCCCTGTGGTTTTGCAAAATAACACCTATAGTCCCCAACTTTTGGAAATTACACCGGTGCTCCCTGTGGTTTGACAGTTTGTTACTCAGATAGTCCCTGGAGTGGATGTCCGTTAATTTTCTCCATTAAGTGGATGTGAAATGATAAAATTACCCTTCATCTTCTCCACTCTATAAAAACAAAACAACCCCAACCCAACCCCACCCCCCACCCCCCACCCCCACCCTTAACCACCAACCACCACCATTGTTATTACCATTTTCACCAGAGTTGGACTCTTCAACAGTAGCAACCAAAGGAGTCACAGCGAAGAAATCATTCCTATTTGTATCTCGCCCAAATTCTCGGTCCCCCTTATCCCCGGTGTAACCAGCCGGAAGCTCAACGATGTTCGGTCTCAATCTATGGGCACGATCACCAGAGACATTTGTATCCCGGTCTTCCTCATTCCAATTTGAAATAACCTGAGGCTAGGAAGCACGGAAACGGCTACATGGTCCCGTCTCCCGTACCGGGGACTGCATGGGGACGGAAACGGCACGGGTACGCCGTGGAAACGTTTCCGGCAGGCTGGGGACGGCTCGGGGACGAGTTGCAGATGGGGACGGATTATGGGGACAGTTTGGAAACGTTTCCAGCAAGTTTCCTTTAGTTTTTTTTTTGGTGTTTAAAAAAAAAGATTACATAATCCTATCTTAAAATACCTCGCCTCCTATTGAAACATAACAAACGACGTTCAGTTTCCAAACCCTACAGGATCATCTTCTTCGGTTCTTCTTCAGCCGATCATCTTCTTCTTCAGTTCTTCTTCAGCCGATCCTCTTCTTCAGCAAGGTGATAAACAATGTGTCTAGGAAGAAGGTGAAGAAAGAAGGGGGAAGAAACTAGAAAAGCGGCTGCTTATGGTGTGTTTAGGGTTTTTTTGGTTTAAATAAGTTTAGTTTTTTCAACATTTAACCCCTCTATTTTTACTAGTGTATATTTAAACACTAAAACTTGTAGCTTTCTACATAAAAAGTGTAAAAGTAGTTTATTTATTTAAACATTTAACCCCCTCCATCTTCACTAGTTTACATTTGGTCCTTAAACTTATAAACTTATCTATACATCTACATAAAAAGTATAAATTAACATTATATTCACATAAATATAACTATTTTGTGGTTTTGTGTTACATTATCTTTAATATATATTTATTTTTTTATATGTTTTTATTCCCGTACCCGTCCCGTCCCCGCTTCTTGAATTTTTTAGTTTTACCGTTTCCCGTTCCCGTACCCGTCCCCGTACCCCGTTCCCGTACCCGTCCCAGTGCAACATAGACCTGAGGTATAAACTCATGTGCCCATCTTTGGATAGGAGACAACAGAATAGAAGAAAACATAGACCAGAAATAAAACTTCTGATGAATTATATGAATCTATGAAGATAATCATCAAAGTCTTTTAGCTCATTGCTTTCTTGCTTTTTAACATCTTGTCACTATCAGCATGTAACCTGTTAATTGTCACACCACCATCACCAACCGTTTGATCTTGCTCATATTTGACCATCCTCTCTTTGGTCTAGTTCGTCAATATATATTGTCAGTAGCCCCTAGCATCGTCGTCGATAACTCCATCGCCACCGGAGTGTAGGTGGGTGGTGGTTAATGATGGGGGGAACAGAGAGAAAGGTGGGGGGTGGGTGGGGTTGGGTTGGGTTGTTTTGTTTTGTTTTTATAGAGTGGGGAAGATGAATACATATATATTTTATATAGTTTATAGAAACTCGTGCCGGAGCTGGAGCCAAACAGTTGGCCGTCACCCGCACCATCATCTCGCAACCCGAAACTGAAGTGAGACTCGAAACGTGATAGGATCCGAAACGAACCCGAATGTAAACCGAGCCCACTGGAATCGAACGGAATGAGCCAAATCAAAACAAACTGATTTTGAAATAAAGCAGAAATTTAACTAATAATGCTCAAAACCCTTACCGGAACTGAGACTCGGACTGAAACCCGAACCAAACTGATGTCGAAGACGGAGAGGCGTGACCCGAACAAGAACAGGCCCGATCCCCAAACCGGAAACTTAAGCTCGATCCCGAGTCGTCGTCGTTGTGGCACGGCGCTGCTGTCGTTGTCGGTCACCATAACCACCATCGTCTTCATCGTCATTCCGCCGGAACCAAAACTTGAATCGAAGCAATTCGTACAGAAGCTGAATCGGCTGACATAAGACCGAACCACCGACGAAACAGACTCGACTCGAACCGGAACTCGAAACAACTGACCGAAATCGAGCCGAATCGGGGCTGAGCGACTGTCGCCGCCGCTGGTTGTCGGAATCGGAGGTCGAGAGGAGTAGGTGTCTTATTGTTTGGGTTTGATTGAAGGAGACAAGAAGATGAACAGTTATGCGAGTTGGGATCATTTGTAGGGTTTTCTAATTTAGATGGAGATGAGATCCTTCATGTTTGTATTTGTGGTAAAAGAGCAGAGAAGACAAAAGAACCTTCATATGCGGCTGATCCAAATGAGTTAGGGTTTAGCCATTTTTATAATTTCCATTACTTATACAAATAGTCCCTAAACTTACCCACTTAACTTATGTTATAAAAAGAACTATCTTTATAAAACAACTAACTAGGTTAGTTTACTAATTTTAAAATTTAACGAGACTAACTTAGTTTATTATAGAAATAACTTTTAAATAGTAAATTAAATAAATTTAATTTAGTTAACCATTGGTAAATAAACATATCTATAGCGGATTAATTAAAGAAAAAAAAAAGTGATTTTCGACGATTACCCTTTTCGGGTGGCACAAGTTTCTAAAAAGATTTTCAATACTCGCTTTCTAAATTGGGAAGGTTATGAAAACGCGGGGCGTTACAGTCTCCCCTCCTTTAGAAAATTTCGTCCCGAAATTTATTCAAGGTGCAGACCTCGGAGGACAAACATTTTGGCTAAAAAGAGTCGAGACGTAGCATAAGCAAAAGCGTATACATGTGTGAGTTTAAACAGTTTTGAATCAATCGAAGTGGAGATATACATAAATAATATAAGGTAGTTTTAAAAGTAACGTGGTAGATTGGGATTCGAACGTTTAAACAGAGTAGGTTGTAAACGGGGTTCGTATAAAGACAAAGAATAATGGAGAATAATGGGAGGTAAAAGTGAGCGACTGATCGAACAGACGAATACGAGTATAAGGATGGCTTAAGTATTGGATAAACGAAAGTAGTGTGTTAAGAATGAAGTCTCGTCGTGGATAATCGGATATAATGCGTTTGTGAGTTGCTTAAAGTCTGAATTAGGTCCAAAAAGGTCTGCAAGACACCGAATTTCTCATGGCGCGTTTTACGAAAGTTTGGTAAGATGGTGAAAACACTTATATATAGGAAGTACCAACGGCGTATCCACCATGTTTTGACCACGTTACGTCCGTTTCGTATTCGGTGTCATGTTACATCCCGTGTCTTACCATACACAGTAGTACACTCTATGGTTTTCATACGCCCATCACTATAATCCCGTGTGCACCCGCGATTATATTGATCGTCGCATGATCCGCATAGCTTGTACTAGTTGTGTATGAATTAAGGTACGCATAGATTATAAAAATAAGACTGCGTGTGAAAGAAATGTAGCATATAAGCATGTTTGTGTTCCAAATAGCATAAGATCAACGTAAGCGAATCCCTCAGGTTTCGCTCGCGTATGGGTGCGAAAGTATAAATATTGTGTATAAATAAAGCATAAGCATAGCATAAGTTTAAATATGAATACACACGTGAGCATAAACACAACACGCATGGCATGAGTATGAAAAAAAAAGGATAAGCATAACGTGTATGAAAAATAAGTATAAGTGTGAACATAAGACGTATGTGCATAGATATGAACGTGAATATAGGTGTAAAACATGAAGGTTTAAGTATGAATAAAATATATGTTGTACGTATATAAGTGTAAACAAGGTTGTATATGCGTAAATGAGAACATAAAATGTATGAACGTGAATATGAATGTGATATAAACATGAATGTAAGTACATCGTAAAGGTATAATTGTGGGTGTATGTATAACGTAAAACGTATGAATTTTGAATCGTGAGTATGACATAAATGTGAAAGTGTGAACATTAGTGAAGACATAAAATGTATAAGTGTGGATGTAGGAAATAATGATTTTGTTTATAGTATAGATAACAAAATACACGAGTTTGTGCGCAAAAAAAAGGATTAAAATTTTTGAGTATGAAAGAAAAAGGGAGCGAGTGACACGCATGAGATTGTTGTGAGATATTGACTTAAATGTGTAAAATGATATGCATATATAGTGGTTTGCGCAAAAAGTAAAGTTAAAATAGATTGAGTTGTCACGAAATATAAACTCTAGTTTGTGAATGTAAGGGAATATAAAACAGCTATTGGTTACGTGGAAAGTACTTTGTAAAGAATGGAAATGCTACTGCGGTTTTAAAAAAAGTTTACATAAATTGAAAATTTGTCGGTTCTTATGAAGTTCCCTTGTCCACGTTTTTTTTTTTTAATTTAATTGACGTATTGAGTGAGGTTTTGAAAAAGTTCTAGAGATTAATAAGTTTGTATCGTTTTAAGTAACTTTGTGTTAGAAAATTTTGAAACTTACAGCTTCTTGTGAAAAAGTTGATCCTTAGAAAAAGGAATTCGGTACATGAACTTAGTGATTGTTGAAAAATGTTTCATTGGTTTTGAAAAGGAATTTTAGTAAATGATTGAATAATATTGGTAATATTTTATAGGTGTGTGCGAAAAAGTTGATTTGATTCTCAATTGAGAATAACAATCTCTAGTTTAATGGTGTAAGAGGAGCGTGTTTCAATGTTTACGTTGATTGGTGAATTTGTGGGCAACGGATTTATTAAACCGACTAGGCTGACAAGTAGTATTTCGTGAAATTTTGAAAATCGAGGAACACGCGTTTATGGTAACATTAAAATTCTTGTGTATGCGAGTGATGTGAAAATAAATTATAGAATAAGAGGTACGTTTAAATAAATGAAGCATTTTGAAATACATGATAAATGATTTAGGTATAAACATGATTGTGGCGTTGGTAACGATCACCTAGGTAAGGGAATCACCCCTAACTCGTTGGTGATGTCGTTTTAAGAAAAGGGGAGTGGAGTTAATCGTCAAGGTAAGGAAATCACTCCTATCTCGATGATATGTCTCCACCTTTCGTTATAAGAAATATGAATTTAAATTATATGAAATCATGCATATGTATAAGTGTATGAAAAAGATTCAATGTGTTGTGTGTGTGAAAAGAGAATATCGAAGGTAAATTCGAATTTGAAAGATTGCACCGTATAAAATAAATAATAGAAACACATGTTTGATCAAAATTTGGATGGTTCCAAAACGGAACTTTGACTAACCAAAGTGGTCGAAAGTCTTTTGAATTTGAGGAGCATGCTTTGGCCTAATAGGTAAAATACTCTTGCCGACAAGTCGGTTAACGGTATTTACCCTTCCGGTTACTACATGTCCCCAATTCATTTGGAATTTCGAGATTTGGCGGGATTAATGAAAATCAAGGAGTGGAACTAGTCGTCAAGGTGCGGGTTTCACCCCTAACTTGCCGATTTGGTATCCTAAGTGTGGTTAGTACTCGTCGGGTCAAAATTTAATTTTGACACTTTGACGAGGGTCCACTAGAATTTGAAATTCGAATTTCTCCATCAAGGTGAGGGTTTCACTCCTAACTTGATGGTGAATTTCGTGTAAAAAGAAAAGTAGAAGGATTGAGAGTTATTCACCAAATTGTGGGTTTCACGCCTATTTTGGTAAACTCATCTCTTTTGTATAATACGAGTGTTTGTGAATTTAGAATAGTCGAGTAAAACGTATAAGGAAGAGCGTATGTTAAAGGAATGAACAAACAAGTATAAACACATCAGAAAGCATATCAAGAATAGCACATAAAGAGTAGGACAATAAAACAAATATTAACACATCGAAAAAACAAGTTAAGAGTAGCACATAAATAATCGAACAACGAAACACGTATTAACACGAAAAAAAAAACAAGAATTAATACGTAACAAAACAAGTATAGTATGTCAAGTGTTAACACATAAGTGAATTATATGTTTAAAATATGAAAAGAGAATAAATAAAGGCAAATAAGATAGCATGCAAGTAGTTTCAAACAAAACATGAGAATAAAGCTCTAAAACTATAGACTAGGTTAAAGCATCCCTACTTTTCCTAATTCCCTATAGTTATGGCTCTGATACCAATCTGTCACACCCCAATCAATGGCGGAAACATCGGGATGAGACGAAGTGTGAAGATTGCTCGAGACATCATAACGCTATTTGTGACAATATTTAAATAATTCAAATTTCATTCCATAACTTCAAATTGTCAACATTACATCAATTCAAGTAACAACAAGTTTAAAAGAAATACATATAGCATAAGCAAAATTGATACGACATATTAAACCTAACGTCTAAATGTGTATCTAGGCATCACGCTACTTCTTTTCGTATCATCGTCATCAACCTGTAACATGTTTAAAGTAAAAGTCAATGCAAAAGCAAAGGCGAGTATACAAGTTTGGTACATACATAGCAAAAGATACGTTTTGAACAATTCCTCATAACAAGCATGTGATCCAAGATATCCACTAAATATGGCATGTGTCTAACATATCAAACCAAGAAACGCAATATGCTCATGACATTACCCCAAGTTTCGGGCGGGTCGTTAATCCTATAGCGCTACATATGTCAAGGTTTGGCTCGTACGAAGTTAATGATAAGTTCTACACATAAGTCTCACCCACATTTATGTATCAAGCAATCACGTATACAAGTATGTTAATAGGAATGTTCATGTGTTTAAGCAAAATGTTCATGTGCAAGTTTGTTGATAAGTAAACATGTTACACCCCAAAAGTGTAAAAGTAAAAAGGGGAAAATACGAGTATACTCACGTAATTGCTAAGTCTTCCGATTATCCAAGTATGACGAGTTGATGAGATAGGAGGACAGAACACCGAGGTCACCCTATAGGGCAAACGATGGTGCATGAGTAAACGAAATTATAACGGAGGATTTGGATTGGAAAAATAGAGTATAACCGGTTGATAAGAAATATATACATATATAATTATATAAATACATATATATTTTATATAGTTTATTGTAAAAAAAAAAAATTATAATCGAGTCTATCAAGAGTAATGGGAAAGATGTCAAACAAGTCTATATTTATATCTATTTTATAAAATTTAATTGATTTTGATAGGTTTTGTTTTATAAAGTTCACACGTTTCGTTATGGAACTTCACGAAAAACGGGCAGAGTTTCCTTTGTTTTTGGACGATCCCGACAACACAAGTTGTCGTTAACATTTTCAAAATTCAATAAGCAATAAACGAAACAATAATTTTTAAGCTAATATATCTATAGATATTCAATGTATGTTTACAAAATATAAAGGTTCATTTCGCGTAAATTAAACATTAACATAAATAATATAGTGAGTTTCAAGGCGTTAGGAATTTACCAAACATCGAATCTGACCCGAACAAGTATGACCGTTTGACCCGAAAACAAAACTGAACATGAGCTGAACTAAGTGGATCAAAACTGAACTTGAATCGAATCCGATTGTACAGAACCCGAACCTGCTGAATAACGAAGGAATTAACAAAATCGAGTCGGAACTTAGCAAAAACAAAACACGAATCTCAACTGACCTGAAGCGACTGCGTCGCGAAACTCGTGCCGGAGCTGGAGCCAAACAGTTGGCCGTCACCCGCACCATCATCTCGCAACCCGAAACTGAAGTGAGACTCGAAACGTGATAGGATCCGAAACGAACCCGAATGTAAACCGAGCCCACTGGAATCGAACGGAATGAGCCAAATCAAAACAAACTGATTTTGAAATAAAGCAGAAATTTAACTAATAATGCTCAAAACCCTTACCGGAACTGAGACTCGGACTGAAACCCGAACCAAACTGATGTCGAAGACGGAGAGGCGTGACCCGAACAAGAACAGGCCCGATCCCCAAACCGGAAACTTAAGCTCGATCCCGAGTCGTCGTCGTTGTGGCACGGCGCTGCTGTCGTCGTCGGTCACCATAACCACCATCGTCTTCATCGTCATTCCGCCGGAACCAAAACTTGAATCGAAGCAATTCGTACAGAAGCTGAATCGGCTGACATAAGACCGAACCACCGACGAAACAGACTCGACTCGAACCGGAACTCGAAACAACTGACCGAAATCGAGCCGAATCGGGGCTGAGCGACTGTCGCCGCCGCTGGTTGTCGGAATCGGAGGTCGAGAGGAGTAGGTGTCTTATTGTTTGGGTTTGATTGAAGGAGACAAGAAGATGAACAGTTATGCGAGTTGGGATCATTTGTAGGGTTTTCTAATTTAGATGGAGATGAGATCCTTCATGTTTGTATTTGTGGTAAAATAGCAGAGAAGACAAAAGAACCTTCATATGCGGCTGATCCAAATGAGTTAGGGTTTAGCCATTTTTATAATTTCCATTACTTATACAAATAGTCCCTAAACTTACCCACTTAACTTATGTTATAAAAAGAACTATCTTTATAAAACAACTAACTAGGTTAGTTTACTAATTTTAAAATTTAACGAGACTAACTTAGTTTATTATAGAAATAACTTTTAAATAGTAAATTAAATAAATTTAATTTAGTTAACCATTGGTAAATAAACATATCTATAGCGGATTAATTAAAGAAAAAAAAAGTGATTTTCGACGATTACCCTTTTCGGGTGGCACAAGTTTCTAAAAAGATTTTCAAGACTCGCTTTCTAAATTGGGAAGGTTATGAAAACGCGGGGCGTTACAGGTGGGTGGGGTTGGGTTGGGTTGTTTTGTTTTGTTTTTATAGAGTGGGGAAGATGAAGGGTAATTTTGTCATTTCACGTCCACTTAACGGAGAAAACTAACAGACATCCACTCCAGGGACTATCCGAGTAACAAACTGTCAAACCACAGGGAGAACCGGTGTAATTTCCAAAAATTAGGGACTATAGGTGTTATTTTGCAAAACCACAGGGACTATCCATGCATTTTACTCTTTATTTATATATACTTATACTCTTAACTTTCAACATTTTGGTGCAATGAAGGTTGTAGATAATGCTTAATAGGTTTTTTGTGCTTATTGTGATTGTATACTATTGTACAACAACCTTAAACACATCAATAGTTTGAAAACTGTGTCTTACACACCTGCTGTGCGCAACCGGTTTCACCACCAGAAACGGTGGTCCTTCCACCGTATCTCTCTTCTCCCTCTCTCTCTAAAATATGTGAACTCTAACTTTCTATTATAGGGACTATCCGAGTAACAAACTGTCAAACCACAGGGAGCACCGATGTAATTTCCAAAAATTAGGGACTATAGGTGTTATTTTGCAAAACCACAGGGACTATCCGTGCATTTTACTCTTTATTTATATATACTTATACTCTTAACTTTCAACATTTTGGTGCAATGAAGGTTGTAGATAATGCTTAATAGGTTTTTTTGTGCTTTTTGTGATTGTATACTATTGTACAACACCCTTAAACACATCCATAGTTTGAAAACTGTGTCTTACACACCTGCTTCACAAACACAGATAATAGAAAGTTAGAGTTCACATATTTTACGGTGTGTTCCCGAGTTAAAAATCCCTCCCCTCCCCTCCCCTCCATGTCTTTCCAAATTGGAAAGACTATTTTCAGGCAAAAAAAACTCCATTTTCCCTCCCCTCCCCTCCCCCTGTTAAGTGGATCTCTGGAACACAGTCTTAGAGAGAGAGGGAGAAGAGAGATACGGTGGAAGGACCACCGTTTCTGGTGGTGAAACCGGTTGCGCACGACAGCGTCTCTCACTTCCGACGCATAAACGACCGCCATGGCGGCAGTGAGTTGTAGAGTTGTACTTCAGGTGAAGTCCGGCCAGTCTCCGGCGAAGATCCGGTAAGTATTTTATTGTACTGCATGTTAAATTTTCAGTTAGATCTGCTCTTGATTTGTTGTTTGAGACTTATTTTGGTAATACATAATTCCGGCAAGAATCCGGTCAAGTTACGACCAAGGTCCGATGAACGGAAGTCTACCTTCATGTCTTGGATCATAATCTGGGTATAATTTTGGTAGATCGGGTATAGAGCTCATGGCTTCTATTTGCGGCTAGGGTTCCAGTTTAGGGGTTTTGAAACCAAATCGTGAAGGTGTTGGAGACAACCAATAGTCAGAGAAAAATTTTTAAACAAGTAGTTGTACCTATGGCTTAATTTGTTTTATGTGCATATTTATGGTGTACATTTGGTTATGTTAGAGAGAGAGAGACGGTGGAACGACCACCGTTTACGGTGGTGTAGAAGCTTCTTTTGCAAGCTCTTTAGCGGTGGGTGTTGTACAAGAAAGAGAGAGATAAAGAGGGGTTGTGACGGGAGTCGAGACTCAGTTTAACTTGGTCCAGAAATACTGGTATGTAACGATTCAGTTGCATGTTTCTTTTTCAGTTACATCGGTTTACTTTGCCTTCGTTTATCCTATTTTCGTTGCTACAGAAATATAGTGAACCTTTGGCGACTTCCCTGGTTATCGAGCTGTTTCTACATGTCGACAAATCTCAAATACTCGGAAAGAACAATCGGGTACGAAACGTTCGTTTCGGTACAAGCCTGGTTCGGTGTGTCCTTGCCAATTGAAACTTGAAAGTTAGCTATAGGGAATGGAGGCCAAGGGCTTCACTTTGCCACCTCAGCGTCACGTATACGCTACCTCATCCGGCACCAAACAATCGCGGCCCCATTAACAAACAAGAAATGGGATGAAGCCCCCATCCACCAATAGCGCCCTTTTTATTAATTATAAATTGATTTAACCCTACTCAACCTTAGTTATCCCTCATTATTGCGTTGGCGAGCTCAATATAACCATTGATACTGTTTGTTAGTTCTAAATCACTAATTCAGTATTAAAATAAAACACAAATTCTGAATCACTAATTATTATTTTGGTAAATTCAGTATGCCCATTGATCCTGTTTGTTAGTTCTTCCATCAGTGCTATAAGAGCCTTAATGCAGACGGTTCAAGAGTGACTAATTGGTTGGTTTGTGTAGGTAGTAGAAGGTTCAAGAGAAATTAATTGGATAGGTTTGTGTAGGTGGTTGGGCTAGCCTCCAGTTGCAAGCAAGTCCTGGTATGTTTCTGTTTCTTAAAAACCTAATAAATGTAACAATTTGGCCAACATGTGATATTCTTTGATTTATCAGTTGTTCCCAGCCAACACTCATGTTTTCCTTCTTTCTCCACTTGCAAACTCCCTGCACCCATGGTGGTCTAACAGATAGATCTAAAGCGAAATACGTTGGTCGGTTAACGGGTCAAAATGTTGGCTTTCTAAAGGGGTAAATGAAGTTATGTCTTGGAGTAATAAATTCTTGGTCAGTTTGTTGTTGGATTAGTCTATTCAGTTAGCATAACTTCTAAATCTTTTATGTCTTTCAAATAAGTTGGAGAATACTTCAATGTGATTTGGATTCTTGATGAAGAAGATATGATAAGAAAGTGACACATTATGGTGACGTTCTTCACCTATTTATGCACATATGCCCTTTATTTTTTCCTATGTTTTCAGTTGTTATATTTCATGTAGATGGTCTATTTGAATCGTCTTCAATTATGGAGTTCGTTTATGCACACAAACGTTGTACCGCCGAATAACAATATATGAATGATTTGAACCTAGCGTTTATGCTTTATTAGGATATGTTACGTCTTAATTTCTAAGCCCCTGGCTGCATCGCGGCGCGGGCGTCCATCTAGTTGTAGTTAAAAAGTATGAATTTGATTACGTATCCTTTGTAATCATCCTAATTATATTCATATAAATAGTTGATCAATTAGAATTAGACAAAGTAACTAATAGGTGGATACCATTTATAAGGCTTGTTCTATACATTACTCTTATAGTTTTCTTTAAAATCTAATGACGTTTATAATCATTATACATTAAACCTAACCATATGATTGATGATAAGCGATTAAGTATAAGATAATCATAAAGATACATGTTATGTTATTATTGACACTTAACTCTTAAACATATCTTTTAACAAAATATGTTTGGTAGGTTTTATATGGGTTGTTTCTATCGGAGCACCGCTGATACGCTATATTTAAACAATATCTGTAACAACCCGCGTTTTGAAGTCAAAGTACAAGTCAAAGTCAAAGGAAGAAAAGATTGCTAAATGCGATCTGTCACTCTTTGCTTAATTATTGATTGTACTCTTTGACTTATTAATCGATACTCTAATTTATGTTACTTTAGTTGTATTATGTGGAGTAAATGTTAATAATCGCAGTTTAATCGCTAATCTCATCGTAATCGCATCGCAACCTGAATCGCATGTTCTGGATATTGTTTTACGTGTGTGTGTTATTATGTGTTACTTGTGCATGTTTATTTTATGTTTGTGGTGGTTAATCGAAAACGCAATCGCAACTCTATCGCAACGCTATCTCATCGCGAACTGGAAACGCGAGTTTATTTATATCGTTGTATGTTAGTTATGTTATTTGTGTAACTATTATTTAAACATATTGCATCGCTTAAACGACACTCGCTTAAACGCATCGCAACGCTCAACGCACGAAACGAAAAATCGGAAACCAACTCGCACTAACCATCCGATCAAAGGACCATTCGATCGAATGGTCATCCGTCCGGATGACCATTCGATCGGATGGCCATCCGATCGGATTGCCCTTCGATCGCGCACCTACACCGCCCTTCTCTCATCCTCACCTATAAATAGCACATGTCACATCACTGTTCATGTGATGTGACAGCTCTCGTTCGACCAGCACGCTTTTGGCCTTATTTCTCTCGATTCCTCGCGATTCTTGTAAGTTTCTACCTCAAATCTTGTACTTTCTCAATCAACACACACTTTCTCATCATTTTCACCATCAAATCTTGACTTTTCACCAAGAAATCATCTAATTTGGTATGTTCTAGGATGATGTCATCATGGGTTCTCAAGAACTTCAAAGTGAGACCTCATTCCACCAAGAACAACTCAGATCTAAGAGATTTCAACATGTTTAAACACTGATTTCGTCATAATCTAAACATTTTCCAACTGATTTCCACTTTTCTACAAAAACTCCTAACTTTTCTACTCAAAACCAATAGAATCTGAGCTCATTCAGGCCTTCTACTCATTCTCTAGTGAAGTTCCGGTTTGAGAACTGATCTCTATCAATGAGATGACCGACTTAACGGGTTGAACATGAATAACTGTCAAGAACAGTTAACTAATCGGACGAGGTGATTCCCATCCGATCGGATGACTTGGACTTGAAGGAGTTCCCGTTGTTTAACACGTTTTCATACTGTCTCGGTCAAACCGCAAACTTTTCAGACTTAACAAAATTTTGCAAGTTTCAAACGATCAGGTCGCTGAACGGATTGCCGTCCGATCGAACTGCCATCCGATTGAACGACAATCCGATCGGATGACTTATGATCTCCAACACTTAAACATTTTTGCTAACCTTCAAAGAATTGTCAGTTCCAACGAATAGTCATCCGATCGGATGACCATCCGATCGAATGACTATTCTACTAGGGGACCTGGACCTTTGAAATGTCTCGCTTGGGATCGCCATCCGAGCGAACGGCTCTCCGACCGGACGACCGTTCGACCGAACGACCTGAAAGGTAGAGATACTTCTCATTTTACAAAATGCTACAAAAAAAAACTTCAAAGTCACATCATAGACAAACACATCCATCCCAAACGAATGACAATCCGACCGGATGACCCTTCGTCACTCAGTTCACTCGTCACCGTTTTACGTACCGTTCATCGCTTATGCTATCGTTCTGTAATCAAGCTAACTTTCCAGCGCTCCCTTCAATCCAATCCAAGACTGTGTTTACTCGTTAAACACGATCTGTGAGTATACTCGAACCCTTTTTGCTTTACGCACTTTTGGGTGTTACATACGTTATCTATTTCAAATCACAATCGACACACAACGCAAACACTTTTATCCGTTGACCGTTATTGCATGCTATACGTGTTACTCGATGAATGCTTGTATGTTATGTTTACACAGTGATTGTTGCCTGATACCTTAGCAACGATAGTACTATAGTTTGGACTCAACACCTGTCGTGGACAGGGGTTGTTAAGGGTTTTACTTCACGTGTCACAGTGGTGATATGTGTTGCGCATTCTACAACTCGCAGTCACGTCTGTGCATATTTCATTGTCGATAACCTACTAGCTTCACTTATCAACATGTTACATGTTGGTTATCCGTAAACCGATTTTCACTATCTATTATACTATTAAACTTGTATGCTCACCCTTACACTATGTGTATTGACCTCTATTTTAACGTATGTGGCAGATGTCTAGGACGTTGTGCTTGCTTGCTCTTATGGAATCAAGTTAGGAAGAGTCTAGAAACAAACAATTAATTTATGAGTTATCGGAACACTGTTTTATTTATCTTTGAGAACTATTTTTCTGTAATAACTATGTTTACTTGATATGTTACGGTATGGGACGTAATGCTTAAATATTTGGTATTTTATAGTTGTTATGGAATCTCTTGGACAGTCTGTTTCGCTCAGTGCCTCACCCCCGATGTTTCCGCCATCGGTTGGGGTATGACAATATCAACATGTTATACAAGTCGTACGAGGGTTGTGTGAGGTGGTGTTCGCTAGATCATATAACTAGTATGATGTGTTTGATTGACACATAAATAACTAATATGATCATTGACAAAAGTCATACGACATGTACGACATGTATGCAATTTTTTTCCTGTCATATGACTAGTACGATGTTATAGCAGTTGTTGTGTTCATTTTTAACACTATGTAGTGGTTTAATTAAGAATGAAAAAGTGATTGCTTGTCCTTACTATGTAGGTAAGGGGCTTTTACTCACTTTCCTCCCAAAAGTGTGTAATAGTTTCACTTGTATATTAAATAAAAGATATAAAAATAAATTATGTGTGCATGATTGGTTTATAGTTGGTGGACCTCATACTCCCATCCCTTCACGCCTGTTAATAGTAGGGGTGTTCAAAACTATCCGTATCCGAAAATCCGATCTGAAATATCCAATATCCGAATCCGAAATATCCAAAAAATCGGATATCCGAAATTTCGGATATCCGAAATTCGGATATCTGAATTTTTTGGAATCGGATTCGGATAGTGATTTTCAAAATTTTCGGAATCGGATTCGGATATCCGAAATATCCGAAAATTTAATTTTCATTTTGTGTAAACTGCAATTTTACTCCCTGTGGTTTAAGCCAATTGGCACTCTGACCCCCTCCCTGGAAATAATTGCAATTTACCCCCCCCCCCAACATATGATGTTATGTCGCAATATTACCCCCTACCGTCAACTTCTGCTAAAAGTCAACATAATTAAGTAACGGTCAAAGGGTATATAGGTCATTTCCACTATACTTTTGTATATTATACATTACAACCCCTATACATTTGAGACTCCTAGCACTCTTACCCCCCACCTTCCCACACCGCTCCTCCACATCTCTGGCGATCTTCATCTCAAAACCCTAACCTTTTTCCCTCAAATTTCCAGATCTTATTTCCCTGATTTCTTACAACACACATTTCAGGTGTTACTTGAAGTAAGATTCCGTATCAAATATAAAAAAGATTAAAACCCAATGGTGTTCCTTGAAGTAAGATTCTGTATCAAATATAAAAGATTAAAACCCAATAATTCAAATTTGATAAAAAGTCAGCAGAGACATCAAATTCAAGAACATAAAGAAATAAAGAAAAATCTAGATGAATGATAAAGCAAACGAATTTGACAAAAAAGATCCAAACCCCACAAATAAAATCACATAATCTATGAGAAAAAAGAAGAAATATTTCATCTTTATACCTGAACTTAGATTGCCAGTGGAATTAAGGTTCTGAATACTGGAAGAAGAAGAAGAAGAAAAGCAAGAACCCATGCTTCCTCCTTTGGGGTATGAAAAATCTTGTGATGATCTTTGAATGTTGGTGATGATGATGTTGACTTTATATGGAGTGTTGGATCAGCAAAAAAAGACTGATTCTTGTTCTTTTGTTTGACTGAAATTTGTTTGACATGAAAAAAGTTAGATATTTTGACCTTTTTCTTTGTGAAAATTGTGCAGGTGGATGTGTCCATTTATGGAGGAAATATAGCGTGGGTGGAGGAGACGACTAAGTCAGCCGGAAGGAATGGATTTGTTTCCTGCAGGGGGTAATGTTTGGAACAGTCTATAACACTGGGGGGTAATATTGCAGAATACAGAGAACCATAGGGGGTAAGAAGGAAGGGTAATATAGTCATTTTACATAAGGGGTAATATTGCAGAGTAGAACAGATCATAGGGGGTAAGAAGGAAGGGTAATATAGTCATTTTACATATCAATTAACAGAACTGTTAAGTTTTTTAACGGCATGGGGTAATATTGCGACATAACATCATTGTTGGGGGGGGGGGGGTAAATTGCAATTATTTCCAAGGAGGGGGTCAGAGTGCCAAATGGCTTAAACCCTAGGGGGTAAAATTGCAGTTTACTCTTTCATTTTTTTCGGATATCCGAATATCCGAAACTATCCAAAATATCCGTTTCCGAATATGAAAAAATAATAAAAAAAATAAAAATTAAATAAAAAGTTGGATTTTCGGATATCCGATTCACTATCCGAAATTTCGGATATCCGAATTCCGGATATCCAAAATTTCAGATACGGATTCGGATAGTGAAATCTAGTATCCGAAAATTTCGGATATCCGGTTTTGAACACCCCTGGTTAATAGCGTAACGTTGGCCCCCATAACGCCCCTTTGGGATGGTGTTTAACGCCCTCAATGCTTTTGTGGTCATGGGTGCGTACCTACTACATATAGTCTAAGGATGGTGTTTATGTACCATTTCCCAACGAGTGTTTATTTGTCAACATTTTTTACTATATATTAATTTTTTAATGTTATAAATTAATGAATGTTTAATACAGGGATGATTTCACAAACCCTAATGTTGTGCTTGAGTTTAATAAAAAAAAAAGAAAGAGAATTAACAAGAGTAAAGAAAGGAAGGGGAATAGAAGGGAAGTATATAACGTAATTTTATGTCTAGAGTTCAAATGAAAGTAATACAAAATTTTAAAGAAATTTACAATTTTACAGTTGTATTCTTTAAGATTTTTTTGTTTATTGTTTGAGTAAATTACTTTTTGAGTGCCTGTATTTTGTAATGCTTTGCATTTTTGTGCTTTTCGTATTTAGAAAGTGTAATCGAATTTCTATTTTTGGAAACTTGTAATCATATGGTATTCGTATTTCGTTTCCAATCTTGTATTCCGAGACTTTGATCATAATGAAATTCATACCTTACACATACATGTTATACTTACAAATCAATTGTTAAATCAAATACTCATACATACATTCACAATACTCGAATTATACTTACATACGCATTCCGTGCTTGAAAACA
This sequence comes from Helianthus tuberosus, assembly GCA_030545235.1. Classification (NCBI taxonomy): domain Eukaryota; kingdom Viridiplantae; phylum Streptophyta; class Magnoliopsida; order Asterales; family Asteraceae; genus Helianthus; species Helianthus tuberosus. The sequence continues at coordinate 13,624,506 of CM060383.1, read as the reverse complement.
TGAAAAAACACCAAGTTCTAGCATAAAATGATAAAAAATGGAAGTTCAAGGCCAAAATGTAAATAAAACAAACTTGTTGGACCCAAGAGGGCGCCGCGTCACGCGACCCCCCCTGTCGTCACTTGACGCCACGGGGTACAATCCGCGGCGAGTTGTTTTCAGCTCCAAGATTGGCCACCTTTCTCCTTCCCCAATCACCTTCAAACCTCCTTTAACACAAAACCCTACCTCCCTATTATAAAATCAAGCCTCCATCACCTCATTTTCACTTTCCCAACTCATTTACACTCTCAATTCAGTTACAAACACAAGAAAAGGACAAAAAACTCTAAGTCTTAAAGTGAGTTCAAACTCACCTTTCTGTATTTTTTTTCTTCCACTTCAAAGCTTGGAACACCTCTAGGAGTGTTCCCACAAGTTTACCATGGTAAACTAAAGTGGGACATCACTATTTTGAGGTCCAAGCTTTCTGTTTTGGAAGTTATATGTTGTAAACTTTTATAAACTTAACTTTCTTTCATGAATCTTATGCCTAACATGTTCCTAAACTAATCCATGGTTATGGGACTTGTTTAAGGTTGATTTATTATGAGTTTAGAGGTGCAAACACCCTATAAACTTTCTGTTTTGACAAGGTTTAGACAAGCTAAAAGTGTTGAGACTATCCAAGTTTACCATAGTTCATATGGCAAGACTTGTGTTTTGGTAAAGGTGTGAACCAGGAAGCTTTCCAAACTTGTTCCACTACCTCACTTGATGTTTTTATTCATGTTCAACTAAGTAGTTTCCTAGACCTAAAGTAAGTTAACCTCGCCTCGCCTCCAACATTTACCATGTTGGGTATGACACGCCTGGGTTATTCTTATTTGGCTACTTAGTATCTTAATAGGTTAGTTGTATTTTGCTTTCATTCATGACCAACCGGGTTTACCAACTATGTTGGTAAACTTTGTGCTTTGGTGAATCATACAATGAGGTAATCATACCTCCATGCTTGACTTATATGACACTACATAATAATACATGATGGACCTATAATATATATAACCGAATTCGTGATGATAATTGAATTATGGTTATGTGTCATGAACATAGGTTAACTTATCCTTGTTTTAAATTTCTCGTTTATGATTCTAATGGGCAAGTTTGGACCATGAAATCACATAAAATCTTAGTGTCAAAACGAGTGTTTAAGACAAGATATATTTTCATGTACATACTTTTTATATATTTAAATCCTGAATCTGAATCCTTCACCAAATCCGAATACTCACACAACTTCGTTTCCCCAATGTAGGGTAACCTCGGTGTTCCGCTACTCAGCACTCATTAAACTCTCAGTTACTCGAAAAGTTTTGCAAAACCGTGAGTGTACATGACCTCTTTTTAACACTTTTGGGTGCAATACGTGTAACTTGTAAAAAACGCACACATACACCTGTAAACATGCTTACAAACAAACAATCCAATATACATGCTTGATACGATATACTAGAACTCATACATGATACTTGTGATTAACTTCGTGCGAGCCTCCTTTAACATGTATAGCGGTATAGGATTAACGCACCGCCCGTATTGTTGAGGTCATGTTAAGTAAACAAAACGTACTTATCATTGTTATGATAGGATTACGAGTAAATTACAAAACTCGTTCTTTATATATGTCACTTATTTCAAACTGTGTCCTTTATCTTTAATATTTACAAGAAACGTACTCGATGTTTGCGAACCCTTACAAGTTATGTCCTTTAGCCCTAACACAGTTAGTTTTCATGGTTAAATCTGAACTAGTAGACCCCACATAAGGGTATTTTGGTTATTTTACCTTAATTAAAAAATAAACAATTATAAAAATAATAAATAAAAGAATTTTGTTTATAATATTATGCATATGCAAACTGACACACACATTCTCTCTCTGTCTCTACACTCTTTCTCACTCTAACCAGCCACCACCACAACCACCTGCCACCACCCACCTGCCGCCGCCACCACCACCTTCCACCCCTCCCCTCTCCCACCGCACGACCACCACCACCACTACGAATCCAGATTCAGTTACTAACCCCCAATCTGGATTCAAGCATCCAAACCCCAAATTCAAATGAAAGAGTCAACAGACCCTTTCCCATATGTAAAAAACCTTGAGCAATGCGCACATGTAGTAATAGTAAATATAAATACTAAATAATGTTGTCATTAATTTGCAATTTGTTGATTACTATCAAAGAGAGATTTACACATAAGAGAAGATTGGCTTCTTTGTAATAATAACTTGAAAGATTTCTAAGCATGCCGATGATTCTAGCGTTATTAGTTCCTGCACCTATTAACCCCACCGAGATAACTGTTGCCATAGCAACAAACTCTCAGCCCCCGACATGCTTGGGGATATCGAAAAGGTTTTAATCGGAAAAAGGAAAAGAGGGACAAACTTCATTATAAGCGAAAGTACACCTGCATTCTTTCTTGGGGGTTCGGATGCTTGAATCAAGATTGTCTCAACTCTCTCTTTCTCTCTCTCTACAAACTCTTACCACCAAAACAATCTGCCTCAAACTCTCTCTGTTAATGCTTCCCTTTCCCACTCTAATCAAGCAAAGTTCATTTTACTCATTCGTTGATTGATTTGGAGCCCGAGTAGGCTGTGTTGTTGAAATTGTTCATTTTGAAACCCTAGCATAAGAATATGGTGGGAATATGTGGGGAATTGGGGTTTTTTGGTGGAATTAATATGGGGGAATGGGTTGGGGTGTGGAGAGGTGATCAGTGGCAGACGGCGAAGACAGACGACGACGATGGTGGTGTTGCTGCTATGGCGGTGGTGGTTGCATCGTGATGTTGATGCATTGGAGGTAATGCACCAGATTTAGAAAGAGTGAGTGTTGAGGAAAATTCTTGAGAGAGAGAGAGGGGGAGTTAAGGTAGAGAGTGAGTATTTATTATAGTATTTGGGGAAAATGACCAAAATACCCACTGTGGGATCTACCTGATCAAATTTAACCATGAAAACTAACTGTGTTAGGACTAAAGGATGTAACTTGTAAGGGCTTGCAAACATCGAGTACGTTTCTTGTAAATATTAAAGATAAAGGACATAGTTTGTAATAAGCGACATACATAAAGGATGATTTTTGTAATTTACTCTAGGATTACGCTAGCGGGAATTTTTGGGTTAACAACTATAAATCACATGATAGTATTGCCATGTTAGGTCTTAGTATCCGAATTTTGCCATGTAGATTCGTTTAAACGTTTATATTTATGCTAGTAATCAAACTTGTATGCTCGCCAATACTTTTGTGTTGACATGTACTTTAATACGTATTGCAGGGAATTGATAATGAAGATGATGATGATGAACGGAACCTAGTAGGACTGACTAGAAACCCTTTTTTTTTAATTTCAGTACTTGTATTTTATTTTCCTTGTTCAAGTGTTGTATCTTTACTTCCAAACATTGTACTTTGTTTTAGTATGAAATGAAATCTTGATTATTAAATATTGTCACAATTAGCGTTATAATTCTCTTACAATCTCGTTTTCGTCTCACTCCGATATTTCCACCATTGGTTGGGGTGTGACAATTTTAGTGGTTTTAACCACTGGGGTCCAAAATCAAAAGGTTTAACTCCCTAAGTACCCAAATCCTCATTTTGTAACCTTTTGAGTCTAATTTACTAATATTGTCTACCAAGTATGTTAACTAAAAAGGCATTTTAACCACTTACATGTAAAGCTCAACTCTTTAATGCATAAGGGTATAAGGAACAAATCTTTAATGCATAAAGGTTTTAATATTATATGTAAAAGTAAATAGTATATACAATATAACATACACACACAAACATCTCCCTCACACACACCTACACTTCACCATCACCACTCCAACACCACCGCACCATCACTCACCTGCCACGTGCTACCACACACACCTACACTTCACCATCACCACGCCACCATTACTCACCATCACCACGCCACCATAGCACCTTCATCGCCACTCCACTACCACCACCACACCATTACTCACCTACCACCACCCACCTGCCTTGTGCCTCCACCACACCTGCCACCACCATCGTACCTCCACCACCGCACCATCACCGGCCCGTACCATCTAACATTTCTTCACACTACCAAAACCCCCCATTTCAACATAAACCCTAGAAATATAAACGAGCTTTGACCAGATCTAAACCCCAAGCAAAACCCCCAATTTCAACATCACTTGAAATTTATGCTTTTGGGTACTCATGGAGTTAATCTTTATGATTTGGGTACTCATGGAGTTAATCTTTATGATTTTGTACTCAAGTGGTTAAAACCACTAAAACACAAGAACTCAAAAAGTAATTTACTCTTATTGTTACATGGAAACGTAAAATCTAAATGACAAAGCCTTATATTTATATTTATAATCGTAAAGTCTTCTTTTATAAAATTAATATGTTTTATAAAGTTTGAATAAAGGATTAGTAAAAATATCCTTTATATCTTTCCGTTTCCTCCCATTAAAAAACATCACAAACACAAATCTTTTCTAGTTTTTATACAACAATGCACAATCATGGATTCAACAACCGGCATATCCTCCATTCTCTGCGATGCTCACACCGGTGATGAAGTTTATGGTATTTCGACTTGTAACATGGGCAGTGAGTATTTAGTAACGTTGTAATTTTCTTTCACTAAATAATTTGTATTATACTGAGGTATTTAGGGCTTATTTTGTGTTTGATTAGTAGACACATTTATACTTTACATGATCGATGGTAGTAAAGATTTAAGCTTTATATTTTTCTTTAAGTCAAAAATTCTAATTTGTCCTTGGTGACTATACTAGTATACTATGTACATAATATTCGAATATTGTGGATTGCATATACTTCCTAAACCATGAAATGTTCCTCAATTAAAGAAAAAAAGGACCAGCTTGAGAAAATATGTATTTATTTTGGTTCGAATTGATTTTAATGCTCTTGTTAGGTACCATAGAAACCCGTTGGCCATTAGAAGGGGCCCGAAGCCGTAAAAGCCAGTATATGTACAAGTATAACTATTAATATCATGTAGCCAAGGTTACCCTCAGGGGAGTGGGCTAGGCGGAGCTGCGATGGGCCAAAGCCCACCATGTTGAGCCCAATATAAAGATGCATTCCACATATACAAATATTTTCCATGACTCATTTTTTTAAGGAATAAGTGTCTGGAAATATATTATTTCAAAGCAATTAGAAACTATCCAACTTTTTTTTTGAAAGGTAAACTTCATTAACACGGCCGGCCTGACAAAAAACACAGGACCGCACCAAACAACCAATTACAACATATACAAAGGCCAATTACACCATTCTCTCCAAACAACGTTACGATATTTGGATCTACTTTTAAACCATAAAAAAACTAAACGACTTAATATCCCTAAAAATCTCTTCACTCATCGCAGGCCCGTTGGCGAAGATCTTCGCGTTTCTTGCTTTCCAAATGCACCAAATAGAAACCCTTATGAGGCCCCCAACAGTATCCTTAACTCTATTGTCACCATTCAGCCCATTATGAATCCCAAGAAAATCTGAAAAAGAGAACGCGAATATTAGAGGAATCTTGATCCAATCGCAGACCCGATTTCATACCTGGATAGGAGTTGCGCATGCCGAGAAAAGGTGATCCATCGACTCCGTATCTTCATCGCAAAAAACACAAACCTGCGAGTCCAACATAATGTTCCTACTGACGAGAGCTTGTTTCGTCGGGATACGATTCAGGGCCGCCCTCCATATAAAGATGTTACATTTGGCCGGGATCCACTTACATCCTTTCACAGTAAAAACCTCCTCCGAAGAGACCTGATTCGCAACTAAATCTTTAAAGGAAGCTGTAGAAAACTGTCCCGACTCAGCCGGAGTCCACCTCCATTTGTCGACAGCCTAGGATTTACACATACCCGCAAGATAAGAGAGACATTCGTTGAGTTCAGCAATTTCCACTGTGCTAGCCGGGATTCTAGCCCACTCCCAGTTCCATATACCAGGCCCTTCTTCACTCGGAGCTCGATCAAAAACCCAGCAACCTTTATGTTTCTCTAAAGCAAACAAAGCCGGCCACTTGAACATGAACGGAGTATCCCCATCAGTGGCGGAGCTTGACCAAAAGTTTCGAGGGGGCGTAAAGTGATGAGACCCAAAAAAAAATTTTCCTATCGTTATGTTTCGGGTCGGGTTGGCTATTCGATTCAAATCGGGTCAAATAATAATAGTTCCAAATAAAACAAAGTGTATATTCACCAAACTACCCATCATTTATATATACAAAGTTTATAAATATTTAGGATATACAATTTAGGAAAAATAATCAAGGGGGGCATCCTATATAATTTTAAAATTTTCGGACGAAAGATCGAAACTTGTACACTTCTAACCGAAATATTGGGGTGGGCGCAGGGCCGTCTCCGAAAATCACAAAAAAAAATTTGGCCCTGTTCGAGATAAAAAATTTGGGTCCTATTTGCAAATATTCATATAATATAAACAGTGGCGGATCCAGAATTTTTTTCCAGTGGGTTCACTATTTTTAGATGCTTCAATTTCATAGACCGGACATAAAAAATTTCGGGTCGGCTCAACGGTTCGGGTCAGGTAAAGTTCAAAACATAATAAGCAAATCCGTATGGTTGTTATGTTTTGTTTTTACTCGCTTCCTTTAAGTTTGTATCTTATCTTTGTTTTGCTGAAACAAGTTGGGATAGTGTGTATTCATGATAAGGGATTCCCCTAAATAGCCACCAGCCCACCATCAACCCAACCTTCCTAATATCCCTAGCGGTCCTGCTTATTTACATCTATGAGCATTCATAGTAGGCTTCTTATCCCCATACTTATAATTTAACTAAAATTTTAATAGAACGAAAAGAAGCAAGTATCTTCTTGATTTGCTTAGCCAGTGGGTACTCAATAAGCATATGAGATTCACAGCAATACAAACGTTTTACAGGATCTAACAACTTGAACCGACATAAGCAAATAAATAATGCCAAAATAAGCAAATAAATAATGCCAAAATAAAAGATTACATAAACATCTTTTCAACAAAAAAAACAATGCCCAAATGGTTTTGAAACACATAACTTAATTACACAACTGACAAGGAAATAAAATCAAAATTTCACACAAATTAGAACTTATTGCAGCTTTATTTACTACTGGTATGGCTAAGCTTTATTTACTACTGGTATGGCTAAGCAAGTTTGTACTTGAATTACCCTATGTGTGTTTGAAGTTTAAACAGGTTTGAAATAAAAAAGAAACAAATAAAAATCACAAAAAAGATAAAAACGTGACTCGAACCCGACATATGAAATCAGGGCCTGATATCAACATACCTCAGACTGATGATAATTACGATTTGCGTCTGATATACTCCGATTCCGAAATCCTTGTCTCCTGTGCGTGCAATACTGATCAGGAATTAGGAACTGATCAGCGTCGACCTTTTGTCTCCTGTGCGTACAATACTGATCAGCGTCTGCGTCTTTTTTTTTTCCCCCAAATCCCACTTTCCCTCGTCTCTCCCTCCTGTGCGTGAATTTTCAATCATCAGGGCCTTATTGTTTGTATTTGGGCCTATTTCAATTCATTAAAACCATGGGCCTATATAAGAACATACATAAATTTTTGGGCCCCATGCTGGTTTGGGCCCTGTGCACAGGCCCACTCTGCACATGGGCTTAGCCGGCCCTGGGTGGGCGGGTGCACCCCCAAACACCCACTATACTTCGCCTCTGATCCCCATGCCATAAGTCAATCCAGAACCGAATGCTACGACCGTTCCCCACAATCCCTTTGAAATAGCAATTCAACCTCTTGCCTTTAAGCACCACTTTGGATTCTACTCTCACTATATTATTCCACACACCCGTCAACGCCTTCTTTGAGGGTAAAAACGACCAACCCCATGTTTTCCCGTGACACGCCGAAACTACCTTCCTCCACAAGCTATCCTTTTCCACTCTAAATCTCCACACCCATTTGGATAAGAGAGCTTCGTTCACCGTCTTTAAATTACATATACCTAACCCACCAAACTTTTTTGGACGAGTGACAACATCCCAAGCAACCCAATGCATCTTTCTCGCTTCTTCCGAACCTCCCCACAAAAATCTTCTCATAAGAGATTCCAATTTATTAATAACCTTAACCGGGGCTTTAAAAATGGAAAGATAGTAAATAGGCAAACTTTCAAGGACCGCTTTAATCAAAACCAACCTACCACCGATAGAAAGCGAGTTGGCTTTCCAAGAAGAAAGCCGGTCTTTAAAGATCTTTATTATCGGGTCCTAGTTCTTCACACGGTTCATATTAGCCCCCAAAGGAATTCCCAAAAACTTGAAAGGGAATTCCTCTTTTTTGCACCCAAGATCCGACGCCATACCATCTAGCTCCGCTTCGTCAATACCCACCCCGAAAATGTTGGACTTGTGAATATTAATTTTAAGCCCAGAGCACGCATGGAAAACATGGAGAATTCTAGACACCGATAAAATATTTTCTGTATCCCATTCCCCGACTATAAGAGCATCATCCGCAAAAAGGAGGTGAGATACCACCGGGCCTCCGTTAGGAAACTTAATCCCATTGAACCTCCCCGACTCACAAGCTTTAGAAATCACACTAGACAAGGCTTCCATCACAATGAGAAAAAGGAACGGAGATAGCGGGTCACCTTGTCAAAGACCTTTATGACACGGAAAGTCGAACGTTGGCGACCCATTGACTAAAACCGAGGATCTAGCAGACTCCAACACCCCTCTAACCCATTTGCACCAAACGGGGGGGAAACCCATTTGGAACAACATCTCAATCAGAAAGCCCCAGTCGACGTTATCATACGCCTTTTCGAAGTCGATCTTGAGAATGAACGCCTTTTTCTTTTCCTTCTTAATCCAATACCACACCTCACTAAGAAGTAGCGGGCTATCCAAAATATATCTACCTCTCACGAAAGCCGATTGAGACTCAGAAACAACAGTCCCGATTACCGCCTTAATCCGATTAGCAAGGATTTTCGACACAACTTTACTCACCACACCGATAAGGTTTATCGGGCGGTACTCTTTTAAGTTCACCGGATCAGCAACTTTAGGCACCAAAGTGATAAAAGAAGTACTACTAGCCCTGTCTATAGAACCCGAGCTGTAAAAGTGCAACATTAAGTCTCTAAAATCCGCCTCGAATAGGTTCCAGAATTTCTTCAAAAACCTGAAATTAAACCCGTCCGGACCCGGGGCTTTATCCGAACCACATTCGAATACAGCGTCCTTAATTTCCTTGACCGAGAAAGGAGTTATCAGGCTTGCAGCTTCCAGATCAGATAACCTTTTAATCCAACTAGAACAGTTAAATTGTTAAAAGCTACAACAATAAGATATATGAGAGATAATGAGTTGCTACTTGAAGTGAGGGGTTGATCAACTAGTGACAAGTAGGCCCAACTTTGTAGTTTGTAGCATACTAGGTGATGCCCCGCCTGCCTTGCGGGACGATGGGCGAATAATTCTCAACCAATTAAAAAAACAGTACTATAGTTTTGTTAGAAATAAAAATTAAAAAGAGTGTTAGGCAGCTCTTTGACACGATTTTTAGCTGGGGCAAAGTCATATTTTTATTTTTACTTTGGGGAAAAATCAATTTTTTCCCGAGGGTAAAATCCTAATTTTTAGCTAGGGGAAAACTATAATTTTATTTTGCACTGGGGACAAAAACGAAATTTTGAATTCAGGGTGACATCCCGAGCTGTAAAAGTGCAACACTAAGTCTCTAAAATCCGCCTCGAATAGGTTCCAGAATTTCTTCAAAAACCTGAAATTAAACCCGTCCGGACCCAGGGCTTTATCCGAACCACATTCGAATACAGCGTCCTTAATTTCCTTGACCGAGAAAGGAGTTATCAGGCTTGCAGCTTCCAGATCAGATAACCTTTTAATCCAACTAGAACAGTTAAATTGTTAAAAGCTACAACAATAAGATATATGAGAGATAATCAGTTGCTACTTGAAGTGAGGGGTTGATCAACTAGTGACAAGTAGGCCCAACTTTGTAGTTTGTAGCATACTGGGTGATGCCCCGTCTGCGTTGCGGGACGATGGCCGAATAATTCTCAACCAATTAAAAAAACAGTACTATAGTTTTGCTAGAAATAAAAATTAAAAAGAGTGTTAGGCAGCTCTTTGACACGATTTTTAGCTGGGGGCAAAGTCATATTTTTATTTTTACTTCGGGGAAAAATCAATTTTTTTCCCGAGGGTAAAATCCTAATTTTTAGCTAGGGGAAAACCATAATTTTATTTTGCACTGGGGATAAAAACAAAATTTTGAATTCAGGGTGACATCGTAATTTTGAACCGAGAGGAAATTCGTAAATTTTAGCTGAGGGCAAAAGCATAAATTTATTTTGAACTAGGGGCAAATACGTAATTTTAAACTGTGGGCAAAACCGTAATTTTAAAGTAGGTATAGAATAATAAACTAGTGTAAATTCGTAATTTTGAGCCGGGGGGAAAACAAAATTTTATTTTGAACCGGGGCGAAAACGTAATTTTGGCTGAGGGTAAAAGCGTAATTTTTTTACTGAGGGCGAAATCGTATTTTTTAGCTCGGGGCAAAAGGGTAAATGTATTTTGAAGTTGAGAAAAAACCGTATTTTTAACTGAGGGTAAAAACGTAATTTTAAAGTGGATATAAAATAATAAACTGGTTGGTCCAATGAGGGAGAGGCGGCCGCCCATTTGAACCAATGGCAGGGTGATACTATTCCCTGCCATTAAATTTAATTTCAAACTGGAGGCAATATCGTAATTTTAAAAAGGGATAAAATCGTAATTTGACAGGACTTATAAATAACTGTTTTATGCAAAGAAAAAAAAATAAAGTTGGCCGCCACTTTTGGCCAACCATTTGCTTTCACTATTGACTTCTAACTTGTGTTTGTATATGTTAGAAATTGGATATTAAAATGGGAAATTATCGGTACTAGCCATTGACTTTTCAACAATAGCCCTTTGATGCCAATCTGAGCCTTCATACTGAAAACAAGATGGTTGTAGTCTCTTTGAAAAAGTCCTTTCAGCGAACACCAACCAATTTGCGATACATGTAAAAAAATGCATGTAGCGGCTCTAAACCTTTTCAGTCATCTCATTGACCTCTTTGTTTTGTTTGAATACACTTGTTAGGTAACCAAAACAAATAGAATATAAGTGTTGTTTCCTGAACTTTTTATTATAAAGAAATCCACTGTGAACAAGCATCAACAAAATTAACCGACCAGCTAGCCTTACTTATTTTGGGGCTTGAAAAATTTACTATTTATAAAGACTGAAACGTTTCACTTTATTTTCTTACCCTTTCTGTACCCATGCTTACTTCCCTGAAAAACTTACATTGCCAATACTCTAGGCCATTTGCATAATGTGCGGAACGGCTAGTCTTTTCGTGGGGCTGTTTACATATTATCTTATCTGGAAGGTATGATATTTTATATGTAGGATTTAATCAACTCCTCACATGTTATGTCAAAAGTGGTTTATATTATAAAGACTAACTTTAACTTTTGGATGTTTAGTTGTGGACTACAAAACAATAAACATAGATGACTACCGATTGCTTTAAGAAGTTGATTGATGTCATTAGGCATGGTATAAGTGGACCATTGTCGGCTGCAGTGCTGCGGATCAGTTTGGCATATGATGTACTTAAAAGTTGAAATTGGGACATATGTTTTGTGGATAATAGAGCAAGTGTTGTTTGTGATGGTGTGCGACAAAGTTTTAAGGTTTGGTCCTGTCATGTTGGTGATGAATGTGTCGAGTCTTCTAGTTGATTGCTTTGCTTTGCCAGGGAATGGTACGGGTGGCAAAATGGGTGGGGCCACCGAGCAGGTAACGGGTCAAAATGAGTAATTTTCTTGTACGGGCCCATAAGCCCATAACACATGTTGGGCCGACCCTCATACGTTTTGTTATTCCTTTTCTGTTTGTAAAGAAATAGTGTGTTAAATAGGATTCCAAGACTATATTATTACAAAAAAAAATTGTCTTAACTTTCTTCTTAAGGCAATTTAGAAGTTTACAGGCATTTGAAGACATTTCATATGACTTTCAACATGTTTGACCCGCTCCATGTGTTTGGCCAGTAATCCTCAAAACTATCACTTCAAAAGGGCATTGGTGCACTAATATCCCATAAAGCTGGTTAAATGTGGACCTCTTATCTTAATAGTAACTCTTATCTTAACAGTAATGTTGAGATTTGAGAATCTTAATTTATCGGGTGCTCGTTGTATTTGTCCCCGTCTGTCACGTGTCAGCACACCGCCTTTTTGATTTCATACAACTGGTCTCATAGGGTACCACATCCTTAATTACTTTTATAATCACAATTATAGGGGTGCCAGATAAAAAGAATCAGTTCCTTGGTGAGGAGCAAGTATAACCCCACAATACAAGCTTTTGGGAGGGGTTTACTAGACCATGATATCTTTGTAGATGGTCAGTATCCATGCTAACCATGGCCCTAAGCACAAATTTGCATGATATTTAATGTTATCCTTCCTTTATTTATATATTTATGTATACTTCTTTGTCACTTTATATTCTTTATTTGATTAGATGTATCAAATGTACCTAATAAAGAATGATGGTACCTTTAAAAAATAAAAAATTGATTAACAAAGTATTGGACAAAGGCATGTACTTGACATAAAGTAATTTGTTGGTGAGATGGGGCAAACTTAACTTTCCTAGTGATGAATACATGGATTGTTTAGCCTTTTAGCCAACTCAAAAAGGATGGGTACATCATGATGGTGGCAACAAGTCTTCTGTGTTCTGTATTTGGACTTTGTAAATTTCTTTATACCTTTTTTTCATAAAAATAAATGCAACAAAAACATCCCTACAAACAAGAGGATGAAAACATATTTATATTCATACATCAGCAAGTGTTGATAAACCATTAGGTGATGTATATACGGCGGATTCAGGAATTTTTTTTCGGGTCAGCGTCTAATCCTAGCTAGAGAGTTTGTATAAGACGATATCCTTGCAAATCGTCTACTCAAAACGATATAGTAAACTTTCGAATGTCGTCACATAAATACATCTTAAGTAATGTTGTTTTATTGTATTTACTTTCTTATTGTTTGCTGTATGAGATGAATATGAATTGGGTTGTCGGTTGTTCAAAAAAAAAATATGTTAACACTTTCTATCACTTTGATTATGTTAATCATAAAAATTAAAGCGTTGAGAAAAGAGAGATAAAATAAAGTTTCTCATCATTTTATTCTCACAAGTTTCAATGATCTAAAAGTAATTTTATATAATATAATTGACCCTTCCATGGCCTAAACTTTATTTAGACAATTAGACGGCTAAGCATTAAAAGATTACTTGATAAAGGCCATATATGATTTTGCACTTAAGAAACAAAATAAATCAAAATAAAATTTGCGTATGAAAATTATGCATTGATTGATAGAGAGAAAAAGAGATGCATAGTACTATAGTGAGTTATTATGATCCAACATTTATTGGTCATGAAAGAAGAGAACTATAGCAATAGCAATTAATTTTTGAAATGCAATAGAATTTACAAGCCTTCATAAAATAATATTGTAATTGATGATGATGTTATATAAGCTTTTAAACAAAATTGTAATTGATGATGATGTTATATAAGCTTTTAAACAAATAATAAAATTAGAAAGTTGATAAGAAAATAAAAGTGTTTTATGACTGACACATGGTAAGCAAGGATGGACATACTATTATACTTATTATAATTAAGAAAAATACAAGTGTGTCTAACATTAATATACATTATAAACACTAAAATCTAAAACCATACATTAAAATAATAATATAAAATCATACAAAAGTTTGACCTGACCTTAGTCTCAATATTATGAGGCATGTTAATTTATATATAAATGCTCATAAATTTTAAATTGTTATATTTACCTATAAACTATTAATTCAATAGTATAACTTTGTAATCATTTAATACACTAGTTTTAAAGACACTCATTTGACTTGGTCTTAACATAATTTTTTTAATAAAAACCAATATAAAAACCGAAAAGAAGGTGAAAAAAAAGTGCCGGACGGCCGGACAAGGTGTAGGAATATTATTAATAATATTAGCAAGATTAGATACAGACCCATGAACATGAAGGAGTAATATTTTAGCTGTGTATAATTATAAAGCAGAAAGACATTCAAAAAAAGCAAAAACGGCCAATGTTGGCGATATACTTCTGAATTAGAGACCAAGCAACCTTCAAAGCCCCACCATCTTTCTCTATAATCACTTATATAGTTATATATATACACACACACACTTTACACTTTACATACACGTGATCTGTCTAACTTTTTCCTTCAGTTCTGGTATTTAATGTTAAGTCCTACTGATTGTACTCGCATAATCGGATTTACACAAGCCTGTTTGCTTCAGTTTTGGTATTGGAAATCATAACATATGTTATGTTGCTTGATTGAAACTTCTAAGATTTAAGTCGGTTGATGATGGCAGCCGATGGTGCATTATCGTTCTCTGTTGCATCTGTGATGGAAACTGTACTTCAACAACATGATATTCAGCCTCGGCATCTAGATTTGGATTCGCGTAGAGCCGAGGAAATTGGTACGTGTAACTTGTTTTTTTGTTTCGTGTAATTAGTTCATGATTGTTTTGTATTTGTCGTTTATGTGGTTTTCTAGTCGGAATAGCAAATGTAAAATCGGGTGGACTTAGTGGTTGAACAACCCGCTCCTTGATATGTAATTGTTTGTGTTTTCCCTGGGTTCGTTGTTTGTTAACCGGGTGTGTCGTTTTATATATAGTTTGCCTTTCAAAAAAGTTCATGATTCTTTTGAATTTTTGTTATTTACGTTATGTGTTATAAATTAAGTGTAAAGATCAAATACAATGGGTCTTAACATGAGAAGTGAAGGAAGTTTTTTTTTTAGACTTTTTTCCATCATGTTTAGTTAAAAATCGTGCATACTTTAGTAGAGTAATTATGTGTAATTACTCTAGAGTGATTATAATTACTCTACTAGTGTAAATACAAGAATTTTTTTTAAGATTCCAGGACTAAAATACATACTTGACATGATGGGGGGAAAAGTTTAAAAAAGAAAACCGTCGTTCACTTCTCACGTTTAGTATGTTAAACTCATTTGTACAATAACTTTACTGTATAAATTTATCATAATTTTTTTTTCTTAAGTAGATTTAGCTTAGGATCATATTTAGGATCTAAGTCCTGTCTAATGTGTATCACATTAAATTTGAAAATTAGTTTACTAATGACGGATGACGTCATCTTTGGTTAACAGCAACAAGACGGTATGAAGCCACTGCTTGGATGAGAACAATGATCGGCGTTGTTGAGGCAAGAGATTTTCCCGCGCAGCCTTCTGAGGAAGAATTTAGAGTTGCTTTAAAAAGTGGACTAATTCTCTGCCATGTTATTAATAAGGTTGATCCAGGATCTGTGCCTAAGGTCGTTTTCTCTCGTTTTCTTTCGCTTGTGTTTTTTTAATGTTTTAACAATACCATGATAATTTGCTACCGTACGATTTGTTAAAGTTGTTAGCAAGCTTTGGTTGATCATTTTCAGGTGGTTGAAGGTCCATGTGACCCGTCTACTGTCCCAGATGGAGCAGCTTTATGTATATATCAATGTTTCGAAAATGTGAGAAATTTTCTTGTAGCCGTTGAGCAAATGGGACTACCTACCTTTGAGGCATCCGATTTGGAACAAGTAAGTGTTCAGATTGTGAAATAAATTTGTCATTTGTGTATGCTCATGAAAGTTTTAATAATGTCGGTTTGGCTTGTTTATATTCAGGGTGGCAAGTCATTTAGAGTTGTCAATTGTATCTTAGCGCTCAAATCGTACCACGATTGGAAACAAACAGGTGGGAATGGGACTTGGAAATTTGGTGGAAATTTGAAACCGATCGTATCAGGAAAGAACTTCGTACGCAAAAACTCAGATCCGTTCAAAAATTCATTGTCAAGGTTTATATCAATGAATGAAGCATCCATGAATGGTCAATTACTTGAAACTGAGAATGTCGAAATGGTTTGTAACTTATCCTACCCGCCCCCACCGCGGGTGATTATTATCTTTTTAGTTTTATCCATGTCAAGTTGACAGTTTGATACTTACCGTATGCTTCTATGCAGCCTAATTCTTCCTTGAATATGCTTCTCCGTGCAGTTTTATTGGATAAGAAACCTGATGAGATTCCCATGGTAAGTGTTATAGTTGTCTTTTATGATTCTATATGACTTCTCATTTTAGTTATTATACTATTTTTGCTTGTGTAGCTTGTAGAGTCTGTGCTAAGTAAGGTCATGGAAGAGTTTGAGAACCGCATTGCTAATCAATTTGAATCGGTAAGCGTTTTGGCTATGCTATTTCCTTGTTTGATGTCTCATAAACTGCCAAGTTGCCTTACAATCATACTTTCTTGCATTTTTTTTCTTGATCAACAGACCAAAGATACCCCTACCGGAGACAGTACTCTGTTGAAACACACTACTGATGAAATAAAGGTGAACGATAAAAAATGCGCACTTGTAAAGAAAGATGAGAACTTGCATAAGAACTCCAACTCTGATGAAGACAAGGAAAGAAGACATTTGAAATATCAAATGCTTCTTGATATACAAGAAAGGGATATCAAGGTATGATGTATGTTAAAGCAAAATACATCCCCTTTAGTTTACTTTTTAAATCTTTGGCATCATATATTGATCCGTTGTTTCACAGGCGCTGAAACAAACTCTTCTAACCACAAAAGCCGGGATGCAGTTCATGCAAGCGAAATTCCACGAGGAGATTCAGAATCTCGGTAAGCTAAACACTTTAAGAAAAAAACCGAAAGATGTATTCAATCTTCAGTCTAAAACCTTGTTAATATGGATGATGTTTTAGGCCTGCATGTTCATGGTCTAGCCACTGCTGCTTCCGGGTACCATAGAGTTCTTGAGGAAAACCGAAAGCTATATAATCAGGTCCAAGATCTTAAAGGTAACATTGGTGTTTTACTAAAAGCCATATGACTTGCTTTTAAAGGTCATCAAGCTAGTTTCTGAGAGAATTGGTTTGTTTTCTTTGGATAGGAAATATTAGAGTTTATTGTCGGGTGAGACCCGGAAGATCGGACTTTCAAAGTGTTGTGGATAACATTGAAGAAGGAACCATTTCCATAAATACCCCTGTCAAATATGGAAAAGGATGTAGATCATTTAACTTCAACAAAGTATTTGGGCCCTCAGCAACCCAAGGTTTGTATAGCTACTCTTGGTCTAAAGTTACATTATTTGTAATTATGTCTTGATTATTTGCAATACGCGTACATGTTCTATAGCGGAGGTCTTTGCGGATACTAGGCCCCTCATTCGCTCTGTTCTTGATGGTTACAATGTATGTATTTTTGCATATGGTCAAACTGGATCCGGAAAAACACATACAATGGTAAGAATTTTGACATTTCTTAAAATTAATCAAGTCGTAACTCGATTAATTGATTGATATTTCTAAAATATAATTCTTTTGCTTGTTATTCATCTAGACTGGACCAAAAGATCTTACAGAGAACAGTCAAGGAGTTAATTATAGGGCGTTGGGTGATTTATTTTTTCTCGCGGAACAAAGGAAAGACACCTTTCAATATGTTGTGTCGGTTCAAATGATCGAGATTTATAACGAGCAAGTTCGAGATCTTCTTGCTACCGACGGTTTAAACAAAAGATATCCTTTTCTTTTGTTACACATTGCAACTATAACATCTAAATTTGAACATTAAGTTTACACCAAAAACTATCCTTGTTGGATTCCTTAATCGGATATCACATTAGAAATTCGTAACAATTCACAAAACGGATTCAACGTCCCAGATGCTACCCTGGTCCAGGTGGCATCAATGTATGATGTTATTGATCTGATGAACCTGGGCCATGGAAACCGTGCTGTTGGTGCAACTGCTCTCAATGACCGTAGTAGCCGCTCACACAGGTCTCATAAATCACAATCTAGAGTTTCATTTGAACAGTATATATTATTATACTTCTGTTGATCTAATATTTAAAATGCACTTAATTTCAGTTGCTTAACTGTACATGTCCAAGGGAGAGACCTAACATCCGGAGCTGTAGTTCGCGGTTGTATGCATTTAGTTGATCTAGCGGGTAGTGAGCGCGTGGACAAATCTGAAGTAGCCGGTGACAGATTAAAAGAGGCACAACATATTAATAAATCCTTGTCAGCATTAGGGGATGTGATTTCTTCTCTTGCTCAAAAGAATTCACATGTGCCTTACCGAAACAGCAAACTCACACAATTACTTCAAGATTCACTTGGTAAAATGAAAAATATTATAAACCGTCAACCTTTTTTATCGTTGTTCTAGTTTTCTTCCAAACGTAACTTTATTTTTTTTGTTGTGGGTGTATTATTATTTATTAGGAGGGCAAGCGAAGACACTGATGTTTGTTCACATAAGCCCGGAACTTAATGCTGTTGGAGAAACACTAAGTACGCTTAAATTTGCTGAGCGGGTGGCGACTGTTGAACTTGGTGCTGCACAAGTACATAAAGATAGTTCAGATGTGAAAGACCTCAAAGAGCAGGTTTTTTTATGTGGTCTTGTATTTGTATATCTTTGTTTTGGTTTTAAGAAATTGTTTAAACTGAAAATATTACTTCTTGTATTAGATTGCCAGTCTAAAGGCGGCTCTTGCGAAGAAGGAAGGGGATCAAGAAGACATGCAACAAAAAGTATCGGGGAGTCCGTATGGCAAACTATCGTCTCGTTCCCCTCCTAACTTGCAAAGGGTAGATTCATTTCCGGAGCCGAAGAGTAGCAGGAAACCAAGGGCGGGTGTAGGAAACACGGAGGTAATTTTAAGTTTTGATTGGTTAGATCAACCGCAATGGCATAGGAACTCTAGCTGTAGATTATACTTACACCGTAGAGATGGTGATTTCTACCATTTGGTTATGCATGGGTTGATTTGGTTGTGTTTTATCTCAAACGTTTCAAGTAAAAAGGTTAAGTTAAAAGGGAATAAGTTTAATGGGTCGAACAGTTGAAAGTCGCCCAAAGTCTATTTTAATACATACGACCTCCTAAAGTTGTTATTCAAAGATTTAGACTGTTATTGTTACAATCTTGTTATTGTTTTTATTCATTAATTATCTACAAATATTTTAAGAAATGAACCAAAAAAATGTCTGCATGTCAAAGGTTGCAAACATGTTACAATTAGTGCATCCATTATGAACGGGTCTCTGGGTTGTGTTTTATCTCAAACGAGTCAAAATAAATATTAGCTAAAAGATGAAAAGGTCAAATAGCGAATTAGATGAAAGTCGTTAAAGTCAAATTTCAATACATAAAACCTCCTAAATTGCTTCATTCAAAGATCTTGATTATTTGGTAACTATATTGTTTTTTATTCATTATTAATGCATTATTTATTTAAAACTGTGTGTTTGTGCGTCGACCCAACCTGTTTCAAACCATAGTAAAGATGACCCGTTCCAACCTGAACCCTTTTGACCCGTTACCTGTTTTTTCAGGTTGGCAAAAAATCGAGATCAAGGCAGAAGACACAAAGCTTTGACTTAGATGAACTATTAGCAAATTCACCACCATGGCCTCCGATAAGCAGTCCAGGCGAGACATATCTAGAAGATGATAGAGACGCATGCTCGGGTGACTGGGTTGATAAAGTCATGGTAAACAAACAAGACGCAGCCCGATGTTGGGAAGCAGAAAATGCTGCAATTTCTGATCCATTTTACCAAAAAGATGTTCCAGATTCTTCATCGGAACAATCTTATACCGTATTCGAAAATGGAAATGGGTTTGAGATGGTGAATACTAATGGAGTGGATGAACTTGATGCTGCAACTAGTGACTCGTCTGAGCCTGATCTTCATTGGCAATTTAATCATTCTAAACTTCCAACAATGTCAAGATTTAATAATAAATCAAATGGGAAGGCAACAAAGAGCCCGGATTTCAGGTATAACCGGTAACCTTGTCCTTGTGATTTAATTTACCTATGAATGGTCGATTTGGATTTTGTTTTATCTCAAACGGACTAAATGGAAATATAAGTCGAATAAAAAAAATTAGCTAATAGGCGAATGGGTTAAATGGGCTAGTCATTTTAGGCGTAATTGCGCACAACCTTCTAAATTGGTTTATTCAAAGATCTGGGTTCATTTCATAATAGTATTGTTGTTTAATGATTATTTATGCAGTGGTTTATTAACAAAAAAGATAAAAATAACAACAAAAGTGTTTTGGAACTAAGTTATTTAACTTTTGACCTGTTACCCAAACCCGTGCAGCCCACACATCTCTAATCTAAGTTATTTAACCACTAATGTATAGTTAAAATGGACGGGCCGGGTTGGTCAAATATACACTTAGGCAAAACACTTATTGTCCAAAGTATTACATTTTTAAAAATAATTATTGTGTTAAATATAATTGTACAAATTATATTATTTCAAACTAGTCTTGCTTTATAATAAAATGACATAAGATTTTTATGCATTAGAATATACATTTGGGGTCCATCACAAGTTAACATCATATTATGTTAACTTGCCAATTGGCATAACATTTAGGCATATCTTTAGGCACTTAGGCATATGTAATGAATAAATTTAATCACACATCATATACAACCAATGGTTTGACTAGTTACAACAGCAGGTCAATGATTCCAAGACTTTTGCCTTCACCTTCACGCAAAACAACAAATGTCGGTAACCACCATCAGCCGACGCAGCGCGGTAGTAGGCAGGTAACTGCTGTTGAAATGAAGAAGAAAAGCGAGAACAGAAAGTATTGAAGAATAACATTCCTTGATTTTTACGATTTTTTTTTCCACATAGAGTGAGTGACTGAGTGAGAGTGATGAAAGGGCTTACATACAGTTTTTTGTATTTTCTTGTTTTTTTTTTTGTTTTTTTGGGTTTCATGAACTGTGAAATAGCTGTTGTAAATCTGTTTGCTACAAAGGTTCCTTTGACCAAAAGAAAACCATTCTCTTCTAAGAAATCCTTATGGTTTCGTTTAACACAAACTTTTTATGTTGTTTCCTTGTTTTTGTAACACCAAACATCTTATGGTTTCATTTAACACAAACTTTTTATGTTGTTTCCATGTTTTTGTAACACCAAACATATATGTTTAAAACAATTCACAGAGCTAAAAAATGAAGAAAAAAATATGAAAATCACAAAACAACTTATTACTTTATCTAAAGTGGAACTTATAACTCAAATTCTAATCGGTTTGAAATAAGCAATGTATTGTGCACATTCCTTTAAATTGTTGGTGTAATGTCTATGTCACGCGTTTTAGGTTTAAAACCCGGTTAAAATTCAAAAAAAAAAAGATAATTGAAGAAACACGGGTTCACCGCCGGGATGACTGGACCGCGTTCTGCATAAGGGTGAAGAATCACATCTTGTTCTTCCTCTTGAACCTAGATCTGCAATGGAGAAGAGAAGAAAGTGGAGCTGTAGAGATTGCCGGTAGGAGAAGATTCTCCTGTTTCCAGCTACAAAAAGTGTGGCGGCTCCATCTGTTCTACTCTATTCAAGAGGTGAAGACCTCTTTATATAGGGGGATATGGGCCTCCCCTAACCTCAATGGGTCAGGCCCAGTTAGGGGTTATCTCTACAAGCCCCGACCCAAAGTAGTGTAAACTACATCGCGTTGGGCCTCGCGGTTGGGTTAGTAGCAACAATAATAAATAATTAATATAAAAGCAATACGTAACGGCAATCCGACCGCTCGGGTCGGGTTTAGTACCGTACCCCATCAAGTCCCCCAGTCTAGTGTTGCTCCCGCGTGCAAGCGTGGTAGGAGTACTAGACTTGTTAGGAGTGCTCGAAAGTAAAGATTGAGTTTTAGGCTTACATGTCGCCCAGGTGCGGGAAAGTTGTTGGCCATGCTTGTTGCGTCTGTCTTTTACTGTGAGTAGAGGTAATGGAATAATGAATATCCCCTGAATTGTTCATCGTGGAAATTGATTGGGCAAACCTGGCGTACGCTGTTTGATTGCGGGCCGTTGCTATTGGCGCATTGCCATGAACTTGTCAAGGTTGCGCGTACGTAACTAGTTTTAGGTTTATTAGTTGGGTTTATGTTTCGACCATAAGGGTTGATCTTCTTAATCCTTCCTGAGCTTAGCTATGGTCCTTCCTGTGTATGAAGGACCATATCTTTAGTCGGAGTAGTTTAGGAGGAGATGGGTTGATCTTCTTAATCCTTCCTGAGCTTAGCTATGGTCCTTCCTGTGTATGAAGGACCCTATCTTTAGTCGGAGTAGTTTGGAAGGAGATGGGTTGATGGGCCTTGGTCCCGAAGACGACGACAATGAATATCCGCTCTGCCCCTTTGGTGCCAACCGTTGGTGTCTTCTAGAAGATCTTCGGTGCTGGCGCACCCTGATTGGAGCCACGTAGGCGTCCTTGCGCGGCCTTTGGTGTGTGTCCAACCAGCCGGCGCAAGGTTTAGGGACTGAGGGCCTTCATTCAGGATGCTAAGTGCTGAATCTGATCTTCAATCCTGTTTGAACCTCGCGTGCGGATTAGGTTTTGTCTAAGCAGTCCGCGCGTGGTCTGTAGAAGTCTGTAGATTAGTTTGATTAACGTATAAGGAGTATGGTCTGCGCGGCTTTTTGGGACCATACCCCTTTAAGTCCCCCCAGTCCAGTGCTGCTTCCATGCGCGAAGTGAATGGTTGGAGCTCTGGACTCAAGGAAAAAGAGAAAGGAAATGCGTGCTAGTCTTTAAAGAATTTGCTAGGTCTTGGTAGCTGGCGCGCGTGTAAGTGTTTGTTAATTACTACGGCGAGGCTATCAGGCTTGTTAATTGATACCTGTTGCTTTTGAGAATTGGCGCGCATGATCATTGGTTGATGAAGCATGCGGCGCAACCCTTGCTAGTTTCAACTTGCAGTTTCGTTGTAATTTTAGGCGAGAAATTTCTCGAATTTCAAATTCTGACAGGTTGGTGCAAATGTCGTTGATAGTGACCTTTGAGTTGGCTGCTGACACGGTGATCATTATGTTGTCACTGACGATTCGCCTTTGTCGGGTGAGTGTGGCCCAGCTTTAGCGGTGCGCACACAGTCGTGTGGCTATTGTAAAATACACCCTATGGTGTGACTTCTGTTGGTTAGCGCAAGGTGCACGCGTGTCTTAAGCCGTGAAGCGTATGTATTTATAGTGTTTGAATCTTTGTAAACTGCTGTCTACAATAGTTGCACGTGTTAATCCACTTTGAACAGGTTATCGCGAATGAGAATTGGCATAAAGTTGCGTCATGAATAATGAAGTGGAGACCCGAACCTGCGCTAATCCTCTGGTGTGACACAACAACAATGTGGCATGAAGTAAGGAGATGGTGCTTGTCTTGAAGATTGTAGGTGTAGGAAAAACTTTATTTCAGCCAATGTGTTTTTGCGTATACCCAAAGTGGTGCGTGCATTTGTAGCACAGTTTACGTTTTGTAAGCGTTTTCATATATGGCTAAGCATGCGCGCGTGGGCAACACACACGCTAGTATGTAAAGCAGCAGGGTCACGTGGAGATTCACGTGCTTACATGTGTAGCAGCAGGGCTCGCATGGAGGCTGAGATGATCGTAAGTAGAACAGACTCGTATGGAGATCGACGTGTTGGTATGTAAAAAAGCTTGCGTACATGACGACTTACGTGCTCGTAAGTAATGGAGTATGCGCGCGAGGCGACTAATGGGCTCGTATGTAGAGGAGCATGCGCGCGTGGCGACTTACGTGCTCAGATGTAAAGGAGCATGCGCGCGTGGCGACTTACGTGCTCAGATGTAAAGGAGCAAGCGCGGATGGCGACTTACGTGCTCAAATGTCAAGGAGCGTGCGCGCTTGGCGATTTACTTGCTCAAATGTTTAAGAGCATGCGCGCGTGGCGACTTACGTGCTCAAAGGTAAAGGAGCATGCGCGGATGGCGACTTACGTGCTCGTATGTGGAGCAGCAGGCTCGCATGGAGGCTGAGATACTCGTATGTAGAGCAGCAGACTCCTATAGAGACCGGCGTGCTCGTATGTAAAGGGCGTTTTTTAGGCTTTCATCGGCGTGCGTGAGAATCACTCGTTGCGTTTATTGCTAGTCCTGCAAATAAGTTGACATGGTAAGTCGTAATAACGAATCTGATATGTGGAAAACATTGTACCGCAACGCTGTCCTTAGGAGGTGCTTGTTCTATAGATCCATGCTCCATAATACGTGAAGCATTTTTGGCCCTTCCGATGGTGTTGCACCATGTTAGTCATTCAGTTCATTGCGGCTAAATAAGTGTTAGTAGCATTGTAATAATAATGATAAGCAACAAATGTACATTATATAAACATACCGCAAGTAACGTGTGTATGGCATGGTTCTCGAAAAGAGATATTAAAACATGTTTGCCAGTGGTTTTTATTTAACATAATTGTTAAATTGCTTTTGAGGACAGGACATGTGTCCCTCAAGAATATCAAGTAATGACATCATGATGATAGGCATGTCCCTAAAGTCAGAAACCGTAAACTGTTTGTCATGTATATCTGACTAGTTCATATATTTAAATGGCTTCCATTATCCATCTTTCTAGAAGACGAAATGATCTTAGAAAACACAGGTTCAAATTCATTTGAATATAAAGGCAAGTATTTTAGATTGTTAAGTAATAAACCTCGTATATGGCCTGAGTGGTTGCCAATGTGTCCGAATCTAATTATTTGAGCATGTGCGCAATTTAATAAATCAACTCATTGTATACAGTGGACAATTGATTGGAGCGTGATAAAATAGTCACTTAAAACCAATGTCATTCACTTGGTCTCTTTGATAATTGCAAAAGTCAATTTTTCAAAATTATAGTAGTTAAAAATTAGGTAACCAAAAAGAATAAAAGATATGGTATCTTCTTCAGATGGTTTACATAGTACTTATGTGGGCCATGGCTCATTTTACTAGTGGAGCCATAATACGTGATTTCTTACTCAAGAAAGTGTTGTGAAACTTCATCATTTCTTTTCCCTTAGTCTTTTATAAAGAAATGTTTGCAGGCAAGTAAGATTATTATATTAACATATGATATGTGAGAAACGATGAAGCATGCACCGAGCTCTATCGGCTTTCACCGTCGCCCGCACAAACAGGAGATTTCCGGCTGGTGCGTGACAAACAGAATGCACAACGGAGGTTACCCATATCGGTGGATTGTGTCGACAGGCGCTGTAATCGCGCCACAAAGATGACCTCGCGCGGCGGGCATGCCCGCCCAAAGGTGATTATCCGCGCGGCGGAGTATACTCGCGTAACGGAGATGACCTCCGGTGCGCGGAGTGACAGAGGGTGTGCCTTACTCGCGCGGCGACATAGTGTGTCCTACAAGCGGGTGCACTCGCGCGGTGAAGGTTGTACTTTATTTGAGACGTAAAAGAAATCGAAGGCAAAAGTTGGTACCTTGTTTGAAGCTTGCTTGCATCCCCTATAGGAGATAGATGGTTCATTGCGCGCTGGGTGAACGAGGCATATCCTTTGTGGCATGTGCAAGTGATTGAAGAAGAATGGTGTTGATGCCGGAGTTGGTAGGTGGTTGTGCGCGACGTAGTTGGTGCCGGAGACGGCAGGTGGTCGTGCGCGGCGTAGTTGGTGCCGGAGACGGCAGGTGATCGGTTGATGCGCGCGACGTGATAGAATCGTTCGCCATGGATGTTGGCTGTTTGAAGCGCATGTGATGTCTGCCGTTGATGGCGGGTGTTGGAAGCGCGACTTGACTCCGGTTAGATCGAGGATAAATTAGAAAGATCAATCCTCAAGATGGGGTGTACCCAGGACTTAGCGACAAAACAAAGGTGTAGACATAAGCTTGGGACCACTAGTACACCTTTTTCTTTCATGTCAGAATGTGTCCCCCCTCAACAAATTTTATGTGCAATAGGGTAATACCTTGTGCAGTATTGATGGTACTTTTCCCACTGCAAATTACCTTTTTTAAAAAGCCTGGTGCACATTTTGTTTAGAAATGTTTACAACTGGCACATTCTTTTATTGTTTTCAATGAAAAAAATAAGTTAATGTTCATTTGTATGATATGTATCTCATGCTTCTTGTATTTTTTATTCAAGAAAAACATCTTTGAGAATAACGCCTCTGTTGTTCAACTACATCATATAATTGAAATAGGCAGGTAGATGAAAAAGTAATTTATGGATTTGGATTTTTGGTACGGAAAAAGGTGTTCAACCGAATAAAAACCCAGGTCTTGAGGGAAATCCAAAATCTTGAGGGTTTTTTTTTTTTTTTTTTTTTTTTTTTTTTTGCTATAAATTAAGAGTTTCGAATCTGAAACAAAATTCACGGGCGGAATTCTTCCAAAACTAAGATCTAGAACTTTGGGGAGAGAAGAACCACAAGACGCGGTTCTCAAATCATAGAAGTATCAGATCTAGGAATAAGAAAACCCAAACCTGAAGTTTTTTACCGAGAACCGTTTGTAAAACTCAAGGAAAACAGATCTGGAAGGTCGGGTAGAGAAGAAACCGAGTTGTGATTCTTGTTGGGTTTAGAATTTGATACGGTGGGCGCCAATGAAGAAACACGGGTTCACCGCCGGGATGACTGGACCGCGTTCTACATAAGGGTGAAGAATCACATCTTGTTCTTCCTCTTGAACCTAGATCTGCAATGGAGAAGAGAAGAAAGTGGAGCTGTAGAGATTGCCGGTAGGAGAAGATTCTCCTGTTTCCAGCTACAAAAAGTGTGGCGGCTCCATCTGTTCTACTCTATTCAAGAGGTGAAGACCTCCTTATATAGGGAGATATGGGCCTCCCCTAACCTCAATGGACCAGGCCCAGTTAGGGGTTATCTCTACAAGCCCCGACCCAGAGTAGTGTAAACTACATCGCGTTGGGCCTCGCGGTTGGGTTAGTAGCAACAATAATAAATAATTAATATAAAAGCAATACGTAACGGCAATCCGACCGCTCGGGTCGGGTTTAGTACCGTACCCCATCAATAATAAACTCGAAAATGGTAAAAAAAAATTCAATAAAAAGATAATAACGGGTTAACTGATTATTTTAGGTTAACAAAAACCGGTTAAAACATTCTTTGTGCTCATGGTGCCACCAGTGGAACCACCCGATCATATCCATCTCCACTAAGCATAATACCCTTGTGAGAATCGAGCCCAGGACCTATTGGTCCTAAAGTCTTATCCCACCCAAATATGTCACTATGCTAGGCGAATCTTGAAGTATTGATTACTAAGGGGCTGTTTGGCAACTTCTGAATGATTAAGTGATGAACCAGTAAGAGGTCAGAATCATTAAGTGCTGAACTATTAAGAGTTCTGAACCATTAAGAGGCAGTATATTGCTTAACCGTTTAGAGGCAAATGTCTGACCAATTATTAGAGGTCTTAACCATTCAGACTCAGTATAATGTTTAACCATTCAGAGGCAAATGTCTGAACTATTCAGACATGTGCTCGCGAGACAAACAATTTGAACCATTAAGTACTGAACTATTAAAAACCTCGTTAAAAGGTAAACAAAAAGCTTCTAAATCAATTACACAAGAAGTCTTGAAAGACGTGCCAAAAGGTTTTGAGGATCAAAGAAACCAATTGGGCCGAGGCCCATTCTTTATCACTGAAAAAAGTCAGCGTCAGACCCAGTGTGCTTATACTTTTTTCTCCAGCCATCTGGGCGCACCCTCCTGCAATTCATTACATTCATTCAGGTATTGTTCTTCCTCAAACCCTTCTAATCTAACATCATTATTTCAGATCACTTAACCTTATTATATCACAATCTCATTTTTCTAATTCGATGCCGATCGTTTTACTATCTTATTACAGGTTAATTTGTAGGAAAAAGAAATGGCGATGGTTCAAGCATATCGTCGAATATCTGGCGGATCGGTCGTTTGTGCAGATTCGCTTCGGCTCACGACGTGTTGGAGATATTTTTCTACTGGTTTTAGAGAGGAAAGAGACACGTTTGGACCAATTCAAGTTCCATCTGATAAGTTAGTGTTCTTTTTTTTATGTTTTAATCTTCCTTTTACTGTTATTAGGATGCTGAGTTTATTGGTTGTTTTAGGCTTTTATAATTTGGATCTTTGTAGAAGAACACTTACTGGCAACAGTTAATGTTAATGATATATAGTTTTATATTTAGGTGTTTTAGCAGGCTTTAGATCAACCTTTTGGCTTCATAACATTAGTTGAAATACGATTAAGGGTGAAGTGTTAAATTTGGTTTGTAATGGGTGGTGATGAATTTCTTTTTAATAGGTTACTTGCTTCTTTTTGTTAAGTAATTGGTGTTTTCTGTTTTTTAGGTTATGGGGTGCGCAAACGCAACGATCTTTGCAGAATTTTGAAATCGGTGGTGACCGTGAAAGAATGCCTGAACCGATCATTCGTTCTTTTGGAATCCTCAAAAAGTGTGCTGCTAAGGTTTTTCATTCTTGCAACTTCGCAGCATTTTTTTCATATCGATATTTAGTTATTAATCAGCTAAAGTAGGATGTGTGTTGGCCTGTTGCTTAATTAATAGATAAATGAAACATGTTTGTCACTAGAATCTTGCTTAATTTTATCGTAATTGATTGCGTATGGTTTCATCATATTCTTATTCTTTCTAGAAATGACAAAAAAAACTTGTAAATGGAAAGATTATGTGTACCTATGTTTCGCTATTTGTTAAGTTTCGTTTTACGTTAGTTACTAGATTATTTGGTAAATGAGATTACATGCGGTATAGGTAAACATGGAATACGGGCTTGATCCATCTATAGGGAAAGCAATAATGGAAGCTGCACAAGAAGTGGCAGAAGGGAAGTTAAACGATCACTTTCCATTGGTTGTATGGCAGACTGGCAGTGGCACGCAAAGCAATATGAACGCCAACGAGGTAACTTCAGTGTTTTTCATTACTCAGCAACACATCATATTAATCATAAATCATGGCGGCGATAGGTTATTGCAAATAGAGCGGCTGAAATTCTCGGCCACAAACGTGGTGATAAATTTGTGCATCCAAATGACCATGTGAACAGATCACAGTCTTCAAATGATACATTCCCAACCGTAAGCTTCTTGAAAACATTGATTGTAAATTGCTTTATCTTAAATTCTTGTTGACTTTCCAGGTGTTGACTTTTGCTTGGTTTATTCATAGGTTATGCATATCGCAGCTGCAACAGAAATCAACTCAAGGCTTATCCCAAAACTTAAGCAGTTACATACTTCCCTACAAGCAAAGGTAATTAACTAATTAAATATTTGACTATGCAGTTAGTATCGCTGATATATCACCGATACACCGGTGATAATATTGGTTATCGGTCCCCTGGTGAGATATTGGGGCAGAATATGGGTACCAATATTATCGGCGATATTGACCGATATTCGACCGATATATCACCGATTTTCCTGATATCAGTACCCTTCTTCTTAGTTCTACCATTCATCTTTCTTCTTATTGCTGCTATTAGTGTTTTAAGTCTTAATTAGTTCCTAGTTGCTACAATTGTTATTGTTTTGCAAGTTGCAAAAGGTTAATTTGTTAATGGTAGGAGAGTATACTGAATTGTTAGTGGTAAAATTGCTATATATATAAACTCAGCATGATATTAGAATTACCGATATCCCACCACGATTACCGATATCTCAAATATCGCTCCTTGACCGATATCCGATTTTTTACCGCATTAACTGCCTAGGTATTGATTGTATGCTTTAACTTCGTAGCCGTAGTCGATTCTTTCATTTTTGGTGTCATGCTTACTGAGTGCTTTTATATTTAACAGACAAATGAGTTCTCGGATATAGTTAAAATCGGGCGTACACACACCCAAGATGCAACACCCTTGACTCTAGGACAAGAGTTTAGTGGCTATACCACACAAGTATGCTTTTCCAGCTCACCCTTTGAAAATTAGTTTAGCTAATAACATAAATTTGGAATGATAAAACCAAGTATTTTGTTGTTACAGGTGAAGTATGGAATTGATCGGGTTATATGCACTCTTCCTCGCATGTATCAGGTTGTCAATCATATCTATTATACTTAACATATATGATATGTGTCTCTGTGTGTGAATCGTGACTGACGTATGTTTTCATGTTTTTAGCTTGCACAAGGTGGTACTGCTGTAGGGACAGGATTAAACACAAAGAAAGGGTACTCTTATTTTATTTTTTAAATTTTTTATCCTTCAATATCTTATTCTTCCCCTTCATATGATGAGATGATTGCTGTACAGATTTGATGTAAAGATTGCTGCAGCAGTAGCTGATGAAACAAGATTACCATTTGTAACAGCTGAAAATAAGTTTGAGGCGCTGGTTGGTTTTATTTTTCAACAGATACCTTTTTCTGTATTTTAAAGAAAAGGTTAAGTTTGGTATGCACATTATATTTTCAGGCTGCGCATGATGCCTTTGTTGAAGCTAGTGGAGCCTTGAACACGATTGCTGCTTCACTTATGAAGATTGCAAATGATATACGGTTCCTAGGAAGGTAATGCAAGCTGCAGATTTTGTGTGTGTGTTTCTATATAAATATATTACTTTGTAAGCTGCTTTATACTTATTATAATTCAACTTTTGGAAATTTAGTGGTCCACGTTGCGGTCTTGGGGAACTTATTCTTCCTGAGAATGAACCTGGGAGCAGCATCATGCCTGTAAAGTCACTATTCCATAAATACTTATAAAAAATTTTAATTTTTTTTCAATTTGGACGATAAATCCAGCAAGTTGGCTAATTATTTTGACGTTATGCCTTTTTTTTATTTTAGGGAAAAGTGAATCCTACACAGTGTGAAGCTCTAACTATGGTCTGTGCTCAGGTACGTATTTTTCTTGACTCTTGGTGTAGGTTGAAAATGCATATCACTTTTGATAATATAATAGTGGGTTACCACCAGCGCTCCGCAGCGGGTTCGAAACGTAGATAAAAATAAGCAAATCGCGAGAGTTAAAGTTGTTTGATGCTTTAGTTAAGGGCTAAACATGTCATCATATATTAAAGTTGAGGGGCTAAACATGTCATCATGTATTAAAGTTGAGGGGCTAAACATGTCATCATGTATTAAAGTTGAGGGGCTAAAGTTGTGTATTCTTAAAGTTGAGGAGCTAAAGTTGTTTGATGTAGCTAAGGGACTAAACATGTCGTTACTAAAGTTGAGGGGCTAAAGTTGTCTATTGTTAAAATTGAGGGGTTAAAGTTGTTTTAGTTGAGGGGCTAAACATGTCATTACCAAAGTCGAGGGATTAAATTGGTTAATGGCAAAGTTGAGGGCCAAAGTTGGTTGGTGGGATAAAATAGCATATTTATAGTATATATAATGCCGGAAGTCAAAACGGAGCGTGTTAACCTGCTAACACCTTTTGTCACATTTTAAGGTTTATTTTCTATAGATAAATCTGTTGATTATGATGATGAAACAATATTATCACCTGCAGGCAATTGGAAACCATGTTGCCCTTACAGTGGGTGGTTCAAATGGCCATTTTGAGCTAAATGTTTTCAAGCCGATGATTGCTAGTTCGCTTTTACACGTAAGTGGGCTCAAGCA
The DNA here is from genome assembly GCA_030545235.1 of Helianthus tuberosus. NCBI lineage: Eukaryota > Viridiplantae > Streptophyta > Magnoliopsida > Asterales > Asteraceae > Helianthus > Helianthus tuberosus. The sequence goes on along the minus strand of CM060383.1, from coordinate 13,592,774 downwards.
ATCACAATTGTGTGGTTATCTGTTATCTGTTATGCAACTTTTAAATACAAATGTTTATGTGTGGTTCTCGATTCTAAAATCATTGAAAATAATTTTCTGGATTTTACTATATATAATACTCATGGTGTTAATGTTTTTACAGTCAATAAGACTTCTAGCGGACGCATCTGCTTCTTTCGAAAAGAATTGCGTGAGAGGAATTCAAGCAAACAGAGATAGGATTTCCAAGTTATTACATGAGGCAAGCTAACAGTAAACACCAAGTTTTAAATTTACCGTGATTTACTATAATAATTAATAAGTACGATTTCTAATGTTATTATCTTTCTTGGTCCTTTGCAGTCACTTATGCTCGTGACATCTTTGAATCCCGTAAGCTTCTGTTTGAATTTACAATTCTGTGTCTTTTACATATATTAATTTCTGATTTTAACTCAATGATGTAAATTGTTTTTGGATTTTTTTGATACAGAAAATTGGCTATGATAATGCTGCAGCGGTTGCCAAGACTGCCCACAAACAGGGATGTACACTCAAGGTGGTGTTTCTTTCTATATTCTTTTATACATGAACTTATAAACACGTGTCATCAAAACTTATTTGAGGAAAGTAATTATAATTAATTAAAATTTACAAATGTGCAGGAAGCTGCTCTCCAATTGGGAGTGTTGACTAGTGAAGAATTCGAGCAACTTGTAGTTCCGGAAAAGATGATTGGTCCAACTGATTAAAGCAACATGTTGAAGATATGGCTGCATTGTTGAAGCCATTTTGCTGTAAGTTATTTAAATAGGAAATAAAAGATCACTGGTCTCATCATATTTCAGGAATTCATTGAAGTGTTGTATTCTTCTGAGTGACGTGAACTTGTCGAGGAAAAACTACATGTCACCAACAATATTTTTGCTGGATAAAGGTTTCTTACTTTGTTGCTTACTTCAGATGATAAAAAATCACTTAAACCCCATAATGAGATATCACAGGGTGTTTGGGTTAATTTATTTGTGCAGCTTATTAGCTTATTGCATTTAGATAAAGCTAACAGACACCTTTAAGTGTTTGGATATGGTTTAAGCTTCATTGTTATGGCTTTTTTTTATAGCCATAAGCTTACTTAAACATCCTTTACATGTCAATACAAAACAATGATTGCTTTGGAGCTTGGTGTGCAATTTAAATCCAGTTGAGTTATTAACAAAAATTAGAAAGTTAAGGGAGTGTTAGTGTAAAAAACTAAAAGTTAAGGGATTAAAGTAAAAAAGTCAAATAAAAAACAAAAAGAAAAAGTTACTGTAATCACTTGTCTTTTAATAATATTTATATAATATGGTATGGTAGAGGACAGAAGTGTATTATAACACTATATAACACCATATAAACACAGTATAACACTATGTAACACCATATAACACCATCTAACAAGGGCGGACTTAAGGTGGGCGGGCACACCCCCGGGAAAAAAAAAATTAGTGCTAAGTTCCATTGAAAATCCTGTCCGCACCCCTTGAAATTTTTCGTCCGCACCCCATGTAAAAAGTGTTATCAATTTATATTTTAAAAATTTTTTTAGTAAACTCTTATTTTTTTAAAAATACTACCTAAATTATATAACTTTTAATACCTAAATAACTAAACTCAAATACCCAATACCTTTAACTAGCCCACTACTAAGTCTTAGGGGCTGTTTGGTAGCCTCTGAATGGTCATTAAGAGGCTACCTCTTAATGGAACCATTAAAAATTTTACCAATGAGAAGGTAGAAGAATGTCACATGTGATGATTTACCATTCAGATGTTACCTCTTAACCATTCAGACTTGAGGTTACCTCTTATTCATTCAGAGGTTTTAAACCATTAAGAGGTAGCATCTGAATGGTCATTAAGAGGCTACCAAACAACCCCTTAGCCCAATAAACAAACCCAACAAATCAACAATATTTCAAACTAAAATAAAATAAACAAGCCCAAAACCCTTACATATTCTCTCCGCTCTCTATATCGTCCCTACACGCACGCCAGCGATCAGAACATCAGCGACAACAGTGAACAGTCAGCAGCCACATACCAAATTCAACTAGTTGTTGTGGCGGTGGCTCACAAACACGCACCACTTTGGAGAGTTTTTTGAAACGATAACATGCTTAACAAATGTCGTTTGTGCATCTTCTAAACGACAAGATGTAACACCTCGAAAATTCACGTCCTATAATGTGTAGACACGTGTCAAATGTTTAAACGTGTGAAAGAATATTATAGAATGACTAAAGTTGACAATCATGGAAAGTATGTGAATATACGTATTCTAAATGTCAACAGTGACTAAATATATTGTATATTAACCCTACAAGATGCTCATACCTTCAAACGAATAAATCATGGATCATGCGAAGCTAAAAGTGAGAGATTACAAACTACAGGGGCTAAATGTGTCAACATGTTTAAGTTATACCTCTGAGTGACCTTTTGACAAACCCGAAGCTTTGTAACGGTTAATTATGCTCACTAGAATGCACGATTTAAATTTCATAAAGTTTCGTTATCATATGAGAAAGTTATGATCAAATTCGTGTGCGAAGGGTTAAAGCGTAAACGTTGAAAGTTAGGACTTTTCGGGTAACAATAAAGTTAACCGGGGACTTAACAAAGTGGGTATATGTTTTAAAGCCCTTATAGGTCAATTATGAGGGTTCATAATGCAAGAAACAAGTGCCTAATCGAACTTTGAAGAGCCAGGGATTAAATAGCAAAAGATCTAAAAATCAGATTTGGTCAGATGAGGCCTAGCGCGACGTGGGGGGGGGGGGCTTAGCGTCGCGCGAGGGGTGCCCAGCTCCGACTTCTTTGGGTTTTTGCCTGCTAAGTGCAATCTGATCGATTTTATCCGATTTTTCAAACCTCTCTTGACCCCTAGACACCCCCTAAGCACTAGGAACAAGTGTTGATCAATTGTGGTGGGTTGTAGACTCATGTATCAAAGATTTGTGGTGGATTAAACACTATATAAAGGCCATGATATGCACCAATGTTCTTCACACCTTCCTCTTGCAATCTGATCATTTCTGGAGCTCCAAGACACTCTCAAGTGATCACTAATCAAGCTTAGGACTATTGTAAGTTTGCCAATCCTTCTTTAATAATGTTTAGCTTAGTTATTTAGCTAAAAGTCAAACCGTCGTAATTACGGTTTGACTTCGAGATTAGTCAACAATGGCTCAGTCATATCTCGAATTAAAAGTAGTTATAAGTTGGTAATTATGTGGGTAATAAACCTTCAAAAGGGTTCCCCCTGATTACCACTCTAACCAGGTCAATAGTCGGGTCAAACTTGCTAAGAAAAAGTCAACAGGATACTTAAATTTCAATTTATGCATAATTAGCAATGTAGATCATATACAACCTGTTTGATCGTTGTTATAACTTAGTAATAAGTGTAAGAACATGTCTAGACATGTTCAACCCGACAATTTCCTGTTTAGACCCGGTTCGGAACCGAAAGTCGCATAGTTTGACTTATACTTTGACTTTCAGTTCTGACCCGTTATGATATGTTTTGGAAATTCCTTAGAGCTTTATTTGGGCCAGGTTACATGCTAGTATAACCCTCTGTGATTATACACCATGGTTCATTAGTTAACCGATTAATACGCATGATTCCGTTAATTGCTCATATGTTGACCGTTATGCCCTTATTACCTTAAACCGTGATTTTTGGAAATGTAAAAGAGTAGAAACTTTAATTACTGATATATAAACTTGCATACAAAATTTGACATCAGTTTGAGGTGTAGAATAAGAGTTACGCTCGTTAGCGTAAAAATTAAAGCTTTATGTTAATTAAACGGCATATTTAGCGTATAGCCTACTTAAACATACTTTTTGATATCAAACTCTTTACCCACTGATGTAATATATTATTTTGGGATTTTTAAAGATTTTTAATTAATTTTAGGCTGAGCATAACTAATAGTCGTAGGCTTAATACGGTAATTGTCGGTTTTGCCCTTACGGGCCATAAAATGAGTTTTACATATCTAAACGACTCCAAACCTTTTGCTACTGATTAGACATGTTAAATAAATTATTTTAAGCCTTCTGGAATGATAAAAATATCAGCTTTATGTATCGAACCCGTAAATGGCTTCTAATCGCCTTATTAAGCGTTTTTAGCGCATAGTATGTACTAAAACTATTTTTAAACATACAAGGGTGATACCTACTGATATTTAAGGCAAATTATAATATTTTAACAGTAAGCAAAGGTTGATAAACTCAGACTTCAGTTTTGAGCTTTTCGGCTTAAGTGAAATTACCAAAATACCCCTACGGGGCATAGTTTGGTTATAATTGATAAATTTCACTTATATACTTTAACCTACTGATATAACTTAGCAAATTGAGTATATTTGCTGATTACATCATGTAAGATCCTAACACGTATTTGACAAAAGTCGCAGCGGAAATTCGTGCCATAAAATTTCTTTCATTACAAACGTCTTGACTTACTTGAAGGTTTATTTTAAAATTATCTCTTTTACAAAACAAAAGCATAACTCCCGTTTACTAAAGTACATACTCGATTATTCCCGTAAAATCTATCTTGTGACTAGGGGTGAGCAAAAGGACAAACCCGACCCGACCCGACCATTACCCGACCCGACCCTAGAACCGATTAAACATAAAATACAGAACCGATTCACTACCCTAAATATAGGGTCGGTTCCGGTCCATAGGTCCAAGTCGGGTTTCACCATGAAAAGAACCGAGAACCGACTCGACCCGACCCTATTTTATATGAAAAATTGGAACCGATCTAAATACCTAAGTACTTGGGTTCGGTTCGGTTCTCGGTTTTTTCGGTTCGGTTCTCGGTTATTTTCGATCCGGACCTAAACTTGCTCACCCCTACTTGTGACTCGGTCTTCGATCTCTATTCCTTGTGATAATCGCCCGTGATCCGTACAACCTGCACTCACCACATACATTCCTAACATTAGCACACATTATATAAACAAGATTCTTTCACGTACACTTCACATTTCGTCCTTTTCAAACTTTAAGCATTTCATCTGCTTATCCATTTCCTGGTGAGGCTTCAATAACGTACCTGCATTACTTTTCATTCTCAAGGTACACCATTAATAACGTTAACACTCAACGTGTCTAAATCATGCATATATACGTACTTACATACATACATACTTACACATCTACATACGTACGTACCTTTCCTACAACTTTACATACGTGCATACACTCATACATGTCTTTATTCATACATACATACACAACTACATACGTACATACCTTTCCTACACCATTACATACATGTATACACTCGTACATATCTTTATACATACATACATACACATCTACATACGTACATACCTTTCCTACATCTTTACATACATGCATACACTCATACATGTCTTTATACATACATACATACACATCTACATACGTACATACCTTTCCTACATCTTTACATACATGCATACACTCGTACTTATCTTTACACATCTACATTCGTACATACCTTTCCTACATATTTACATACATGTATACACTCATACATATCTTTATATATACATACACATCTACATACGCGTACAAGATCTTGCATACTTCTTACATACTCATGCGTTGATTACATGGGACTTAGACTTTGATTTATAGCCCATAAACATCTAAGGATCGATCAAAATCATGTTTAGGAAGCCCGCCGTAGTCCACGGATAACAAACCGAAGCCTACGATACATGAATCAACTTAAATAACAAATTTCATGTTTTTGGACTTGGGGAGGGCGTCGGCGACGGACCTAGGGCCCGTCGGCGACGACCCGTGGTTCTTCCCGTAGCCAAAACCCCGTAGACAGGTAAATAACCCGTCAGCAAAAAAACTAACTTTCTAGAGCCCGTCGGCGACTACCCTTAACCCGTCGGCGACTACCTCTAGAAATGGCACTTTTCTGCAGTTCCGTTTCGTCGTCCGTACGCACTAAAACGCGCATAACTTTTGAACCGTTTACCCGTTTAACCTCCCGTTTCTTCCTACATGCTTGTAAATTCACATTCTATCATATGAACTTAAAATCCCACATCCGGATTAAGGAAATTCTTAACTTACACGCTATCGTCTTATTATTCATTTATGATTTATTCGACCCGTTCATGCATTCATCCACAAAACTTGTTTGTTTGACCATAACTTCTTATGAACCTAATAATGTCAACATTGTATATCATACAAGATTAAGTTCTCGGATGTCTTGCATCCTCTTGACCCATTTTTGCCCAAGAGCTTATTTTGACCCGTTAAGGGTATTTGCGCATTTTAAGGTCCTTAGCTTACGAAAACCATACTTATCGCTTTCTTGCTTTTTCAAAACATTCATTTAATCAAATAGCTTGTTTGTAATCAACTTTTAAGACCATTTGCTCGTTTTACCCATCAAGGGCGTTTTTGTCAACTTTGCTCTATCCTTAACAACAAAGGACTCCCTTGCATAAGTAACCAATCCTACTACTTAGCTACAATTCTTAATCACACATACCTTGCTCGGATCAAAGCTAAGATCCGTTTAATACTTCATCGGTCTCATACAATTCTTTCCTACTTGACCTCGATCATCATACTTAATTAAATTGCACATAACTTTACATAAACAACTAAAAAGTGATTACAAAAATCACTTACCTCGTGCGTCCATGTTCATACTCGTTTCCTCGCCACTTTTTGACCCGTTAGCCTTCCGTGCTTGATTCCGTCTCGACATGATTCCTATACTTCCATGTCATCGAAATCACATTCTTATTAGCATACATAATTGTACATGTTAACGATCATATCGATCGCATAATTCCTATTTGACTTTCATTAGTTACTTCTAGCAAGCATAATACATGTGACCAAATTCATATCATTTCAAAGTCATGTAAACCATCATGTCATCGCATTAAACACACATTCATCAAACACGCTCCATATAACTTACCTTAATCTTACAATTATGACAACACGTCCAACCATCCTTCTTATACACGGTTGACTTTTAGAAGTCAACGGTTCATTTAGTTTAACTTTCGACTTATCATTATATACCCGTAACATCATAATAGCCTATACGGACAACACTATATACATATCATCTTTTACTTACATACAATTTCATCGATTAAGCTCACCTAGGCGTTTCATCAAACGCTTGGTGTGCGTACCACTATCTTAGCACAATGTACCACTAATATATGCATATTCTTCTAATCTTATGCATAATTCATCCAATCCTCCCACTAATTAGCATTTATCATTCATACATAACATCAAGCATATCAACACCATATTTCTTTCAATTCATGTAACAAGAATTCATCATACCCACATAATACAAACAACATGCAACAAGAATTAGACATGGATGATGATTCAAGTCATTATTCTTACCATAACTAATGGGTTTTGCCTCTAAACATCAAATTAACCTAAACCATGCATAATCCATGTTCTATATGATGATTCTAACATATCCTCATGCCCAATTTCATACCAATTCATGATTTACAACATAACCCACTTCGTGGGTAATCACCAATCTAGAATCTAAGACATACCTTATGATTCCCTAGTGTAGGTGATCACAAATTCGTGTTCGGATCTGAATTTGAGCTTCATTTATCCTTCCAATTTGATGGATTAGATGGAGTTAGGGTTTTGACTTCATGAGAGCTCCTGCTCCCTCTAGAACACACGATCGTGTGTGTGTTTGTGTGTGTAAATTTTTATTTATTAATTCAACTTTCAACTTAACCCACTTTAACCCCTCAAGTTGCCACTAATTATAAAGGGGCATAACTTTCTTTCTTTTAATTGTTTTTACCATTTTGTTAACTTGGTTAAATAACCTAGTCATTCATTTCTTGATGCACCCTATCATAACATTTAACGAATATAAACATTCGGGTTTTGGGGTGTTACACATCAGGCCTGTAACTCAGGTTGACACTTAAACTCTTTTACAACCTTTAAAATGACCAAACTACCCCTACGGGGCATAGTTTGTGATTAAATTCATTTCGGGCATAATAAAAAACATCTTACTGATGTCACAACATATATGAAGCATATTAACTTAGGAAACCTGTAAATGGCTCATATGAATACCCGTTACGCTTATTACGCGTTCGGTTCGTTTTATGTAACTAGTTTACATAAACTAGCCGACACGGGTTAAACCTTATCGGTTTTATCTCAAAATCCAGAGTGTGCATGAAATACCCATATTAAACAAGTCTCTGAACTTGTCGGGTCTAAATCACATTCTATCCGGTCTTCGCTTAATAGTGCGTACGAACCGTATCGTTGAAAACTAACCGGTCTAAGTTTAAGCTTAATTAAAGACCCGTTAGATTCTAATAGGTTATTATAAACCTTCGTTCCAGATTAGGAGAACCAGTAAAAGCTACTTGCAATTTGCTTATTGTGATTTATACATTGCTCAGGTAAATACTTTTAACTTATTTTCCCTATACGGGCTTGGGTTACGGTATATAGAATACCGCTTGATCGGGCATCAAATCCTCCACCGTTGAGTGGGTAATTGAATAAATTTGATCGGCTCGTTTAAACAGTCTTGTTACTTAAAGCCTTTGGGGGGTTAATGACCATGTCCCGGATATCCCTGGCATCATTTTACGAAATGGCCACGACTTAAGCGCGGGGTGTAGGCGTACACCCATCAGTGCACAAAAGAATAATGTGGTGTGTCTATTGATCTTTAACCCGGACTTGATCCGGGCTACTGAACGCACAAGGAACATGTAATTCGTTCACAAGATTATATATTTAAATAATTCTCCCAAGTTATAAAAGATTAATTTTGCCTCTATGCATTTTAATCAAATTATAAAAGATATTTTGTGCCACGTGCATCCAAATCAATTTTCTTAAACCATTTTCAAAATGAGTCAGTTACTTGTATTTACCAGTGTAAACTGACATATTTTCCAAAAAGGCTAAATGCAGGTACTATACGAAATTGGCTGGATATTTCTCCTTAGCATCAATAGAAGTCTCGCAAGCTTAAGATGCCTAAAAGTCTGTTGAACTATTGTCTCTATTTTATTTTCGATCCGTCTGTGGATAAACTATCGAATATTGTGACATTTGATATTACAATATTAAATTCGGTTGTATCATATTTTTAAATTGCTTCCGCTGTGCATATTAAATATTGTGTTGTTTGACTATTATGTTGCCAACCACGTCACGATACTCCCCACCGGGCCCACCGGTGACACGTGGAAAGTCGGGGTGTGACAGGTTGGTATCAGAGCCAACATTGAGTGAATTAAACACTAGCTTTTTGTGTTTAATCTCAATGACACATTAGCACATTCCTTGACCTTCTGAGTCTAGACTTAACATAGGATTATTCTCAATCCTAATCTGGAAATTTTTGCTTCCAAACTTTTATATATACGTCGCCAAGCGAAGAAGCTGTATTGGAAATTCTCCACATCTGGAGCCCTGAAATGCTGAGCTTCGTACCGCGACCAGAATGATACGTGCAACCAAGGAGAAAGCATTCAGGAATTGAATGAAGAAGAAACTCCTTTGCTAAAAATCGTTTCCTCAATAGTCCTTATAAGGACATATTTATCTTTTCAGTCCCTTCGAGGACAACACTATTCCTTTCAAGTCCCGCTTAGGGCAACTTTATACTTTTATTTTTATATAGTGGAATGATTAAGTTTAAACTTTCATTCTAAACAAGAAATATTAAATAAATGGAAAATAACATCTCCTTTTTGCAAGATCTACCATTATAATAAAATGGCAAAATCTAAAAGGACAAGACCTAGCTTCGGGTCATATTAAGACCGGCCAAGACGGTAGTTCCTCAATTTAGATTCAGATCCTTATTAACATTTCAATTTAGAAATTGCTCTGCGTTAATTTTTATAAAGAATCTTAAGAGTGAAACCTAGCCTGAGTGTCATTATAAAGACCTGGCCAATATGGTAAGACCTGTTTAAAAGATTTGAATCCCTGTTAACATCTGAAAATGTGTTAACGCTCCTGGCAGACGTGATTCATTAAAAATCACACACGTCATTTTTATATAGGATTCTTCAAAAGATTCCTAACCCAGTTTAATGATCTCTGAATCCTGAGTTTACATCATTAATTAAGATGATCATATTTTAACCATACGTGGTAACATAATGCCTACGGGCCCTGCTCATTTCCATATGAGCCAAAAGACGGTGGTAGCGATGACTCCCTGTCAGATAAAGGTAATGAACTAGGTTCAAACCTCAAATGCTTTGATTCTCTGAAATCCTAGCATATAAATTATAATTGTCCTTGTGACTAGGCCTATTGTGCCAATATACTTTCATGCTTTGATTCTCTGAAATCATAGCTTAAAATTTATAAATGTCCTTGTGACTAGGCCTATTGTGCCAATATACTTTCATGCTTTGATTCTCTGAAATCATAAGCTTATAATTTATAAATGTCCATGTGACCAGGCCATTGGGTGCCACTAATAAAACTGTTAATGTTTTATAATTAGGATAAATTATAATAGAAATCCTAAACCTATATGATTAATAAATTAACCAAATATGGTCTCTGTTTACCATGGTTAATGAATTTCCCTAATGGGCAATTCCGTAATAAACATCCCTTAGAAGGGAAGTACCTACGGGCTATAGTTAATGTCCTCTGAGACTAAAGACAGTGGTAGCCTACAGCTCCCTGTCAGGAAAAGGTAATGAACTTTGATTCAAACCTTAATGCCACGACTCTCTGAAATCATGGCTTATAAATTTAACTTGTCTACGCGACTAGGCCATTTGTGCTATTATTAACTTATGAATTAGGATTTATGATAAAAATCCTGAATAAAATAAATATCCTTCCTTCCCTGTCAGTATGCATTTTAAAGGGAATCTTAAAGGTGAAACCTAGCCCACGTGGCCAAGATGGTGAAACCTACTCAAGGGATTCAGATCCTTGTTAACACCTAAGAACGTGTTAGCACTCTTGACAAATGTGATTCGAGAAAATCACAACAGTCATACTTATATTGGATTCTTCCAATTCCCTTATCTAACCTAGTGATTTAGGAATCATGGCTTATATCATCCTATAAGATGATCATATTATGAACATCCGTTAGTGATGAAGTGCCTACGGGCTAAACTTGTTGTCCGATAAGACAACGACAGTGATGATCTTTGACCTCCTGTCTAAAATATTGGACTATGTCCAAACATAATAGTCTATATGATCAATGCGATCATGACTAATATCATCTAATACGATGATAATATTATTTAACATCCTTTAGTGATGTTTTGCCTACGGGCTATAATATATTGTCCATTTGAGACATTGACATTGTTATCTTTATGATTCCTTGTCTGAGGTGGTGAGCTATGCTCAAGCCAAAATAGTCAATATGATTAATGCAATCATGACTTATATCTACTAATAGGATGAACCTATTATAAACATCCATTAGTGATGTTTCGCCTATGGGCCATATTATATTGTCCATGTGTGACAAAGACATTGTGATCTTTACGATTCCCTGTCCTAGGTAGTGAGCTATGCTCAAGCCTAATAGTCTATATGATCAATGCAATAATGACAAAAAAAATCGTCAAGATGATGATTAAAAATTTTAACATCCTTAATGATGTTTTGCCTAAGGGCTATATTATATTGTCCAATTGAGACAAGGCAATTGTAATCTTTTGTGATTCTTTGCCCAAGGGGGTGAGCTATACTCAAATCCCATAGTCTATACTATCATTGCGATCCTGACTAGTATCATCAGTATGATGATCATAATATTAACATCCCCCGTGATGAAATGCCTACGGGCTATACCTTATTCTAGTGTCGGTAAGACAAAGATAGTGGTGATCTTTATGATCCCCTGTTCAAAATGGTGTAATTATACCCAAACCTAATAGTCAATATGATCGATGTGATCATGACTAATATCATTAGATACGATGGTTATTTATAAACATCCATTAGTGATGTTGATTGGCTTACTTTTCTGCCAAATGAATCGTCTTTTAAGACGATGACAGTTGTAGTCTATGACTCCCTGTCCAAAGGTGAAGAACCACGTTCAAACCTTGAAGCCCTAATCTAATAAGATTGTGGCTAATAAATTAAGGTCCTTGATGATAGACCATCGAGTTATGTTTTAAAGTCATTCATGACAAGCCTATGTGCTATAATTTGTCATTCGTGACAAGCTAACATATTAAATGTTAACATTCCTGGTGACATGCCTTTGTGCCAGATTTGATAAATGTCCTTATGACAAGGCCGCTTGTGCCATATCTAAATGACCTTTGCGACAAGGCCTTTGTGCCGTATAATCATTTATGTCCTTCATGACTGGGCTTTATGCCATATCTTTCTACGTCCATCGAGACAGGCTTCTATGCCATATATGTATATATATAATAAAAGTCTTGTAAGACTAGCCTTTGAGCTATTTATAATCGTCCTTGTGACAAGGACAATTGTGACATTATGGTCCCCTGTCAAGCAGGTATTGGACTCGCTCCAAACCTTAAATGCCATTGATAGTCCTTTTGTGACCTAAGCTAAATGTAATAGATATACATTCAAATAGCATTCATTAAGAATGTTCAGAACAGAATAGCCCATACGGTTTATGAATGCCGTGGCTAATCTAAGTCAGGTCATCAGGATGATGACTAATAATTGTTAAATCTTGGTGATTAGTACCAAGTTTCGAGTATGGAAAACTCGGATGAGGTAGACGACAGTCGCAATACTATTAATACGACGAAAGTTAATAAAACTACAAACGTAAACCTCAATATTAATGGAGTTAATCTCCAGGCTGTGGTTGACGCAGCAGTTGGAAGGACCATAGAAAGATCAGGAAACAATCCAAAGAGCCGAATGCTCCTCGCTCTGAATTTCATTCAAAACCATGTTCAATTGCTCATGAGAAGAGTTTTGTTCACACTTCGTATATGAAGGATGAACCAAAGGAGGAAGATAACTCCCAGAAATCTAAGAAAGAGAGCAGGTACAGGCTTAATAAAAAGCAACGAAAGTTCAGTAAGAGCCTGTATGTAAGAATTGCTATAAAAGACACTAGGGACAGTGTCGATTAGAACAAAGACCAAAGCAGTGTGGCATCTGATAAGGAAACTGGTCATCATTCCCGTGAATGTAGGGACATAAAGAATGCAGTCTATTACGGTTGTGGTGAGCAAGGCCGCATCAGAACTAGACACCATAAAGCTGCCAAAGAAGGTACAGCTAAGCCTGGAAAGGCTAAGGGAAGAAATGCCTGAACTCACCTGATGAATGCCAAGAGGCAGATCACGTTATCATCTACCAATGATAATTTTCTGCTACGTGTCCTGATTTAATACAGGCAATAATAAATCTTCATAAACCATAAGCTTAGCAAACTTTTATATTATTCACAAGGTATAACTTACCAAGGAAACCATAGTAACCGATTCTTCTAGTATCGGCAAGGAATCCTTCCGAAAAATCTAAGAGTACTCTTTCTTCGCATAGAGTACGACAACATATGTTATTTTAATTATTTTTCCCATTGTTTTCCTATCGCCTGCAAATGCCAAACTATGTTTGATAAGAGTACCATATGAGGATTGGCGTATCATAGGGTGTCCCATAGATTACTTCCATGCCTGATCAGTATGGAGGTTTAATACATGGAACCATGGTTGTAAAAATCCCGACTAGTCTCCGATTAGTCGCCGATTAATCACTAATCCGAGGTTCACCGATTAATGGCCGATTAATAGCTAGGCAGTCAATGACGGTCCGATTCTGGCCAAATTTTGGCTAGATGCCGGCCAAATTTTGACCAAACCATATAAATTCCTTCCAATTACTTAAAAAATGGGTTAATGAGTGGTTAAAACATGCCTACTTTAAAAAACTACATATAAAAATGTGTGTGTGTATATGTAACTAAAAATTACATATAAAAATCTCAATCCGATTAATTTCGATTAATCCCGATTAATCGCTAGTCGGTACCCCACCGCCCGACTAGCGCCTAGCGATTCTTACAACACTGCATGGAACCCCTAAGATATCCCAATGATCATATTGTACTAAAGTCGACTAGTAGTATTCAAAAAAAAAAAAAAAAAAAGGATATCCAGAATGGAATTTTCCAAGTAAATGTTCCCGATTAAGGAATTCGTGGACTTATAACATAAATGTGTCACTCATTTGACACGAACAATGATGGATGAACTGGAGCCTGAGATATGGAAAATCTCTGTAGCCTCCTTGCATCTTGATTACCTTCTCATAAGTTTTCCCTGCTTACCTCCTGGAAGGCAGGTAGAATTAAGATTTATATCCCATTTAAGGCTGTATTATTATGAAATCTCCAAGACGGCTAGTACCATCATTGGAAGAATCGAAACCCTGATTTACTAAGTTTTAAAATAGAGGGTTCATATAGCCTAACCCGATATTCCGAAAGTTTTATATTGTTAAATAAGAAAGACGGTTCATATTGCTTATGTATTAATTGCCGCAACCCTAATTAGGCAACGATTAAGAATTTGCCATCAGCTACCCAGGATCTAAGGGCAAACTATTGGTGGATAGGCTTGAAGAAGTCTGTGGCCACCTATGTAGCTAAATGCTTGACATGTGCGCAAGTCAAAGCCGAGCATCAGAAACCGTCAGGTTTGCTACAACAGCCTGAACTTCCTGCGTGGAAGTAGGAAATGGTAACTATGGATTTTATCACCAAGTTACCCAAGACAAGGAAAGGAAATGATACAATATGGGTTATAGTTGACAGACTGACTAAGTCAGCACATTTCTTACCCATCAAGGAGACTTATAGCTCCGACATGTTAGCCCAGTTATACGTTGATAAGATTGTAGCCTTGCATGGCATACCAGTCTATTATCTCTGACCGAGATACTAGATACACGTCACATTTTTGGAAGAATTTCCAACAATCTTTGGGCACACGTTTAAATTTTAGTACAGCTTATCATCCTCAGACTGACGGTCAGAGTGAGCGTGCTATTCAAACGTTGGAAGACATGCTACGTGCATGTGCGATCGATTTGGGTGGTAGTTGTGTCACACCCCGATTTCCACGTGTCACCGGTGGGCCCGGTGGGGGAGTATCGTGACGTGGTTGGCAACGTAATAGTCAAACAACACAATATAATAATGCACAGCGGAAGCAAAAGATATTTATTATTACATTCCGAATATGAAGTAATATTCAGTATTACAACGGAAGTAAAGGATCCACAGGCGGATCTTAAAACATATCATTTGTTCAACAGACTTTAGGCGCCTAGAACTTGCAAGATTCCTTATTAGCGCCCTGAGCTTCCAGCCAAGTACGTTCAGTACCTGTCACTTAACCTTTTTGGAAAATACGTCAGTTTTCACTGGTAAATACACTCAACCGACTCATTTGAAAAGAGTTTAAGAAAATTGATTTAGATGCACCAGGCACAAAACCTTTTGACACTTTGATTAAAATGCACAGAGGCAAAATTAATCTTTTATAACTTGGGAAAATTATTTGTATATAATCTTGTATACAGTTTTACTTATTTGTCGTCCGTTTGGGGCCGGTTTGTAGGGCCGGACTAGATTAACAGACACGCCACAGGTATAATGCCCACAGGCTATCATCCCCTAAGTGGATTACCAGTTCCGGTATAATGCCCACAGGGATGATACCTTCGAGTGGATTACCAGTTTTTACATAATGCAACTGTCAGGTGTATGCCTACACCCCGTGCTTAGGTCGTGGCCATTTCAAAATTTCCTATACCGAATTCTCAGGATATTGAGTTAGGCTATGAATCTCCTATCTTAAAGTTTACTTAATCAGGTTTTCAGTTATTCCATAATCAACATGGAGTTCTTACAACACTCTAACCCAAAGTGGGATGTAAATCTTAACTCCACCTGCCTCTAGGGAGGTAAACAGGGTAAACTTAGGAGAAGATAATCTAAGTACAAGGAGGTTGCAGAGATTTCCATATCTCAAGCTCCAGTTCACTCATCGCTGCTTGTGTCGAATAAGTGACACATTTATGTTACTAGTCCACGAATTCCTAAATCGGGAATATTTACTTGGACAATTATATTATGGATATCTTCTTTGAATACTATTAGTTGACTTTAGTACCATATGATCATTGGGATATCTTTGTGGTTCCATGCATTAAACCTCCATACTGATCAGGCATGGAAGCAATCTATGGAACTTATTAAGATACACTAGGATACGCCAATCCTCATATGACACTTTTATCAAACATAGTTTGGCATTCGCAGGCGATAGAAAACAATGAGAAGAATAATAAAATAAAGTAATATATATTGTCGTACTCTTTCTGGGGAAGTGTACTCCAGATTCTTATGAGAGGATTATCTCCGAGAATGAGAGAGAGTCATAGACTACTACTGTCATCGTCTTATCGGACAATAAATTTAGCCCGTAGGCACTTCATCACTCACGGATGTTTATAACATGATCATCTTATAAGATGATATAAGCCATGATTTCTAGATCATAAGGCAAATTAGGAATTTAAAGATTTCCAATATAGGGATGACTGTTGTGATTTTATCGAATCACATTTGTCAGGAGTGCTAACACGTTCCTAGGTGTTAATAAGGATTTGAATCCCTTGAGTAGGTTTCACCATCTTGGCCGCGTAGGCTAGGTTTCACCTTTTAGATTCTTTTTAGAATGCATACTGGCAGGGGAGGAAGGATATTTATTTTATTCAGGATTTTTATCATAAATCCTAATTTATAAGTAATAATAGCACAAATGGCCTAGTCGCGTAGACAAGTTTAATTTATAAGCCATGATTTCAGAGAATCGAGGCATTAAGGTTTTAATAATAGCACAAATGGCCTAGTCTCATGGACACTTTTAAATTATAAGCTATGATTTTAGATAATCAAAGCATTTGAGGTTTGAACCTAGTTCATTACCTTCATCTGACAGGGAGTCATAGCTACCACTGTATTTTGGCTCATGTAGAAATGAGCAAGGCCCGTAGGCACTATATTACCACGTATGGTTAAAATATGATCATCTTAATTGATGACGTAAACCCAAGATTCAGGGATCATTAAACTGGGTTAGGAATCTTTTGAAGAATCCCATATAAAAATGACGTGTGTGATTTTAAATGAATCACATCTGCCTGGAGTGTTAACATGTTTTAAGATGTTAACCGGGAATTGAATCTTTTTAAATAGGTCTTACCATCTTGGCCTGGTCTTATAATTGACCCATGGCTAGGTTTCACACTTAAGATTCTTAATTTATATTTAACGCAGAACAAATTTAAATTGAGGTGTAAATATGGATCTGAATCTAAATTGCGGAACTGCCATCTTGGCCGGTCTTAATATGACCCGAAGCTAGGTCTTGCCCTTTTTAGATTTTGCCATTTTATTATAATGGTAGATCTTGCAAAAAAAAATAAGGAAATAATATTTTTCCATTTATTTAATATTTCTTATTTAGAATGAAAGTTTAAACTTAATCATTCCATTATATGAAAATAAAAGTATAAAGTTGCCCTAAGCGGGACTTAAAAGGAATAATGTGTCCTCGGAGGGACTGAAAGATAATTATGTCCTTATAAGGACTATTAAGGAAACGATTTTCAGCAAAGGAGTTTCTTCTTCATTCAATTCCTGAATGCTTTCTCCTTGGTTGCACGTCTCATCTTGGTCGCTGTACGAAGCTCAGCATTTCAAGGCTCCGGGTGTGGAGAATCCCTAGTTCAGCTTCCTCGCTTGGCGACGTATCCAATATATAAAAATTTTGGAAGCAGAATTTTCAGATTAGGATTGAGAATGATCCTATGTTAAGTCTAGACTCAGAAGTTTAGATTATGCAATTGTGTAACTGAGATTAAACACAAAAGGCTAGTGTTTAATTCACTCAGTGTTGGCTCTGATACCAACCTGTCACACCCCGATTTCCACGTGTCACCGGTGGGCCCGGTGGGGGAGTATCGTGACGTGGTTGGCAACGTAATAGTCAAACAACACAATATAATAATGCACAGCGGAAGCAAAAGATATTTATTATTACATTCCGAATATGAAGTAATATTCAGTATTACAACGGAAGTAAAGGATCCACAGGCGGATCTTAAAACATATCATTTGTTCAACAGACTTTAGGCGCCTAGAACTTGCAAGATTCCTTATTAGCGCCCTGAGCTTCCAGCCAAGTACGTTCAGTACCTGTCACTTAACCTTTTTGAAAAATACGTCAGTTTTCACTGGTAAATACACTCAACCGACTCATTTGAAAAGAGTTTAAGAAAATTGATTTAGATGCACCAGGCACAAAACCTTTTGACACTTTGATTAAAATGCACAGAGGCAAAATTAATCTTTTATAACTTGGGAAAATTATTTGTATATAATCTTGTATACAGTTTTACTTATTTGTCGTCCGTTTGGGGCCGGTTTGTAGGGCCGGACTAGATTAACAGACACGCCACAGGTATAATGCCCACAGGCTATCATCCCCTAAGTGGATTACCAGTTCCGGTATAATGCCCACAGGGATGATACCTTCGAGTGGATTACCAGTTTTTACATAATGCAACTGTCAGGTGTATGCCTACACCCCGTGCTTAGGTCGTGGCCATTTTGTAAAATGATGCCAAGGATATCCGGGACATGGTCATTAACCCCTAAAGGCCATACACCAAATAATAATAAAATAATACATATTAAACAGGTTATGTAAGTACATCAATCACAATCCGATTTAAATGACTACATACACCCGACCAAGCGGTACTTTTATAGTACCGTATCCCAAACCCGTATAGGGAAAATAAGTTAAGAGTATTTACCTGAGCTAGCTCCTGTCTTAAATATCAGAAATTAATAACTCAGTCGTATTCACTTAAGTAAGCGTAGGTACCATTTACCGGAAAGCTCTAGTCTGGAATGATGGTATAAATAATTAATTAGAATGCTAACGGGTCTTTAATTAAGCCTAAGCTTAGACCGGTTAGTCTTACAGGAGGATACGGTTCGTACGCACGATTAAGCGAAGACCGGAATAGAATGTGATTTAAACCCGACATGTTCAGAGACTTGTCTTATATGGGTATTTCATACACATTCTGGATTTTGAGATAAAACCGATAAGGTTTGACCCGTTTCGGCTAATTTATGTAAACTTGTTACATAAACCTAACCGAACGCGTAATAAGCGTAACGGGTATCCATAGAGTCATTTACAGGTTTTCCTTAGTTAATATGCCTTAAATATGTTGTGGTATCAGTAGGATACCTTCCATTATGCCCAAAACGAGTTTAATCTCAATTTAAGCCCCGTAGGGGTATTTTGGTCATTTACCTAAGGCATATATACTACCTGTCATACAACTACTCGAATGATGTGACCATAAGGTCACTTAATGTGTTTGGTCGGATCCTAATGATCGACCAAACGGGTCGGGTTCGAAAGTATAAGCGATTGTTTAGATCGCTTACCTTTACGACCCTATATAAGCACTAAACTAAAAGTGACGAGCTAAGCATGTTGAAACATGCTTAACTAAGTTAGAAAACAAGTTTGGTATCAAAACAAACGGTTTTGATACCCATAAGTAGTTTGGTTACAAAATACGCAAGAATACGTATTCTGGCCGAAACTACGGCTCGTCACTGAGCCTAGATAACGTGGTAATCAGTAGGTATAGTCACTAGGGACTATAACCTTCGTGATCACGCTCACGTTATGAAGTTCAAACGAACTTCGCATCGACCATAAACTGGTCAATGCAGAAAGTCAAACAAAGTTTGACTTTCGGACTCGTAAAGCAATAAAAGAACGAAAGAATGCTTACGAAGGGTCCCCGAAAGCTAATCTCGATCAAAATAGCTCAGGTATGAAACAATGGTTCCAACTTAGAGCCTTTTTGATCAGATTTGTGGGTTTTGGAGTAATGGGGGATGGGGTATTTATAGTTTTCGGTCCACCGTTAGGATCGTTTCTTGGAGAAGAGGGCACGATCAAGGCCGTACACTTGTCGGGAAGTTGTGGTGCCTAAATTGCCACTAACCATAAGGTATCAACACTTGGCAAGGGATTAGGAAGTGGTTAACAGCTGAAAACAGGCTGTTACATACTCTGCATCTGGTCTGTCATAGGCTAGCGCACCGTTACATGTTAAGTGTAGCGGTGCGCTACACACAAGTTTGGCAGATTTGCAGTTTTGGTCCCTGTTGTGTAATTGGGCCATTTTCGACACGTTTAAGGCCCGTTAACCCCATTTCAAAGCTCTAAAATGAAGTTAAAGTATAGGGAACTTAAAATGTGCTCAAAAATATCTCAGATGTCGGTTCGTTTGGCCGTACGATCGCGATGTTCGGTTAATCACGACGGAATGCGCACAAGTGCGAAAAACGATCCAAATGACGCGACGAATGGATTTTTCTTATGGCGAACACTAAAATAAAATATTTTAGTGCTTACATAAATTTTTGGATGTCCAGATGTATTCAGAACGTAGGTTATGCGCGAAAATGCAAACTTATGCACTTTTTGACGCTTTTAGTCCCTGATCCTTCTACACTTGATCTTAACATGCTTTCTTGCACTTCGAGCCCTCTAACTTGACTTTTATGGGCCTTAAGACATAACCATACTTTGTTAAGTCCTTGGGTAACTTTATGGTTACCCGAAAAGTCATAAATTTCAACGTTGACGCTTTTAACCCCTCTCACACGAATTTGATCATAACTTTCTCATACGATAACGAAACTTTATGAAATTTTAATCGTGCATTCTAGTGAGCATAATTTACATTTACAAAGCTTCGGGTTTGTCAAAAGGTCACTCAGAGGTATATCTTTAACATGTTGACACATTTAACCCCTGTAGTTTGTAATCTCTCACTTTTAGCTTCGTATGATCCATGATTCATTCGTTTGAAGGTATGAACATTGTGTAGGGTTAATGTTCATTATATTTTATTCACAGTTGACATTTAGAATCCGTATTAACACATACTTTCCATGTTTGTCAACTTTAGTCCTTTTATAACATTCTTTCACACGTTCAAACTTTATGACACGTGTCGACACATTATAGGACGTGAATTTTCGAGGTGTTACAAGTTGGGATAAGAACCTACCATTAATCGAATTCTCCTACAACAATAGCTACCATACCAGCATTAAGGTTGCGCCCTTCGAGGCATTATACGGTAGAAAGTGTGGATTGCCCGTTTGTTGGGCGGAAGTTGGAGACGTCCAATTATCAGGACCAGAGATAGTGTTCGAGACGACGGACAAGATTGTCCAGATTCGCGACCGTTTCAAAGCTTCCCGAGATAGGCAGAAGAGCTACGCTGATCCAAAGCGTAAAGCTTTTAACTTCGAAGTAGGTAACAAAGTCCTACTTAAAGTATCACCCTGGAAGGGGGTGATGCGATTTGGTAAGAAAGGCAAGCTAAGCCCGAGATACATAGGACCTTTCGAGGTTATCGAACGTGTCGGGTCAGTTGCCTATAAGTTAAACTTACCAGAAGAGCTCAGTGGAATTCAATGTGTTCCACATCTACTATCTGAAGAAGTGCTTCGCTGATGAATCACCGGTTATACCACATACAGATGTGCATATAGATGAGAGCTTAAAATTTGTGGAAAAACCTTTGTCGATTGAAGATCGACAGGTAAAGAAGCTTCGAAGGAAGCATGTACCTATTGTAAAGGTCAAATGGGATGCCCGTAGAGGTCCCGAATTCACGTGGGAGGTTGAATCCACGATGAAAGAAAAGTACCCTTACTTATTTCAGTAAATCTTGGGTCGAGATTTATTTTAAGGGGGTGAGGATGTAACACCTCGAAAATTCACGTCCTATAATGTGTAGACACGTGTCAAATGTTTAAACGTGTGAAAGAATATTATAGAAGGACTAAAGTTGACAATCATGGAAAGTATGTGAATATACGTATTCTAAATGTCAACAGTGACTAAATATATTGTATATTAACCCTACAAGATGCTCATACCTTCAAACGAATAAATCATGGATCATGCGAAGCTAAAAGTGAGAGATTACAAACTACAGGGGCTAAATGTGTCAACATGTTTAAGTTATACCTCTGAGTGACCTTTTGACAAACCCGAAGCTTTGTAACGGTTAATTATGCTCACTAGAATGCATGATTTAAATTTCATAAACTTTCGTTATCATATGAGAAAGTTATGATCAAATTCGTGTGCGAAGGGTTAAAGCGTAAACGTTGAAAGTTAGGACTTTTCGGGTAACAATAAAGTTAACCGGGGACTTAACAAAGTGGGTATATGTTTTAAAGCCCTTATAGGTCAATTATGAGGGTTCATAATACAAGAAACAAGTGCCTAATCGAACTTTGAAGAGCCAAGGATTAAATAGCAAAAGATCTAAAAATCAGATTTGGTCAGATGAGGCCTAGCGCGACGCGGGGGGGGGGGGGGGGCTTAGCGTCGCGCGAGGGGTGCCCAGCTCCGACTTCTTTGGGTTTTTGCCTGCTAAGTGCAATCTGATCGATTTTATCCGATTTTTCAAACCTCTCTTGACCCCTAGACACCCCCTAAGCACTAGGAACAAGTGTTGATCAATTGTGGTGGGTTGTAGACTCATGTATCAAAGATTTGTGGTGGATTAAACACTATATAAAGGCCATGATATGCACCAATGTTCTTCACACCTTCCTCTTGCAATCTGATCATTTCTGGAGCTCCAAGACACTCTCAAGTGATCACTAATCAAGCTTAGGACTATTGTAAGTTTGCCAATCCTTCTTTAATAATGTTTAGCTTAGTTATTTAGCTAAAAGTCAAACCGTCGTAATTACGGTTTGACTTCGAGATTAGTCAACAATGGCTCAGTCATATCTCGAATTAAAAGTAGTTATAAGTTGGTAATTATGTGGGTAATAAACCCTCAAAAGGGTTCCCCCTGATTACCACTCTAACCAGGTCAATAGTCGGGTCAAACTTGCTAAGAAAAAGTCAACAGGATACTTAAATTTCAATTTATGCATAATTAGCAATGTAGATCATATACAACCTGTTTGATCGTTGTTATAACTTAGTAATAAGTGTAAGAACATGTCTAGACATGTTCAACCCGACAATTTCCTGTTTAGACCCGGTTCGGAACCGAAAGTCGCATAGTTTGACTTATACTTTGACTTTCAGTTCTGACCCGTTATGATATGTTTTGGGAATTCCTTAGAGCTTTATTTGGGCTAGGTTACATGCTAGTATAACCCTCTGTGATTATACACCATGGTTCATTAGTTAACCGATTAATACGCATGATTCCGTTAATTGCTCATATGTTGACCGTTATGCCCTTATTACCTTAAACCGTGATTTTTGGAAATGTAAAAGAGTAGAAACTTTAATTACTGATATATAAACTTGCATACAAAATTTGACATCAGTTTGAGGTGTAGAATAAGAGTTACGCTCGTTAGCGTAAAAATTAAAGCTTTATGTTAATTAAACGGCATATTTAGCGTATAGCCTACTTAAACATACTTTTTGATATCAAACTCTTTACCCACTGATGTAATATATTATTTTGGGATTTTTAAAGATTTTTAATTAATTTTAGGCTGAGCATAACTAATAGTCGTAGGCTTAATACGGTAATTGTCGGTTTTGCCCTTACGGGCCATAAAATGAGTTTTACATATCTAAACGACTCCAAACATTTTGCTACTGATTAGACATGTTAAAAAAATTATTTTAAGCCTTCTGGAATGATAAAAATATCAGCTTTATGTATCGAACCCGTAAATGGCTTCTAATCGCCTTATTAAGCGTTTTTAGCGCATAGTATGTACTAAAACTATTTTTAAACATACAAGGGTGATACCTACTGATATTTAAGGCAAATTATAATATTTTAACAGTAAGCAAAGGTTGATAAACTCAGACTTCAGTTTTGAGCTTTTCGGCTTAAGTGAAATTACCAAAATACCCCTACGGGGCATAGTTTGGTTATAATTGATAAATTTCACTTATATACTTTAACCTGCTGATATAACTTAGCAAATTGAGTATATTTTCTGATTACATCAGGCCTGTAACTCAGGTTGACACTTAAACTCTTTTACAACCTTTAAAATGACCAAACTACCCCAACGGGGCATAGTTTGTGATTAAATTCATTTCGGGCATAATAAAAGACATCTTACTGATGTCACAACATATATGAAGCATATTAACTTAGGAAACCTGTAAATGGCTCATATGAATACCCGTTACGCTTATTACGCGTTCGGTTCGTTTTATGTAACTAGTTTACATAAACTAGCCGACACGGGTCAAACCTTATCGGTTTTATCTCAAAATCCAGAGTGTGCATGAAATACCCATATTAAACAAGTCTCTGAACTTGTCGGGTCTAAATCACATTCTATCCGGTCTTCGCTTAATAGTGCGTACGAACCGTATCGTTGAAAACTAACCGGTCTAAGTTTAAGCTTAATTAAAGACCCGTTAGATTCTAATAGGTTATTATAAACCTTCGTTCCAGATTAGGAGAACCAGTAAAAGCTACTTGCAATTTGCTTATTGTGATTTATACATTGCTCAGGTAAATACTTTTAACTTATTTTCCCTATACGGGCTTGGGTTACGGTATATAGAATACCGCTTGATCGGGCATCAAATCCTCCACCGTTGAGTGGGTAATTGAATAAATTTGATCGGCTCGTTTAAACAGTCTTGTTACTTAAAGCCTTTGGGGGGTTAATGACCATTTCCCGGATATCCCTGGCATCATTTTACGAAATGGCCACGACTTAAGCGCGGGGTGTAGGCGTACACCCGTCAGTGCACAAAAGAATAATGTGGTGTGTCTATTGATCTTTAACCCGGACTTGATCCGGGCTACTGAGCGCACAAGGAACATGTAATTCGTTCACAAGATTATTTATTTAAATAATTCTCCCAAGTTATAAAAGATTAATTTTGCCTCTGTGCATTTTAATCAAATTATAAAAGATATTTTGTGCCACGTGCATCCAAATCAATTTTCTTAAACCATTTTCAAAATGAGTCAGTTACTTGTATTTACCAGTGTAAACTGACGTATTTTCCAAAAAGGCTAAATGCAGGTACTATACGAAATTGGCTGGATATTTCTCCTTAGCATCAATAGAAGTCTCGCAAGCTTAAGATGCCTAAAAGTCTGTTGAACTATTGTCTCTATTTTATTTTCGATCCGTCTGTGGATAAACTATCGAATATTGTGACATTTGATATTACAATATTAAATTCGGTTGTATCATATTTTTAAATTTCTTTCGCTGTGCATATTAAATATTGTGTTGTTTGACTATTATGTTGCCAACCACGTCACGATACTCCCCACCGGGCCCACCGGTGACACGTGGAAAGTCGGGGTGTGACACAAGATATGCTTCGTGAAAGCCAAAGATGTTTTTCGGCAATGAAGAATGTGAAGACCGACTTGCGTAATCGGATTGGAGATGAGAACTTAAATGATA
Source organism: Helianthus tuberosus (assembly GCA_030545235.1). Classification (NCBI taxonomy): domain Eukaryota; kingdom Viridiplantae; phylum Streptophyta; class Magnoliopsida; order Asterales; family Asteraceae; genus Helianthus; species Helianthus tuberosus. The sequence continues at coordinate 13,567,156 of CM060383.1, read as the reverse complement.
ATTGTATATTTATATAGAGAAATAGTTGCTTAAGAAAGTCGGTTTAGATGATGTTTTGGATAGATTTCAAAAAATGAAAACTCGTAGTGCGACGTTTTAATTATGTTTGTAAGAAGGTTTGACATGTTTTGATGATTATATAAATTTAGTTTGATGTTCTTTTGTTTTACATGACCCGACCCAACTCGAACCGACCCGATACGAACCGATGTTTTTACTTATATACCTTGGGGCCTAAAATTTTTAAAAATGTTCCGCACCCCCTTGGAAAAATTCCTGGGTCCGCCACTGCCATCTAACACTATATAACAAATATAAAACTATATTTTGTCTGATAGCATGTCTATGACAGATGTATAGTGTTATATATTGTTATATAGGGTTACATAGTGTTATATGGTGTTACATAGTGTTATACGGTGTTTATATGGTGTTATATAGTGTTATAACACACTTGTCACACTTCTGAATTAATGTACACTATCCCTACCCTATATAATATACAATTATATAATATATAGTGTATATTAACAAAAATGTATATTGGGCGAGGGAGATAGCGGTGGCGGTGATGGTAATGTGGAAAAAAGAGGGCGTTCGCAGGTTGCAAGAGGGGCGGCTGTATCACAGAAGAGGGGGTACACCTTAATATTACAACCTCAACTTTGCTTAAAAAAATTGCTAATGGCATACCCTCCAAAAGTTAACATGAAAAGAGTGTGATGTTACTTTGGAAACTTATTTTGATTTGACAGTTTGATTAACGTTTAAAACTAATTTGGTTTGTAGAACCTAATCTTTTGCGAGAATTCATATGAAGTTTGCATGAGTTTTTAATTATAATAATTTAAACTTAACTATAACATATGTGGGTGAGGATCAAATAGTAAGTTTATTTTGGCTAGGAAGGATATGAAGCAATAGGATTATGACATGTGACAAAATTTAAAATAAAGAGCAAGAGTATTTTAGTCAATTTTACCAAATCTTCTCCCTTCTTCTTCTCTCTGTAACTTCAAAACCCACCATTTTCAAAACCCACCATCTTCAACTTTTTCTTCACTTTCTAACTCAATAATCACTACATTATAGTGCGATTTTCATCACCAATCAATGATTCAAACACCTAATCAACGTGTTCTTCAACTTTTTTGAATAAACCCAGTTTAATTTCATACAATATCTCATTTTTTCCCTGTGATTTTGAAGCGAATCACTTGATTCGTTCGATTCGATCGCTGATAAATGTTTCTAACATTCAAATTTCGTCAATCAATGAAAAAATCTGAAGATATCGGCTTCGATCTATGTAAGAAATTTTTGAATTGCATTTTGACGATCTGGGTTTTTGAATTGAGTCATTGAGTTTTACAATCTTGGCTGGGGTCCGGGGGCAGCGCCCCTGGAAGCATGGTCCAAGGGGCGGCAGCCCCTGGCGGGGTCCAAGGGGCGGCAGCCCCTAGCTGTGGTCGAGCTTTAATTTAATTTAATTTTCTGGAAATTGCCTTATTTTCGTAGACAGTTTTTGATCTCCTACTTCCTAGTTCAGAGAGAACACTTTCTTTTGTGTTTTTAGGCCATTACGTTTTATAAATAAGACATTTTTATGTGTTTTCTGGCCATTGCATTTTAGAAAACACACATTTTTGAAATGTTTTTAGTCATTGCGTTTTAGGTAAAACACATTTTTATGTATTTTCAGTCCATTGCGTTTTAGAAATAAGACATTTCTTTGTGTTTTTTGGTGCATTGCGTTTTAGGTAAAACACATTTTATGTGTTTTTAGTCCATTGCATTTTAGAAAGTATACTTTCTTTTGTGTTTTTAGGCTATTGCGTTTTAGAAATAAGACATTTGTTTATGTTTTCTGACCATTGTGTTTTAGAAATAAGACATTTCTTTGTGTTTTTTTGTGCATTGCGTTTTAGAAAAAAAAAAGTCATTTTTTTACATTTTCTTTTCATTGCGTTTTACGCAACTGAGTTTTTTTTTCCATTGCGTTTTACGCAACTGGGTTTTCGAAAAAAAATTCAAAAATATAGCAATAGTATACTCGTTTTAAAGATAAAAAAACGTTCGTTTTTTTTTTTGTGCAATTTTTATAAAAAAAATAATGTCTTATGAAAAAGTTATTAACGTTTAAAAATTGGGGGGGAATTGGAGGAGAGAGAAACTATTGTCCTGGATTGACTACAATGCCCTTACACAAACCCACGCGCCTCTTTTTTCCTCTTCAATTTCACTCATTTAATTTAATCTTAGCACTTGATTAAATCAATTGATGGTTTAGATTACTTTCTAGGCTTGCTAGCCAAAAAAACTTTCTATTATATCCTAACCCTAACATATGTTATATTAACTTTATATTGAATCTAGTTTATATGGTACCAAATTAAAAGTTATGTAGTGTAAGTAGCTTAGGGGCTGTTTGGTAGCCTCTGAATGATCATTAAGAGGCTACCTCTTAATGGAACCATTAAGAATTTTACCAATAAGAAGGTAGAAGAATGTGACATGTGATGATTTACCATTCAGAGGTTACCTCTTAACCATTCAGACTTGAGGTTACCTCTTATTCATTCAGAGGTTTTAAACCATTAAGAGGTAGCATCTGAATGGTCATTAAGAGGTTACCAAACAGCCCCTTAATGTTTTTATAGTTTTATGATGCATTTGAAATATTTACATACTATAAGGGCCTCATTGTATTTTCAAAAGTAAACATAAAACACAATGTCCATATCAATCACGTGTACGAATGTTATACACATCATCACATGTTGGACCTCTCAACATACAATGTATCATTCTATGTTTTTTATTTTTCCTTAAAAAAAAGAAAAACATACAATGTATCTTTCTTTCTTGACCGCAGGTGCATGCACCATCTTTTTCAGTCCCACAGTCCAAAATCAGACTTCTCTTCTGTCTCCTTAATTATTATTATCTTTATTAATTTTTATACAATTTTTGTATTTTTTTTGGAGCATCAAATATTGATATAATAGAGTAGAAGCAATGCGATTTAAAAAAAAAATCTCAAATCAGATATTTCATTGGAACTTATTTAAAGTTTAGAATATGATAATCATACAATCCTTTTAAAAATATAATTCCAAACACCCCGTCAGTTATCAACGTATGTCAATTGTAGAGTTAAGGTTTAAAAAGAAGACAAGTCAATAATTATAAGATGTTAAATTCAATTCTCTATACTTCTCTTAGGGGAGGCGGGGTGGGGAAAAAATGTGTGCGTGATGCTTTCTTCCACGCATGGAAAACAAACAAATTCCACCGCCGCCTAAATTTTTAACGAGTGATAAAATGTGTGCGTGATAAACTTCACGAGTTATGGCATATTCCGTTATAAATGGATGTGAGGGGGTGTGAGGGTTTATTGTTGGGTGTTGTGAGTGATGACCATTGCCATTAAAAAGGTTGTGAGTGATGGAAAAATGGTTGATGACATGGCAGAACTTGATTGGATATTATGAGTGATGAGTGATGACCACCCCCACCCCCCTTATATATATACACTAGGTTATAACCCCGTGTATTACACGGGTCGAATAAATGAATTTTATATACTAAATAATAAAACAATATATCTTTAAAAACCTCTTTTATTGCACGGGTTGAATAAATATAATTTTATATATTAAATAATAAAAAGTTATATCTATAAGAACCATATTGTACGGGTTGAATAAATATAAAATTATATACCAAAAAAAATATATCTTTAAAACCGCTTGTTTTACACGAGTTGAATAAATGTAATATTGTTTACCAAATAATAAAATAATACATCTTTAAGAAACCTCATTTATTACATTGGTTGAATAAATGTAATTTTGTATACCAAATAATAAAAAAATTACATCTTTAAAAATATGTGTATTACACGGGTTGAATAAATGTAATTTCCATTACGAAATAATAAAAAACATATATCCTTAAAAAGACCCCGTGTATTGTACGAATTGAATAAATCTAATTTTATATATCAAATAATAAAAAAAGTTATATCTTAAAAACCTCATATATTACACGGGTCAAATAAATGTAATTTTGTACAGTAAAAAGACGTTGGGGTCCAAAAGGGTTAGAAAAGAAGACGTTGAAGGCTCGGATGTTAAAAAATTCTTTTTTTGTGCTAAAAGGGTAAAAGTGATATAACCAAAAGGGCCAAAATCGTAATTTTCTCTAATATCAAATTAGATAACTAAGTTTGAATTTGAAGTAAATAGATAAATATAAAAGTAATAATTAAACTAAATAAATATTTAGTAGGAGGATTATCTATAATTAATTAGAAGAGATTAAACTAAAATTATAATTATCTATAAGACATGGCCTAATATGATGACAAGTGTCCTCAAAGTGGTTTCTTTTATTATATGTATAGATTCAATATCAATTTACCGACTAAACCATTGTCTAAACTAATTATAAACACGATGTCTAATAAGAGTGTGTTTGACACTACAAAAGTACGTTTAAGGTGTCCATTTCTGTATGAACGATCCGAACGATTATAACAGTGCGTCTAATAAGATCAAAAGTGGAGACATCAAGGTACTCTCTCTGCTTAACCCTAACCGCCGCCGAGGGTGCTCGACGATGACGGCCTGATTCGTTTAGCGATCTGAGTTATATCGGTCTGCACTAGGTGCAACCTTGATTAAACTCTCTTTTCTAATCGGATTCCGCTTTATTCCATTCGCCCCTTGGGGCTCGGTTAGCTTTTCGTCTGGTTTTATGGCGGGGAGAGGAAAGGCCGACGACGTTTGGATTGATGTTCCGACCAGGAACCGTAAGGAGTGGAACAGGGGCAAGCAGACCGACCAGAACGTTACCAAGTATTTCGTTTCAAACCTCCCACTCGGATGCACTCCATGGGAGGTATCTGACTTCTTAGGGTATTACGGGGAGATAGCGGGAACTTATATTGCCAGAAAGTATGATAAAAATGGGAACAGATTTGGTTTCGTCTCATTCAAAAATGTTAAAGATGCAAAAGACCTGGAGCACAGGATGAATGGAATCAAGATGGGTAAGCTCATCCTTAAGGTAAACATAGCTAGATTTGCCGTTGAAAATGCTGGACTTCTTGAGGATTTTGTTCTTCCCAAGTCTAAGTCGGGAATTGTTTCGGGACGGATGGAGCATCACCCTCCGGAGTATCAACAGCAGAACCAAAAGGTTGGTAATGGCAGTTCAATGCAGAGAGGAGGTCTATCGTTTGCGGATTTATTTTCGGGGAGAAATAACGAGCTCGGCGAATCTTCTGTTTCTAAATTGATCACTCCTGATAAACTTATCAATATTCCAGAGGAGGTCAAAGCTTTTCATTTCCTCCATGGTAGCGCTCTTATTGGAAGATCGGTTGATCTTAACACGTTGACTAAGATGGATAAAATTCTGTTGGAAGAGGGCCATTTAGGGGTGGAAATTCATTACGTGGGAGGAATCTCTTTGCTCCTGAAATTCAAGGATCACGAGGAAGCAGCTGATTTTCTGCTGAAACAAGATAAGTGGAGTAAGTGGTTCTCTGTGTTGGACATGTGGGAAGGGCAATCCTTGCCTTATGAACGAGTAGCTTGGCTGAACCTATTCGGAGTTCCTCTCCACTTAGCAGACAATTCTGTCTTCAACGATATTGCGAAACATTTCGGGTCTATTGTGCTTCCGGCCCAGCTTTCCATTGACGACGGTGACCTCTCATCGGTTTGTGTTGGGGTGCTAGTCGGAGACGGCAACATTATCAAAGATAAGGTAACGATTAAATGGAAGAATAGAAGCTATCAGGTGTGGGTTGCAGAGCGCAGCGGATTATGGGTTCCGGATTGCATGGGAGTGGTCGGATTGAAAGAGGTAATTTTAGCGGAGGACTCCAGTCCATTGTCATCGGAATTTTCTCCGGCTGGAGACAATCAGCCGCCGGTCCTTGAGAAATCGCTGGAAGGTGAAGCGCTCCTGCATGGGGACTCGAAACACTCCTCGGCTTCTCGTAACATGGATGTGGGGCCCGAGGTCAGCACTACTCAGCAGAGAGAAACTGGCGGCCACATGTTCCCTGCAGCAAATAAATCCAAAAAACTTAATAGAAGACCCAAGATTAGAAGCCCAGCTAGAATCAGACCCAACTGTAATCTGTCTAGTCCCGCTGATTTGGAACGGGCTAAGAAGAGGCCCAGGCCTTCTTCGAGTGACCCGTTTGACCTGGATAGGTTTATCAACAACTGGAAATCCCTATCAGAAGCCAGCAACATAGCTCAAGGTATTAACTCCCAGCATGAGGACGGGGGTATTGACCTCAATCGGAGGGCTTGCTCTTCGGATTCCTCTGTGAGGTCGGAACAGGGTGGCATTTTGATCTCGGATGCCTCGTTGGATGATGCGGCAGCCAGTCAGGATCGTGGCACTTCTAAGACTCTCTCGTCCTCTATCGGGAAGGAGGTTGATGCTACTGTCGACCTGGGGAATTTGGTAGGTGTCCAACTCGGTGAGTTCAATGAAATGGTTGTCAATTCGATTCTAGGTGAAGGTAACAATGGGGTTCAGCCATGAAGTTGCTCTCGCTTAATGTTCGAGGTTTAGGGGGTCCGGAGAAAATTCCTTGGGTTAGGGATTTAAAGAAGAAAAACAATTTTGACTTTGTAGCGCTTCAGGAAACTAAATTAGGGGATATCCCTCTTTCGGTTGCTGCTAAGCTTTGGGGAGATAAAGGTTTTGGTTTCGATTTCGTTCCGTCAGCGGGTCAATCTGGCGGCCTTATTTGGCTTTGGGATTCTAATGCTTTTGATAGGTCTTGCTCAGTTAAGAAACAAAATTTTATTGTGGTGAAAGGCAGGCTTCTCGGGTCTGGGGAGGAGATTAATTTATGTAATGTTTACGCCCCTCAAAGGGTGGAAGATAAAAGAAGATTATGGGGTGATATTGAGCAGGAAATCTCCAGCTCCCCCGGTTTGTGGCTGGTTGCGGGGGATTTTAATGCCGTCAGATCCGCTGATGAAAGAAAAAAATCTAAGTTTAAACCAGCATGTGCCAACGCTTTTAATGATTTCATCAACAATACTGGGCTTATGGAGTACCAAATGCAAGGAAGGAAGTTCACTTGTGTGCGTGATAATGGGAGAAGGCTTAGTAAACTAGACCGTGTGCTCGTGAACTTAGATCTCTTCAATATATGGCCGCAGGCTTGCCTGAGGGCCCTTAACAACTTGTTCTCAGACCACTGTCCTCTGTCTTTTTGTTCTTCGTCGAAGAGTTTCGGCCCTAGGCCCTTCAGGGTGTTCAACTCATGGATGGAGCTTAATGGTTTCGACCAAGCTGTAACTTCCGCTGCGGAGTCATTTCAAGGGACCGGCCCTGCTGCTTCCATTCTCTTGAATAAACTAAATCTTATTCGGAGTTCGATTAAATCGTGGCGTGATGAGATGTTAGCCAGCGATTGTGAAGAGGAGGCTAATGCGAAAGCGGATATGGAATCTATCGAAGAGATTATGGAGCTTCGGGACCTTTCTGAGGAGGAAGAATGGGTTTATTGTGAAAGTAAACAAACGTTGCTGGGAATTGAGGCTCGTAAGGTGGCCGATCTGAGACAAAGGTCGAGGTTAAGATGGGCTAAAGACGGGGACGAAAACTCGAGGTTTTTCCACTCTATGATTAATTGCCGTAAGGCAAAAAACCAGATTTCCGGGCTGACCATTAACGGTTCTTGGGTGTCTAATCCGCCGAGGATTAAGAAAGAGGTGTTCTCTTTCTTTAGGGATCGTTTCAAGGAAGAGTTTCCCAATCGGCCCAGGCTTGTTTGTGACAATTTCAAACAGCTTTCTGAGGCTGAAAAGGAGCTTCTCTCGGCCGAGTTCTCGGCTTTAGAAGTCAAAGAGGCGGTGTTTGGGTGCGGGAGTGATCGGGCGCCAGGTCCTGACGGGTTTAATTTCAGGTTTTTCAAACGCTTCTGGTCCTTGTTTGAGCAAGATTTTCTGGCTGTTTTGAGGGAGTTTTTCCTTGATGGGGTTATTCATCGTGGTTGTGGTTCTTCCTTTATTTCTCTTATTCCGAAATGCAAAGACCCGGTAGTGCTTAATAATTATAGGCCGATAGCTCTTGTCGGGGCAATCAGCAAGGTGATTTCTAAAGTTCTGGCCAACCGGTTAAGGAAGGTGATTGGTAGTGTCATTTCGGAGAACCAATCGGCTTTTCTTTCCGGTAAGCATATTTTGGATGGGCCTCTCATTTTAAACGAATTGATCACTTGGGTAAAGAAGAGTAAGGCCAATGCTTCGTTCCTAAAAATAGACTTTGAGAAAGCCTACGACAATGTCAATTGGTCTTTTTTGACTTCCGTCATGGATCAAATGGGATTCCCGGTTCGTTGGCAAAGTTGGATCACAGGAATTTTGGTCTCGGCCAGGGCTTCGGTGCTTGTTAACGGGGCCCCTACCTTTGAGTTCCAATGCGAAAAAGGTATGAGGCAAGGTGACCCCTTATCTCCTTTTCTTTTTCTATTAGTAATGGAGGCCTTGTCTTGTATGGTTGCTAAAGCGCAGGAATATGGGGCTATCAAAGGTATTAGAACTCCCAACGGGGGTCCGATTGTGTCGCATCTTTTGTATGCTGACGATGCTATCCTCATGGGAACTTGGTCTCGGGAGGAAGTCCAAAATTATGTCAGAATCCTTCGTTGCTTCCATTTATGCTCTGGTCTCAAGATAAATCTGGCTAAGTCTAATCTTTTCGGAATTGGGGTCAACATCGAAGAGGTTAATCAGATGGCTTTGCTTGTTGGATGTCAAGCGGAGTCAACTCCTTTTAAATACTTGGGGCTTATGGTCGGGGCTAGTATGAATCGGATCTGCAACTGGAAACCGGTCTATGAGGTATTCGAAAAAAGGCTCGCGCTTTGGAAGTCCAACATCATGTCCATTGGGGGGCGCTCCACTCTCATCAAAGCGGTTCTTGAGAATCTCCCTTGTTACTATTTGTCTCTTTATAAAGCGCCTTCTAAAGTCTTAAAAGATTTGGAATCGGTTATGAGGAAATTTTTATGGGGTGGTTCGGCGGATGGCAATAAAATGTGTTGGGTCGCTTGGGATCGTTTGGCCTCTCCTAAAAATGTTGGGGGTCTCGGTTTCGGGAAGCTGAGCCATGCGAATGTTGCTTTGTTAGCCAAATGGGGTTGGCGTTTCAAGGTGGAAACTGAGAGCCTGTGGAGGAAAGTGGTGGCTGCCATCCATTCTAGTCGACGTTGCTGGGAGTTTCTTCCTATCAAAAAGGGTCAAGGGGGTGTTTGGGCCAGTATTGTCAAGCTCTTGTCTTCAACGATGATTGACGGTGTTGCGTTCCAGTTCTTCATTAAAGGTATTGTGGGTAATGGCATCGATATCAGATTTTGGCTCGACCCGTGGCTTGCTGATATTCCCCTCCGAGTTAAATTTCCTCTCCTGTTTTCTCTGGAAGCTTATAAACAATGTTTTCTTGCTGAGAGGATTGGGCTAGGCGTTTCGGCCCAATGGTCCTGGATTAGGGAGCCCAGCTCCGCCTCTGAATTGGCTGAACTCATGGACCTCTCTAGGCTTCTGCTCGGTATTTCGCTGTCCTCTCATAAAGACACTTGGTCCTGGACTGGCGACTCGTCTGGGGTCTTTTCGGTCAATAAAGCCAAGAAACTCCTCCTTGCTGGCATTGATTTCAGTGATAGGTATGTATCAGAGTGGTGTAATTGGGTTCCAAAAAAATGTTCGATTTTTGCTTGGCGTGCGGGAATGGACCGTATCCCCACTTTGGTTGCGCTTCGGAGCAGGAATATTCCGGTTGCAAATGTCGAATGCGTGTTGTGTTCTGAAGGGGAGGACTCAGTTGATCATCTGTTTACGGCTTGCCGGGTCGCCACTTTACTTTGGCAACATATTAGCTCTTGGTGCAAAATCCCGAGTATCTTCGCTTTCTCCGTTCGTGATCTCCTCGAGCTTCATAATGGGATCGGATTGAACCGGAATGCTAGAGCCGCTGTCCAAGGTATCATCATTGTTGGGTGCTGGTGCATGTGGCGAGCGAGGAACGAAGCCAGGTTCTCGAACAAAACCATTCGGGTTGAAGAGGTCATTAGTAACGTCAAAGCTTTGGGGTTCCTTTGGTTTAAGAGTAGATTTAAAAGTATAGATATTTCTTGGGGTAGGTGGCGTGATTTTGTAATTATGTAAGTGTTCTTTTTGTTTTTGTTTTTCGGCCGTCCCGGTTTGGGGTCGGTGTCGTTTCTAATGAAGTTCTCCTTTCAAAAAAAAAAATAACAGTGCGTCTAATCAACTAAAACAGTATGTCTAAACCACTCTGACTTAACATGTGCATACTGCCATACTCTCACCCTAAAATACACATGTCACATAGTAAACCTTCGTTAAACTTTTTTTATTCTCAGAAAACAACATATATCTATATCTAATATAGTATCATTATCATATGTAATATTTATATAAATATTTTTTTTTTGAACGGCAAATTTGGATCACTGACGGACCACTGGAGTATCATCGTGCCACCAGCGGAACCATCCGATCATATCCATCTCCACTAGGCATAATGCCTATACACCAATTCAGGAGGAAACCCAATAAATATGGAAAAACCCTCCTTGTGATTATCGAACTCAGGACCTATTGGTCCCAAAGCTTTACGCACCCCCAAGATGCCACTAGGCTATAAAACCATGGGCATTTATATAAATATTTTAAATACAACTTCCAGGTTAAGCGAACCTGTATAAAGAAACTAGTATATATTCCATTGCATAGTTTTTCGAAACCATTGAGTGAAATAAGCTGGCAACTGAATCTATTGAAGCGATAAGAAATTCATACTTTTCATGAACTTGATGAATTCATGAAATCTGTTGTGGTTTTCAACAATTTCTCTCTCTAGAAAATGCTCTATGTTGTTCTTCATCCAGGTGATTGATTTCATCTTCTTCTAATTTACTGATAATTTGTTGTTTTCATGATCTGTTTGTGCCCTAGAAGTTTATCATGTAAGTTCGATTCGATTCGTTTAAGTTTTAGTTTCATACTGTCATGTAGATCAAGTTGATTGTGACTTATTGATGTTTATATGTTCAAATCTATCATTATCTAGGGTTTTACAGTTCGATTTTTATGTATTTATATAACAGTTAAATAGAACAACTGTGTTTATGGATCTAGCATCTATTGAATTAATGTGTTCATGTAGATCATGATTAAAATGAGTTAGAGTGACGTTTGAGTTAGGTTAATGTCGTTATCTGAGATGACGATGAGTATACTATCATATTACTCTGTTCATGGAGATTGTTGAGTTCGTAGAGATAATGATCAGAATCAGTTAGAATGTGGATTGAGTTAGGTTAATTTTGTTGTCTGAGATGATCGTTGGATTCGTAGAGATAATGATCAGAATCAGTTAGGATGAGGATTGAGTTAGGTTAATTTTGTTATCTGAGATGATCGTTGAATTCGTAGAGATCATGATCAGAATCAGTTAGAATGAGGATTGAGTTACGTTAATTTCGTTATCTGAAATGATCGTTGAATGCGCAGAGATAATGATCAGAATCAGTTAGGATGAGGATTGAGTTAGGTTAATTTCGTTATCTGAGACGATCGCTGATTTCGTAGAGATAATGATCAGAATCAGTTAGGATGAGGATTGAGTTAAGGTTAATTTCGTAATCTGAAATGATCGTTGAATTCGTGGAGATGATGATCAGAATCAGTTAGAATGAGGATTGAGTTCGGTTAATTTCGTTATCTGGGATGATCGTTGAATTCGTAGAGATCATGATCAGAATCAATTAGAATGAGGATTGAGTTATGTTAATTTCGTTATCTGAAATGATCGTTGAATGCGTAGAGATAATGATCAGAATCAGTTAGGATGAGGATTGAGTTAGGTTAATTTCGTTATCTGAGACGATCGCTGAATTCATAGAGATAATGATCAGAATCAGTTAGGATGAGGATTGAGTTAGGTTAATTTCGTTATCTGAAATGATCGTTGAATTCGTAGAGATAATGATCAGAATCAGTTAGAATGAGGATTGAGTTGGGTTAATTTCATTATCTGAGATGAGTATACTATTAAGTTATTATGTTCATAGAGATCGTTGAATTCGTAGAGATCATGATCAGAATCAGTTAGAAAATTAGAATGAGAATTCAGTTTGGGATAATTACTAACATAAACAAAGTTGACCAAGAAATTTCAAAAATAGACATGGAAATTAGTCTTCACCACGAATCTTCATTTCCTCCAATTAGAAGCCGCCACATGAGCTCTGCCGGATGAGACAACTAGGGTTTAGCCTACACTTTTTACTAAAAAGCGCCGACTAACCCTACGCTTTTGGTGAAAAGCGCCGGCTAAGCCTACGCTTTTTAGTAAAATTGGGGCCTAAGCCTGTGGTTTTGGTGAAAAGTGCCAGCTTAGTGGGCGTCTTTAAAAGTCAATGTCTATATGTCTATATTCGAAATTTTTTGGTCAACTTTGATTGTACTTATAATTTTCCCATTGAGTTAGGTAAATTTTGTTACCTGAGATGAGTAAAATTTGTGTTGCAGCTTTTCTAAAGCTGTGAACGAAGGATGGATTCCTGTGATTGCTTCGAGCCTCAATGGCCTGCTGATGAGCTTTTAGTGAAGTATCAGTACATATCTGATTTCTTTATTGCATTTGCCTATTTCTCCATTCCATTGGAACTTATATATTTCGTCCAGAAATCAGCGTTCTTTCCGTATAGATGGGTGCTTATGCAGTTTGGTGCTTTTATTGTTCTATGTGGAGCAACACACTTTATAAGTCTATGGACATTTGCGTCACACTCCAAAACTGTTGCTATTGTAATGACTGTAGCAAAACTGTCTACAGCTTTCGTATCATGCGTAACCGCATTAATGCTTGTTCACATTATACCTGATTTATTGAGTGTGAAAACAAGGGAATCGTTTTTGAAACAAAGAGCTGAAGATCTTGATCGGGAAATGGGGTTGATTATCAAACAAGAAGAAACTGGAAGACACGTTAGAATGCTTACACATGAAATCAGAAGCACTCTTGATAGACACACAATATTAAAAACGACTCTCATTGAGCTAGGTAGGACTTTAGATCTTGAAGAATGCGTGTTGTGGATGCCATCAAGCCAGGGTATGATTCTTCAGCTTTCGCATTCTTTGCATAATTTAATCGCGCTCGGCTCCAGTGTTCCGATCAATCTCCCGATAATCACTGAGGTGTTCAATAGTGCTGAAGCAATAAGGATTCCACATAATTGCCCATTGGCTAGGGTTCGAATCCCTGTGGGATCTTACGTTTCACCTGAAGTGGTCGCTGTTCGTGTTCCTCTTTTGCATCTATCGAATTTTGAAATCGACAATTGGCCTGATCACTCTGCAAAAACTTATGCTGTCATGGTTTTGATTCTTCCTCTGAATGGCTTACGAAAGTGGCGGGACCATGAATTGGAACTTGTAACCGTTGTTGCTGACCAGGTTGGTTGCTTTATTATATCTTCATATTTTGATTGTGGTCATAAATTACATTTGAGTAAAATGCCATTTTCGTCCTAAGGTTTGACCAGCTTTGCAACTTTCATCCAAAGGTTTGTTTTTCCGCATCTGGATCCAAAAGGTTTGAAATCTTGTCATTTTCATCCGACTTGATAACTCCATCCATTTTTTCCGTTAAGTCAGGGGTATTTTTATCTTTTTTGTTAACTTAAAGGGCATTTCGGTATTTTAAATACTTGTACATTATGCTAAATGCTTGTACATAAAGTGAAAAAGACCGAATTGCCCTTTAAGTTAACAAAAAAGACGCAAATACCCCTGACTTAACGGAAAAAATGGAGTTGACGAGCTGGATGAGAATGGCAAGATTCCAAACCTTTTGGATCTAGATGCGGAAAAACAAATCTTTGGACGAAAGTCACAAAACTGGCCAAACCTCAGGGACGAAAATGACATTTTACTCTTTACACTTTTCCCCATTTCTTATATCCTAGTAAGCTTACTGTGAACCTAATTCTTAGGTTGCTGTAGCTCTTTCTCATGCTGCAATTCTAGAAGAATCTATGCAGGCCCGTGATCAGCTCGTGGACCAGAATTTTGCGTTAAATGTGGCTCGACAAGAAGCAGAGATGGCTATCCATGCGCGTAATGATTTCCTTGCCGTCATGAATCATGAAATGAGTACACCTATGCACGCAATTATAGCATTGTCTTCACTTCTTTTAGAAACCGAACTTACTCCAGATCAACGAGCCATGATAGAAACCATACTTAAAAGTAGCAATCTTCTAGCAGCACTTGTAAATGACGTTCTTGACCTCTCTAGGCTAGAAGACGGTAGCCTTGAACTTGAAAATGAAGTGTTCAACCTTCATGAGCTCTTCAGAGAGGTAACTTCTAGCTATAATTGGTGAACTGGGCAGATTGGGTCAGTAGTCAAAATGTGTTACTTTAGTCCCCAACTTTAGCAAAAAGTGCACGGATGGTCCCTGTGGTTTGCACTTTATAACGCATTTAGTCCCTAACTTGGACCTCCTGAACCTTTAGATTTGTTGGCTGGGTACTAAATGTGTTACAAAGTGCAAACCACAGGGACCATCCGTGTACTTTTAGAAAAGCTAGGGACCAAATTCAAAATTTTGGAAAACCACTGGGACTATCTGTGTACTTTACTCAAAAATTAACTACACACCCATTTAATTCGACCCGTTTTCTTTTTCGGTTGTTTTCTTAACCCCTTAAGTGTAAGCATAATGAATCAATCCATTCGTAAGTAGCTAAGTCAAAATTTCCATCTTATGTGGCATGCACAAATACGCCCATAATAATTTATTGCTGTGTATAGGTCGTCAGATTGATTAATCCGATAGCATCTGTGAAAAACACATCCATGACATTGAATTGCGATCTGGGCCTACCTATTTATGGCATTGGTGATGAAAAACGCCTCATGCAAGTACTCTTGAATATCGTTGGCAATGCGGTTAAGTTCACGAAAGGGGGTCATGTTTCAATTCAGGCCTCTATTTTGAGTCCTGGGTATTTCCAGGAGTGGCAAACTCCGGAATTTTGCCCTACGTTGACCGATGGTTTGTTCTACCTACTTGTGCAGGTCAGTGTTTTCAATCCGCTTTTGACTCATTGCACAACCCACTCCATCTTGCCACATCTAGCATTTACCTCATGTTTTCATGCAACTTTTATTTTAGAGTAAAATGCCAAAATTGTCCATGAGGTTTAGTCATTTTTGCTTGTTCCATCCGAAAAGACTTTTTTGTGCATTTGAGTTCTTCATGTTTGCATTTTATTGCCATTTTCATCCTTGAGTTTGGCAATTTATTGCGACTTTCGTCCCACGAAATTTGGCCCTCAGGGATGAAAATGGCAAAATTTCAAACTTTTTTGATAAAAATGGCACCTCAGAGACGAAAGTCTCAAAAGTGGTCAAACCTCAGGGACAAAAATGGCATTTAACTCTTTATTTTACCATTGTATTCCGTAAAATATGAATAACTCAAGACATTTGCCGGTACCCTGTTGACTCCAAACAAATTAAAAAATCGTATAAAATGATATGAATACACAGGTGAAGGATTCTGGGTCTGGCATTAAACAACAAGACATTCCACACATTTTCACAAAGTTTTCCGAGCCTCGCAGTGCATCAAACCGAGGTAGCAACAGTGCAGGTCTTGGACTCGCTATTTGCAAAAGGTATTAAAATTTTAATTTTTGAAATCCTGAATTTATATTATTCATAATCCGCGACAAGTATTTATAATTATACGATGTCAGGTTTGTGAATCTCATGGGAGGCCACATATGGATCGAGAGTGGAGGGTTGGGTAAGGGTACAACGGTTGCATTCCTTGTGAAACTGGGTCACTACAACTACAACCCCCACCCAAATAACACATCCATGCAACATCATGTTCCCCAAACGGTTCCTAAACCGAGACCCCATCAAGGAAGTGGTGAACTCATCAAACACCGACACCTTGAGAGAGAGGATTACAAAGTGACTGCTTCATTCCCACTTTATAACAGGAGTATGTAGCTTACTCCCGATAAGAATATTTAGGTACCATCTTGTAGTTGTCGCCTGTCGGTATGATTATACGATGGTCGGTTTTTATCATAATTATATATTGCGATCAATGAGCAATGGAGGAGCCTGGTATCGTGTCGATACTCGATATTTTAACAAGTATAAGAAAATGTAGTAACCTATTGCGATCAATGAGCAATGGAGGAGCCTGGTATCGTGTCGATACTCAATATTTTAACAAGTTGTATAAGAAAATGTAGTAACCTAATAAGTTATGTTTTCGAAACGTAAGTTGTAACATGCCACATTAACCATTATTATATAGGTAACTTGTTTTTGTGTGAAGGATGAACGTTGTGTTTCTTCATTACTCCGTTGATACCAACAATTTTAAAAATATTAAAATAAAGTGGTTTTAGACCTTTAGTTGATAGTTAATACCCTTTTAAGTAATTTTAAGTAACTAGTATAAAACCTTTAGTTGATAGTTAATACCCTTTTAAGTAACTAGTATAAAAACGTGTTCAAGGCTTATCCAAGTAGAGGTGCACAAACCGGGTTTTTTCTAATACCCGGGTTCGGGTATGACCGAGTTTTGACTTTTCGGATATTGGTCATATCCGGGTCGGGTCCGGGTTTTGGCCAGAAAATTTGTACCCAGGTTCGGGTATTGGTCGGGTATTGATCGGGTATGGTTCGGGTTCGGGTATAGATGGGGTTTTTAGATTCAATTTTATTGGCATAAAACATAGAAATATAATGGAAACTTTTATATTTACATATTATATGCCTTGAAATTTGCCAAAAAAAAGCCTCATAGAAGCTCTAAACTTTCAAAAAAAGTTGTTGTACATAACGGATCCGGGATTACGAAACCCGGGTACGGGTTTTACGAAAACCCGGGTTCGGGTTCGGGTATTGAACAGAATATGCATACCTGGTTCCTACCCTACGGGTAGGGTAGGGTCGGGGTAGGGTTTAAAAACCCGGTTTTTCTAATACCCGGGTTCGAGGTTTTTTTTTCGGATTCGGGATTTTTGTGCACCTCTACATCCAAGGTAATGTAATGTATGCAATTCAGAATCACAAGTTTAAGGCCTAGTAGTAGTAGCCCAACTTTGAAAACAAAAGCCCATGGTGTTTTCTTTAAAGTAGGATATTAAATTTGACGGGTCAAGTTATTCTACAAAGGCTTCTAATTGTAAGGAGTGTAAGAAGGATTTATAGAGTGACAAGTGTCCAATAACCTAAAACTAAACCCACTACATCACCACCAAAAACCTAAACACCCACCCCCACCCCACCACCACCCAAAAACCTACCCCCCCCCCCCCCCCCCCCTAAAAAAAAACCTAAAAAAAACTAAATACCCACCACCACCCAAAAACCCCACCCCCTCGGCAAAAAAATTTTTTTTTTTTTTTTTTTTTGGGTGGGTGATGTGTGGTGGGGGGGGGGGGGGGGGGGTAGGTTTTTGGTGGTCGTGGATGTTTAAGGTTTTTTTTTTTTTTAGTGGGGTTTTTTTGTGTAGTGGGTTTTTTTAGGTTATTGGACACTTGTCACTCTATAAATCCTTCTTACACTTCTTACAATTAGGATTCTTTGTATTTGATCCTAATCCAAATTTGACAGTCCAAAACTCTTGCTTTAGTCTATAGCCTATTAATCCGGCCCTGTATGAACATTAAAACCGGTCCGGTAAGTTTTACTTTTTTTCATCAAATTTATAATCAATCAACGTTCATTTAACTAAAAAAAATTATATAATAAATAATTATTTTTTTCCTGAAAATGGAATTTTTTTTATTTATGTTTATGTTTATAAATTTTATTCTTCTTAATATTGAAAATAGTTTAACCTTTAAGTTAGGTTTGTGCCTCTTAAAATGAGAGTACAATGGTAAGAAAGGATGAATAATTTAGAATTATTGGTACAGTATAACTTCTATAAATTAATAATGTTGTGACTGAGATATTTTATTAATTTAGCGAGATATTATTATATCAATAAATAATAATTTATTAAGGGAAAATTACCAAATTAGCCGCTTGACCAGACACTTTTCCAAAATAGCCATTTGACCAGGCATAAAAAAGCCTGGTCACGCTCCCCATGCAAGTGAACTCTCATTTTTATGCACCTTCATAAATTCAGGGTGTAGCGGCTTGGGGGTAGGAAGCATGTGTTGAAAGCTCATAAATTAAGGGTGTAGCGGCTTGGGCATGGGTTGAAAGCTCATAAATTCAGGGTGTAGCGGCTTGGGCATGGGTTGAAAGCTCAT